>OY728131.1:509586733-510836733 GCA_963277665.1 Viscum album | reverse complement strand
TATGATTCACCTCCGGTAGCAACCAAAACAATTATAAAAACAATTTCCCTTTAATTTAATTAAATGTCGTATTATATTATATGATAGTTGAAGAAAAATCTACATCATTAGTTTTATTATATTATATAATATTTAAATGATCATTAAGAATCATTATTGTTGATAATATAGATTTTGAAAATAGATCTCATGATTTGTATAAATAAAGGGTCTTAATATATCCAATTGACACATTAAAAAGAATGAGATGACATTGTCCAGTTGGATCATCCACTATGAAGCTTGTTTATCAGAACTTCCTAGGGATATAAGATCATATTGGTTTTCCCATTACAAATCCCAAGGCATGATCCAACAACTGAAGAATGATCCAAACTGTTTATGGGAGAACTTCAAGCTCATAGAGATCACAAACAAAACCATATACCCCTAACCACCCCATTAAAGTCTCACCCTTGTACACTTTACTCTTTTGTTTTATTTTGGTTCATAAAAGTGATATAAATCTAGAACCATAATATATGATTTTTTAAATAATTTTTCAAATAATAATGTAAATGTTTTCATCATATTAATAATTCATTATAAATGATTTTTGTTTCAATATGATAAAAAATATTATTTTTAAGAAATATTTAAATTCACTAAAGGAATTTATTTTTATGAATTAATGTTTTCTTGAAATAAATAATATTTTTATAAAATATTGTCATTTAATAATTTTTACTAATTATAAATCATCATGTATTTTTTATGAAATAAAATTTACTTTTAATAAGGGATCGAGATTTTTTACTGTAAAAAACACACCATTTTTTAAAAACGGATAATTATTATTCTAAAAGTAAAAAATGAACTTATTATGAAAATTATTTATATAAAATGATTATTATATTTGAAATCATATCATCAAAATTATCCAATGGTGAATTTTCCATAATTTTCTGAGACAATCATATTATTGGCTCAAAAATAAAGACTGTATAAATATATATTTTGTATTATGACATCTTAATGACCAAAAAGAAATATAAAAAATACTATAAATGGTACCCAAAATCAAATTTATGTTTTAAAATTAAAATAATGTTATTTTATATATTTTTTCAATTTTATAAATCCTTCTTGAAATCATTAAAACTATTCATAAACTTTAATTTTTAAAAATGATTTTTTATGAGTATGACTCACTTCAACATAAGAAAGATTATTAAATTATTATGTTTGGAAATTTTATTAATAAAATAATAAAACCCCTTCCCATTTGGTATAATAAAATGGATTTTTTTGTTTTGGTTATTTTATTATATAGAGACCAAAACTAATGTTTGAGAGATAATATCGAATTACCTTTTATTTTCTTATATAAACCTACAAAAGATCCAATTTCTATTCACTAAATGATATTGTATAACATAATTACTATATCCTACCATATATAGTCCTGTCATGGTTACCCCAATATATAAATAAGATCCTCCCATGAATTTGGAGTCACACAATCAAGTAAGGGATTTCTCTCTTATCATTTTAATTGAAACTCCTATCTTATATTATATCTCTCAAATTTTTTTTATTGTTGGGATATGTTATTAAATCTGTTACATAAAATAGGTTTTATTTATATATGAATATATAATCCTTTCACAATCATTAATCCCTCCCAATAACCTTTACTTACATTTGTTACCATGTCAAAAAATTTTAAGTGATCTCCCTCTCTCCTTTTTTCAAGAACCACTTTTATGTTATCCCTTTTAATTACCTTTTAATGGGATATGTTATTATGTATCCCAATTAAATTAAATTTTATTTATAAATGATTATAAAAACATTATCTCTCAATAAAGTTCTCCCCTGAACTATTATGTACCCATGTTACCATGCATAAATTTAATAAGGGGTCCTAATATTCTCTTCTATATTAATGTTTTTTTATTATATTATGTATTTTATTTAAAATTACTAATTTTGGTATATTTATATATTTATATATATATATTAAAATTACTAGCAATTTCATTTAAAAATATTGGGAGACCCCTTTCAATCGCGTCATCCCATTTTAGGAATTGTTATGTGTGGATCATACGCTAGTGAAATTTCACTCTGATTTTCCATCCCAAAATAATTATGAAGTGAATACCAGAACCATTTACTATAAATTTTATTCATCTCCATACACATATTATTATTTACTGGGGACACAAATTTATATATTTTATACTCTTTTACCATGTATTATAATATGATTACGAATGAATCCTTGTTGTATGATCAATGTTACACTATTAAAAATTAGAAGGAAATGAATATAAAGAGTGTGCCTGGAAATATATAGTGATCTCATGCATTGGGAGCCGGTTAGTATCAGGATATGTCATGTTGGGATAGAGAGTGAAACTGATTCCTCTATGGTAATTTTTCTATCTTGATTTCTTATCAGTTATCCTTAACTTATGTTCATAAAGTAGTGTTTTAAGATGCTTCCACATTTACCATGTTTCATTTATTATTATCATTCATGTCATTTCTCCTTGTTTATGTTTATGATTCCTACAACAGTTATTCCTGATTAATATTTCAATTTTCTAACATTTATTATCCCCTTCTTAATATTCCTTTTTTTTTCATTAATGGTACTTATATCCCACTCAATTCATATATATTACCCTATTTTATATCATGTAGCTTTAAGTGTGGGAATAATATTGATGTTTTCAATAATCATATTGGTTTCTAATTTAAAATATTTTGTAATATAAATAATTCGTAGATACACTACACATTCACTCTTATAGGCTGAATTATGTTTAATATTATGTAATTAAACATTATTTAATCTATAATAATGAACATGGTTTTCTTAGTTGGCATCATTGGAAAATATTAGTTATCATTTGGATTGGGATTAGAAAACTATAGAAAATTTCATGGGGATAAGACTATACATATGAAAAATTACCTAATTTTTTTATGTGCTGTGTATGTGGTTTATAAATAAAATATGTCCAAGTATTGATACTACAAGTGGACTTGGTTCTATAACATCTGTACTAAGGGGTAACAACTCCGACAAGGTGTGTCAGGTCTAACTCAGCATAACTGGTACATGAAAATGTGCCTTACTACATACTTTGTTTGACACTCCCAGTGGATAATATTTAGTAAATTCCTAATCTCATTAGCAGCCATTATTATGGTAAAACATTTATCACATGAATATTTGATAGGAAAGAGATCATGGAAAACATAAATTGAGGCCTATAAATTCACTCATTAATTAAATAAATGTAATTTTAATGTTATCCATTTAATGTAATTGGAATACCATTTCTATGTTTAATAGTTTCAAAATAATCATCATTAATTTTCCCTTTATTCTATATGATGGCCGGAAATATGAGGAATGAAGTAAATAATTAATGTGACGGGCAATGAGATGACTGGAAGAATGATATTCTAAAACTGATGGGAGTAGGAATCCAAAACATTATGATGATACTCTCTTATATGAGGTATATTTTGAATAGAATACTATATTATAGGGATATCCCAAATCTCCATAAGAAATAATAATACTTAATTAAGTCTTATCTGAAGAAGTCTTCCAACATTTAATGGATCATAAAATACCTTAGTCATTGAAAAATGGATCAACTTCCTTAAGGAGCTCTTCTCCATAATTACTTGTTCTGAAGTAGATATGTTTATATTTGATTATTATCATCTGGAGGGAGAAAAAGATCAATTGTAGATATTGATCAAGAATATTGAACCTCGGGATGAGAGTGATGTAATTGGGTAAACGGAATTTCGGAAAAAAATTAAGATAAATAATTTACATCAACTCTTCGACATAAAATGGAATGGGATTTCATTTCCCTCAAGCAAAGAGATAATGAATCATTCAGGGTGTTTGAGGAAGATATTAGAATATTTTCATGAAACACCTTTGGATTTTTCAGTACCCTCTAACACATGTTTTACCACTTCTTTTTAGGGGTAAAACCTAGTCTACAAAAATCTATGGTGGTCCAAGACATTGATAGGTATGTTGGAATTTCCCGATGTGCACTGAAAGTAGAAATGTAGATTGGAGAATATCAAGGGTGTCATTGGGATAAAACGATGAATGTGGAGATTAATTATGGTTGTCTAATGTAGGTATATATGGGTGACATGATTTTTCAACATTACACTTGTTAAAGGTACATAAATTAGAACCCCAAAAATTACAAAAGGGGGATGAGGAAATTATATATCTGTTGAAATGAAGGGCACCTAGATTTAAATTTTTGAAATGATAAACCCTCTAATGTGATGGAAGAAAGGAATTCTCCATTAAAACCTCAATGAATTGTTCATTTCATCATATGTTAGGAACCAAGTCTATTTTTAAACCAATGCACCAATTCCACGGGTTTTCGGAGACAACTAGAAACCTCTAAGGTAGAAAGTGTAATCTTTATCCATCACATCCACTACGTTGGATCCCAAAAATGTAGTGGAGATGGGTAAAATATATATTCATTCAATACAAGTGACCATATATTTGATTCAGGTTCTACGAAATCCTTCATATCATGAATATTTAGTACAACTATTCAAACACCACAACAAAACATGGATGTAGAATTTTAAGTGAAAATGGGAAATAGGAAAATTATTTTATCCCAAGTATATAACTCATCCCATATCAAAATTTTTGGGTTAAAAATGTATATAACCTTTTCATAATCACATTGTTGTAATTTGATTTAATTCTGTGTATGAATTTTCTTTCCCTATATATATCTAGAATAAATTACCATGAGGAGGAAATTACACTCTGTATTGAGAATCAACTCCAGATTATTTAAAATATAATGGATAATGATCAATCTTCATTAATAGAAATTTCAAAATCATGTAATATTATTTCCATATGAGCAAGTATATCTAACTCAATTGATTGAGTTTATGGAAAGAGACATCTTAGAAGACAGGCATATTTGTGAGGAAATTTTCTCATTTGTTTCATTAAGAATTTATTAGGCTTCCTCCTAGCAGAGAGGTTGAATTTTAAATTGATCTTATACACGGGGTGTTTTAATTATCCAAGACTCTATATAGAATAGATTTTGTAGAAATCATGGTGTTCAATAAACAACTACAAAATAATATAGATAAAGTGCTAATTTTCCCATGTGCATTACCATGGGGTGAACTAGTCCTCATATTCAAGAATAGTGATAGGTCAATGTACCATTACATTGAATTTCACCATCTCAACAACGATCACAATAAGTAAAAATTACCATATTCCATTGATTCTGGACTTTCTCGATCCACTATGTGGAACACAATACTTCTCTATGGTGGATCTATGGTAGGGATATTACCTTGTTAGGGAAAAGAAGGATGATATTACAAATATTTCATTCTATAAAAGGTATCAGAACTATGAGTACATACTTATGCCTTTTAGTCTTAATAATTCCTGAGAAATATTCATGTACTTGATGAATATATTTAATATAGGAAAAATTGATTAATTTTTCGTAGAATTTATAGATGAAATTATAATATACTTCAAAACTGAGGAGGTTCATAAGGAGAATCTGAGCAATGTGCTAAAGACCTTATGAAAGGATAATATTTATTCTATGTTCAAAAAATTTTACTTCTTCTTAAAGGATGTATTCTTCATTGGGTATATCATAAAAATAAATTGGATATATAGGGGCCCTTAAAATACAGAATCAAGTGAAGGATGGATGAGTCCAAAATCAGTGATAGATATCTTTAGTTTCCTTGATATAGTTGGGTATTTTCATCAATTTGTGAGAAAATTAATACATTTTTCAAACCTTCTAACCAAGATAACTCATAAGGATGTCATGTTTTTTGGGAAAGATGAGTATGAAGAGATATTCAGGTAACTACAAAGGATGATCATCACTACCTTTATACACACACAAACCCCATGGGTATAAAATTTCATTATATTTAATGATGCATTTATTAAGTGCTTGGGATGTATGGTAATACAGGCTCACAAAGTCATATCCATTTCTTCATGAAAGATTAATGTTTAAAAATAGAACTACCCAATTCATGACATGGAGTTGGCTATAGTGATCTTCTATTTGAAAATATATTTAATTAATCTCTTTATGGGGAATTGGGAAATATATATATATCAAAAAATATTCATTTATATATTCATATATAAAGAGTTGAATATGAAAAAATGAATATGGTAATAGCTTATCACATACTATGATATCTAAATCCACTTCCATCTTCAGAAAGGGAAGAAATTGGATAATTCTCTATGTTAAATGGATCCAAAAATTCTATCATTGATGAAAATTGAGAGGGATCTGATCTTTTTATATTTAGAAATAACAGACATGGAAATCATAAAGGAATGAAAATAATCAATCATTTCACAAATGATTTTTTAACAATCCTTTTTGGAGATTATAATGGATTCTTACCGATTAGATATATTAACTCAAAGGAAAGTGTAATATATAAGGAAATGTATTTCCATAGATTTAAATATTTATAATGAACTAGTTATGATATTTTGGTTGTGTAATGCCATGTCCCTAGTTACTCAGAGTCGGTGCATTATTACATAACACTAGCATGATCACAAGGGAACAAATCCCAAAAGACCAATCAGTTTAGTAGCCTTGGAAATACTAGATAATTTCATAAGGTTTATATTACATAATAAAATGGAAAACTACAACATTGTTTCCATATACAACACTGAGATCCCATAGACTATCCCTATAGGCCAGTTATAGTATACTTCTTTGTATCATGGGAAAAAGAAAACATAGAAAGGGGTGTGCTCAGATGCTCGGTAAGGATAACAATATATCAGATACATTCATAAAAAAACATAAACATTTAACGAAATGTATAAAACTAAAACAAATGTATTTTCAACATAAAATTCATCTTTATTTGGAAAATATAAATCAAAATAATTCCATTTACTTACTCACATGGATATTCTACTATTCAAATAATCACATGCAATATCAATAGACACATTCATAATGATGTAATTCATAATGAGAGACTTCATAATCACATTGTCAAGGCCTTGTTCCAAGACTACAAAGAAGATTTTTTCAAGAGAATGTGCCAAGCAAGTAGTTTTTCTCATTTTTATTAAATTATACAAGAATCATATACATAAATATGATATCATATATGATCTTCTAATATTTCTTTGTTAATAATATTTTAGTATTATCGTCGTTTCGGGTGTTAACTTACTCATTTTATTTTATATGTTTTGTTACTTAAGCCATGTTTGTTATGGGTAGTTTGTATATTATTCATATCTAGAATGATATCAAGTCCTTAAACATTATTTTTAATCATCATATGAGAATTAGTCTTGATTGGATACGATGGGGAATGAATCTCATCACGTTCGTGGAGACGGTAGTCCGTATGTACGCACAAGCAACAATATCATTCTTTTGATATACAAATCGTATATAATTTGATAGTATATCATTTATAAAGAATAATTATAATGTTATATTTATTATTATATCATTTATACTTATTATTATACCCATCCCAATGAGGAAATGTATTAATAACAAACTACACCATGACGTGGAGTCAGTAAGTCGTACGTACACATGTCTGGTGACTTATTCGTTCATAAGATTGATAAAATAAGTAATATGGTTGTACTATTTTTATAATACCTTCACAGTATATAGAGTATCCTGGAGTTATTATTTTAGAATGGAAACAACATAGAAATAGGAAGTGGAAAAAGAAAAGAATATGAAATTGGGTGGTAAAATTATTACCTCTTCTTCGGGTGTTTCCTTTTGAGTTGATCAAAAGGTCTCCCTAGGTTGGATTTATGACCAAAGTAAGAAATATAAGTTGATGTGAGGGAAGTTGGTAGGATATTTGGTCAGTTTTTGGACAAGCCAAATGGATTTGAAGGTGTGAAATTGAGAGAAGTGGGAGTTCCCTTTTATAAGAGGGGTGAGGGGCACCTTAAGAAAAACGTAAAATATTATTTTATAATAAAATCATTTTAGGTTTTTAATGACTCAAAAATGATTTAATTTGAGGATAATGTGGGTATGGTTCGAAATCCTTTCCACTAATATATTTTAGACAGGTTTAGGTCACTATATTAACCTTATCATTTATATTTAACTGTTAGTTAAATAGTTTTCATTTACCAAGTCTCTTTGTATTTTTATATTATATGGTTAATAAACTTACTGTAACATGCCAAGAGAACCCCAAGTGGTTCATTATTAATATATATAACCTTATCTAAGTCATTCGTCATAACCTTATATTTTTTGGAATATAATATTAATTAATAATATAATATTTGTTTTAAAAACTATTTTTTGTCAATTTTGACACTATTTGGTATTTGAATTTTTTGTGAAAATCATAACAGCATGATTAATTTGAAAAAAGTTAATTAAATCAATAATAACATGTAATATTAACATATAAAATTCTTGGAATTCAATAAATGTACCAATTATATTTATTTGGGTATTTATAATATCAATTATTTTAATCCTTCATCAATAAGGTAACTACTACATCATCATTGTTTCATAAATAAAATAAATTATTTAATGTCAAAAATTATAAATAAAATACCATTATGTAGGAAATATTTTTATCTTTATAATTAATCTTTATAATTTATTTTTTCTTATGTATAACCCTATATTGAAAATGTTTTATTTATTGAACTTTGATTTTTAACACTTTTAACTCCTCTTGGAATTAGATAAAAATAAATGTCCAAATCTAATCCAGGTGGACCAAAATGATCATATTTTATTACTAAGGTTGTTTTTGATCGAGATATAATTATCTAATAGAATTAGGACATGTGTTAGGGTAAAATTAATATCATTTTTACCTTTAATTATCATTTTTTACTTTTAATCGTGATAAATAAAAGTAAAAAGTTTCTATTCACCAAAAATTATTTTCTTCTCATTGAACCACATTTTACTTTCTGATATCAACCATGTCTCTCATATTTTTTAAATTCAACTCACAGAAGTGGTAAAACTATGTTTTATTCAAATATGTAAAAGCTCCTAGGAGGTGGGTAAAAGATGGTAAAAGTCCAATAAAATTTTTATATATTTAAATCTATTATAAAATGACTCCAATGAATTACATTGAACTTATATAGGTATTATGTATCTATTTTGACCTAAAATAAATTTAAATAAAATAAATAATTATTTAAATAAAAGTTCGGTTTAAACCGATAACGCAGTGTTTTTCACTATTCATCAAAAATTGAAAGTCTTCAGAAAAATACCAAAAAATCACTCTAAGCTAATTTAAATATTCAGAATTAAAAAATAAAGTATATTTTACCAAATTAAAAACATATATGTTTCATTTATTAATTTAAAATTAATTCCCGTTATCAAAACCAAATAGCGTATTTTTAAAAAATAATAACTATCAAAAGATTGACACTTGTTTATGTTTAATTTCAATGTGAAATTACTTCCAATGACCAAAATTTGATTAAATGGTAAAAATACAATCTAATTATACTTCCAAACCATTCAAATGTATTGTTGAACAATAAAAATTATTTTGATTAAAAAATTTGTTTTCAGTTAAAATTTAGTATTTTTCACTATTCACCCAAATATAAAAGTTATCCGAAAAACACCAAAAAAATTCCGAAGATAAATTTTTATGTCTCGATTCTAAATAATAATTTAATTTCATTAAATTGAATATATAAAAGTGTTAAATCTTGGTTTTAAAAAGGGTTCTCCATTAAATGTGAGTAAAATTTCATTTTTTTAAAAATACTTCTTTTATCTGAAAAAATGAATTTTTTAATATATTATGTCTTGGAAACACATAATATGGGTTCTAAAATTATTTAGAGTTTATAAAATTCAAAATTCAGTTAAAACTATTCATAACCACTTTTGAACGGGTAGTTTGGTAATTCATGATGTGCTTGAACTCAGTTTTGCGTGTAGTGGAAGTTATTGAATTACATTGAAGAAATAACGTACTAAGAAATATTTGGGTTTTACATTCTCCCCTCCTTCAATGAACTGCATCCTCACAATTTTAAATTGTTTTTCAAAAATAAATAGAAAATATGTTTGTGGAAAACCCACATCTGAAATTGGGTTAATAAAATTTAGTCTTAATACGAGGGAAAGGGAAATGAAAAGTCACTACCAAATTATGATCTAAATTATATGGACATTGGTCGAAATTAGAGACACATAATTAGAGGAAAAACATAAATATTTATTTGGAGTTATTAAGGTCATCAATCACAAACAAGTGTAAAATTGAGGGCCTCAAAGCCACCAATCTATGAACATTTAAAATATCATTTGTTCAACAAAACCTAAGTTATTAGGATAACACATTTTTTATTTTAATATCCCTTACATAATGTTTAATAATTAATTTCTTCATAGTAAAATAAAAAATATATACACTTGACAAGTAGAGTTCCATCCTTTAACTAATTTCTACCACAAACTCATCTTTCACTCTAAAAGATAATAGAACTTAAAAATATTCTATTTATCCAATTCATATAGGGATCGAAATTAATGAATTTATAATTAATCTAATAGGACATTAAAAAAACTAAATTATTTAATCCGGGTCATCACGTGGGACAGTGGTAGGTGATACACCAATGTTGCCCTTCGGTTGTGAGTTCAAGCCTCGGGGCCTTGCCTGACACAACGGGTTGTCGTCTGACCACCAGGTTGTCCTATTTATGTCAATCCAAATATAATCTCAAGAAATTATTTAACCATGAAAATAGTATCAAATGTCAAACTTAATCGATTTCAACCTTTAGACTTATCCAAAATACTTCTGTCCAAACTCAGAGTCTAAAATTTATAAGGAAGGTAAACACAATGAGGATCCTTTTTTACATGTCAAATCATGTGAACACGTTCATCATGTATTCTTTTAAAACACTAAAACATCCAAAATTACCATAAAACCTTATTAATTACATTCATGCTCCCTTATTTCTTATAGAATACTGGATATACTCCTTCTATCTAAAAATGTTGTAATCAAAAATGATAAAATAAAAAACAATTAATCAGTTCCAAGGTAGTCACGAATATCCAATATAATTTTTCAAAATCCACCATCTCTTATTCCAAAATTACTACCTTAGTATTAAGATCATATTAAGGTTTGTTTTTCCTCAATACCATGTATTTTTTTTAAAAAAATTTAACATGCTATTGAGTGACTTTTCATAGTACCATATAATCTCAAATCCTTAATGAAATAGTACTGCAATAAATTTCTTATTTATTTCCGTAATTCATATAATTGGTACATCATTTATAGAACACTGAAATGACATAATTCTTTAATAACAACCTAATAAAACTAGTCAATCCTCTTCATCTATGGTAGTAACAGGACTTGATTATTATCTAATAGCATCATTTCCGACATAATCTGATGACTGGGACATTGATTCGTGTAGTGTCCCAAATGCTTGCAGATGAAGCATTGTACTTTTGAAACATTTTTCTTACCCTTGAAATCACATACTTGGTGTCTTTTTTCTCCACACTTATAACAGAATACCATTCACTTAAAGAATTTACCAAGGTGATTCTTTCCACATTTATCACATATGTGAAAATCCTTCTTTCCCCTCTTCCCTTTATCAATCTTTCTCTCTTCCATACTATTCTTCTCTTGCTGCCCTATAAATCTATAGGACTTAGGGAATTATTTTCTTATCTTATTAACACATGATACTTTGTCTTCGTATGATGAGAATACATTGGAGACTATTTACCTTTTAAATTTTGGCTTAATACCATAAAAGATATGATCCTTCTTACACTTTAGATCATACGTATTGCTGGAGTTATCATTCCTTCTACTGGGCACCATTTTTTAATAATGGCACACATTCGGTCTGTTTAAGAATCATAATTCATAACTCTAAACTCGTAAAATACTTAACATAAATTGAACATTTTATGGATATAATCCATAATAATAAAAATGTTTTCTTTTAGGAATTATTTACATCTAAATCATTTATAATGTCTTGTAATGAAAAACCGAATTATCCTAATAAAATCCCCCAGGAGTGTTGTAACCAAGAGTGCAGCAAGGCTCGCTATCGTGCACCAGTTCCCGTTCAAGACCAGCTCAAAGCGATGTTTTCGGATTTTACCCCTAGGTACATCAGGTCCAGAGCCACCTCTACCTGCTCGTATCCATACATGGATGTATTTTTTGAAAAACTCACAAAATCTATACATTTACAAAATTAAAGGAAGTTCTGTTATACTAATACTCAAAGTCTATCTTAGGGAAATCTGCTCTAATTAGAGTTTATCTAAATCTAGTTTCAAAGGATTGTACTAAACTTCCCCTAATACCAACTGTAATTCCCTAACCCCAGTTACCCAGAGTCGATTCATTATTACATAACATTGGAATGATCAAAAGGGATCAAATCCCAAAAGACCGATCAGTTTAGTAGCCTTGTAAGTACAAGATACATTAATAAGGTTTACATTACATCATAAAATGGAAAGCTACAACAACATTGTTTCCATAGAAAACTCTGAGATCCAATAGACTATCCTTGATGGTCAGTCATAATATACTTTTTCACATCCTGGAAAAAATAAAACATAGAAATGGGTGAGCTCAAATGCTCAGTAAGGATAACAATATAGCAAATACTTTCATAAATAAGCATAAACATTTAAGGCAATCTATAAATCTAAAACAAAAGTATTTTCAACAAAAAAAATCATCTTAATATGGAAAATATAAATCAAAATAATTCCATTTATTTACTAACATGGATATTCTACTAGCTGAATAATCACATGCAATATCAATAGCCACATTCATAATGATGGAATGCATAATGCCAGACTTCATAACCACATAGTCAAGGTCTTGTGCCCAGACTACAAATTAGATTTGGTCAATGCCTGGTGAAAAGATACTATTTTGTCTCATGATACCTACTGATGCATCAAGGAGCTATAGCGGGCTCCACCCGTCACTTACTAAGTCCAATGCATTCCTCATATGAAAAGGTTTAAACATAACATAAACATTCATTTTAAAACTAGCATACGAAATGTCAATACTTTATTCATAAATAATGAATGGTAAAAAAATAAAACATCCACATTCAAACATGTAACAAAACCTTCAATACATTATGTATGTTTTGTATCATAATAAATCAACTTCAAGTAAGCTTAAAATACATTAATAGATGTTCACATATATAAAATCAAAACTATTAAAGAGAAATATTTCTTTTTAGAAATTATTTAGAAGTCACATAATTATAAAAGAAGACCTTTATTTTGAAAATATTCTTATAAGATTTTAAGGGAAGCTTTGACAATTTTATAATGGAAGAAAATACCTTCACCCACCATATAAGTTAAAAAAGACATTCTTACCTTAATTTTGTCAAAATGGTTAAAAAATAACTTGTTTGGAAAATGACGAAAAGATTCCTTCCAAAACATATAATGTCAAATAAGAGAATAAATGACATTAACCAATTATTTAATAAATAGTAAAAAAGTTTTAAAATACATTTTTAGAAACATGGATGTGGATGATAAAGATGTCCCAGTAGATAATTACATATGAAAAACCTCAGATAATGAAGAGATTGTGAAATTAACCCTTACCTAGTACTTTTCCTTGGTCGAGAATAGTTTAACCTCTTATATAATAGTTATATCATTTTTATTAAATTATAAAATATTCATATACATAAATATGATATCATATATGATCTTCTAATATTGCTTTGTTAATAATATTTTAGTATTATCGTCGTTTCAGGTGTTAAGTAACTCATTTTCTTTTATATGTTTTGTTACATAAGTCATGTTTTTAGGGGTAAGATGTATATTATTCATATCCAGAATGATATCAAGTCCTTATACATTATTTTTAATCTTCAAATGAAAATTAGTCTTGAATGGATACAATGGGGAATTAATCTCATCGCGTTCGTAGAGATGGTAGTCCGTACGTATGCACGAGCGACAATATCATTCTTTTGATATTAAAATAACATATAATTGGATGGTATATAATATATGTAGAATCATTATAATGTTATATTTATTATTTAAATAACTTATACTCATTATTATACCAATCCAAATGATGTAATTGTTGAATAACAAACTACACCACGATGTGGAGACAGTAAGTCGTACGTACGCACGTGTGGTGACGTTTTCATTCATAGGATGGATAAAATAACTAATATGGTTGTGATATTTTAATAATAACATCACCGTATATATAAAATACTGGAGTTATTATTTTATAATGGAAACAACAAAGAAATATGAAGTGGAAGAAGAAAAGAACTTGAAAGAGGGTGGTGAAATTATTACCTCTTCTTTGGGTGTTTCCTTTTGAGTTGATAAAAAGGGCTTCATAAGATGGCTTTCTGAACAAAGTAAGGCCTCTAGGTTGAATCGAGGGATGTTGGGAGGATATTTGGGTAGGTTTTGGTCGATCCAAATGGCTTTGAAGGTGTGAAATTGAGAGAAGTTTGAGTACAATTTTATAAGAGGGGTGAGGGGTGCCTTAGAAAAACATAAAATATTATTTTATAATAAACACATTTTCGGTTTCTAATGACTCCAAAATGATTTATTTCTAAGACAAGGTGGTTATGGGTCTAAATTATTTATACCAATAGATTTAAGTTATGTTTAGGTCACCATATTAACCTTATCATTTATATTTAACTCTTAGTTAAATAGTTTGACATTGACCACGTCTCTTTGTATTTTTATATTATATTGTTAATAAATATTCTACAACAAGCCAAGAGAGCCCCAAGTGGTTCATTATTAATATATATAACCATATCTATGTCATTTGTCAGAACCTTAGATATTTAAGAATAGAATATTAATTAATAATATAATATTTGTTTTAAAAACTCTTTTATGTCAATTTTGACACTATTTGGTATTTGATTTTTTTTGAATATCATAATAGCATGATTACTTCAAAAAAAGTTAATTAAATCAATCCTAACATGTAATATTAACCAATAAAATTCGTGTAATTGATTAAAAGTCTCAAACTATATTTATTTGGTTATTTATAATGTCAATTATTTTAATCCTTTATTAATAAGGTAATTACTACATCATCATTGTACCATAAATAAATTAAATTATTTAATATCTAAAAATTATAAATAAAGTACCATTATGTAGGAAATATGTTTATCTTTCTAATGAATATTTAAAATAGAATTTATCTTATGTATAAACCTATATTAAAAATTATTTAGTTATTAAACATTGATTTTTAACACTTTTAACTCTTCTTTGAATTAAATAATAATAAATGTCCTAAACTAATACAAGTGGACCTAAATGATCATTATTTATTCCTAAAGTTTTTTTGGTCGATATGTACTTATCCAATAGAATTATGACATATGTTAGGGTAAAAATAATATCATTTTTACCTTTAATTACCCTATTTACTTTTAACTGTGATAAATAAAAGTAAAAAGTTACTATTCACCAAAAATTATTTTCATCTCATTGAACCAAATTTTACTTACTAAAATCAGTCATGTCTCTCAGATTTTTAAAATTAAACTCACAGAAGTGGTAAATATATGTTTTATGGAAATTTGCAAAAGCTCCTAGGAGGAGGGTAAAAGACGATAAAAGTCCAATAAAATTTTTATATATCTAAACCTATTATAAAATTACTCCAATGAATTACATTTAAATTATATAGGTACTATGTATCTATTTTGACGTAAAATAAATTTAAATAAAATAAATAATTATTTAATTAAAAAGTCGGTTTTAACAGATAACGTTGTGTTTTTCACTATTCATAAAAAATTGAAAGTTTTGAGAAAAATACCAAAAAATCACTCTAAGCTAATTTCGATATTATGAATTTAAAAATAAAGTCTATTTTACAAAATTGAAAACATATAAGTTTCATTAATTAATTTAAAAATAATTTCCATTGTCAAAACCAAAAAGCATATTTTTAAGAAATAATAACTATCAAAAGATAGTCAATTGTTTATGTCTAATTTCAAAGTGAAATTACTTCCAATCACCAAAATTGGATTAAATGATAAAAATATAATCTAATTATACTTCCAGACCATTAAAATGAAAAATTTAACACTATAAATTATTTTGATTAAAAAATTTGTTTTCAGGTAATATTTAGTATTTTTTACTATTCACCCAAATATGAATGTTATCAGAAAAAACAAAAAATTTATTGAAACTAAATTTATATGACCCAATTCTAAACATGAATTTAATTTAATAAAATTGAATATATAAAAGTTTCAAATATTGGTTTTAAAAAGTTTTCTCCCTTAAAAGGTAGTAAAATTTCATTTTTTTAAAAATACTTCTTTTATCTGCAAAAATGAATTATTTTATATATTATGTCTAATAAACACATAATATGGGTTCTAAAATTTTATAGAGTATATAAAATTAAAAAATCAGTAAACACTATTCAAAACCACTTTTGAACGAATAGTTTGGTAAGTCGTGATCCGCTTGAACTCAGTGTTGCGTGTAGTGGAAGTTACTGAATTACTTTGATGAAATAACGTAATATGTAATCTTAGGGTGTTATAGGTTAAGACTATGTGGATAATAAAATCCTATGTTAACGAAGGATATTTTTATTGATGTACATATCTCAACTTTATCCGTACACCCAAGAATCACAGAGATGTATTGAGTTCTAAGAGAACAAATTAAGAAGGACATTATGATAAAGTATACCCCGAAATATATATTAAGATGTCTAGTATGTTAGTAAGTGTAAGAAAAATGAATAAATCCAAAGGGATGATATAGAAATTAGCCATACATAATCGAAATTTATAAAAAATCACCATGGACCTTTTCACTAGTCTTTCAAAGAAATCAGGACGGAATAAAGGCATATGGGTTATGGTTGTATGTCCTATGATGACTACACAATTCATTGTGAATTGGGAGGATTTATCACTATATATACATACATGAATATACATCATATAATTGGTACAAATTCATTGAGTACCACTATAATTCATATCTAATTGAGATCAGAGATACACCTCTATGTTCTAGAAAAGTCTCCAACATAATCTAAATATTGATTTGATCATAAGAACATCTTATCTTTCCCAAACTGATGGTTAATCTGAGTGGATTATCTTGACATTGTATGACATGTTGATAGAATGCACAATTTAATTTATGAGGATGGGACCAACATATTCCTATGGTTAGGTTCTCATATAATAATCGTCTCCACTCAAGCATCCAAATGGCTCCATATGAATCCATTTAAGGGAATAGGTGAAGAACATGTTCATGATAGGATGATTTTAGGGATAGGAAACTACTAGGTCCTAAAATTGTTGGGTAAATGGTAGAAACGTTTAAGACCATTCAACTACACATCAAGTATTATCTGATTTGACAATAGAGTTATGCTGACAATAATCAATGAGACCTTCAGTTTTATGATGGATACATGGTATTCCTCCACATATATCCATAGAATAATGTGATGTGATTTGGGAGTATTGGAATGTTTAGTCTAATATACATTATCCCCTTTGAGAGCATTGATTACATAGGAGCGTTGGCCTAACAACTAGAACTCCCATATAACATATCTCATTGACATGATTTATTCCATTTATCTTAATTGATAAAGTTCATATCAGACCCCTCAAATGTACTTAATCCATAGGTGGTACCATTGGAAAATAATGATTTCTATGATGGACATCCAATAAAGGTCTTAGATCATAGAGACAATGTTCTATGAAATAATACAATGCACCTTATAAATTTTCCTTGTAGAAACTAAGATAATTAATAAGTGTTGTTGGAATTGGAGGAGGTGGTGGAATAGGGTTAACCTCATCTATTTCAGAGTTGGAAGTAAAAATTTCTAGATGAAATTTCTTAGGTGTGGGTGATGTAACATCCCAAACTATTATAAATAAAATTTTCCTTTTATTTAATAAAATATTTTATTGTGTAATATGGTTATAGAAAACACATTAAATTATTCTATTTGATTATATTCTATAATAATTAATCCAACATTAAGAATAATTATCATTGTTAATATATCCATTGAATAGTGATAACATGATGAGTATAAATAGTGGGTCTTAACAAATTCAATTGACAAATACAACAAAAGTTATGGCCTCAATAAGTAGAATTATACCCAGTAAATCACATTTATTGGTGGTTAAAAGAGAGATATAATCACTGGTCTATTCACTTAAACAAGACCATGTAGTTATTAATCCACTTCGAGGTGAGAAAACCCAATTATGGGATTAGTTCCTGCTTATCAAGATCATGGCCCAAACCATGTATGTCGAACCACCCAATGAATGTCTCATTGTCGCACAAAATACTCTTAGGGAGTTTTATTGTGCATTAAAGGGATATGTATCATGATACTAGAAATATATGTATGTAAATTATTTTTATATAATAATTGATATATTTTCATCCTATTATTGTTACATTGTAAATGGTTTTTCATCGATGTTTTTAATCCCAAAAAGTAATTTTTGTTAATATTAAAATTCAATTAAGAAATTTAATTTGATGAATCAATGTATATTTGAAATAAATAATATTTTCATAAAATATTATGATTAAATAAATTTTATTACATATATAATATCATATAATTTTTATTACATAAAATTAAATTTTTATAAGGTTACAAAAACTGTTATATCAAAATGAACACTAGAATTCACAATAATTTTCATTTATTATTTAAAATGATAAAATGAACATATTTATATAATTTTTTAGATAAATTTATTATTAATTTTTTTAATCATAATTTCAATGTTATCCAATGGAGAACTGTTTATCATTTCTTGAGGTAGTGTAAATTTCAGGTAAATATTAAATTCTGTATAAATATGCATTCTCTATTAGGACATTATAACGACCCAAAAGTGGTGCAATAAATATTATAAATGATATAACCTTCCAAATATATGTTTTAAAATAAAAAAAATGTGATTTTATTTTTTTTATATTCTATAACGCCTTTTTGAATCCTATGTAACATAAAATATTTTGTATGGTATTAAAATCATTTCATTAAGAGTGTGAATCACTTCCACATAATAAATATTATTATTTTATTAATTTCACCCCTTATCCTCATAAACTAATGAAAAAATCGCATTTTGATGAAACCATGGGAAAAAACATTCTATGTTTTTGTGTTTTGGTCATTTTATTTTATAGAATCCAAAACCTATTTTTGAGAAATAATAACAATGTCCCCACTAATTTCCAATATAATCCACCCAATATCCCATTTATCTTCACTCAAATTCCTTTTGTCACATCGATACTATTCCCTCACTTTTTTATAGTCCTCATATGGTTCCTCTATGCTCTCAAGAAGCTCATCCCAAACATTTAGTGTCACGCACTCAAGTAAATAATTTCTCACTTCTCATTTCAATTCAAGAACATATTTTATGTTATATCCCTCAATTTCAATTTCATATTGTTGGGATTGGTTATTCCATATCCTCTAAAAAATCAATTTTATTTCAATATGATGATATAAACCTTCTATAACCATTAATACCTCCTATGATCAGTTATGTACACATGTTACCATGCTTAAATTTATTAAGGAATCTCCTTTTCTAGTTTGTATTAAAGAACTGATTTTATGTTATACCATTTAATGACCATTTGATAATTTTTGGTATATGTTCTAACATATCACCCATAAATAATAAATGATTTCTAAATGGGGAGATAACACTTCTATCTCATGAAATCTTTCCCATTAACCATTATGTACACTTCTTGGAATTAGACCTTCTATTTAAAAATCAAAAAATTGGGATAGGTATTTACATATCCCTATTACTAACCATTTTAAGTCCAAATTATTATATACCCCTTTAACTCTTATCATCCCATTTTATAAATTTTAATGTGCTATCGTTATGCTACTGAAATTGCACCATGGTTTTCCATGCCAAAACAATTGGGTAGTGAATACCATACCCATTTCCTATGAATGGTATTTACACATAAACATATTTATTTGGGACATAAATTTATGTATTCCAAACTAATTTATCATGGAATTAAATAATACGATTAATGAATCCATTTTTTATGTTCTATGTGGCACACATAGGTATGATAATCAAATGAATGTAACTAGTGTGCCCAAAATAATATATCCCTTCAATGCATTGGATAATGATTTGTCTCATGAGACATAATGTTGGGAAATTAAGTGAACTTGATTCTTTAATTTTATTTTTTCTATCATGATTTCTTAGAAGTTAGACTTGACCAATGTTTATACTACAGCGTTTCGAGTTGTTTCAAAATTTCAACAGCTTCTTTTATGAATATCATGCTATATCATGTATCAGTTTTTTTATGATTACTAATCCTTTTATACCACATTGATATTCCTATTTTCTAAAAATTATTACTCAATTAATTATATTCCATTTTTATTCCCTTCTGGGGATTTATATCATTCATATTATGTATGTCCTTGGGTTATCCTATGATGTTTTATGTGTGAGCATGATAAGAATGTTTTCAATAAGGATGTGGGTTTTCCTATTTAAATTGTTATTTAATGTACCTAATTAAAAAATACACTATAATTATAGATAAATTGGGATTTATTACATTTTATATTATGTAATTTGTCATGATTTAATGTTTAATAAGGAGATGTGTTGTTATTCCATCAAAGGACGTGATATTTTAGGTCACTGGTATATGAACCATTATCAACTTTAATGTTTACGGAACTAATGAATCATTTATTCTCTGATTTAATATTTGAAATATGGTAATTTATTATATCATTCATTTAGAAATTAGATCTGATCTCTTTTAAGATCCTTTTTCCCACCTCAAATAATTTCATACTAAGTCCCTTTTCTTTTTTCATTACTGAAATAATATCATCATTCCTATTGTCATGAAAAGTACTTTGGATCATAATAATTTCATGTTCAATGTCTATGATTCTATAAATGGAGTAATCCCATAGATAATGTTGGGAAATAATATCTCAATTTAAGTGTATATGGTCCATATTAATTATATCCCACATTTGACCATTCAAGAGATTGGACCACTATTGATTGACCACACCAAGTAAATATTCATGATTAGTCAATGTTTTTAAGAAATATGGGAATCACTATATAATCCATCAAATTATATTAGGATAAATCTTGATCTGTAGTAAAACTTGTTGGTAAGAGAAATAGGAATTTCGAAAGAATGAAATAACATAATGAATGGAATGTATTCTTGAAAGATGAATCCATATATTACATATTATTTATTTATTATTTCACTAGATAGATTAATCTTCCAAAAAACCATATCCTTAAAAATATTAAAATCCATAAAGTAATAATAATTTTTCAAGGGTATCCTCGCATAATTTCACAAACAATATATCATTGATTTATATAATATAATATTTAAAACAACTCTTTGAAACTATGAAATGGAACTTGAATTAAAAAATGGTAGGGAATCCCCTAAATCATATAATTCCATTTTATGACTTTTATAATAGAGTATGAAATCATATACAAATAGTGGAAAATAAACTTGAAATGAAAATTTTTGGTGGATTCATTGAAAATCCTTACATGAATATTATTTTTTATATAAACCATATATTTTCATTATTTTGGAAATTATAAAGGATGTAATTTACATGAATTTTATGAGAAAAACACTACAAGGTATTGGATTTGGGTTTGCGTTCTAAAATATCCATTGAAGTGAGAATTAAAATATTTTATTCATGGATAATATACCAAAAATTCCCGAAAGACCAAATTTCACATATAAATAGAAAAAAATATATTACATTGTTAATAGTAACTGGAATACATAACAACATTACTCCATGAAAATAATGTAGAAGAAATCATTCCCCTAGAAATCTTTATCACCATTTTCTTGGTGGCCACACAACTAAATTAACTATTTGAAAATATAAATAACTTATTATGCTTGATCAATATAGATGTATTATCCTAAAAATATTCATCAATCAGGTGTACAAAAATGTCATAACTAAAAATAAAACATATTGTTGATTGGATAATTAAAGTAAAGGATAAAATCAAATCTACTACATTTTTCTTGTAAATAAACTCTTGGTATAATGGGTTTTAATCTCCTTAAGATCCCTCCATAAATTAATATAATTCATATGATCCAAAATTATCCTTGGTTGAATTTTTAAAAAGAATAATATTATAGGAGGCCTCGGTCTAAAGACTTTTATAATCTATAACACCAGGAAAATAAATAAAATATGTAAAAAACATTACCAATGGATATAAATTATCTAATAGAAATGGGAATTCTATGAGGGATGGGATCACTAAGGGAAAGGCCCTAAGGAGAATATTTTCACCCATATTTGGTTAGATAAGAAATAGTGAGCACACATAAAACCCTGGAAGTTTGAAATGTGAAATATTTAATAAAAAATACTAATGTAGGGTACCCAATGAATTAACATTGGAAAATATGGTATCTTGACAGCCAAGATGAGAATAAAATGTTAAATCCCCCTATTTTAAGGACTATAATATGGCCTTTTGAACATAGTATGAACATGACGATTTATGATCATTCTTCTAAGTTGAATAAATATCCAAAATCAAATTCCATTTTCTAGAACTAATCTTCCTAAAATAATATAATAATTGGGAATGATATGTCCTTATAAAACATCATTAGAATAGTGTAACACCATTTATTTGAGTTCAAACCTACTTTAATATATATATTTTTAAATTTAATAATTCAACCTGGCCTTGATAATGTTATGGATGTATTTTATGTGATTAAGTGAGGTTTTGGAGGATTCACTTTTTAAAATCGATTAGGGGACACCATGTGGTTTCCCCATGTAACTATGAAAGAGTTGGATGGTTCATTTAAGAAAATCAATGCTTGGTGTACAAATTTTTCAATATTTTCAATACATAAAAATATTCATAAAAGTAAGGATATAACTGATTTTATTGATGTTCAAATGGTTTTCAAAACCATACATAATAACTATGAAGTGGGAACAATTAAATCTCAAATTTAAATTAGAGACTAAATACATATAGTAAAACCATTATTCTACATCATATTACCCTATATCAAATGTTATCACTCACTTAGTATATTTTTTTGATCTTATTACTTTTTTGATTATTTCTAATGGATCATGGAGTCTTGGATCTATGTTATTGAATATACGAGCTTCGTTAAATTTCTCTCTACCTAATCCTCCTATTTTCTATAAAGAGGAACCATAGATTGGGAATTTCATTCCTTGATCTATCATTTAGATCATTTCATTATTATTTTTGTTTGGTATTGATTGATGTAATAGGTTAGGAATCCCGTATCATTAAGATTATAGAAAAAGTCTTAATGTTCCAACTATTTAGAGGTAGGTGTCTTATCTTGATTTTATACTTTCTCCCAAAATATAATGGTTCAATTTCCAATAAATTGATTTCTTTTAATATTATTGAAATATATTTATAGAAACACAATGAAATATATCTTTTATTATATTTTCATTGAATCTAGAATTTTGGTTTCTACCATTTGCTAAACCGTTAAAGGATTAAAAAATGGATTTCAAAATAAGTGTTTTCAGAGTGATATCATGAAATAAATATATTGTGTTTTTGTGAATTCATAAGAAAATAGAAATTTCCTTGTGGGTTACACATTTTCATAGTTCCAATATTGTTTCAAATTTTACAGTTCTATCAAGTAATAAATCAAGACTAAAGGAATGAAAACCACTCATGAATTGGAATGTTTAGGAGTTCAATATAGGATTTAGATGAATTGGTTTGGGGTTTTGAGTGGGTGGGTAGGATCATTCCATTGGTGTTTTTTATTGTGATATATATATTATTATCTTGTATATAAATTTATTTTAACTAGTTTTCAAGATTCTTCCAATCATTTATGTTAAATAAAATGCAAGGGAAAAAATTTCCTATTTTAGTGTCATTAGGGTGAAGTCTAATGGGTTTTCTATTGTGTAGTATACTCACCCATAATATGTATTACTTGGTGTGTATATAGATGATTTTTATCAAGATAAAGTTTAATGGAATTATTCTTATTTTACCAGTTGATCTATGTTAGTTTCTGGTCTTCGACAACTGCAGTCCGATCTTTGAATTGAAGTCTGTCATGGTTTTTGAAGTGGTGCCCCTTTGGTGGCTTGTATATTTTTTTTCTTGAATCCTATTTACCTTAAAACATATTGAATTTATATTTTAGATTTATATTTTTATTTTTTGGTTACATTTAATATTTTTGTTTTTTTTACATTTGGATATATTATGGTTTTGTATCATGCGTCATATTGGTCCACTTCGTGGTTGTTCATTTATGGGAAAATAATTTCACCTGTTTTGGTAAGTCCCATGATATTTGTTAACAAATCACTAGTTATTAGGGAATGTAACCATATTTTATTATAATTTCAAATCTTCACAATATAACAGATTGGGATGGGATATTAAAAATGGAGTTAGTTTTTTATTTCCTCTCTTTGAGGATGGTACCATGGAGATAGAACATGTTGGGAGATAAAATGTATAGTCTAAAAATACATAGTTAGACTATTTATAATAAACTAAAAATGTTCACATAGGATCATTGTAATAAATTTGTGGGGATGGGTTAATCAATGACATAATTTTATTTATATGTGAATATAATTAAAAAACACCACCTCCAATAAAAGACAAAAAAATTTCCTGAAAAAATCATAAAAAAAAAATTTATATCAAAATAAGTATTTCAAATGTTCACTACTAAATTAGAGTATCTAGAAGTAACCATGGGTTGAACATAATTCAAATACCACAAAATCCATAGAAAACAATCCCTTTTTAGTGGTTATAATAAATAGTAAACATCCTTATAGTTATGAAGTATTATGATCAATAAAACAGTGGAAGCAATTCTTTTATAACAAAATATGTAGATAAAGTTTCCTAATAATTGAAATTTAATGAAGAATCGGTTTAGAAAATTAAAACTATATTTCATAAAAAAATTCACTTTTTTAGTCTTTAAAAACAATTATTCACTTTTTAACTTAGTATAAGGTAAAAACTACTTCTTTAGAATTTTTTCAAAACATAGTCTGATTCTTCAATCTAATTCATTTTTAAAGTTTTTCTTTATGATAAAATGCCTACATGGTTTTCCAATATGTAATAAGATCCCTAAACTTTTCTTCTTATTTCATAATTTTTATGTATTATTTTTTGTCTAATTTGGTGAATCTTGGCCACAACTGTACTGGTATTTTCTTCTATTTGTAAACAAGTTCAAAACAAAAACTCTATAATCTTACCATTTCAAACCCATCAAAATTTCATGCACACATTTTAGTTTCCCCCATTTATATAATCTATAAAAAATTAAAATGTTGTAACTAAAAATACTTTTCCCACTCAATGAAATTTCAAAATTCTAAACTCCTATTAATATTACGACTTCTGAAAAAGTCCCGAATCTTTTAGACTCTTCAAAACAACTTGAAAACATTTATGCACAACTTTATTAAACAAAAGACTTTTCATCAGAAAACATTGTTTTGAAAGAGATAGTCTAGAAAATATCATATTGAATCATTATTTATCATTCTTATTCTCTTGAACAATTTTAAAAAGTAAAACAAAATACCTTTCACTAGGATGATCCAAACCAACTATAACTACATGAAAACATTGTTTCAAATTCAAATAACATTAGGAACCCAAAAAAATCTTGAAGAAAGTCATATATATCACACCATTTAATCCAATTTATTCATATATTCAACTATTACTCATTCTAATTTAACTATTATTGGTTAAAATAATCATACTCTAGCTTATTGGTGTCAAAAAACTCATCTGATGAATCAATATTAACATATCAGTTGATGGATCAGTCTCTGCATCTCATCCAAATGACAGATATAAATATCTAATTATTACATTATATAACATTGAAATTTATGTTTCATCTGATAGATCGGTTCATCTTTCAAATTGTTTAATTTGATGGACCATCCAATAAACTCTTTTATATACTGTTTTTGTTTAAAAAATTCACACTTATAATTTTTTGGTAAACACTCCATACATTAAACAATATCTAGAAATCCCATCCTAATATGTCCAATATGGTATTTTTGAAAAAAAAACCAACTTATTACATTTTACGTACACACGATTTTATAGTGATACCTTTTCATTATTTCGTAATATTAAATGATTATTAATGCATTATTATATTTATAGATGAATTTCATCAAAACCCCAGAATATAGAACAACATCATCTTCCCTTTAACATAAGAAAATATCATGATGTTTCCCATGATGTTCTAAACATTTAGATTGACATAGTAACATTCAATTTATTATTTCAAACATATCTAATGGCATTCTGTATCTAATACATCTTCTTTGTTTTTTCCCCGAAAATGTCTATTCTAGAAAGATAATTCTGAAAACAACCACAATCATAAATAACATTCATAATATAAAACATCAATAGATAGAAAGTATCAAGAAATATATGTCTAAATGTCTGAAACAAAAAACCATTCATATGATCATCATTTTAGATAATGTGATTTCATTTTTTATAAATATAAAAAAAAGAAAAAACATCTAGTAAACTTATTTCAATAAACACATCAGCCCAACATTTTACCAAAAATATCCCCTTTGGATAGTTTTTGTAACCATTATTCATATATAATTGAAACTTTTCAACTCAACATATGTGTGACTAATATAAAATTATAATACTAAATATGAAAATCAAGTGTTGTAAAAAATAACAATTGAATAGAAAAAAACATTATAAATATGACTAGTAGAATAGGAAATGAATTATTGAACCTAAAACATGACATATTATCACAACATTTGGTAAACTTATCTATAAAAAAGGGTACTAAAATCACTTGATAAACTATTAAATTATTTCACACATTTATATTCTATGAACACAGCTTACAATTTTCCCATAACTCATCCAAAATAAATGTGTTTCTTAAATGGTTTAGCACATTACAATGGATAGATTTATGAAATGTAAATTTCTATCCACTGGAAACACTATTCACAGATAATATGAGAGACGGGAATGAAACAAATACCTCAACCTTAGAGATAAAAATGTTGGATTCCACTGATCAACCTCAGTTTGTAAAAATATTCATTTGGTAAACGTTTTTTGAATATGTCAGCAACTTCTTCCACTAAAAGAATATATTAAAACATGAATTAATTATTCTCCACATTCTATTTGTTGATTTGATATTTGATATCAACATGCTTTGAACGAGAAATTTGCATTATATTTTTAGTGATATTTTTGGAAAATTTATTATCACCACCGAAGAAAAAAGGTAACATTAATTCAACTAAAAAAAGGTTCAAATTGGTTATTAATCCACATAATATTCATTGCATCTTGATTAGAAATAAAATATTCATAATCATCCATGCTAAGTAAATTATTATTCTAATTCATATTATTCAAACTCACCCAAATCATTCCTAAATTAAAAAATCAACATGTTGTAGATTTTCTATCAACCATACATCTTTCCCAATTAGAATTTTTATAGCCAAATATTTTTCCCCTTAACAGGCATATTTTATACCAAAATATATTATGAATTTTATATTCCTTAGAATTTGTTTTCACAATAGGATATGAGATTTATTTAGATTAATTTAGTATATTTAACATAAATTAAATATATATATATAATATTGTATTGAAGAAGTCATATATAGAAAACACTCATTCATATTTTTAAATTATTTATATTTCAATTCCTTTCCATATCAATTTTTAGACAAAATCATTCCCACTAAATCCGATATGGAAACAGGTTTATAATTTTCCATGAAAAATAATAAAAAAAATATTTAGCATAAATTTTCCGAGATAAAGAAATATATTTCATCGATTGTGAGTTTTTTGGGCTAAGAGAATATTTTATTTCAATGGGCATGGAAATTTCAATCAAATTCATTAGCTCTTCAGAAAAATTTTCAGAAGTTCTTTCATCATTCCCATAAAAGAAAATACCATAAGAAAGAAAAATTATAATGACAGAGTTCTCTTGATATTCCTTGATGGAAAGATTACTATTAACCCGTCCTCCAAATCCTTTTTTTCATTTTCTAAATAATCCACTTTTTTGGTTAGTGGGAACCTCACAATCAAAATTTAAAAATAATGAACCATTCCAAATACCAAATTCAAATATCAAACACAAAAATACCAAAAAAGCTAGAAAGAACAGCTTGCCACTATGAAAACAAAAATATCCAGCCACATACCAACTACTAAGATTCAAATTTTTGATTTGTAGATATCTCACAAACCACTATCACCTGCCTCAGTTAGTAAAAGATCCAAAATTCTGCGAGCAGATAGAACCTTGAAACCAAAACATCAGGAAATCTTTGAATAACCTTGTCGTCGCACCACTATTTTCATCACCATATAAAAAATAAAAAACATCGTGACACATAAATCAACATCGGAAGAAGATCCACTCTAATGAACACCTCCCAAAGCCTCCTCTGAACCATGTCACCCTACCGACCTGGAATGGATCAATGGATCTGGAGGCCAGAGCAGAGTATGTACTATTAACCCTTCCTTTCTTAAACATCATCATTTATAAACAGTCATCAAATATAGAATACTAATATCTCAATGATTTCTGCAGATCATAAAATTCATTCTTGAAATTTTATACAATGATATTACCTTTCCCAATTTAAAAGGCATATAGTTGTTTAATATAAAAACCTCCATAAATATCCCCATTGAGAAAATATGATTTCACAAAAAACTAAAATATTTTATAACCTCTTTGTGTAGAAATAGGATGAAAGATTCTATAATTTTCTAACTTTGTTACTTGATCAAAATTCTCAAGAAAATAATTTCCTTTAATTTCTGATAAACATTTCAAAACCAATAATATTTTTTTCTAATAAATTCACAAACTACATTTATATTTTTTACAAACACTGACTTTATAATAAATTCATTTTAATTATTTGGTTTGGGTATAATTTCCCAATTATTGTTTTTCAAAGTCTGGTCTAACTCTTCATTCATAGAATGAACCCACCTTTACCACTTTAAATCATCATTATTATATCATGGATCAATTTTTTAATACAAATATGTTTGTGAAAAAACATTCATTTTCTTTTTTTTAGATTTTTTATCACTAATTATATTCTATAAATCAACTTATTTCCTCATCCTATAATGATATGAATTATGTTATTAAAACTCATCAAAAATATATTTGTATGAATCATATTTTTTCATGGAATCATCATTTTTGAGATTTTTTCATGTTTCTCATTAATAACTATAACATCCCCCCATGTTCTTCATTTTCACGTGTCTGTGAAACATTATCTTCATATTTACCGATAACAATTACATCATCAAAATCTCAAATATTTCATGTTCCATTATTGAATCCTATATATCCCATACCATTTAGATAATATCGAAGAAAATTAAATCTACATAATTTTGATATAATTTTAACAATATTTTTTATTTTTTATTTTAATGATGTAGGGACTCCTAAAAATATTTAAGTGTTTCAAAATAGAATTTAATTATAGAACATTTGGTAAGGAGTCATATGATAACATTTTATATAGAAAATTTTTTTCTAAGTTTAAACTATTTTACTAATTTCATGGCTCAAAAAATAGTGAGAAATACATTTTTCTATTAACAAATTATTTCCCATCTCCAACAAACTTCTATTCTTTCCTTCATCAACACCATTTTCTATGTTCTGTATGGTGCCCAAAACTCATGATGTATACCATTTTTAAGATAACATATTAATTTTTCATATTTGTAATCCCCTGTACTATCTATTTACAACATCTTTATAGAATTTCCATTTTTATTTTCTTCTATTATCCTGAAACTATTAAATATTTTTAGAGATTATAATTTATGTTTCAAATATAGAATACATGAAAAACGTGTAAAATCATCAATGATAGAGATTATTTAGTTATAATTTAATTTTTATTGTTTTATCTTGGGACAAAAAATATCTTAATGAATGAGTAAGATGTGATGAGTCGAGAATTTTTCACCATTATTATGCACTGAGTTTGAAATTTTCCTTTTTTTAAAATAAAACAACAACAATATAAAATTGTTTTCAAATAATGAAATATCATGGATACTGTCTCGCATTGTTATGTTAATAATATTTCTCTACAACATATATCCCATTCTTTTATTCCACAATTTTTTTCTTCAATCATGATTAGATAACATACACTTATAATATCAACTACTTTAATCATGTTTCACATTATATGTTGGACTCTCATAATAACCTGACCATATTGTACACTTTTCAAAACAAAACCTTATTTTCTAAAAAAATTACATAAATCACAGTGGTGGGAAACACATTACAAGTTTTGTTTCAAAATGTCAAAAAAAATACTTTATGGATTTTAGTATTTGTTCAACAATAATACCATATACAACACCATTGATTATAATTGATTCATAATTTCAAAATGTTAGTGGTATATCATTGAAATCTTTATAATTTTTCAGAATATTTAAATATCCTATAATATGTATAGAGAACCCACTGTAGAAATTCCAATTCCATTCTCCTTTTTTAGCCTTGAGGGTAGTTTCTATAAAAAGATCTATTTTGACTTTATCTTTCATCACATCTGAATGTTGAGAATGATTATAAACACATTGTTATGATAGTTAAAAACATTAAATCCTTTTTAATATTTTCTTGACTGTTGACATCATTCATAAATAGTTTCCAAATGGTTATAATCTATTTTCAACTTTAATAAAAATACGCCCTGGGTTATTTTTTGAGAGTATTTAATCCCCCTAAAAAATATTATCCAATTACTCATTGAACTATTGTAGTGTTGTTGATTAAACCCACAAATATTTTTTGTATGTTCAAATCCTCTACAATACCACCAATAGGCATAGATGGAAAATTTTGCTCTATAACACCAATACATCCTTGAGTTGTACACCTGTTTTCTTAAATCCATCTAACTTTCCACATTTTTACATTGTTCATAACTTGAAGTTATATGATATGTTTAAATTTTCATATTCAACATGGATTTCATCCCATATTCTCTAGAATCACCAGTAATAGAAACATTTGATTCAGAAAAATGAAATTTTCAAAACTATTGAATCAATATCTTTTTTGTTTTAGCTGTATACACAAATTTATTATATTTAATAATATTCAAAACATCATTATTTTTGTTTAAATATTTTGCAGATAATATGTATTTATTATTGTTATTATCACAATTCTCATAACATTTACAATTTCAGACAATGTTTTCCTGAAAGTCATACATCCCTGCTTAGTTTTAGAGAAAGTTTTTCTAACATTTTATAACTCTTCCTTCATAACATTTTTCATTACTCCAATATGTTCATTTTGGTTCTTTTTATTTTCAATAGATTTATTGAAATAATCAACCACTTCTATTTCATTTTATTTCTCTTCACAAAAATACCATTAACGTTTTCTAATAGAACATTCCTTTTATTAAATCTTGATTTATATTTCGAGTATTAAAATTTTTTGAAGAAATTCATTAATATCACTTTTCATAGAATATTCTAACTATTTTTTTCTTCAAAAAAATTTATTTCAAAACTAATCAAATATTCATCATTGAAATGAAAATAATTTTGTTTTTTATAGAAATTTTTGTGAATTTTTTATTTTCAATTTATTTACATCATCTTCATCCTCTTTATTAAAAAAATCTTTTTTCTTTTGGAGAAAATTTTTCATCATCCTTTTGAATAATATTTTTATTCTTCAATAAGTTTCTTAAAGGAACTTCTTTAATTTTTTCATATTCATAATATTATTCTTAATCCTTTCTTAATTTATAATATTTTGAGTAAATCCTAATTGCTCTATAAAGAAATAATATTATTGTTTACTTCCATTTTATTATTCCATTTCCTCTATTTTAATTTTTAGAAAACAAGAATAAAAATTCATCAAGAATGTTATGGAACTCATCTTCACTAATAGAGATATCAAATTATTCATATTTGTAGACTTTGTTAGTTATTCCTTTATTGGAACATATGAATGAAATATTATTGTCAAATATTTCATTTATTTTATAAAAACTACCTCATATAATTTCATATTTAATAATATTTATATATATGTCATCAAAACGTAGGGTTTTAGGATTTATATCTTCCAATGAAGAAACATCGGCATAAAACTTATCTGGAAGAATTCATAATATCATATAAAAAATTGTTTAATTGTCATGTTATTAACAAAGTGATATTATGTTGATAAGATATCATTTAACCTTCTCATGAAATCTCTAGTAGATTCATAGTCACCAATTTTGATATTTTCAAAAATGAACATTCATATTTGAAACTTTTCACTATTCTATTTTGTATTTCCTTAATAGATAATTTTTTACTTCACCAAAATTTATTTGGTGGTTTCAACTAAATTTATTCTAAGAAATTGAGTATTAGAGTGTGATGATAGTAAAACATTTTTATTCCTATAATAATTCTTAATATTTTTCTTATCAGTATCTATAAGAAGAACCTTCTTAGTAAAACGTGGAAATACATTTCTGGTAGCCTCAAGAATATCATAACCCAGTGATTTAGGTTATAAAAACAATATCTCTTTTGATATATGATATTTATTTCCATTAAAAAACAATATACCATTATTATTCACCCAATTCAAATTATCCCTAGAAAATTCTAGTCAAACATTATCAAAGAGTCAATGAAAGGAATCTTTGATCTCTTACCAATTGAAAATGGCCATTAAGAATCCATGTAACAACTAAAAGGTGTTGCATGTGAATATTTTATATATTATCATTTTTATTTTATCTTTTATAACAGACTTTTTTTTCTATAAAGTTAAACCAAATTTTCTGAAAAAATATATTCAAACACATCCATGAGAAAAAAAATAAATTTCATTTTTCAATAATCAATTAGAGTAGCGGTTCCTTGGCATGGTTTGGATATAATCAAATAACACACAATGTAATTGAAAATAATTACTTTTGAGTTTTAACTACAACTAGGAAATATCATATAACTTTTAAATTACTATGATAAATACAATAATTATTGTTCTTATTCTAGAACATAATTTGTAGGTAAGATTTTGAAATTATTTTAGAAACCTTCACCAATTGGTTTAAAACATTATATCTATTATGATTCAACAAAATTCACTTTTGTGACTCATGAAAAATAGTACATCACCTCATAACATGGAATAGGGATATAATCTCATATTTGATGTTCATAAAAACTCAATTTGATTCATAATCCTGAATTATCTATCCAAAAATGCATTTTATTGGTTTTTCAGTAGATATTAATAACTGTACTATTTTTTAATTCTTTCCGAGTCTGTCTACCTAATTGTTAAGTATGGTCTAGTGAATACTAACAAAAACTTTTCCTATGATTTATTATATCCAAAAACTTGTTTAAAGAAACACCACATTTTTCAATTTTTATAATTTGAATAGTGTACTTCTGCATTGTAATTTCACTAATTTATTTATGTTCCCTCAACATATGAAATGATAGATGCTGAAATATTTTTCACACTCAGAAAAAATCTTCAATTACAAACTCCTACACAAATAATGACATTGATAAACTTATTTTCACTTTTAAACCCTTGTATACTCTTTAATGAAGCTTGAAGACAACTGTTTTACACTAAAAAGTCATTAGATCACATATTCTATAGAGAGATGATCCGGTACATCCCAAACTGAATCACTATTCATTATTTTGTTTCCCATGTACCATTTTATAATAATATAAAACAAAATATTTCTCAATCTATTTCTCTAAACCAAATGAATGTATTTTATAGCACTCTGGACACTTCAATAGACTTCATGACCCTGAAACGATTTTTTGAAGAATCAACTACTCATCAAAAATTTTAATACAATTTTTTCATATCTTTAACTACTACATAGTCTGATGAGACAATGTGTGAGGAAATATATCCTCTGATTACTTATCAGTTTCTAAAAGTTCATCTAATCAATAGGTTTCAATATCTCATCTGATGGATGAATTTCTGAAGCTCATTTTGTTGAACACAATCAATAATTACATATTACATTGTATAACTCAACAACTAATGTTTCATTAAATGCATCAGTATATCTGATGAATTGGTCCGTCTGATAGATTAGTTAATAAAAACTTTTTTAAATTCATCTAAATTTTGAAAATTCACACTTCTAGTTTTCTAAAAAATAAAATATCTGATAAAATGTATTTGTAAAACTACTTCCAGATATTTTTGACAAATTATATTCAGAAACTACATATCTAATTCTTCATTTTTCCATCATCCTTATTATATAATGGGACTTATTCATGATATAGAAACAATAAATGATCACCAAATCATCATATTATATATTGACGAATTTTATCAGATCCCATGAATATGGAACATCATCAACTCCCCTTTAATAAAATAAAATATCACAGGGTTTTCTATGATATTTAGAACATTAATATTAGCATAAATTATTCTACGTTATTATTTTGACATCAACAATGCCATTATATATCTGATACATCTTTTAAGTACTTTCCAAAATGATATATTATAGAAAGATAAGTCCCAAAAGAATAAAAATCATAAAATAACATTTAGATGAAGAAAAACAACAATTGTGGTACTTCTTCAAGATATCATTATCTTATCATCAGAGTTCAAAGTCCATTATCCAATCATCAGATTTTATAAATTTAGTTTACTTCCTATAACTAAAATGTAACATTAGGATGTTTTTATGAAATGTTTTCTTTAAATAAATTTTCATTTTTGTAGCTTTCATTGCATGAAATCAAGAGTTTAAATGAACCGTGAGGTGCACATTGTATAAGAATACCATTATAACCTAGCTATTAGGTTATTGGAAATAAGTATAAATAACTTATGAAAATGCATTCTCAATTAATTGGATAACAATTATTTATGAAATATATAAATCAATTAGATATTTTTATTTTTTAGTGAATTTTTATTAGTATTGAAATTAATGGGTCACATATGTTATATAAATAATAAAATATGTTTGATAATAATCCAATGGTTATTTTACTCGTAGAGAATGAATAAAGCCTATTTTATGTATAAAAACATATATTTATTATATGGGTAATTTTACGCCATTGAACAGTTAACCCCTTTTAGATTAAGATTTTGACACATTAATAATTTTTATATGACAACATAAACATGTTATTTTTATGGGCAGTATAAATATTTATTTTGGATTAATTTCTGATATTTTTCTGCCAACTTCCATGATTTGATGAAAAGTAAAAATACATTATGTTTTATAAAAACAACTTTTTTTCATTTAAATAATAAATATTTTTAAATTATAATATTTAATTTTTTCAATTTATAAATAGAATAGGTTTTTATCATTAAATATAATTTATGTATTTAGAATTAATTTTACATTAAATTCAGATATAAAAACATTTCAACCTTTTGAAATGTTTTAACTTTTAAAACTTATTCTCTCTTTCCATAATGGGAATAATTTAAAATTATTTACTTAAACTAATGTGTTTTAATGTTTGAAAAATATAATCCATGTTTGGAATCAATGGGTACAAATTATTTAAATATATATATTTTATTTTTGGGAATTATAAATAGCACCATAATTTTTTTTAATATAGTAAAAGGGTAAACCAGATAATTAAAGGAAATAAGTCTATTACAAAATTTCCCTATATCTTTCCAAATAAAATTGGATGGGTTTTTTTGAATTAAATAATCCTTGTGTAGAAATGTAATCCATTTGAATCTTCTTGGACGAGATTATGACATTTAATTTGTTTTATTTAAATAAAAATTAAATATCTCTCACTCAAATTTTAATTAATAAATCATTTTTAATAGAAGTATATAATAAAAATGATTTCAATTATAAATATAAATTTTATAGGTAAAATTTTTTAATTTATCATTTTATTTTATTTGTAATTTTTAGGACATAAATAATTACCTTAATATCTTATACATCAATTATTCCAAAATCATTTAATTGAAGAAAAATAAATAATAATGTTTTTATTAAAATTATAATACCCATTAAAAGATAAAAAAACTTTCCCAAATATTCGTGGTTGATTATATCTCAAACATAATCATCAAAGTGTTAAGTTATGGACCCTTTGGAGGCTTATAGAAGGGATTGTGACAATTATATTATTTTATTTAATGTGATGATGAAGTTATCACCTTTATAATTTATTACTTATAACATTTTAAATATTAAATTTAATAGAACATAAATTATACTACAAGTATTCTCAAGAAATCAAGTAGATTTTATTTTTCAACTTAGTACTTTATTGATACTTTTTTTAAAAAATAAGCATATTATATAATTACTCAATACCATTGTAATCAATATTTAATTAAATGAAATATCAAATAAATGTTACTAAAAATATTAGAATAAAAATAATTTTGGATAGTTAGCATGTATAATAAATTTTCTACATTACCTTGGATTCCTTGGAATATAATAAAATAGTTGGTTCGATGTTATCTGGTTATATTAAAATTTTTAAAAATCAATGAATTGAATATTATTAAAATTGATACTATTGATTATTTATGAAAATAATATTTCATTAAATTATTTACTAATCATTAAACATTTTTTTAAAAATATATACTAGTTATGATATATTATAAAATGATCTTATTTATTTATTTATGATCTATTTTACCCCAAATAATAAAATATTTCACCCTTTTAATATTAAAATAATTTTTTCCCTGGTTAGAAATAAAATAGAATAACTAAGTCTCAATTAAAAATATGAGGTTTAAATTGATACAAATAATTTAAAAAAATTTATTGGTTGATTATATTATAACCCTTTATCATATATTCTTCGCAATTGGGACATTTGTGAGGTATCTGGGGACGGTTTGATTTTATTGTAAATTATTATTTATGGAGTTCAAAAAAGGGTCACTCAGCCCAATTATAAAACGTCACCTCCTCCATCACCCCTTAACTCTAATTTTAAGATTAAATATTTACCATACCCTTCCATTTTTTATAATATTCCCTATATAAATTATAGAGTTTCTCTTAATCTTCAAATACCATCTCTAGTGCTCTTAAGATAGATTTACAGGAAGCACGTTGAGGAATAGTTAATCTATTCAACCGACTCATTCAAACCTCATTCTTCTCCAACATCCTATACATAATTTTCTTGTAATATAAAGTAATATAATCATTAAAAAACATTTTATTATATGTTATTACAATTATTAAACAACCATATTCCACCTTCCATCCATCCAACAAAAAAATCACCATGCGTGCATACGTACAACTTATCATCTCCACTCCATGGTTTAATATGTTTTTCACCACCACCATAGTTTGATGGGTAAAATAATGGAAATAAAATATATATATATGATTATTATAACAGGAAACTGATTATGAAATATTATACACCATACAATTAAATACAATTCAACAGTTATGGTAATGATATCGTCGCTCGTGTGTACGGACGACCTACCGTCTCCACAATGCAATACAAATTCATTCTACATGGTCTTTATTAAACCAAGATTATATAAACGAATGGAATGAATAAATATAATATATATTTTACTAATATAATTCATTAAATGATATAACTATAACCTAATAAGTGTAACATGAACTTATCCAACAATGCATGCATAAGAACATAAAGCAGTTAATATCTAAATAACAAGTGACAATGAAATCCCACTAATAGATGGAAAATAATATGATTATATATGATATCATAAAAATGAGTATAATCCTGGAATAAGTCAACAAAATTACTTAAATCATTACACTTGAGGTTTGGATACATATAAATCATATCAGACCCATGGTAATGGATAATTTCACAATCCCATTATCAGCTGAGATTGTTTATACGCAAGTACTTACTGGGGTATATTTATCATCCACATCCATGTTTTGAAAATATAAAATATTATTTATATTAATCTGTAATTGTATATATTAAATGATAACCATTGGTGTATTTTTATTAAATGGTATGAAATGAATCTTTTCTCATTTTCGGTACGATGTGATTTGTAAATTATCCGACAAAAGTATGAGAAAAATGTTTTTTAACATATAAAGCATGGGTAGATTTTTACATCTTCATAATTACTTATTTCCATGGGGATTCCTTTAAAGGATTTCAATTTTATTTTCAAATAAATTATTTTCTTTTAAATTGAAAGGACTTTTGATAAAATAAAACATTTTGAAGATGAAAAGATATTTTCCTAAAGATTTAATTTCATGTTTTTTTATAAAAATTATTTTCCATCTATGATGATGCTATTTAAATAGGTTTATGTTCTTATCCAGATTATTACTATTATTTGATTATTTTAATGATGGAGTTATATTTTATGTCTATTAATGTTATGATGGAATGTTGTTTAAGAAACCCATTTAATTCCTTGGGTTATGCTATGATGAATGATTTATGTTTTTGGGGCACATGTAAGAATGATTTAATTATGATATTGGTGGGATCTATATCTCCCTACAATTCATTGGGTAAATATTTATATCTCGTGAGATAGACATGAATGGAATCACAAGTAAATCTGGTTTAGTAATACAAGGTTGTAACGATAAGTAAATCAGGTTTAGTAATGGACATCTTCCACTATGATGGTCATGGAAATGTGCCTTGACTGGTGTTATATAATTTTTTGTTGTTATATATATGTCATAAAAATTCATGTTTTATGTTATAAATTTTTTTCATATTTTCTCAATTGATTTATATGAAATTTTATCCCATTAGATGATATCACAATCATTCATATGCTACATAACACTTCCAAATGTTACATTCCTATGTCTTATTATTATGACATGATTTATATTTTCTTTGTTTACTCTTAATAATAATTTTAGCTCACCCATTAATATGTTTCTTTCCCACAGGTCATGAAAAAGGGTATTAATTATGATATGTAAAAAAGAAGTCTAGTTATGAAGATATATGTTGGATACCACATAGATGTTTTATGAACCATTTGTTTATGTTTCCCACTTTCTAAAGACACAATACCTACAAGGTTATGTCATGTCATTATTATATGTTGTAATGAATATATACTTCAAATTTTATGTAATATAAATGTATGTAAAGTATTTGTCATTATAGTTGTTATCAGTGGAATGGTATAGCAACCCTTTGAAGACTAGGATGTGAAAGGCATAGTAAGAATCCTATAGATATGTCTATGTATATGTTAAAATACTAGTGTATTATAAATAACCATGAATAACCTATGATAAACTAAATGTGTATTAAATGTAAACTTTATTCTTGATTATGTGATTTTTCTATTAGCCATAGTTTTTCTCACACTATGCTTCTTGGTTTTGGTCAATGGATGGAACCAGAAGGGGCCGTGTTAATGTTGAATGTGATGGGAAATGCAATTATTATCCTCTTGAGAAACCAAATTTTTTGGGACATAGAATGAAAATTTTTGTAGCTATGATCATACATGTTTCTTCAATATATGAGTCATGTAGGACTTCCAAATGAAAAATAGAGGGAGAATCATTCTGTTGAGTCTGTGAGGAAACGTCCACCTTATTTTAGGGGGGGGGGTCTTCTAATCCATTAGTGGATGAATAATGGATCAGTAACACTAAAAATATATTTTAGTTCATTAATTTTATGTACATGATAAATTCATCTTATTAATCTATTATTTGTAATGTGAAGCTGGTCAATGGTGGAATATTATCAGGAATATCAGGAAAAAACATGAAATTGAGTCCATGGAATGGGATGAGTTAAAGAAATTATTTTTCAAGAAGTACATTCCCCATATTCTTCAAACAAATATGGAGAATTAGTTCCTTCAACTTGAGAAAACAGATGATGAATCCATTGGTACCTATGAAGTAAATTTTAATTGACTTACAAGGTATAGTTATAGAATTATTATCTAACCTGAGAATAAAATTGATAAATTTTTTAGTGGCTTAAAATAATGTCTTAGTAGGGTAATATCCATAAGGGACCTTAGTAACTACGAGGAAACTCTTCTATGTTCTCTCAAGGTTTATTTGGAGATTGGAGTAACCTGTCAGTCCAATAGATTTTATAATAAAAGGAAAATGGAATTTAAAGTAAAATCTAAAGATCACACTAAAAAGAAGAAGGGTTTACATTTATTCTCCATATTTGGAAAAAAATATGGTGTAAAGTTTCTTAAAGTGATTGATAAATTTTTTATGTGTGGAAAAGAAGGTCATCAGGCAGTTGAATGTGGATATGAATGGAAAAATATGTATAATGATGAAAACAGATAAAAGGCTATAAAGAATGAACCTCATGAACTTCAATGATATAAGTGAAATAAAATGTTAAATTATTCTAATAAATTATTTAATCCAAGGTTTATTGATGATGATCGATGTCGAAAAACTCTTAAGGTCAAAGAAAAAGGAAATTAATATTAAATCAGAATCAGTGATGTGGAATAAACTTTTTAAGTAGTGAAATGTACACTTACCATCCAGTCTAAAGTATCAAATGTTATATTTTATTATGGATCCACCCACTATTTTATTTCTAGATAATCTTTTAAGGGTATTTAATTTTACCTCAACAATTTTATATTGATTTATCTATGAGAAATCTTAATGGAACAATAGTCACAACAAAAGTTTATAATTATTCTCCGATTAATGATTGTGGGAAATTTCTTCCTAAAAATATTGTGATCCTTCATATAGTGGAATTTAATGTGATTATTAGAATTTATTGGCTTTCTTTATAAGTATATAATGTCAATTTCTAAGGAAGGGAAGTTCCATTTCATATTCTGGATCAATATATGATCATCTATTGATGCAAGGATGACTATAACCTTTGCGTAGAAATTTCTTCCATATAATGGGGCTTGATTCCTATAAATGAAGTATATTTATCTCAATTAGTTAGGGAGAAAATTCTGATTTAGAATACACTCATTGTACATGAGTTTGGTGATGCCTTTCGGAAGAAATTTCTAGGCCTTCCACCAAATCCAAAAGTTGAGTATTCAATAGAACTCGTAACAGGTGTTCTGCCTATTTCAAATAACATTATATAATAGTCCCAATTGAGAAGTGTGAATTTAAGAATCATATCCAAGAGAATATTAATAAGGGATTCATACACACTAGCATATCCCCTTGGGGAGCACATATTCTATTTGTGAAGAATAATGATGGATAAATCAGACTGTGCATTGAATATCTAGAACATTACAAGATCATTATCCAGAAAAAAATTCCACTTCCCCACAATTATGGACTATTCGACCGACTATGTGGAGCTAAATAGTTTTCCAAGATTTCTCTTCATTCATTATATCATCAATTAAGGTTTAATAATGAGGATATACTAGAGATAGAATTTTTTACAAGTTATGAACACTATGAATTTATAGTGATTTCTTTTGAGCTTAATAATTACCATTTTATCTTCATGGATCTAATGAATAGAGTCTTTAAAAACTATCTTGATAAAAAAAATTAGTCTTTATAGATGGTATTCTTGCCTACTTGAACTGTAGGGAAGAACTTGAACACAACTCGAGAATTTTACTGAAGATCTTCAGAAATGAGAAGATTTATGAAATTTTTTCCAAGTGTGAATTTTGGCTTTAGAAAGTTTTATTTTTGGGTCTCATACTCTCAGAAGATGAGATATATGTGGATCCATAAAAACAGAAGTTTTTGAATGTTGTAATAGAATAAAAATAGTAACTAAGATATGACTTTTTCTTGGTTTGGCAGGATATTATCGATGTTTTGTGAATATTTTTAATGATTAACAAATCCACTCAAAAAGTTCACTTAGAAAGGAGTTAAGAACGTATGGAAAGAGGAATGTGATTATAATTTCATAGATCTAGAAAGTAGGTTATCCAATTAACATGTTCTCACTCTACCTTGTAGTAGATAATGGTTTGTGATCTATAATGATGTTTCCATGAAGGGTCGGGGATGTGTTCCCATGAAAAATGATATAGTGATATCTTATGTCTTAAATCAGTTGATAATCCATGAGAAAAATTAACCAACTCATGATTTGGAGTTAGCTGTGGTAATATTCTAATTAATGATATTGGATAATTGTCTTTATGGTGATTGTTGTGATATTTATGCTAATCATTAAAGTTTAAAGTATATTTTCACAAAAAAAAAGAGTTGAGTAATAACCAAATATGATTTTTTTAGTTGATTAAATATTATTAATTATCAATACATTATCACCCTATGAAAGATAACAATGTTTCAAATTCTTTGAGACGACATGACCCTAATATCCGATCTGTAATGAGGATCACAAAACATCCAATTATTATGGGTTTGAAAATTATGGATCTTGAATTTTTAATTGAAGGGGAGAAATATTATTTTTCTCAAATCAATGTGCTCTCATCTATAGAGGTAAAGATTAAGGAGGAACAAAAGAAATAGGGAGATCTACAAAATAATGTGAGAAATGTTCCAAAATTCATCCTTGATAGTGATTGAATAATAAAGTTTAAGAATCAGGTTTATATTCCTCCCATATCATTATTAATGAAGGAGCTATTGGATGAGGCTCATAGTTCTTCAATCACTATTCACCATAGAATCACGAAGATGTTAAAGGACCTAAAAGAGTATTTCTTATGTGATGACATGAAAAGATATCTTGCTGAATATATCTCTCGATGCTTGGTTTTTCAGAAAGTTAAATATGATAGACAAAAGTCTAAGGGTATGTTACGACCATTATCCATACCAGAATGGAAATGGAAAAAATAAATATGTAAATTTTCATCATCCTTCCCAAAAAAACAATGGAAATAATGCTATATGGGTAATAGTTTATCCCCTTATGATGTTATCACACTTAAATGCTATTAGAGAGGATTTATCTCTTTATCAGCTTTCCCCAACAAATGGAAAGGAAGTGCTGTGATTTCATGGAATACCACATTACAATATATCTGATCGAGATCAAAGGATTACCTGGATATTCTAGAGAAGTCATATATAGGACCTGAATATAGATTTATGTTTCAACACATCTTATCATCCTCAGATAGATAGTCTGTCTGAGAGGGAAATTCATACTCTCGATGAAATTTTGAGATCTTTCTCTATGAATATCAATGCTTTTTGCGATAAAAAATAACCCTTGGTGAAGTATACATACAAAAATTGATTTGACTATAGTATTCAGAGGGGTTATTATGAATCTCACTATGGAAATAATTTGTTAACTCTAACATGTTGGGATGAAGCTGGGGAAAGTAATCAATCAGGACTGTACCTTCCTGATGAAATGGAAAAGAATGTTAGATCTATTCAATGACACATAAAATAATCTAAGAGTCAACTAAATAGTTATGTTGACAACCTAATAAAATACCAAGAGTTTGAAGTGGGTGATAAGGTGTTTCTAAAAATTTCTCCCTAGAAGGGAGTAATGGGATTTAGAAAGAATGGAAAGTTGAGCCCTTGGTATATTAGTCTTTTAGAAATTTTAGATCATGTTGGAAAGGTAGCTTATCGATTGGAACTTCAAATGAATATATCTTAAATCACTACAAAATAAACAGTGTTTAGCGGCGGTTTTGTGGCGGCGGTTCACAAAACCGCCGCTAAACGTTTTTCGAAATACGTTTCACGTCGGTTTTTAATAAACCGCCGCTAAACCGTTGTTTTTTTTAAAAAATCCCAACCCTTCCCTACCCCGACCCCCGTTTCCCCCGACCCCGCGTGCTGCAACCCTTGCCCGCAGCCCCCCGCGAACCCCGGCGATCCCGCGACCTCCTCCGGCGACCCCGCGACCTCCTCCGGCAGTGCCTGCGACCTCCTCCGGCAGTGCCTGCGACCGGCAACCCGCGACCCCCTACTCCCGAAGACCTTTCTCACTTCGACCTCGGACCCAAAGTGAGTTTTCTCTATTATCACATCCATCTTGATGATTTGTTTCTAATTGAATCTGAGATTCATTATATGGGTCTCTTGGTTAATGGATTTATTTTAGTTTTTTATCCTATTGGTATTTATTTCATTCATTTTTAAAAAAAATTTGTGTTTTAGGTAGTAGGCTTTAAAGATATCTTGTATTTTATAATCCATACTTGCTATATCATTTTTTGGATTATATAAGTTGATTAATAGATTGATTTATGATTCTTATAATGGTTTGTTTTTTGAATTATTTGATTAAATGATTTATTAATTTGGAATTGATTTTGAAAATGGATTTTGAATCATGTTTTATTTGAAATTAAGTAGTTTGATTATTGATGTGTGATATTTCCTCCAAATAGTTTGAATTTTTAATTTAAATCCTACATGTATGGGTCATTTGTGAAATTGAAATCCTTTATGTGTGGGAAAATTAATAAATGAAATCCTTCCAATATGGGCTACGATAGATGGGATCATGTGGTACTTAGTAAGGGATATAATAAGAAAATAATTCTAGGATGAATTGTGGCTACCTATCAATGATTTACACTAAAAATATAACTAAATATTGTTTCCATAGTGGATTCACTTATCAGGGTGATTACCTCATTTAAGGGAACATATTTTAGGGATATGTATGTAAATAGTCATTTGACCATAGATTTAAAAGGATCTTAGATAACTTATACCTAATATACCATAGGAGTATTTTCTATTATTTTCCCTTTCAATGAGGTTATTTATAAATAAATTATGAAATGGTTTAATGACATTTATTTTTAATGGAATATGATGTATCAATTTGATTATTCTTTTTAATATATTCTAAAAGGGTGAATTGCCATTTTTTTAATATATATATATATATATATATATTATTTTATTTTCCCTTAATAAGAATATTTGTTTTATTTTTCTAATGTCTCCTTATGAAAAACATGGTGTAATATTTCTAATATTCATTTTCTCACACCATACACTGACCATTGGGTGTTTTCGGGTCCTTTTTTATATAATGTATGTAATGGAAAGGTTCCTCATAGATGTCATGGGTATCCATGTTAGTAGGGTGTGTGATATTTATGGTTACATGGTGTAATTTTTTTCATCATATCACATGGATAAGGGTTGGGATCTTAAAACCTCCCCACCTTATAACATATCATCCCATATCCTAACTTCCCAAGCATCACAGCACCCCTAAGGCCAAATTTAGTTCCACAGACCCACCTATAAACTTCCATCTTCTAATATACTCCTTGAACTCAACCATGTTATAACAACACTCGGACTAAGGAAAAGGTCCTACCTGAAAACATTTTCCCCAACCATGAACCACAATTAAAACCCAATTATCTTTGAAGACGCATCCACCTAAACTATTTATTATCAACATCAAATGAAAATTAAAGGTTTAGGTAATGTTACTATACCACCGCACAAGAGGATATCGATAAGGCACTAAACTACCCTGTGGAGAGCCAATCGGGACACCTTTGTTCCAATCCTCTTCACAACTCATGGCCCAAAATTCTTAGCACCACCTCACCTAGTTACCAAAATTATAATGGTGACACAAACTCATTATCGCTGAAGGGATACATATATTCCAACCACATTCTCTAACCTACATCAATCCAGAACTCAAGGCCCAACAACCTCACTCCATTTCAAACATCCAAAGCACAACCCAAGCATAACCTTCATCTCAAGGTATTCAACCATCCAGAACCTGATCCAATACCCATCACCAAAACTAATACACTAATATGGTTCCTACCTGAGAACATCCAACTTGAAACTCTAGCCACACCATTAATCCATTACTTTCCTTCCATGGATCTCAACACCATATTACTTACTTCGTCACCAAAATTTTCTAGTTTTGAGAACTTTACTCATCATAAAAGAGGTCAACAGAACCTCAACTCAACCTTCAAAACTTCCCTAACATGTTTTCCAACTCACAACATCCATGAAAACTCCACCCAATTCTAGCATTCATTATTTCTGCCAAAACTACCCATATTTGTCACACTTTCACCATCCATATCTCAACAAAGGACTACTTGGTTCTTCTTCAAAACTCATTCACATTACTAGGATAAACTTATCATTTCAACAATAACTTGAGGTGCCTCGCAGCCCACCACATCCATTCCCTTTCTATCCAACTATGTCTTTCCATTCCTGCTAACTCACTCCGTTGGTTCTCAACTTCTCCTATTGTCATGTCGCCCCTCTACCCAAACATGAAGCCTTCTCACTTAAGGTATACCTCCATCACCTACACACACCATATCCAAGTTCCACCTGGCCTTCCCTAAGAACCCCCAAATATGTCCCTTATAGGTTTCTATTTGGAACCTTGATTCATCCACATCCACTCTATAGTTTTCTCCACATTTCCATGACTAACATAATTCTCTCCACCTTAGGAGGGGCATTATCACTAATTTATTCAAGAAATTCAAACACCATGTCTCATTCTTCCATCAGAAGATGAACCCCAAAACATAAATGTGTCCATTTAGATTTCCCTAGAACAATAAAACAAACATTACCCATTGTGAAAATGGTTTCAGTGAATGTAGTTAACTTGATTTAAAATGAATTATGATCAGTTTAGATCACACATCAATGGGGTTTTGTTTGAGACAACATAAATGTGTGATCGATGGTGTTATGATAAGTGTGTATCCCAATATTCTTATTGCTCCTCAATGAGGTGTTGACGCTGTCTCCTATGGACCAGACTTGTTCAGTTGGTCTCAAATGGTAAATGTGGTCAATGAATCATCTTTATTATATTATGCATACTTTATGGTCAATGGTTCATCTTTATTATATTATGTTTCTGTAATCTTACACTATCGTATATTTTGTGTAGGCACATTGTGATATACATGGATAAAAGCTGGATCACATTACCGAGGAACACACCTCAATATGTTAAGGGTTTGAATGGGTTTTTAGATTTTGCAATTTCTAATCGATCCGTTGAAGGGAGAATAAGATGTCCATGTCCTAAATGTAAATTTAGAACATGGTTGAAGAGAGATGAAGTTTATGAACATTTAATACTGAAGCAATTCCCTGAGCAATATTTGTGTTGGATTTGGCATGGAGAATCAAACAATACAGAAAGATTGAGGACTGATGTTAATCCACAGAATGAGGTCCCAAGTTCATCGACAATGGAAAATGAAATGCAAAACCTCATAAATGATGCATTTGGAATTGCAATACACCACTATGAGCATCAAAACATATCAGAACAACCAGAAGAGGGTGCTACAAATTGCAATGTGACAAGTGATGTTTCTGAGACTGTAACACAAGCAGATCAAGATTGTAACATATCATTGGATCCTCTTGATTCTGTGGAGACAAATGTAAGGGAAAACATCAGTGAGGTAAATGCATTTCATGATTTAGTTGACGATGGAAATCAAGAGTTGTATAGTGGGTGTTTGAAATATTCAAAGCTTTCATTTCTACTGAAGTTGTACCATATCAAATGTCTATGTGGAATTACAAATAAGGCAATGTCCATGTTATTGGTATTGATTCTTGATGCATTTCCTGAAGCAGAAATCCCAGAATCGTTTTATGATATGAAAAAAGTTGTTAACAAGCTTGGTCTAAATTATACAAAAATACATGCATGTCCCAATGATTGTATGCTTTACTAGGGAGAGGATTCAAGTAGACAAAATTGTAAGAAATGTTCTTCTTCTAGATGGTAGTCAAAGGGTGATGTTGGAAGTATGACTGAACATAATTTCAGGGAGAAGAAGAAAAGGAACACTCCTGCAAAAGTTTTGCGTTACTTTCCTTTGAAGCCTCGATTGAAAATATTATTCATGTCATCAAAAACCGTCGAACACATGAAGTGGCATGCTGTAGATAATAACAATGATGGGTTAATGAGACATCCACGAGATTCCCAATCGTGGAAGACTTTTGATTCATTACATCCAGATTTCTCAGCTGATCCTAGGAATGTTCGATTGGGATTGGCTGGCGATGGATTCAACCCATTTGGGACTTTGAGTACGAGTTATAGCATTTGGCCAGTTGTTTTGATCCCTTATAATCTGCCTCTGTGGATGTGTATGCAACAAAAATCTTTTATCATTTAGATGATTATTCCTGGAAAACAAATGCCTGGAAATGATATTGATGTATACCTGCAGCCTTTGATTGAATAATTGCAGGAGTTATGGAGCAACGGTGTTGATACATTTGATGTTTCTTCTAAAACAATGTTTCAAATGCATGCTGCTTTAATGTGGACCATTAGTGACTTCCCTGGGATTGGGAATTTATCTGGTTATAACACTTATACGGGTTTGGCTTGTCCCGTTTGAAACTTTGATTTCGAGCCCAAACGGCTACCTCACAGTATAAAATGGTGCTTCTTGTGCCATCGAAGATTTCTTGATTCATCGCATTGATTTCGGCTGAACAAATCAAAATTTAATGGTTGCATTGATCGTAGACCACCTCCAAAGTTGTTAACCGGTTCTGAAATATTGACACAGCTTGAAAATGTTAAAATAGAATTTGGGAAGGTTCATCATTTGAATGATAGCGGAAAATGAGTGCGAAGTGCATCATCAAGTGAAATCAGAACGCAACAATGGAAGAAAAAAAGTATATTCTTCAAACTTCCGTATTGGGAATTTAATTCTTTGCGCCACAATCTTGATGTGATGCATATTGAGAAGAATGTATGTGATAATTTGATTTTCACATTACTTAATGAGCATGGAAAGTCGAAGGATCATCTCAATGCTCGCAAATACTTACAAGTAATGAACATAAAACGTGATCTCTGGCCAGATGAGAATGAAAAGTATGCTCCGACCATTTTTTCATTGAAAAATAGGGATAAAGATACGTTCCTTCAAATTTTAAAGAATGTGACGGTATATGATGGGTATTCGAGTAACATCTCGAGGTGTGTTGACTTGAAGAATCGTAAGTTATATGGATTGAAAAGTCACGATTCACATGTTTTGTTACAACAGTTACTACCATTGGCATTGCGTACATTATTACCTGAAAAAGTTACTACTGTTGTACTCCATTTCTGCACATTTTTCAGACAGTTATGTGAGAATGCTCTACATCCATTTCATCTTGACAACCTACAAGAGAGGTTTGTATTGACCCTTTGTGCAATGGAGATGATCTTCCCTCCATCGTTTTTTACTGTCATGATGCATTTAACTGTGAATTTGGTTGACGAGGCTAAATTAGGAGGCCCCATTCATTATCGATGGATGTATCCAATTGAGAGGTATTTTATTTATATGTTTCTAGTTATGTAAACATTTTTTGGCATTTAAATAAATGCATAATATTATTATTTTTTTCACAGATATCTTGGGCATTTGAAAGCATACATGAGAAATAAAGCTCAACCAGAAGGCTCTATTACTGAAGGCTATTTGGCCGAAGAGTGTCTCACCTTTTGTTCCAGATATTTGGATGATATTGAGACAAGATTTACTCGAGTTGGACGTGTTGACGACACATCAACTCAATCTCAAATGCGTCAGAAATAAAAAATATTTCCTGCTATTGGCCGATCAGTTGGGAGGACCTCATACGCGACACTAACAGAATTGGAATTATTACAGGCACATAGATATGTGCTGCTGAATAGTGAAATTGCAGATCCATTTATTGAAGAGTTGAGGATACAAACAAAGAGACGAATGAGAAGCCGAACATGAAATGAAAAAGATATAATGAATGCTGTGAATAAAGAGCTGGTAGAATGGTTTGCACGACGTGTAAGTTTATAAATATTGCAATAAATACGAATATTACTTTGACACATACAATATGCAAATATATTAAATTATATATTTTTTTCAGATCATGAATACTGATACTCGAGCCGACTTTTCAGAATATTTGAAGTTTCTTGCTAGAGGTCCTATAAAACAAGTTAGAAAGTTCAACGCTTATAATGTGAATGGTTTTAGATTTCGTACAGTCGATCGAGAAGTGGGTTTGAAAACACAGAATAATGGTATTTTTACATTTGCTGAAGTGGAATACTATGGAAAGCTTCATGATATTATTGAATTAAACTACCACGGGCATTTTTCTGTTGTTTTATTCAAATGAAAATGGGTCGGTTTTATCAGAGGTGTTAAAAGATATTCCTTGCAATTTACTTCTATAAACTTCTCTCGCTTGATGGATGTTGGTGATCGTGAACTGCATTATCTATATATCTTAGAATCGCATTCAAAAATGGTATATTATGTGAATGATGTTGTGGATGAAGGGTGGAGTGTAGTTACTCACGTAATACAAAGATATTTGTATGATATGGGTGATGAAGTGGAAGATTTGACCTCTGCAATTGAATTTCATCTATGGGTTCTTGTTGTGCTGGCTTAATCAAAGATAAATAATTGGCTAATTGAAACTGAAGGGGGAAAATAGGAATGATTCACATTTTTTTACAGCTTTGATATTATTATGATATGATGGATTGTATGGTATTGATAGCCTGGTTAAAATTATGGTCATTGGGGGATTTTCTTTCACTGGATGATATGTGTTGTGACTGTTGTGTCTATTGTTATTGTTGTGATATCACCCTAAAAGGGAAATTAACCAACCACTTATATTTTTCTAATGAAATGGATACTCTATGATTATGGATTGTGTTACAACACTCCTAAAATAAAGTATCATGTGATAAAATACCCGTTGATAAATCTATAAAATGATCCTTGATGTGTTGTGATGCATGTACATGATTATGGGATGATGATGTGTGGATGTGATATTATGTGGGGCTGATGGGTGAGATGTGGCTATGGTTTTGGAAAATTTAGGGCAGTGGTAGAGCAGATCCAACATATTTTTTTTCCAGTTCAATATTTAGCGGCGGTTTTAACCGCCGCTAATTCCATACCTGTGAGCATTTAGCGGCGGTTTTAACCGCCGCTAAATATATTATGTTGATATTTAGCGGCGTTTTTCACCGCCGCAGAATAGGCGCATCAAACGCCTGAATATAGCGGCGGTTAAAACCGCCGCGAATAAAAAACTGTCAGATACCCATATAACCGCCGCTAAATGAAGAGAAACTACCACTAAATGACGGATCTACGACACATTTCTAAAACCGCCGCGGAATCGAAAAAACCACCGCTAATAGATTGCCGAAGCCAAACTTAGCGGTGGTTTTTGTAAACCGCCGCCACACAATATAGCGGCGGTTTAAACCGCCACTAAACAGGAAATAAACCGCCGCTAGGACCAACTTTTGTTGTAGTGAATTAATGATGTTTTCCATGTATCTCTCCTGATAATGTACATACATGATCCCTCACATATACTATACTCTGATGTTATGTATATAGAGCATAACTTTTATTATTAAGAACAACCGATAGAGATTCTGGTTCATAGAGAAAAAGTTATACGAAGCAAGACCACATACTTGGTTAATGTTTTATGGTAGATACACAAATTCCAAGAATCTATGTCAGAACTTGGGGATATGATTAGATAGTGGAATCCTCATCTTTTTGTTACAAAGTGACAATTTTTGGGGGTAAAATTCCATTTAAGGGGGTAGAAAGTAGCACCTGGATGTTTTAATGAAATATGTTATTTAAATAATTTTAATTCTTCAATATATTTCATTAATATTAATCATGATTATAAAAAATCAAAAATATTACCTTAGATTAAATTCATCATTATAGACAAATTTTTCGGTTAGTGGGAATAAGTATAGGTAACCTATGAAAATGTACTGTGAATATATTGGCTACCAATTGATTTTGAAACATATAAATCAATTCGATATGTGAATCTTTTAGTGAATTAATATTGGATATGAATTTAATGAGATATATATGTTATTTTATCAATAAAATATTTTTTATATTCATCAAAATGATATTTTGGTTAAAGTATGCGAATAAAACATATTTGATGTATAAAAACATATATTTTTTTAAAAGGTAATTTACGACTTTGAATGCAGAAACCCATTTAAATTAATATTTTGACACATTAATAATTTTTGTATGACAACATAAAAGTTTTAATTTGATGAAAGATATGAAAATTTACATTGGTTGAATGTATTATATTTTTCTGATAACTTTCAAGTTTTGATGAATAGTGAAAATACACTAAATTTTAGGAGAATAACTTTTTCATAAATATAATTTATAAGGATAAATTATAATATTAATTGGTTTTAAAGTATAAATATAATTTATTTTTATCCTTAAATATAATTTATTTCCTTATAATTAATTTTACATTGAATTTAGGTGAAAAACATTTTTATCTTTTGCAATTTTTTAACTTTTACAACCCGTTCTCTCTTTCCGAAAATATAAATAACATTAAATTAAGTACTGAAACACCTTGTTTAAAAAAAATACAACATTTGTTCATTATTTGTAATCATTGAGTCGAAAATAGTTTAATAGATTCATTTTATTTTTGGGCATTATGAATAGTAATTTCGGTAATTTTTTAAAATATATTAAAAGGGGAAACATGGAAATTGAGGGTAATAATCGTATTATAAAATTACTATAACACTTGTTTTAATATCATTATAATAGTTTTTTTTTGACATAAATCATCCTGGGTTTTAAATGTTATGCAATTGAATCCACTTGGATGAGATTAGGACATTTAATTTATTTTAATTAAATAAAATTTAAATATGTCTCACACAAATCTTAATAACTAAACCATTTTTAATGTAAAATTATACTAAAGATAATTTCCATTATATATTTTCATTTGAAATCATATATTGTTTCCTTTACCATGGTAATTTGTTTTTACTTTTTAGAAAAATAAGTAATTACCTTAATAGCTTATACATTAATGATGAAGAAATTATTTAATTGATGAAAAACCATAATATAGTTTTTATTAAAAGAATAATTCCCCTTGAAAAGATAAAAAATATTGAACATATTTTATTTCTCAAGTATATATAAACTATAATCATCCATGGGTCGAGTTATGGACTATTTAGATCCTTTTAGAATGGAATATTACACTTATACTCTTTTATTTAAAGTGATGTTAAAGTTACACCTTCGTAATTTAATAATTATAATAATTTAAATATTATATTTTTCAGAAGATAAATTATATTAAAATTAGTCTAATGAAATATAATAGATTTACATTCATCATATTATTTTATTTTTAATTTTTATTCAACAAAAAAGAATATTAAATAATTTCGCAAAACTTTTGTACTAATGACTTTATTAAAGAAAATCTCATAAAAATATTATTAAAATTATTAAGTCAAATATAATTTTTGATCATTTAAATGTATAATGAATTTTATAGATGAACATTACCTCAGGGTAATATAATGAAATAGTTTTTTCAATTTTATCTTGTTATATTTATATTTTAAAAAAACAATTGATTGAATACTGTGAAAATTGATACTATTGATTGTCTATCAAAATAATGTTTTATTAATATATTTAAAAATCATTAAAAAAAATTCAAAAACATATTTTAATTATCATATGGTATAAAATTGTCTAATTGTTTTTATTTATGGTCTATTTTACATAAAATAATTAAATATTTTATCCTTTTAATAAAAAATTATGTGTTACCTATGTTAAAAATTAAATAGAATAATTAAGTGTAAATTAAGAATATATGGTCTAAATTGATTGAAATTCATGTGAAAATAATATTGTATAATATTATTACACCTATATATTATCTAATCTTATATATTGTGTAATTTTGGATGTTTTAGTGAGGGCTTGATTTTATTATAAATTACTATTTATGACATTTCCAAATGTACCCCTCACGTCAATTATAAAAGGTCATATCCTCCCTCACCTCTTCACATCACATTAATCCTTAAATCTCAACCATACTATTCAATTTTTCCTAATAACCTTATCTATTTACATTATAGATGTTCTTTTCGTCTTCAAATACATACTCTAGTTCTCGAAGAGGAGGTCTAGAAGAAGCACGTTGAGAAAGAGGTAATTTCATATACTGATTCTTTCAAACATAATTTTTGTTTACATCCTCTCAATTAGTTTTTGTTATTATAAACTAATAGCTTAAATATCACTAATATACTTATTTTTTATTATAATTATGGAAAAACCATATTTATCCTTTTATCCATCCTATGGAAAATGAAATCATCACGCATGTATATGTAAGTCTTACCGTCTCCATGCCTTGGTGTAATATGTTCTTCACCACCACCCTACAGGGATGTGTATAGTGATGTAAATAAGAACTATGTTTGTTTATTATAAAATGATACTGGTTTTGAAATATTATGTGTCATCCAATTCAATACCATTCAATAATTATAGGAATGATTTCATCACCCGTGCGTACGTACGACCTACCATCTCCATAATGTGATGCGGTTTATTCTATATGATATCCATAATAAATTTATTATATACATGAATAGAATGAATAAATATGATATATATTATACTAATATAATTATTTAAATGACATAACTGTAACCTAATAAGTGTAAGATGAATGTATTCAACAAAACATGCATATGAAGATAATGCAGTTAATATACGAATAACGAGTGACAATGAAATGTTACTAACATATGGATGATAAAATGATCATATAAGATATCAAAAAAAATTAATATGATGTTTTAATATATCAATAACATTATATATATTATCATACAGGAGGGTTTGATACGTATGAATGATATTGGACCTAAGTTAAGGGATAATTTCTAAAACTCAATATCATAACAGATTGTTTTTATGTAAGTATTTATTGGGGTATATTTATCATCCACGTCCATGTTTCATAAATATTTAATATTATTTCTACTCTTTGAAAAAAAATTAAAGTCAATTTTACAAATTGGATAATTTTTTTAAATTGTATGAAAGGATTATTTTTTCAATGTTGGTATTATGTAATTTTTGACTTTTCTGGAAAAATTACGAGAAGAATGTTATTTTATCTTATACAGTATGATCAGATTTTTAAATCTTAAAAACGCCTTATATCCATGAATCTTCCATTACATGTCTTCATGTTAATTTTCAAATAAATTCATTTCTTTTAGTATTTGTAGGTATTTTGATAAAAGAAAATATTTTGAAGAAGAAATGATATTTTCCTGATGAATTAATTTCAAGTGTTTTGTCAAACAAAATTCCATATGAGACGACTCTATTTAAATAGGGTTATGTTTCTATCCAAATTATAATTATGATTTGATTTTTTAATGATGGAGTGATATTTTATTTTTATTATTTTATGATGGAATGATGTTTAAGAGCCCCATTTTATATCTTGGGTTATGCTATGATGATTGATTTATGTTTTTTTGGCACATGTAAGAATGATTTAACATTGCGATTGGTGGGACATGTGTATCCCTCTAATGCATTGGGTAATGATATATATCTAATGAGACAGACATGATAGGAACAGAAAGAAAATTTGGTTTAGTAATACAAAGCTCGAATGACAAGTTAACCTGGTTCATTAATGGATATTTTCCACTATGACGGTCTTGTAAATGAGCCTTAACTAATATAAAATGATTTTAGATGCCTATTTGTATGCCAAAAAACATTATTTCTTATGTTATGACTTTTTCTAGGATTTTCTATTGATTACTATGAATTTTTATCCCATAGAATGATATCACAATCATTTATATGCTAGATAATACTTTCAAATGTTATGTTTTGATGTATTATAATAATGAAATAATTTATATTTCCCTTGTTTACCTATAATGAGCATTTGAGATCACCCTTTAATATGTTTATTTTCCCCATGTTGTGAATAACGGTATCAATTAAGATATATCAAAAAGGATTCATGTTATGAAGATATAAGCGAGAGAAAACATTAATGTTTTATGAACTAGTTGTTTATGTTTACCATATTATGAGGAAACCATAACTATATAGTCATTTCATGGAATTGTTATACGTTGTAATGAATATAATTCAATTTTGATTTAATAACAATTTATGTAAAGTATGGGTCATAATATAAAACATAAGAAAAACTTCCATAAATCTTGATTCAAAAAACACAACCATCGACCTTTATTCCAATATAAACATCAAGATATTATGGTAGTTTGGGAATAAAAATTTATAATATACACCTTTAATAATATTAACACATCATCTTATTGGGGATACCTGATGAGGATTTGGTATCAAGAATTTTTAAAGAGGATTCCCGCAATGATTGAATCATCCAAATATATTTTTTAAAATTGGGATTTTGAAATTATGTTATTATGACCATTCTTGTTGTGTTTTAATAAACACTATAATTTGGGATAAATGGAAAATTAAATAACATATAGTATATTGTTACTATGGTTTTAGAATAATATTTCTTATTAGATGAAATAAAAAACAACATGATTATGTTATAGAGATTGCGGTTCCCATAAACCACATGTGAACTATGTACTTTCAAAAAGTATGGTGAATTCAAATTAAGTGGTCAAAAATTTGAAATGATCTATGGAACCAAGACATAATGCTCATTCCTTGAGTTTTAAAAGCTGAATAGATCGATTTTTTGTTGGGGGTGAACCTAAATAAGAGGAATCATGGAATAATAGAATCAAATTTTTTTGAATTCCTTTGAACATTGTGATATATAATAGTGAAACATGATGTGTACGTATTGTAAGATCACACATGAAAATGGTGTGAATTATCTGTTTAAGATAAAATCGACCAAGGTATTACATAAAAGGGATTTAATGAATTGTACAAAAAATAACTATATCAATAAAATTTCAAAGTAAAAAAATGCAATATTTTATTAGTGTGAAGCCAAAAAATCCATTAGTGAAAGAATATGTAGGTGTGACTATAAATATCACTATCTTTTCTATATTGTTGGTAGCTAGAACACACCTAAAGGATTCTATCCTTAATATTGGGCTTTGACTGTATATTTTGTCTAAGGTTTTTATATTATTGATAGATTATTAGAATAACATTGTCGATATGGAAACGATGTATGAAATAGATATATCCATAAATCATAGGGTTGTGGACAATTTTTCTATTATAGACATGGGTGGAAAATCCACTAGTGTAAATTCAATGACAATGGAAAATAAATACTATGAAATTATATAATGAACGATCAAATAACCATGAATGTCACACTTCCACCATGGCGAAGTACAAAACAATGTTACCTACAGTTTTTCTCATTAACACAGAAGAAATTGTATTACCTAGAAATTCCTCAATAATTTCACTAATGTGGTCAAAATTAACACCTTATGCATTATTATATGAGTCATGCATGATCAACATTTTTATATAGTTCAAATTAGTTTTATTTTCCTCGTGATCAATCAAGGAGGTACCAAAATATATTTTTCACCTTAAGATTCAAGAAACTAAAACTATTTTTATTAACACATTGATCGTCCAACCAACAGGTTCACAAAAAAGAAAAAACTACCCGGTTTGACTTGAATAGAGACTATATGGAGCTGAGAAACATATTTTAGCTCATAAATTAGGTCCCTTGATGGTGTGAGGTACAACCTTTATAGAATCCTCAAAAATTAATATATTATTTGATACTGGAGCATCTCACTATATTCTTTCTTTACATGTGGTAATTCAATTAGTGCTTTATGTTGAAATCATTCCACTTGTCTTGAGTATTAAAAAAATAAATTGATAGTGGGAATATAATGAATCCCAACATCCAGCAATTCCTATTTCCAAAGATGAATTTGATTTCATATTTTTCAGTCCTGGATGTGGATATATTTGAACTTATCTATTGAATGTACATGCAAGTAGATTTCAAAGCACAAGTCAACCATTACACCCAACACGTAACTAGCATCCCAATATAGTGTGGTTCATTTTTAAATAATTTTAAATCAAGTTATTATTTTTTGTTTGATTTGAAAACTTCCAATTATTGATTTATATGAGAACATATTGAATGATTATTTTTATTCTTATTACCCATTATATTTTCTTCTTTCACATTATTATGTATCAATTTTTTTCGTTACTTGGCTCATTATTAATGTCATAATGTTTAGTAAGATGATGGATGAGTGGATCACGACCCTTACCATTTCTACTTAGGAAAAAATATCATGATTCCATTTAATGATCTATTCTACTATTGACTAAATAGATTTTTGATTTATTGAATTTCATGTTTCCACATATATTTTTTTCAATTGAGGTATCAGTTATACCTACTCACATTTGAAGAAAAAATTGAAAATTCTTAAATGATGATAGTGTATGGGACTTTAAATTTAGGATATGGTTAGATCTAATTTAATTAATAATATTGAGTAAATGCATAATGTAAAAAAACATATATAATAAAACCATAGGTGAATAAAGAAGGAGTGAACCCCAAAATCCCCTTAACAACCACTATTTCTCCCTTATACAATTTTTTATTTACTCATTTATATCCCATTTTAATCAAACAAATGAAAAATCAAAATATCGACATATTTTTCTGAAACATAATAATTTTTAAATAGCAATCTAGTAAGAATATAAAGTGATTATCATGGATCATTGATAGATAGTCGTGGTTCGAACTATGATTCATTATTATTTTTAAATAAAAATTAATTTGTGTGAAATAAGATAATCATATATAAAAATTCACCATATGTGTGGAGAAAAATATCATTAAATCATTATCTATATATTTATTTATTATTTTTTATTTTTTTCAAATATTTTTATTCCAAAAATTGTATAATAATCTCTTTAATGTTTTATAGTTTTTTCTATGAAATTTAGTTTTCACAAGTATCCTTTAGAATTGGTCAAGTGAACACAGTAACATAGTCAACTATATTGTATTTGATTATTATACATACCAAAAATTTATCTCTACATGGGTTTGATAAATAAATCTATGCTAAAGGCTTTGATTGGGAAAAATATCCAAAATCATCAGTGTATTGATAAAAAATGTTATATAGTTTATATTTAAATTATGAATTTTGAAAGTAATAAAATTATTGGAAAATTTAATAAAATATAAATCTCCACCAATATAGAAATAAAAATAACCATCCAATGATGTTCCTTTGATAATGATATAGATAAATAATAAATATATAATCCTATTGAATAATATACAATTTAATAAAACACATATAGCAAAAATTTATACAACCCTCTAAGATTTTATTTATTCAGGGGATAGAGAAATTAAAATAATCAATTCATGGAGATTATTTCGATAAATATATTGATAAATATATTATGTTGGTATATAGAATTTTAGAAGATAATTTAATATATAATCTTTCTATATAGTGCTTTTTATAATGTGTAAATAATGATAAAGTTAGAAAAACTAAAATAAATGTGATTGATAAATCATATACTCATGCACATCGATATGATAATGTTGCACTAAATTATAGTCCTATATTCCTATGCATGAAATTGATGACTCAAATAAAATATGTATGTGTTTTTCTAAGTATTAAAAAGTTATTAATTTTGAAGTGGGAGTTATAAAGACAATAGTAAAACATATTGATGAATATGAGTATGATGACATTGTGTTGAAGATACATGAATAATTTAATGATCAAGATTTAGATGAAAATAAAAATATTAAAAAAAAGAATCAATGAGGTATAGTTTTACTTCAAAAAATGAAATACGATATGTATTACTTTATTCCTCCTCCAGTTGATAAGAATATTATTTTTGTTGAATGTTTGGATAATAATTTCCGTAGAAATTTGGACATTTGGAATAAGTAAATAAAAATTAAATGGGTAAAGAATGTATACGATCGTTAAAATCTATAAAATGAAATACATAATTAGATGTTGTATTATTATAAAGGATTTATAGATATATAAAATATATTTAAATCTTCATAGGAGGCATCCCATGTCCAATTTTCAGAATTATTCATTTATTTTGGATAAAATATATATTTTTTAATTAATTTATAAAGTAGTTTCTTTTCATGTTGACATTTAGTTTTACATTATCTTATTACATATTTTATATTGGAAAAAAAATATAAGTACTTAACTTTTCATAACTATTATCATTATATTTTCATAACATATTCTTTTTAAAATATACAAAAAACATGATAGACTTAAATTGAGTATAAAAAAAATGAAAAAATATGTGAGTGAGGATATATTTTCTATGATTTTCCTATATCCATTTTTTTCAAAAAATGTAGAAACAAAGTAAATATTAATATAATAGGTAGAATCATTTTTATAATTCTATTTAATAAGAAATGCTTAAATTATTAATAATAATTTTTCCATTCATATAAATTTTATGTTTAATCGTTTACATATTTTTTGAACAATTATAGAATTTGATGATCATGAGTGATTATAAAATGTAAAATTTCAAATAAATTGTATCTTATTATTAACTAATTTACATATTTATGTTATACCATTTTTCTTGATAGAGTTATTAGTTATATATTCACTAGTAGAATTTTTTATGACTTATTCAAAATGAGTTAGAAACTATTAGTTGCATCAACATGATTTAATAACATTTCATATATCCCATTATTCCATTATACACTTACTTTATCCCAAGTAATAAATAATAAGTTTTTAGGTGTTTTTTTATAGGATTATATTTTCTTTATTTATCTAACCCTTAACTAGTTTTCTTGATTTTAATGAAAACCAAGTGCAGGGGATGGAATGATTCAAGATTTATTTAGAAAATAATGCAAAATAATAATGGTTTTTATGTGATATTGTTATTTTATTTGGTGTATGAATGGTTCACAATTAATAAATCATTATAATTATATGTTTTCCACTATATCTATGAAAATGGTTATAAAATAATATATATATATATATATAGTAAAAAAATATAAAACACATGATGATAAAAAAGAATTTATGATTATAAAACTTCCATAAGATGTGGACAATGACGTTACTATATTAAATTATTAATTTCATATAAATAACATTTTTACATGCACCATTATATTTCAATCTTGTATCAAACTAACAACACTTAAACATTTCAATATAAAATTTTCAAGGTATGATAACATGGAATCCTCATTCATAATCATATATAAATGAATATATTTAAATCCATGTTATTAGTCCCATTCAAATTGGAAACATTATTCTATATTTTTTTATCTCACAATACAATCACATATATAACTGTTATTCATTAATTTTATAAGAATATTAGAATTTAAATAATTTACATTATGGTGAACTGAGTGCATGTACTGGAGTATCTATTTAATTTTATTATTATGTGACATATATGTAAATTTTATATTAAAACAAAATCAATATATCTTTTCCTCTATATTTTGATAGTGAAAAAAATGAACCCCAATAAAATATGCCATAAAATTTCAATTTGGGCATTATTTGATGTTGTTTGGACTATTGTTTTGGAATGTTTTAAATATGATTGTTATTTGATCCAAGGGAATAATTTTAAAAAATACTTCATAAATATGCCGAGTTTGAAAAAGTTAATATAGACAATTATTTTTTTTTAAATATTATATGAATGATTTTATTTCATTGTAATGGAGAAGAATATATACACAATCTATTTATTAATTGTAATCTAATGATATTTTTCATTTTTAGTAATAAAATAAATTCCCTATAGAGTAAATACGTATTCAACTTTCCATCAGAGTCATATAAAATTTTCTACATTCGATATATAAAATTATATTTCATTTAATAATTTTGTTAACAATAGTATACGATTGAAAAATGAAATATTAGTATGGAAATATTATTCCATGGTTGATCTTTTAACCAATGCATTTCTATTTGTTTTTGTAGAAACCTTGAACCTAGTATCCCTAAACCTATTCTCTCTTTATTACTTTAGAATAATATATAAAGAATAATATCCTGTAAGACCAAATATTTTATTAGTATTTGTAAACTAGATACATGTATGAGTATTATATTACATTGGAATACACAAATTACAAGCTAAATATTTTAGATAATAAAATTATTACATGTAGAATATTACAACATATTTTTCATAGTAAACTTCATGGAATACTCTATAAAGGAATAAAAATAAGTGTTATTTCAAAAAGTCATTAAGGTTTAAGTACAGAGGAAGTTATCATGAATCATTATGAATAATCAATGTGGTTAGTTAAATAACTATGAACACATTACGCTTAAATTTCAATACTAACATTATAATACAAGGAAAAATCAATATAGAAATTTAAAAAACTCATAAAGAATAACATCTGATCAATAATGTTAGAATAAAAACATCTATATATAGTATAATAGAGAAAATAACATTTTTAGTAATAATAGAAATTTTTTATGAAATAAATGATTAGTTATCAGATGTCTTTTATCCCAAGAACATGGACCCTTACCATCAAGAGAATTCACAATATGGTTTATAAAAAACATTATTAAAACACATTTAATGTAGGAAACCCAAGTAATTCATCCCATGAGACTACCAATGCATCGATGGAATTTCTATAAGTGGTCCCCAACTCATTTCATGCATGTCCAAATCATTATTCAAATATTGAACAATCAATTTATTTCATAACCAATGCGCCTTATCATCAAATATTTTTTTAAGTAAAAATATAGATTTATCAATATATACCCATATAAACAAATGAAAAATCAACATCAAACACCATAAGAAAAATTTGTACATGATTTAATCAATAAAAATATACATGTTAAATAATATCGATATTTATGGGAAATATAATTTCCAATGATCATTGGAAATTGAATAATTTATATAGAGGTTAATGCATAGAAATATGAAAATAGGATTTTAATGTCATTACTATAAATATTCAATATAAACATAAATCATACAGAGGAAGAATAAGTATAATATTAATATATACCCATTGGATTTAGAATAATGTTTTTTAGTGCATCATTCAGAAAATGACTAGGAGAAAAATTTGGAATAGTATTTTAAGAAGTGAATATGGTTAAAAATTTATTTAAAAATTTATTTTAAAATGAGAAAAAAATAATTTTTATAAGACATGGTTTTGGAAGAAAGTTGATTTCTCGTTGAAGAGAGAAATTAAGTCATGTTTTCCTAAAAACATTTTCTAAAACATTTTAATTACCTATATGGGAAAACTGCTTTTATTATTATTATTTTTTTTTGAATTACCATATGATAAAAAAATTAACGGTTAAATTAGTCAATCAAAATATAATTTACTACAACAAAATTTCATGAATAAATATTCTCTATGAGAATGAGATTGTGAAATAAACCCTTAAAATGATCATAAAATTGAAGTGATAATTAGTAAATGAATCAATTATGAGTATCAACTATAAAAAAAAGTCGAGGTATAATAATAGATATTAAAAATTGATTATAGAAATAATATTATAATATCAAAGAAAACAAATGAATAATATAACCTAACGAAAAAAAATTGACATCTGAAATTAAAATCGAAATAGATGAAATTATTAAAAATGAAAATTAAAATTACATGAATATTGAATTATTAATGATATTACATATCCATGGGGTAGTATATACACTATATAATATAAACTAGGTCTGTTAAACTACAATATTCCTCAATGAAATCAAATTGAGATGATATCTATTACTTTTGACATGATTTTGGTTTATCATTCCTTAAAAAACTATATAATCAGTATAAAAAAGTGACATATACTAATAGAAATTTAGTGAAAAATAATATATTTATTGGTATAAATCAGTACTTCCAACATATATTATGTTTTGCTGGTATTAATTTCATGTACCAACAATTTTTTACCATCATATGTATATTTTGATATAAATTAAGACTATTTACTAAAAAAATATGTTGGATTATCATACTGATAGTAACAGATGTTTTACCCACAAATTAATGTATTGTTATTAATTTTAATTAACAATAAATATTTTACCATTATTAATACATATTACAATAAATTATTCACCAATAATTATTATTTTACCAAATTGAAAATATTTATTAAAAATTTAATGTCAACTCATTATTTTTTCAATAAAATCATTTATATATATAATTAAAATAGGAATAATTTAAAAATATTTATATTTTTTATAACAATAGATATTATATCTATATAAAAAATATATAATCTTTTATTATTAAGAAGACTAGTTCGGTCTTCTAATTTAATGGCTAAAAACCCTAATCCTCATTAACCCTTACTGCATTCCATTGACTTACATTCACCATCATCATCTTCTTCAACCTCTTTCAAATCTTCAACCACTGGGGAATGATCAAGTATCCACAACCCTAAATTATAGAAAGTAAATGAAATCTATGGGATATCATATCCAAAGAAGATTTCCATGTTGAGAAATGATTGATTTATTCGAGAATGAGATGACTGAGGCATGAACCAGTCCAGAACCATCATTGTAGTGATGATAATGTTGCATAGAAGTGAAATATTGGATAACAAGGGGCCAAAGAAGTCCATCTAAGGAAATCCTCCAATCAAGGGTAGCAGTTCAGGCCATGGGAAGATTCAGATGCACACTACACCCAAAATGGGAGATCTGGTATCACCAGAGGAAAATCGATGAACCAGAAAGACAACTGCCTTGTAATCTTCATACAAGGCCATGAGTGGAGACCAGACGCAAGGATGGGACCTGGGGATGTGCATCACAGAATAAGGGAATGATGAATATATCAAATTTCAACTCAACTATAAGGGAAAAACTCGAGCTACTGAAGCAGGAACCCTTGTTATTAAAGATGATCCAGAGAACCGAAAAATAACAGAGTTATCATATTTTATTTCTCACATATTTATTGTATGTTTTGTTTTTTAAACTTCTTTAAATTTGTATTTTTTTGGTTTTCTATTTATTAATTTAATCGTGGTGTGTATATCTTGTTGGAGAACTATATCATTGGGATTGTTATTCTACAAAGACAAAACATAGTGAAAGTGTTCCTGCTTCCAATGAAAGTGTTTGTGCTGCCTTTATGACAAAGAATACATTGTGAGTGTATGAATTTTCTTGCTGCCTTTGTCAGTTTGTGCTATCATCTAAAATAATAAACCATCATTTTTTTATGATCTATTATTTTATTATGCACTACTTGATTTTATTTTTCATTGTATGGTTTTATGTATCAAGTCCTTTGTACGTACATGAATGGTCCCAAGATGGTTCAAAAACATAGATGGTAAATTTAACATTCTTTTATGATGTTGATGTGATTATTTGAATGGTGGTTTTTGAAGTAGTTATGTTTTACTCTACCTTTATCTTTGTTGAGGTGCTATGTGAAGCCTGAGATTTCACTCGTGGCACTGGGTTGTGATCTCACTACATTAGGTAAGGGAGTTGAAGGATCATTAGATGTGAGTGGCATCAATATGATGATCAACATGATTGGTGACTAAGTAGAAATCCCCTGATTTTCTAGGATCACATGACCTTTTTTTTATGTGGAGTTCTGAGGAAAGAAAACACTACGTATCTCTAAGATATTATTTAGTGTTTCAATTTTGGTAACTAGATTTTTTAGAAAAAGTGACCCTACATAATTATTCTGTATAAACTGATTATAATTTTAAACATGGTATTTTTAGGGAATTTTGAAAAAATTGAGTAGTTATACTTTTCATTTGGGATCTGAACATTCTTAACTGGAATTATGAACTAACTTATGGGCAGTGAACGAGTCAACCACCAGATAAATATGATGAAATAGATAAAGCTAAATTAAGTGTAGACACAGATGAAAAGGACACTGATGTATATTATGCTTCAAGAAGGTAGGATCTATATGAATTCCATTAGATATTGTGTTACTAGAAAATACTACAAGTTGAGGCTTGATGAACCTAGGATGAATAGTCCTGGAATGAAGGTGGTTTGTACGCATTAAGGTGAAGGTGCATTGAATTTGAAAGAAAAAAAAATCAAGAAAAAATAAATCAACTCATTCAATCATGGAAAGTGGTTGACAATGATGTTGGAGGTGTATATTTTACTTCATGATTATTAAAGTTGGTTTTCATATGATTTTATAGATTTTTTATTGATGAAAATAATTTTTTATGATTTTATGTGATTTTTTAGGGAATACATTTGTTTTTGGAGATAGTGTATCATCATTCACAGTATGTGGGCCTTAAAAAGTGGGTTTTAGTTGATTTATTATACAATCTAGAGTGGATGATGATTCATGTTCCGGATCTCACAGCTTGTGTCTGATCCCTTCAGGTTCCACCATAATTTCACATCGTCAAATCACCTATTTCTTGGTCAAAACATTTCTTTGGCATGATTCAATTGTGCAAAGTGAACTAAAGCGGATAATGAGATTCATTTATATCTAGTATGTTATGTATGAATCCATTTTATACCCCATTGGATCAGAAAAATAAAATTATCTTTAATAGCATAGATGTAGTTTGAATGAATCAAGGGATGGGAGACCATTTTTTGGTACCTAAAACTATGATTTCATATAATAATAATCCATGTATTATGATTGAATAGTTGATATAATTTATATAATGTGTATAAATATTATGATGACATTGTGAAATTTTTGAAGCATAGAAGTGTTATGAAATCATGCTCCTACTGTAGATAAATGCCTCCAAAAACCTGGTTCCCTCCTCACCCAAAGACATGCCACCCAACTAATTTTAGGGCTATTCTACTCTGACAGATGAAATTGAAGGTATATCCCTTATTGGTTCCTTAAACATCCAACATGGTTAGTGTCATTATCAATGGTTTGAGGTCACATGTTAGATAATATTCATATCAGTTCTATATTTTGTGTTTTCATTTTCAATTTTTGTTGTCACTGGAAATCCTATGTTAATGTGGTCACTTGTAAATTTTTTTTGTAGTTAATGGTTTTTCTAGTCATTTTTGTATTACTCTGCTTATAGGTTATTTTTATATAATGGGTCATGAAAATGGTTTTAGTCATTGGTTAAATATTATTTTTGTAGCCTAAAAGGATAATTTTATCGGTGTTGTGGACTTTTGTTAGATTATATTATGTATTTTGTTTCTGCTACATATATTATGCTCTTTTTGTGGTTACATGATTTTATTTTTATATCATGTGTTATTATTGTTTATATCATGCGTTTAAATGAAATCTATTTTCTAATTAGTGTGTTTGAGTCATCAGAATGTTGTTCATGGTGGTGCATATCTAATGTGGAGAGAGTGGGGATAAGTTTTGATTCAAGAATAGAAGGGTGGTCCACAAAAATAAAAGGGGTAATAGTGATTCCTTTCATGTCCCAATCCACTATTGTATATAATAGCTCATGTTATGTGTTCGGGATTCCATGATGGTGACATCTGATGTTTGTGAGAAATAGATTAATAACAAATATTTATCGAGTTCCATGTAAATTATTTCAGTGTTTGAAAATGGTAGAACATGTTTGTAATATGTTTCTTGGAGTTTCATGTCTTTTAATGATGTTTGAACATGTATTTAAATTATATTTGAACATGTTTTTTCAAATAAAGTCAGTTTTTTAGAATTTTTTTATAATCTAATTTTGTAATTATTATATTATAAATATAATAAATATAATAAATATAATAATATAGTATATATAATTATATTAATAAATGCAATATAAAATTTTAACAACAAATACTAGAATATCAACATTAATAATATAATTTACAAACACATATTAATTGTCAGTGTTGTTTATAAATGTTAATAATATTACCAGTAGATATATTAGTTGTATTAATATGTTGGTAAACATTTTAACCAACATATATATTATCTATTGGTAATATTATAATTTCAATAGAATCATTTTATATGTTGTAATAAAATTTAGTGACAGAGTTTTTACCAATAATTTACTGATAGAGACATATGTGTTGGTAAAACGTTTTTCCAACAGAAAATATGCTTTTACCAACAGATATACCCCCATTGGAAAAAGTGAAATATTTTTTAATGAATGATTTAAAACATTTTATTATATTATTATAGAAACATATTAATATTTATAATTTAATATGTGATTATTTTAAAACATATCATCACCCATTTATTAATAATATTCCATTATTTTCATTTCATTAGGTATTAATTTCAATGTTTTCTCTTGAATGTTTTTTCATTAGATATTCATCACTTACGCATATTACATAGTTTTATATTGAATAGAATAATAATAATTATATAATTATCATATCAATAATACTTCCATGAAAAACATGAAATTCTGAGTTCATAAATTAACAATTTTATGATCACGAAGACGATAAACCGTACATAAGAAAGAGTAACATTTTAATTTTTCGATGCTTATTATAGAAATGAGGTATATAATATTTTAACCTTATAGAATGATCATAATATCATTAATTAAAAACTATTTATTTATATATACATATATATATATCATCTATTTTGTGTGCTGATGAAAAGAAAGTCACATCATTTCTCAAAGGTCGTAGTCCACACATTCACAAATGGCATTATCATATTTCATTGAGGGAACTTGCATGAAATAAAATGACATATTTTATAATTAAATAATCCTATATATGTTATTAATATCATAATTAGGAAATCTATATAACATATATTAATTAACTTATACATTATTACATTCCATTTAAAAAGTTAGTGAATGAAGAATCATTTCGCTTTGCAAGGTGGTAGACCATTGTATGCACGAGTGATGTTATTTTATCACCTATATAATTGAAATTAATATATATATATATGATATAATTAATAAATAGTAATAATTATATTATAAATAAAATATATAAACTTTAAAACCATCATCATACCCAACCATGAAAGGTGGTATTCGAAGAACAAATGACAATTGTTCGCAAGGTGGTAGTCCACCATACACATGAATGGTTATTTCATAGCACATTTTATTGAAATAGATATTTTTTTGTTCATTAAACTAATAAAGAAATATAATAATATGGAATATAATTCTGTTTTTATATCTACATGTTTTAACAAGAATTTATGGGGCAGGTAAAGGAAATAAAATGAAAAACTAATTGGAGAATATTTCCACTTCTTCGAGTATCCTCCATAGGATTTCACTATAGCCTACCTAGGTTGGATATATTAACAATATATGGTGTCTAAGATGATATTATCGAAGTGGGGATGTAATTTGGGTTGGTATTGGCATAGAATAGTTTGACTTAATTTGTGAATAAGGGATGATAGTGACGACATTTTATAAGTGAGGTGATTGACACACATATAATTTCTGTAATGATTCAATTCCACAAACATTTTTATCAATCCAAAATCCTCCAAAATTAGACCTTATCAAACATAGTAGGGATAAATTTTACATATGTACATAAAATGGATGTCGAAGAATTCTTTAGGTCATTTATAACCCTAATATTTGTTGTTTAACCACTGATAAATAAATTTCTACCTTAATCATGGAAAATAATTTTTATTTTTTTCACAATTCATTTATGTCAAAAATAATGATGAAATTGTTAAAAATTTTAAATTATTAGTATTTAAAATATGGAATCCATATCTCATAATTTGATTCAATAAATTGAAAAATTTTAATATCAAATTATTCTTGTAGACATGATGAAAAAATCGATATTAGAATTGAAAATGTTCAGAAGTTCTCAATGTTTTTATATCAAAATATATTATGAAAATTATCCCAATTAAATATATTTTATTAAATGATATAAAATTAAACTAATAATAATTTGAAAAAAATAAAATATTTTTTAACTTTATAAATAATTTATATGAAAATGAACTTTTAAATTAAAAATCATTATTTTCCCAATTAATCAAAAAATATAACTTATCAGAAATATCCAAAGAATTACCATAATATATTATTTGTTTTATTATTAAAAAATGAATATTATTTTTCTAAGATAAATCTTTTAATGGATCTCTAAAATTAATTTTAAAATTGGAGTGTAAATTTTGACTACTCAGTATTTAAGAAAAAAAATAATATTTTCAAAAAATATTTCTCTTTCTATTAAATGATGATTATTTGTCAACACATAAATAGATACCTAATAAATTTGTGTAAAAATATATATGTTAAAAAGTTAGTTAATAATATTAATAATCACAAAATAATGGTTATATTGTAACTATTATATTAAATAGTAATGTTTTAATAATATTATAGATTTCATTAAAACCTGTTGATGTGTGTAATGGAAGTAGAAACATTACATTACATGTGAAAAATGATAAAATTAGTTTTTTTGTGTAACAAAAGATAAATTCATTATTTCATTTAAATAATAATATTAAATAGAATGAATTTAATTAAAAATAAATATATCAAAAAGCCTCAGGGTGTTATTTTTTCTTCTAAGATTTATGTTGTGTCTTTTATATGATATCGAATATAATGTGATTATTTTAGAATTTTGGGCTATTATATTTTTTATTTCATGTTTTCATAAAACCTTCAACAAAAATAAAATATTAGTATTGTATGGACCCACAAAATATTCCACGACAATTAAAAATTAACATTTAATTTTTTATTTACTTTAATAAGTACTGTTAAAATCTATTCTCTAATTTATATAATGGGAAAAAATAATTTTTAGATATACAAATTAAATCAATTTCCATTGATATAAAATAGAAATCATAAAAAATTAGTCAAATTATACCAAATTAGTTTTCGCATTGACACTTTAACAAAAAATGAATTTAATATTTTATTTATCACACAATAGTTAAAAAACTTCACTCACTGATACGGCTATCAATCAGAGAACATGAAAAATTATAACCATACACATTAAAAAATATATATATTCCAATGAAAATAAATTAAATAATTTTTATTGTTTCTTGAATATGTTAATTTTGAATTTAAATTTTTTATACTTTATTTCAAAAAAATATTTATATTGGATACCTATTTATTTTTTCAATATTTAGTTTTTCATTAATGAAAAAGTTCATATATAGTTTTAATAACACAATGTATGATGTTATTTTTTGAAATTATTCTTTCCAAAATGTGATAAATCAAATAACATAATGCAATATAAATTTAAACTACTATGGTAATCCATAAAAAATAAATTTTTATCAAATTTTTTTCTCCCCTAAAACAATATTTTATATGAGAATTAGCATTATCCTCAAAAAAATATCATGTGGAAATAACACACACAAAAAATTTAACACCAACAATTTATATGGGATACTTTAACTTTTCAATTATATCCTTTATAAATATATTTCCCTTTTAATGAAGAAATTGGTCAAAATGTGAAAAAAAATTGACGGAAATGAATAAAAATGGTTTCATACCATTAATAAGTAAATAATATTAATGTTCTCTCATATACTAAGATAAATATTTAGGGAATTTTGTAAATTATATATTTTAAGAAAGAAAGTCATTAATTATCCATATCACTACAATTGTTAATCTAAAATATATATGTAGAAATTTACAATATGTTGTTGTTTCGTCACATTATAAAAGTTTTAACCCTATTATATATGTATTTAATTAATGAAAAATTTACCTTAATTATGTATTGGAATTAATAATGTAAAATATAGATATAGTTCTATCATTAAAATCCAATAAGGAATTCATTATTGAGTAATTAGAGAAAATTTAAAAAAAATATTAATATCATTTGCCCCAAATAGAGAAAAATCATCTAATATAAGGACTTAAGAACAATATAATTTTCAAAATCAAGAAATTTACATATTTAATCAAAATATTTCTCTGATTTTTCATCGTTTGGATGATGTGATTAATAATTTTAATATATATTGAACTAATGTCAAGCCTTCAATGATATTATTCTTCTATATTTTAAAAAATATGCCACATTTGTGCGATTATAAAATACCATAGATATTTAATTGTAAGATATCTATTTTAGTTATTTTGTGTTTCATTATAACACGATTAACCAAAATTGGGATAATAACTAATTATTATAGTCACTATAATATATAACATAGTCATTTTAGAATACATTAATCTTTTAATTGTTATGGGTAAAATTATTCAAAACCACCTTTGATTGTAATATTTTTAGAAAATGTATTTCCATAAGAAAAATTATTCTATCGATAAAAGACTTCTATTTTTATTTCATTATGTTTTTGAAAAATTTTATGTCTATATTATTTTTTTAGAATTTAAGGGTAGTATGGTAACTCTTTAGTTTACAAAAAAATGTATTTAATAGTGCCTCTAAACACATAATTAGATATTTTTACGTTGTTCATAACATTGTAAAATTTATATAGTGGTCACAAATGAAGATATTTTAAGTATTTACTTAATGTATTTATTTAATAAATTCAATATAATTTTCTCAATAAATTTATATTTTTATGGATATGGTAGTCTAATAAATAGTTCTAATTTGACAGTTAGGGATTTAATTTAAAGGGGTGTCATGATAAATATGGAGTACATAAAATTATTTTTTAATGGAAAAAAATTATAAAACATGGAGATGTAAAATTAGATTAAAAAAAGAGGTCATGAAAATCCGATTATAGAATTAAATTATAGTTTGGAGGTAAATATTTGATGGATGAAAATTATTAAGGGGGCTTGATGAATTTTATTTAGATGTTAGAAAATTATCCACATGTTATACCTTATGCTAGGAATGAAAAATAATATTGTTCTATTATAGGAGATGATTTAATTCCAAAATTGTATAGACAATATAACAACTTCAACACCCCACATACTCCTTATTGTCATGAGATGGTGGGGGGAATTCTACTTGGACTCAAGCAACACTCCCAAGATTCCAAATACTGGTAATAAATGACGAAAGGTTTCAAAACATTTGGGGGATGATTTAAACTTTATGAATAAAAAAACTAACCAATAATACATATCCAAACATGCCACTATATTATGAATGATTACCATAAAATACAACTCACCATTTCTTATATCAGAATAATACTCAAATAAACTTCCCTAGAAGAAGACTGGAACATCAAAGTAAATTGCTGAAGATAAACTAACAAAACACTAAGAAGACCAACACAGTCTGTTCTCTACACGCCCTATTCTCCAACAACACCAAAAATCCTATGTTTCACAAAGTAGTGCTAAACATATTATACATTACATTTTCCCATGTCCCGGTAGATGACATCTCCAAATGTACCAACATTCCAAAGCAGGGGTGAGTACTAAAATTTTGTAATTTTTCCCCTAATGACTTCCCTACTCCCAACACTAATATAGAAGAGTTAAAATAATTTATATAAAAGAGTTTGTAAAAAACAATTTCCAGAAAGTTTTATAACTAAATATAAATAACATCTAAAAAATTCAATGTAACACACTTCCAAAATAGATTATAACTAAAAATAAAATAATTCCAAAGTCAACCCATTTTCATAAAAATCTATTTTTCATGAAAACAACAATCCAATTCATTTAATACATTTATCAAGTTCCCATTAGTCTAACCATTCAATTAAACATATCCATATTAACATCCATGCATGCTTCGTTTTAGCAGTTCCGTACTCATGAGAGGTTTCTCATCAATCATCCAAGTCATAAAAATTTAACTATATCCCATGTTCCATAGCACCTTTGGAACCAAGCATAAGGACATATTTCAACTAGGCCTTATAAATTCATTATGGTAACACATGTCACGACCCGCCCTCGGGGTCCGTGCCGTGACTACCCCAAACCCGCCTTCCATAGGCCAGGGGCTGGAAACTAGCACCAAGGCGTAAATCCTGATAAAAAGGGAAGGCATTGCCTTTGTAAAGTAAACAAACACCACAGAGTAAGCAAGCGGAAAGTAAACACTAAGCAAAAGCAGAGTACAACTGAAAGTGTGGAAAAGTAAATGGGCCAGTATACAAACCCAAACTGAAAGTAATGTACAACTCGAAAGGGAAAACAACAACTGAAAAGTAAAAGCCGCTACACCGAGCTGTCCACTGGAAATCCCACCTGAAGGGTGGGTACAGATAGCTCCACTGCTCCACGGGTCCCGCCGTTCGCTCCGAGCACCTTCCGCCCAGTGGTCCACCTCCAGGTACCGTCCTGCTCTGCAAGCCTCAACTAAGATCAGCGCTCTCTGTCGTCTGCAACCAACACAATGTAGTGCGGGAAAATCCCGTGCAGGGGTGAGTATAAGCTACTCAGTAGGGACCCCGAGACCCCTGAAGGTCTCTCAAATCCACAAAGGATAAACCAAGAAGAAAGGTACAATCACGAAGTAACAACCGACACTGCTTAGGTATATGCCCATACGTATACATAAGTCATCAATTTCAAATACGCTCCAACCTCCGAGCCCAAATACAACTCAGTCCACACAGGAAAGTAAACGTATTTCACACAGGGAAGCAAAACGTAATCCACACAGGATAGCACAACACAATCCACACAGGAAAGCAACAGGATTCAGCTCACACAGGTATACTTTTTCGAAAGGCGATAAAGATGATCTATGATCCATCTAAGTCGTCGGACCCACGAAGGATCGATAGGTAACTAACCCCCGCAAAAGACCCACACAGGATCGGGCCCACGTAGGACCTGTAGGCGCTGGTTCACACAGGACCGCTGAGCGCAAAGACCCACACAGGATCGGACCCACACAGGATCGGGCCCACACAGGACCTGTAGCACTGATCCATGTAGGATCGTTGAGTGTTGTAGTCGTCGTCGTCGAATCGACACAGGATCTCTTGTACTGTCGTCGTCGCAGTCACAGTAGCAGGAGTAGCAGTACTAGTCACAGTAACAGTCGCAGCCAGCACTAGGGTTCCCGCACACAGCAAGCTCGTACCGGAGGATCCGCTCCACGAGCCGAGAGCCTGATACACCAACTGTCACAAAGTCCAGAGTTGATGTATCCAAATGTTCTGTATCGTCAACAGGAACTCAACGCAACTGACGGCGCATTGATCGGACGCCCGGTCTGAGAGTTATTGGCATTTTCGTCTCCGGGGCCCGGTTGGTTTTTAAGGCAAAACCAACCCGACCGTAATCCACCTGCGTCCAAACCTTGGGCGGAGTATGCCAAAAGATCTGTCTCACTAAGAGGAACACAACAAAGCTGACGGCACGTTAATCGGACGTCTGTAGCTCAAGATATGAGCGTTTCCGCTCCGAAGGCCCGGTTGGTTTCGTGAACGAACCAACCCGGCCGAACTCAAAGTATTTCGAAACTTTGAGTGCAATATACCGAAACGACCGTCTTGATCCAAGGATCGCGTTTCCGCAGACGGTTCGTCAATCGGAAGTACGTGGCTCAGGTTATGGCCAAAAGACCGAAACTGATTCGAAACGGGGGGTCCGGGTCCGGGCCGACCCGGCCCGACCCCCCCCCCCCCTGGGTCTGCCCGAACCGGGTCGACCCGACCCGGGTCAGACCCGGCCCGACCGGCCGGCCGGCGGTGCAGCGGCCTGGCGGCGCGGCGGCCTGGCGCCGCATGGAGGCAGCGCGCGGGGGGCAAGGCCCCCGCTTCCAGCAAGGCGGCGCGACTTAAGTGCCGCGCCTTTTGGAGATCCAGCCCCCCTCGTGGGGGCCTGCTTGAAGAAACCGGGGGGCCGCCTGCCCCCCTCAAAGGAACCCCCCCTCATAAATGGGGGGGGGTTTAGAGAGTTGACCGGGGGAATTTATTCCCCCGGTCTTTGACCTTCCGGCCGGCCACCTGGCCGACCGGTTTTTCTCCAACGGGACCGGCAAGCCGGTCCCCTTCCGGTTTCCGACGCCGGCTGCCCGGCGTGCCGGAAGCCTTCCCGTCTCACCACGGCCCGGAACCGGCCGCGATGTTCGTCGTCCGGCGCGGTGCGACGGCACCGCGCCCCTCCACCGCGCCTTCGATTCCCTTCGACGCGGCGCGACGGCGTCGCGTTCTTGATGATTCCTCCATGGCGCGGCGCGACTGCGCCGCGCAATAACATCGTGCGAATAACCGCGTGGTGCGACGGCACCACGCCATCTTGTTTCATCCTCAATATAAAACATCAAGAACAAAGGAGGGTTTCGGCCGTGTTCATGCGGTCCGGCCCCCCTCACGTTAAACAATAACACATATTTAAATCCTCATGTTAGTCATGCTAGAACCACGAACAAGGATAAATAAATAAACAATAACAACAACCCCTACCTTGGGTTCAAGTTCAAAGATTTGTCAACGTCCCGTGGAAGACAACGTCGCGGAGGTCGGGCGTCGCGGTAATCGTTCGTCAAATCCGATGACGAAGAGGTACGTCCGAAGAGGTACGTCGTTGGCGAATCTTCGTATGCCGACGAAGGAATTCCGAGGAGGAAGCGGCGTTCCCTTTCGTTGACACGGAAGTCAAAGATGAGAGAAGCGGCGTTCTTCTTCGAAGCTTGAGCGTTCTTCGTCAAAGCTTGAGCTTTCTTCGTCAAAGTTTGAAGAAGAAAGAAAAGCTCTCAAATCCTCTCAAGATGGCTAAACGAATCTAACCAAATAAAATAAGCTAGGAGCTTATTTTATTAACTCAACCAAACCTTTTTGAATTTCAAAGGTTTGAAAAAGTATAAACAACTCAATCTCATTAATAAGCTAAGATGTCAAAACAATTAAAGAGGGGTTAAAGGGAGTTTTGAGAGAAGTTGAAAAGTTAGGTTTCGTGTGGGCCCCACCACACTTAACCCTCCCAAGGGAGGTTAAGTGGATGTGGGTCCCACCTTAAACTCCCTTTGGGAGAAGTTAACTAACATAAAATTAAAATAAAAAGTGTTCCACATTTTTATTAAACTTTTTATAATTCTCCCAAAAATTAACTTTCGACCCGCAATAAACGCAACATCGGAAAAGGTCTCCTTAGGCGAATATCGGTGCTGTGAGTTCATCGGTGTCCTCAGATTTCAATTCCGAGCACCGGATCAAATGTTAGAAATTCCCGCTCATTCGTTCACTTAACGTACCCGAGCCAAACTTCGGAAATTGATTCCGGGCACACCGGGCCTCAGAATCAGGTGCCTTCTGAAACTGCGCTCTTGTAAAATTCCAAAGAAAAATTAGAAAAAATTTCCCTTGAATTTTACGGGTCTTTACAATACTCCCACCTCAGGGCTTTACGTCCCCGTAAAGATACATCAAAAACTAGGGAAATAAAAGAGGGTACTGAGCACGCATCTGAGCCTCCCGCTCCCATGTGCTCTCCTGGAGATTCTCGTGCTGCCATCTGATGCGCACAAGAGGAATCGATTGCCCACGCAGGACCCGCTCCTGTCGATCCTCTATCTCCACCAGGTCCTCCGTAAAAGTCACCCCATCGTCAACCTCAAGCTCCCCATGGTCAATGATGTGCATCGGGTCATACACGTATCTCCTCAGCTGAGACACGTGGAAGACGTCGTGCACCCGGTACAACTGAGGTGGTAGAGCCAGGCGATAAGCCACCTCACCAATCCTACTGAGGACCTGGAAGGGTACGATGAAGCGCGGAGATAACTTGCCACCTCGGCCAAATCTCCGAATACCACGTCGAGGTGAGACACGCAAGAAGACGTGGTCACCATCCTCGAACTCTAGTGGCCTCCGCCTCCTGTCAGCATATGACTTCTGCCGGCTCTGAGCTGTCCTCATCCGCTCCTGGATGACCTGGACCTTCTCTGTCGTGGCCTGAACCATCTCTGGTCCCACAAGTGCTGACTCCCCAGGGTCTGCCCAGCACAAAGGAGATCTACAAGGTCGGCCGTACAACGCCTCATACGGTGCCATCCCGATGGTGGAGTGGTAGATGTTGTTGTACGCAAACTCCACCAAGGGTAGGTGGTCCTCCCAGCTACGACCAAAGTTGAGGACACATGCGCGGAGCATGTACTCGAGAGTCTGAATGGTCCTCTCCGTCTGACCATCCGTCTGAGGGTGAAAGGCTTTGCTCAGACGTAGCTGCGTCCCGAACGCCTCCTGTAACCCCTTCCAAAGCCGGGAAGTAAAGAGAGCATCTCGATCGGAGATGATAGATGATGGCACGCCGTGGAGCCGCACAATCTCCTGAACGTAGAGACGTCCCAAGCTCTCCACTGAGCCCTGCTCTCTGATGGGTAAGAAGTGTGCCGACTTGGTGAGTCGGTCAACAATCACCCAGATGGAGTCGTGACCTCTAGAAGTGCGTGGAAGTCCAGTCATGAAGTCCATAGATATGCCGTCCCACTTCCACTCCGGGACCTCCAAGGGTTGTACGAAGCCTGCTGGTACCTGATGCTCTGCCTTCACGTGCTGGCAGGTGAGGCATCGAGAAACGAACTCTGCTACTGCCTTCTTCATGCCCGGCCACCAGTGCTGTCGTCTGTGGTCCTGGTACATCTTCGCCACTCCAGGATGTACCTCCAAAGGAGAAGTGTGAAAATCTCTCAGCACCTCCTCTCGCAAAGCGACTGGTACCATGGTACGTCCTCTGAAAAGGATGTCGTGCTCTGCTCCAAGGGAGAAACCATCAGGTGTCTGTCCCGAGGATATCTATGCACGCCGTGTCTCACAGTCAGCGTCCTCACGCTGTGCCTCTCTGACCTGCTGTAGTAGAGGAGGGGTGATTGTGAGAGACTGGAGGAAGGCTGCTCCATCTCTATCCACGAAGGATATCTGCAAAGAGACTAGCTACAATGATTTCTCCTTTTTCCGAAAAGCGAAATCTGGTCTCATCCCCTGGATGAACCACGTTCCTTCCCTAAAACAGTCAATCCCGTCATGATTAGTTAATTCATGGCATGGATGACTTCGTAAGGCCTCGACGCTGCTACCAAGAGATCCAATCGTTACTCTCACCTCCAAGGGTTGAGTCACACTGTCGGCATCAGTGTGTGGTCACTGGGTTTCCTCCAGTACGAATCTCACAAGTGAGGGTCATGTCAACAGTTATTAACCGGAACCTCTTAGTAAAAACAAACAAAAGACAAGAAAACAAAAGTCTCCAAGGCAAGTATCTTTTATTACTTCAACTTAAAGTACCAGGACACAAGGCAACACAAACTACGAAGCTAGATGCATTATGGGCAAGGGCCTCTATGCGTGGAGCTAGTCCCGCACTAGTCTACCCGCTTCTGCAGCTCCATGATCGTAAGCTTCAGCTGCCTGAAGCTGTGCTATCCCCTGAGGTCGGGGTGGACCTCCTGGTGGTGGTGGTGGTAGAGCCTCAAAGCGTCGCCCACCACCTGCTGCTCGGCCATCTCCTCTGCCTCGTCCTCCTGCTCCCTGCGGACTGCCACGGTCGAACCTCTGCCTCTGCCTAGGTGGTTCGTCAATCGTCTGCTGCTCCTCTGCATGGCGGGTCGGGCAGTCACGAGCCATGTGGCCTTGCCCGCCGCATGCATAGCACTGTCTTCCACTCGAAAGACTGGCTCCGCGCTGTGTGCCCCGCACAACTGAGCTAGTGTCCTGAGGTCGTCTGCCTGAGGGTCTGGTCTGTCTGGACCCCTGAGTCATCCGTCGACTGCCTGCTGCAGATGACTCTGCCACATGCCGCCCTGCGGTGGGTCGCTGCGCTGGTGTAAACTCAGCAAGGAAGCTCTCGATCAGAAGGCCCCGCTCTAGTACTCCTGTCTGAGTCGGTATGCTGAGGGAGATCAGCGATGCCCTGATCTCGTGTCTCAAACCCTGCTCGAAGGTCCGGGCCCGGAAGAATGGGTCCCGTACCATGTCGGTCGAGTAGCACGAGATATCGGTAAATCTCGCCAAGTACTGAGCGACCGTCATGCTGCCCCACCGCAGCTGAAGAAGCTCCTGGATACGCACCGCACGAAGGGTGGCTGGGACGAACTCCGAGCGGAAGAGGTTCTCAAAGTCCGTCCAAAGTAGTGATGCCTCATCGTGCACCTGGAGCACCAAGCTCCACCATCGTCCTGCTGCTGCATGTAGTAGGCTCGCATCGAGGATCACCATGAGGTCTGCTGGTGTCCTCACTAGCCTAAACACATGTACCACGGCCTCCAGCCAGTCCCCTGCTGCCTGGGGATCCGTCTCCCCGCGAAACCTGGGTGGTCGTTGGCGCTGAAACTCATGAAGTGCACTGAGGCGACGTGCATCGTCAGCGGCTGGTGCTGGAAGCATCAGGGGCTCAGCGGGTAGAACTACCGCCGGTGCCACTGCGGACAAAGGGCCCTGCACCGAAGCCTCGTCGCTCGGTGGGCTGTCGTCACACTCGACTCTCGGAACCCTAGCCGGCTGCCATCGTGGGGCCATCCTGAATAGGAAACAGGTGCGCCACGGTCAAACAGTATACCTGGTGAGTTGACACAAAGAAATCACAATGAAAACTTTGAAACACACCCGCAATCAATGTTTTCGTGCATTAAGTCGGAAATCAGAAGTCAGGGTCCTGGTGTACGGATACGTCGGCTGCCGCACTAACACTGGACTCCCTGGACTGATAACCACACTCAATACGCTAAACATTATTGTTTCACATAGAAAAGATCAGAGTTCGCGGTAGAACCGAACTGCTCTAATACCAATTTGTCACGACCCGCCCTCGGGGTCCGTGCCGTGACTACCCCAAGCCCGCCTTCCATAGGCCAGGGGATGGCGACTAGCACCAAGGCGTAAATCCCGATAAAAAGGTAAGGCATTGCCTTTGTAAAGTAAACAAACACCACAGAGTAAGCAAGCGGAAAGTAAACACTAAGCAAATGCAGAGTACAACTGAAAGTGCGGAAAAGTAAATGGGCCAGTATACAAACCCAAACTGAAAGTAAAGTACAACTCGAAAGGGAAAACAGCAACTGAAAGTAAAAGCCGCTACACCGAGCTGTCCACTGGAAATCCCACCTGAAGGGTGGGTACAGATAGCTCCACTGCTCCACGGGTCCCGCCGTCCGCTCCGAGCACGTTCCGCCCAGTGGTCCACCTCCAGGTACCGTCCTTCTCTACAAGCCTCAACTAAGATCAACGTTGTCCATCGTCTTCAACCAACACAACGTAGTGCGGGAAATGCCCATGCAGGGGTGAGTATAAGCTACTCATTAGGGACCCCAAGACCCCTGATGGTCTCTCAAATCCACAAAGGATAAACCACGAAGAAAGGTACAATCACGAAGTAACAACCGACACTGCTTAGGTATATTCCCATACGTATACCTAAGTCATCAATTTCAAATACGCTCCAACCTCCGAGCCCAAGTACAACTCAGTCCACACAGGAAAGTAAACGTATTCCACACAGGGAAGCAAAACGTAATCCACACATGATAGCACAACACAATCCACACAGGAAAGCAACAGGATTCAGCTCACACAGGTATACTTCTTCAAAAGACGATAAAGATGATCTCTGATCCATCTAAGTCGTCGGACCCACGAAGGATCGATAGGTAACTAACCCCCGCAAAAGACCCACACAGGATCAGGCCCACGTAGGACCTCTAGGCGCTGGTTCACACAGGACCACTGAGCGCAAAGACCCACACAGGATCGGACCCACACAGGATCGGGCCCACACAAGACCTGTAGCACTGATCCACGTAGGATCGCTGAGTGTTGTAGTTGTCGTCGTCGAATCCACACAGGATCTCTTGTACTATCGTCGTCGCAGTCACAGTAGCAGTAGTAGCAGAAGTAGTCACAGTAACAGTCGCAGCCATCACTAGGGTTCCCGCACACAGCAAGCTCGTACAGGAGGATCCGCTCCACGAGCCGAGAGGCTGATACATCAACTGTCACAATTTCCAGAGTTGATGTATCCAAAAGTTCTTTATCGTCAACAGGAACTCAACGCAACTGACGGCGCGTCGATCGGACGCCCGGTCTGAGAGTTATTGGCATTTTCGTCTCCGGGGCCCGGTTGGTTTTTAAGGAAAAACCAACCCGACCGTACTCCACCTGCGTCCAAACCTCGGGCGGATTATTCCAAAAGATCCGTCTCACTAAGAGGAACACAACAAAGCTGACGGCACGTCAATCAGACGTTCGTAGCTCAAGATATGAGCGTTTCCGCTCCGAAGGCCCGGTTGGTTTCGTGAACGAACCAACCCGGCCGAACTCAAAGTATTCCGAAACTTTGAGTATGATATACCTAAACGACCATATCGATCCAAGGATCGCGTTTCCGCAGACGGTTCGTCAATCGGAGGTCCGTGGCTGAAGTTATGGCCAAAAGACCGAAACTGATTCGAAACGGGGGGTCCGGGTCCGGGCCGGCCCGACCGGCCAGCCGGCGGCGCGGCGGCGCGGCGGCCTGGCGCCGCACGGAGGCAGCGCGCGGGGGGCAAGGCCCCCGCTTCCAGCAAGGCAGCGCGGCTTAAGTGTCGCACCTTTTGGAGATCCGGCCCCCCTCGTGGGGGCCTGCTTGAAGAAACCGGGGGGCCGCCTGCTCCCCTCAATGGAACCCCCCCCCCCCCCCTCATAAATGGGGGGGGGTTTAGAGAGTTGACCGAGGGAATTTATTCCCCCGGTCTTTGACCTTCCGGCCGGCCACCTAGCCGGCCGGTTTTTCTCCAATGGGACCGGCAAGCCGGTCCCCTTCCGGTTTCCGACGCCGGCGGCCCGGCGTGCCGCCGGCCTTCCCGTCTCGCCGCGGCCCGGAACCGGCCGCGATGTTCGTCGTCCGGCGCGGTGCGACGACACCGCGCCCCTCCGCCGCGCCTTTGATTCCCTTCGACGCGGCGCGACGACGTCGCGTTCTTGATGATTCTTCCATGGCGCGACGCGACGGCGCCACGCAATAACATCATGCGAATAACCGCGTGGTGCGACGGCAGCACGCCATCTTGTTTCATCCGCAATATAAAACATCAAGAACAAAGGAGGGGGTTCGGCCATGTTCATGCGGTCCGACCCCCCTCACGTTAAACAATAACACATATTTAAATCCTCATGTTAGTCATGATAGAACCACAAACAAGGATAAATAAATAAACAATAACAACAACCCCTACCTTGGGTTCAAGTTCGAATATTTGTCAACGTCCCGTGGAAGACAATGTCGCGGAGGTCGGGCATCGCGGTAATCGTTCGTCAAATCTGATGACGAAGAGGTACGTCTGAAGAGGTATGTCGTTGGAGAATCTTCGTATGCCGACGAAGGAAGTCCGAGGAGGAAGCGGCGTTCCCTTTCGTTGACACAGAAGAAGAAGAAGAGAGAAGTGGCGTTCTTCGTCGGAGCTTGAGCTTTCTTCGTCAAAGCTTGAGCGTTCTTCGTCAAAGTTTGAAGAAGAAAGAAAAGCTCTCAAATCCTCTCAAGATGGCTAAACGAATCTAACCAAATAAAATAAGCTAAGAGCTTATTTTATTAACTCAACCAAACCTTTTTGAATTTCAAAGGTCTGAAAAAGTTTAAACAACTCAATCTCATTAATAAGCTAAGTTGTCAAAACAATTAAAGAGGGGTTAAAGGGAGTTTTGAGAGAAGTTGAAAAGTTGGGTTTCGTGTGGGCCCCACCACACTTAATCCTCCCAAGGGAGGTTAAGTGGATGTGGGTCCCACCTTAAACTCCCTTTTGGAGAAGTTAACTAACATAAAAATAAAATAAAAAGTGTTCCACATTTTTATTAAACTTTTTATAATTCTCCCAAAAATTAACTTTCGACCCGCAATAAATGCAACTTCGGAAGAGGTCTCCTTAAGAGAATATCGGTGCTGCGAGTTCATCGGTGTCCTCAGATTTCACTTCCGAGCACCGGATCAAAAGTTAGAAATTCCCGCTCGTTCGTTCACTGAACGTACCCGAGCCAAACTTCGGAAATTGATTTCGGGCACACCGGGCCTCGGAATCAGGTGCCGTCTGAAACCGCGCTCTTGTAAAATTCCAAAGAAAAATAAGAAAATATTTCCCTTGAATTTTACGGGTCTTTACAACACAGACCATGTATTCCCAAAAACAATGCCATATCTATTTCAATAAAATAAGCCTTTTATTGAAAACCATTTTCCCCATCAAGCCATTTCAATCAAACAAAATTTTTGTTGAATAACATTTCCCAAAAATTCATATTAGTATTCCCAAAAGAACATATTTTAATAAACCATTTTAAAATCAATAACCAAAAACAATGTGCACAACAATTCACTGAATGTAAACAATTCCATCAAAACCATAAATCATCACTAATGAATATTTATTACATTCTATTCACTCCAATTTAATAATAAAATTCATGAAATTAAATCAATTTGAATATAATCCAACAAATTTTTTCAAGATGAAACAAAATTAAAGCCACCTACTTCAAATGTTTCGATGAAAACTAAAATATGTGAAGAACACTCATGAAACCAGGTAACAATTCCACAAAACCACCTTATACCTCTTCTCATATCCTGATACGAACCAAAAACCATCATATTTGGAATCCATAGTCTTAGATCTACCCATTACAGGTGTAGATCTGAAAAATTGAGGTAATTGGAGGGGTATTTCTATGTATATCTATGAGAACTTGACAAGAATAGTGATGAACGATCACATACCACAAGAATCCAGCATCAAATCACCTAGGAAATTCTTCGGATCAACTATGGATCGATGTGAGAACATCCTTTGGCCTTTTTAGAAGATAAATCAAGAGTTAAGTTCATTTTAGTTGAGAAGGAGTTTCTTAATGAGAAGGATGACCTGGATAAACTTTTTAAGGTGGTGTATTTTGAGCTGGGCATGATTTATTCGCATAGTTCGAAAAACATTATGCTAACCATGCTCCTACAACTGACATAATAAATACTTAAAACTTCCCTATCACACAGATTCTAAACTATGAAATGATTGTTCCCAAGATATATGTCTAACATATGATAATTTTCATATTTTCTACTAGGCATCCAAACGGTTTAGAAAAACCCTACGTAGCAGGTGTTACATTCCATTTATCCCCAATAACACTCAAAAAATTCTCCAAACCCTCCAAAAATTCACCCTTATACTTAATAAACATAAAAAATTTAATTTAAATGTTACATATGTGAAACTAGGGTGCTATATTCTCCCACTATTGTTCCTTCCATCCCCAAAAAGAAGAAAACCATGGGTATCTTGAAAGATTTTTGGCCATTGCTATTTCATTACGTTCTCGCATTCCCAAGTCTCTTCTTGAACTTGACCAATATTCCATAAACCCTACACTAGGCCAATTCTTTTTTCATTTAAGACATTATCGTGGCTATCCAAAATCTACATCATCACATATACCAACAAAGAATCCATATCTAGGTTAATGTTATCCCATCTAATCACATTGTTAGTATCTAGCTGATATTTTTCAGCTATGATACATAGAAAACATTAAGCACCGAATTAAACCATAGTGGCAATGCCAATTGATTTTCCACATATCCAACCCATTCCATTATCTCAAAAGTACCTATGTATCGATCAGATAACATTCCATGCATCCAGAAATGATGATTTCCACGTCATTGATAGATCATTAAGAAAACATAATCACTCACTGAGAATGAAAATTGTCTGCGTTGATTATATGCATATGATTTTTGATGACTCTAAGACATCTCCATCTTCTTTTTGATCAACTAAATGTTCTCTATTATTTTTTGGACAATGATCAGACCAAAAATTGAAGTTTCACCAGTTTCCACTGAAAGACGGGGATAATGAAAATGATTCCCAAACAAGACTTCAAACGGATCCATGGGTATTGAGGCCCTATAGCTATTGTTATATGATAACTCCACTAAGGGTATGTGGTCGTCCCATGTGCCACCATAATCCAAATCATAATCTTAAAAAAGTCTTCTAATGTTTGTATTATCCATTCGGATTGGAAATCCATTTTTGGTTTACACGACAAACTCATAGTCAACTTAGTCCCAATGGATTTCTCTAAGGATTTCCAAAAATGAGATGTGAACCTCAGATCTCTAGTTGGCACAATTTATACTAGTATTGAAAGTCTCTCTATAACTTTTCAGATATATATTTTTGATAGATCCTCCACCGTTTCAGTTTCATTAAGGGGGATGAAATGAGCTAACATTGTGACCAATCCACTATCACCCCTAGGGAATCATGTTTCTAAGTCATTATTTCAAGGCCTATAACAAAATACATGGAATTGTGCTCCCATTTCCACAATGGAATAGGTAGAAACTTCAGCATACCCACTGGTCTCTGATGCTCTTCCATAACTTGTTAACAAATTAAGAACCGCGAAACAAACTATGCCACTTTCCTTTTCATTCCACTCAACCAAAAGTTTTCCTTCAATTCCTTATACATATTTTTTATTCTTGTGTGAATAACCCATTTCGAATTGTTATGAGCATGAAAATGTTTCTCCGGAAAATCCACAGGTACAACCATCGATTTTTTAAACCACAACACTGAACTCCCATTTAGTTAAGATCCCACATTGGTGTCCCACCATTGTGTTATGACCTCAGGGCCAGATATTCTACGTCAGATGTATATTTATCCTTTAAAATCATTACTAAATCACGAACAAGTGTTTTTAAAAATAAAACTACAACATCACCTCAGTGTTCACATTCCACAAGAATGTCATCTAGAAACGACATCAATTTCCATTCTTCTGAATCATCTTTTTCCAACTGAGCATACAACTTTCTTCATAATGCATCTACCACCAAATTAACTATACCAGGTTTATACATTATATCAAAGATGAACATTTTAAGATAATCCATCCATATTATTTTTCTTCGATCAAATTATCATTGTGAGAAAATATGTTTCAAACTATTATGATCTGTGAACATAGTTAATTTCCCATAAAAGAGATAAAGACGCTAGGTATTCAAAACATGGACAACAAAAGATAACTCCAAATCATGTCTTTGGTTGTTCTTCTCATGTAACCAAAAATTCCATGAGCCATATGCAATGACATGATCTCATTTCATGAGAACACATCCCAAATCAGATCCTGAAGAATCACAATAAACCACATACCCTTGTCCTAATTCCAAAATAATAAAGATATGTACTGATGTAAGGATGATTTTCAACTCTAGAAAATATTTCTAGAAATCCTTAGTTAATTGAAATGTATCATTATTTTTCATCAAATTTGTTATAGGTGAAACTAATTGTGATAATTCATGTACAAAGCATCGTAAATAACCAACTAAACTAGGGATGATATGTATCTCAATGATATTCACTGGCGGTTTCCATGATAGAACAACTTCTATATTTTATGGATAAACTAAAGTGCATTTTTTCAGAATTTAAATATCCAAGAAAGTGTACCTCTTGTTTTCAAAATTCACACATTGATTGTTTGGAATAAAAATGAGGATCTCTTAAGATTACCAATACAATTTCCAGGTGTTTCTCATGCTCATCCTTTTTTCCTTTAATACACCAATATGTCATCCATAGAAACATCTACAAAAGAATCCATATATGACAGAAATAATTTATTTATGAATTCCATAAATACTGCTGGTGAATTCCTATGACCAAAAGGTATTACCAAATATTCATAATGGTCATATCTTCTTCTGAATGATGTTTTCAGAATATCCTCCTTCGGAACTAACAATTGGTAATATCCTGATCGAAAGTTAATTTTAGGGAACCATCGAACTCCCCTAAATTGTTTTATAAGATCATAAATGTTTGGTAGTGGATACTGATTCATTATCATTACATGGTGAAGCTTATAATAATCAATGCACATAATAATATTTCCATGTTCATTATTCACAAACAAGACTAGTTCTACCGATGGATATGTGATCAGCTGAATGAAAGATTTTCATTCCAACTCCTCTAACTACAATTTCAATTCCCTTAACTCTATTGATGACATTCTATATGCTGTAAGGAAACAAATTGGTCTCTTATAATAGATCAATCATAAAATCCCTTACCTTATAAGTGTTAACCTTCATATTTTATTGGGAAAAATAACTATAAATTCATCCACTACCGCTAGAAAACTATTATCCTTGATCTTTTCCATAGATTCCAATGTAAACACCAATAATTAGTGGGAAATTTTTCTCAATTTTGGTTCCAACAAGCCCATTTTATCATCCATTATAACCCTTTATCCTTTAAATAGATGCTTGAAGTCATCCTCAGTCACAGAAGTAGCTTTCCTTCTATAATAGTCAATGTGATCTTTGACAATTTTAAGCAAATACATACCTAAGATTACATCATTGAAATCCATATCCAACACCAATATTCCCATTTTATCTCAACTTCATCAACAATTATATAACCTGATCTACATACGATGACTTATATGTTCCATTTATCAAGAGGAGTTTGATGTTTTAACACAGAAGGACTAATTAAGAGTTTTAAATATAGAAGATCAACAACATGAGAAGAAATGATGGAATATGATGTGCTAGTATCTAACATCACTTGAATAAGGGTATAATTCAATATAGTTTTACCTCTCACCGTAGATGGTCCAGCCTGATCATCGATAATCATGTACTTAGATCCATATGATAACTTCATTACTACACCATGATCCTTGTTTCCCTAATAATATTTCCCTTGATAATGAGTCATGGTATTCCTAGAATGCCTATTTCTAACTCTGCTCTATCAATGAGACTAATTTTGTTTCCCTCACCCGATTGAAGCATATGATGCCTGTGACACATGAGAAGTGTCTCATGAACATAATCTAGGAGAACTGTGAAAATATAAATTTAAGATGTCCCATCTTATTGAAATTATGGAATTATTTTGGTGGTGATGTACAATCTCGGTTCATGTAGTCAATGGATCCTTATTAGATACATCATGTTGGGCTCTTCGGTCATGGAGGAAGGTTTACTGATCCAACTGTCTAATTTCGATTTTCTCTCCCACCCTAGAAATAGGTTTCCCTTTTTAAATTTCTCCCATGAATTAGAGTTCCCACCAGTTATAATGGGTATCCAAATTCATTATCCACCCATATCTCCTGATGTTTCATTTTCATCAATTATCTATTTGTTCACCATCTATGTATAATTCACAATATATAGATCCAAAATCTTTGATCGAATCTCCATCTTTAACCCTAATTCAAATATTTGTTCCTTCAAGGATTCAGTCACTGTATCTTATCATGGAATGTTCACAAAATACATGAATTAATCCACATATTCTATGACAGATGCATTGTCCTGGTTCATACCAAATGTGTATTTTGTTCTCTTGATGTTGAATGTGTGAGGATAGAATTTTTTTCATGAATTCCTCAAAATCCTCCAAACTAAGACCCTAATCAAGTTTATCTTGCACCACTAGTTTCCACCACTGGTGTGTATGATACTCAAGCATAAATTTCGCTATCTTGACCTTGATCTCTAGTGAGCCAATGAATTTGAAGATATGTTTCATCCTATTTAGCGACACCTTTACCTTTTCCTGTTCAAAATCACCGAAGAAGATGGCTAGATTATATTTCTGGACCATGATAGAATGGTTTTCTTGTCTTGAATCATACCACTAGTTCCAAGTGACCATATATTAGAATTCGTTGATGATACTTTAAACCAACTCTTGGATCACTTATGGTTCATGTGAAACCATATTCTCTGAAGCTTCTTCTTGATGGTTTCTAAAATGCCTAACAGGTGCCATTTTGTAAACCAACAACAAACTCTATAAGTATCACTATCTAAAAATGAATGGATTAGAATTTAAAATTATATCATATCTACTATCACAATATTTTTTTTTCAAAAACAAACTTTTCTATGTTCAATCATTTTTAAAAATATAACATGTTCATTTAAAAATTAAGCAACATTCAAAATTAAACAACCATGATTTTTCAATCGCTTTCATTTGAAAACAATTTCCACATTTTTCAAAAATATAAAAAATGAATCTCTTTATATATCATTTTTCAAAATAAAATATTAAATACTAGTTGGAAGTAATTCCTATAATTCAAGTAATGGTCATCTCATTGGATAAACCCATGAAAATGAGACTTCGTTAGTCCTATAAGTGTCTCCGCAACACTTTTGTACCCAACTCCCTTGTAAATTGATATTCAGAATAAATATTTTAGCTAGGTATTTCTATGATCTACATTAAATGTCTCAAAAAGAATATAACATTGTAATATTCCATCCCAAGAAATATATAAGAATAATTTTAACTCCAAGAATGAGAAACTGATGACCACTTGTTCCAAAAAGGAATGACATAGTTGATACCACTTGCAACATCCCTCTATCTTATCATTGAAATTCGATGGTAAGAAGAATTCTACTTGGCCATAGGAGACATCCCCAATATTCCTAAGTCAAGAAATAATTTTTGAAGGGTTTAAAAACAAATGGGGGGTGATTTACCGTTTGAGAATAAAACTACTAACAAATAATACATAACCAAATATACCACTATATGATGAATGATAACCCTCAAAGACAACTCAACATTTCATAAATCAGAATCATAACCAAATAATGTCCCACAATAGGAGACTATAACATCAATGTAAATAGTTGAAGATAAACTAATTAAACTCCAAGATGACCACAAGATTCTATGCTCCACAAGATACATGCTCCTACATCACCAAACAACCAATATATCATGGTTTTTTGTTAAATATGTGATACATTACCTTTCCACATGTCTCGATAGATGACATCTTCCAAAGTAGCAAAGTTTCAAAGAAGGGGTGAGTGTTAAAAATCAGTTGGTTTTCTCCAAGTACTTCCCTACTCACGCCATTAAGAGAGAAGAGTTAATTTTTTTAATAAAATTATTTATATAAACCGATTTCCAAAATAATTTATAATAAAATATTAACAACTTCTAAAATAGTTTTGGTAACACAATTCCAAAACATTTTGAACTAAATATAAACTAATTCCAATTTCAACCTATTTTCACCAAAAGATATTTTTCCTATAAACAACCAACCAATACATTTAATCAATTTACCATGTTCCCTTTAGTATACCCATTCGATTCAACATATCCAAATTACCAACCATGCATTCTTAGTTAAGACAGTTCCATACTCATGAGTGGTTTTTCATAAATCTAATAAGTTGTCAAAAGGTAATTATATCCCATCTAGACTTATACCTTTTTCACGGATAATAATTTCATACTTCAAAAAATTATCATAAATACAATATGAAGACACCCAGACACCATGTATGCTTAAAAAACATGCCAAAAACAATTCAATAAAATCACCCTTTTATTGAAAACTATTTTTCCCATCAAGGCATTTCAATCAAGAAACAATTTTTTAAAAACAATTTTCCAAAAAACCATTTATTAATTTCCTATTTTTTAAAATTAACCATTTTAAAATCAAGAATTTAATCCACTTTTCAAAATAATACAACAAAACTACACAATTCCATCATAATAATAAATCGTCAATAAAGGATATTTATTCTATATTTTTCACACGGATTTCATAATAAAACACATGAAATTAAACCTATTTAAAACTAATCCAATTATTTCAATTAATAGGAATAGAAACTGAATCCACATAATTTGATGGTTTTGGAAAAAACTGAAATGGATGATGAATGCTCACAAAACCATGTAAGAATTTCACAAAACCGCCTTAAATCTCATATCCTATCATGATCAAGACCAAAACTCAGCATATTTGGAATCCACAATCTTATATCTACCCATAATGGGCATGTTATATTATAAATTGTGAGAAAATAATTACTATATCTATGTAAATCTAAGAAAAGTTTACTAGAATGGTGATTAATGATCACATACCACGAGAATCCAAATATGAATCCCCAAGGGAAGCCTAAAGTTCTCCTCTAGATAGATGAGAGAACCTTAATTGGAATTTGGAGAATAAAAATCCCATGTTAGGGTCATTTTGTAGAAATTGAGTGGATTAATGGAAAGGTTGACCTAGATCCAAATTTTAAGGTGGTGGTTTTGACCCCACACATGGTTTAGTCGCACGGTTCAAAAAATGTGTGTTAGCTGTTCTCCTTCTACTTACATAAGAAATAATTTTCATGGCCTCCTCACACGTCTTTCCAAAGAATACTTTGATTGTACCCAATCTCTATGTCCAACATTTATGCATTTGCACAGTTTTTTCTAAGCTTCTGCACTATTTGGACAAATTGTTTGAAACACATGTTCCCTCCCTTTAGAACAAAAAAAAACACTCAATAAGTTCTCTAAACACTAAAAAAATTACCCTTATAATTAATAATCATAAAAAGAATAAAGGAAGGGTTACATACTAGAATCATGTTGTGCTACACCAACCTTCTTTGAGTGTGCCATCAATAAATATAATGATTGAAGCTGAGATTGACTCCATCATTCTGAGAAGAATATTACTACGCATAGAAATTGATAGAACACATATCATGGTAGGTGATTTACCATACTATTGATTTTTGTTCTAGAAATATGGGGAGAGGTTCTATGAGATACCCTTTAGAAATTTTAATTTAATGATTAAGATAAATTAAAATTTAAATGATATTAAAATTTTAAAATGATAAATTGATTGAAAAATTGTTCATAATTTTTTTATTAGAAAAGATAACATCAATTTAAATTAATCATTAAAATGTAAAAATTGAAATTATGTAATTATGTGAATTGATCATAGATGGTGGAATGTGGGAATGTAAATAGTAAAAAGAACACAATTCAAAATTAATATAGCTAACACTAAATGTGATCCTCTATGTCATCACCCATAAAATCAAGAGGTATATATTATAGATCTATTAGCCTTAGAATTTATCAAGAAACTCCTCCCCACAATATTTTTTTATGTGCAAACCCTTTTTCTCCGCCAATAGCTAAGGAACCCTTCAATAAATTATGCAGAGTGAGAACCCATTGAGGAAATGTGGTTGATATGTGAGAGGATTTTTTTGGAAATCCACTCAAAAATATCATTAAGGATAATTTTAAATTATGTTGAAAAAAATATAGATAAAGGTTTAGAAACATGCGAGATAAATGTGGTCACATTGTCTTAATGAGTTTATTTTTTGAAAAAATAATTATTCAAAATTAGAATGATTTCGAGAAAATTTTAGGGAGGTTTTGATGAATTATCAGTACATAATTGGGTCCTATTATATCCTTAAAGTGGTTTTGGGGCCATCATTAATTTTTCAATATCCATGATGTCATGTAATAATTTTATAATGGTCTTTTAACAATATTTAATGAATGATCAGATAGGCTGGCTTGATGCCACTTATTACCTAGTAGCCACCACTTGGTAGCTAGAGACATACCTGGAGGCTTCATATAATCTAGAACTATAATTTTTTGGACGATATAAATCCCATTACCATCCATAGGGGTTCAACTTATTGACCTTGGTACTGTATTCACGATTGGCTACCCGATACATCTTCTGAGAACATGGATATTCTAAATTGATGGAACTTGTTGTCTGTTGTTATTTCAACTTCTCTAAAACCAAATAGTACCTCCAACACATTATTATAATTCATTATAAGGTACTCCCGAGTTTATTACATGGTATTTAGGAATGAAAATATATGGGTTCAATCATTGCACATGAGTTTAATTGATCTTTCATATATCAGGAATTCCATCACTCGGTATTTAATAAAAATATCATTCCAAAAATAAAAAAAAATAGAATCATATGATACTATTTGTGATCATGAAAAAACTGTGAGAGAAAGAGGTAAAACAATATTCCCCATTAATGTTTTTCGGGCATATATTTAGACTTCCATCTCCATGAAGAGATGTGATTCATTTTTCATTTCCACATCACATGAGTACGATATATTAGTGTATTTAATGAAATGAAATATTTTTTATTATATAATTATAATTATTTTTAGATAAAATAATACATAAATTCTTTCTATATTGATAATTGAAAAATGGAAACATTACTAATAAAAAAATCAATTTTTGAATCTTATTGCTCTGTTTTAAAAATAGTCTCACCGGACCTAAAACATCACAATATTTGGGTTTTATTTATTGGATATTTATGTTAAAAAAATTAATAATATGTTTAATAGGATCAATATTCTATATTTGGTATCAGATAAATATAATGATATTATATGGATTACTATTTGAATACTTCCATGATAACCCTACAATAAGTCCATGTACATGAAATATTACCATGGATAAAATAGATTGAGACATATAGACTTATAAGTTATAATATAAATTTCATATATACATTTTTCTTCTATATTTATATGTATTCTTTTTTGAATGTTTATAGGTTAATGTATTCTCATATATTTTATCATTTAGTTAATTCTGTGAAATATGAATACCCCTTCCAAAAATAAACATGATAGGAAATGTGAGGATTTCTCTAATGATATGCCTAACCATATGGGATAAGCAGTTTGGAACATCATGGTAGTACTAGAGAAACTAGCTCATGTATTGATTATTAACATGAATCAATTTTGACACCATCCTTATCTGAAGAAGAATAATTTTGTAGTCTTTTATTTTATGTGAAAAAATATCCAACCTTTATTAGATCTTATTATCCAATCATCATAAAAAAATGGAATAACTCAATTAAGAATATATTCTATATACTCTATTTTTATGAACAGTAGAATTTTTTTATGGTCATTTATCACATAGATGGGGAAGTTGGTCAACATTGGATACTGATCAGGAACATTATGTAAAAATAGGATATTGATTCCATGAATGCGAATAATTCATGAAAATATTTTCCACTACATATTTTCCTTGGACACATAAAATAAAAATAGAGAGGCATTTCCTTGTATAGATGAATAAGAATGATGAATCAATCATAATGTATGAGGTTGAAATCCCAAGGATTTCATGTTATGGTTATGACATTTTCATTAACTGTGACGGTAAGGTTGACCGTTTTATTAGTAGATTAATGATGAGTCTATGAAAATATTTTCTGTCATGGGACTTTGATATCAATTCATTGATTGTTTTTTTGTCATAAAATTTTAGATGGATATCAGTGACTCTCATTAGTTTCATGGTAATGGAGAAAAAAATAGTAAAATGGAATAAAATTCTAAAGTATCTATAGATAAACCTCATAGTGGGAAGAAATCCCAGTATCCCACAAATAAACAATTTGGCAACATGAATCTAATAAACAATCTCAAGGGATAGAATATGATTTAAATATGATAGATATTGGAATTAGGTAAATAAATACTAAAATTATATGAAGAAAATAACTAATTAAATAGATTAAATGAGGGATAATATTAACACTGAAACTACTATATATTGTTTTGACATAAATGAACATGGGAATTATGTGAGAAATTTTTATATGCTAAGGTTTTTTGAAGATACTCAATGAAATACACACAATGGAGTTGAGATTGAGGATGGTTATAGTCTATCACTACTACATAGGTGGAATACAACAATGATATAATGACATGTACTCTAAATATTCATTCATGAATATAAAACATATGTTTTTATTCTAGTATAAAACCCTCATTCATATCATTCATGTTTATTTTAACTATCAATAAAACACATCAAAACATCAGTGAGAGCATTATGAGAGAAAATCCAACTGAGAAATAGTTTTACCCCGAGCATGAAAATATTCCCAAATCAATGATTGTAGACTTTATATTCTATCAAAACTACTCTTAATTACTTTAGTAGAGTCTATTTATATTTGGAGCATGGTTTGGATTTCCTTATATAAATCCAACATTAATTTTTTGGAGAGGGACATCAGTAATCACATCCCAAGTCATCCTTTGATTACGTACAAGTATAAGGAGGAGGATGATTCTAACATGTAACATTCTACTCAATAATTAATATTATTTCCTTATGAGAAATAATATATAGCTCATATAATTTATAAAAAAGAGATAATCATTCCTGAATACATTTCTAGTGTGTGATATTATATGGAAATATTCATTAAAAATATTATATGTCTTCCTCATGACTGAGAGGTTTAGTTGTCAATTGAAATTATAACTAAATATCTACCTCTATACATGAATTATAAGGACCTAATTTTAAGCATAAAATTTTCTAGTGAATTTTGACTAGAAGTTATTTTCATTTAGTCTTAATGATCTTTTAGGTCTACATTTATAGATAATTATAAAGAAAATATTACATAAATATTCCATATTAAAAATATTATAAGTTTGCACACCACCCTTTTTCATGAAACAAAAACAATTAAAATGAAAATGGTTTCTTTTGAAGGAAAATCGTTAAATACATTCATCATAGCATCTACTATGTCCATAAAATTGTACGGCCTATGAAAAACATTTAAAAACATGGCGTCATTACAAAAAACACAACAAGTGAATACAAGGGAAACAAATCACATTTTATCATGAGAGATATAAATAAGAACATGAGGAATTTCATAAAGGAATGAGAAAGAAGAATATAATAAAAATAAAAATATGGATCATAAAATTAAAATTTATCTACAACACTTAAAGAAGAAATTCATAATCATATCACCAAGATCTATCCCCAAGGTGTTATATCAGAAAATCCATCCTCGTGGTGTCATGAAAATTACCAAGGTTATTCCTCAATGTATCATAAAACATACCATCGCTAGAGATTAATTTATTTACCCAATGCATTTGAAAGTTATCAATATGCACCCTTAAATTTTTTTTATTCATGTTATCCATATTGATCATAATCAAGCATTTTATAAAGAATCCAAAGAGAAAAAAAGAAATGGATTTCATATCAAAATCATAATATTTTAAAAAGTGTTTAAAACATGATCATTATGTTATTTATAACCCATATAAATGGAATTAGGGTTTTTTGTATGTAAATTTCAGATTGAAATATTTCATTTTTATATCTTGATGAATAACCTACATGTAAAATAGTTTTGGGTATTCACATAAAGAAAATAGGATAATTTCATAAGACAAACTGAGAGATTTTGAGATGAAAATTCTGTAGCATAACGACTACACAACATGGAATTAGAAAACATTATAAATAAAGGATATAACAGTAACACATTAAAAAATACTCATAATATAGTAGAGCGAGAAAATAATGTGGAAATAATAACATGGTATGAAATCATGAAAGACATTCCATATAAAAGAGAACATGATTCGAAAAAAGAGATGTTGAGAATTGCCTTACCACATAAGAAACACTTCAATGGGTATGAATAAGGAATTGCATTATAAAAAACATTAAATATAATAATAATATAATAATTACTGATATACTATTTCAAATGTTTGTATATAAACATCATTTGAAAATAAAGGTGCATAACATCATGATATTCCTCAAAGAAATGAGATTAAGACAAAGTCTCACACAATGAGTCTGGCTTGTCCCGTTCATTCTTTTTCTTCATGAAAAATAAAATTAAAGTTAAATTTTATTTGTTTGAGATCATTTTTCATGTATTTTTACTCCTTTTATATCACTTATTACCATGTTATAACAAATACATAATTATTCATGTTCATAACAGACGTTTTGTTGATATTCGGTACTTGAGAAAAAAATGAACTTGTTTTGATGTAAATTGTCCATGTGGTCAAAAATAAATCAAATATAGAATATTATTAATGATTTAAATATCATATATATTAATTATATATGTATTTATAATATTCCATAATATTTGGTGATAATAAATGAAATTTATCATTAATAGAGAGGGTAGGTCGTACGTACGCATGAACACTACTTTCATTTCATAATCATATAAATGAAATAAAAACTAAAAGATACATTGGTATATTATAATTACTATATAATATATATATGTTATATATGTTACATAATTTTATTAAAACCATACATTATATGTTACATGAATGGAATGGACAAGTCATATGACTTTGAGTGGGTGGTTGTCCACACTTCCTCAAATGAGGTTATCGTATTAACACATTATAGAAAGAATAAAGGTATGTTGTAAAAAAATTACAGATGCATAAAAATAATATAAACACAATATATAACCAACATAAATACAGTTTCATCAAATGTTCCACCTAGAGACATGGTAGTATAAAATTTAACAATCATTGTTCTGTGAGGTAGTAGTTAACTGTACATAGAGACAATATATTCTAAATCCACTAGATGGTGGTGTGTTTATGTTTTAGATGAAATCATATCATAAAAAAATACATGTATATTTATAATACTATTTTTGTTATTCAATAATGTAATAAATATAGTTTAGGTGGTTTGATAAGGAAAATAAGGTAAATGAGCTTTAGAGAAGACGTTAACTCAAAATTGGGTAACTCATTTTGATTTTAGACAAATGAATTTCTTCAATTTAGTTCTACCCAAGTCGAGGCTTCTAGAGGAAGAGAGGGATATTGGTAGATTATTTTAGTATAATTTCGTTTAGGGATGGGGATTTAGATGTGTTAATATGGATGAGGTGGTGGCCTTTTATAAGATGGGGGAGGGGCAGCTTATGAATTCCTTGAAATATTATTTTATTATAAAATGATTTCCAAATTATAATAGTCCCATATTGATATTTTTCGAATAAAATATTAAGATGAGTCTAAATACTCTCAAAAATTTTGTTTTATACATGTTTTGGTTGCAAAAATAAAATTTTATTTTAGCTTCAAACAATAGTTAAATAAATTAACTCTACCCACGTCTTCTTGTATTTTCACACTATATGGAAAATATATTTACTATACAATGCCAATAAAACCTCAAATAGATTTTTAATAAATTTTTTAACATTATATATGTTAGTTAGATGAAACAAATATTTTTATGACTATTATATAATTTCATAAATGGTTATTTGTTATAAAAAGAAATTTATGTCAATTTTGACACTATTTAGAAATTTATTTTTCTTATAGTAATAAAAAAAATATAAATTTGAACCAAAATCATTTACTCAAATATTAAATTTCATATTAATAAATAAAAATAGGGGATGGTATCAAAATTTTCAAATTATATTTATTTCAGAATTTATAATATCATTTATTTGAATTTTTTATTAATAAATTAATCGTTGCATCAAAATTGTTTCATACATATATTTATTTAGTTAATGTATAAAAAGTGAAAATAAAATACCATGATTTAGGAAATAATTTTATATTTCTAATGAATATTTATAGTTGAATTATACATTTATATATACAAAATTAAAAAATAGTTAGGAGATACATGTTTATGTTATATTTCCATTTTAATTAAAATAAATATGATAAATGGTCATTATAACATCCATGCGGATCCATTGGGTCCCAAATTTGACACGTGGATTCTCATGGTCGAGAATATCTTATATAATAGGATTACAAAATGTTCTAAGGTTGCTTTATATTATTATATTATTATTTTTGTACCCCTATTTAGCTAATTTACCTTTTAAACATGGTAAAAAAATAATTACAGAAGTTATTATTCATCATGTCAAAAAATAAAAGGTACTTATTTGAAAAAATTTGAAATTATGACTCCAAATATGGATTCAATTTTTCTCAATTAAAAAATCATAAATTTTCGTAATTGATTTAATATTAATTCTAGTTATCAAAACTAGAAAATAGAGTTTTATGAAGTAAAAAACTATCAAATGATTAATATGTTTTTTGTCCGATTTAAATGTGAAATTACTTCCAATTAACAACATTGTATTAACTTATAAAAATATAATCCAATTAAACTTTATTACAAATTAAAAATATAACATAACTATATAAATACATTTTATGAAAAGGTATATCTGAATTATAATGCAGTATTTGTCAATATTTATTACAAAATGAGTTTTATCATAAAAATACCAAAATTAATCCAAAGTAAATTTTAATATCCTGATTATATAGAAGACGTTAATTTATCAAATAGAAATTTTCAATATGGAAAAAATATATTTAAAAATGTTTCTACATCATAAGGCTATAAAACAACCCTTTAAAAAAATATTAGCATATGTTTTTCTTAAAATACGATTTATCCTTATTTTTTGGGTATAAAATTTATTAGATAAAAGTAAAAACATTTAACAATTTTTTTAATAATATTATTGTTAGATGTATTCATTATATCCAATAAAACATCAAGTTATTATCTACCATTTACTATAATAATAATATTATTGTATTCTTCTTCGGTATAACTTAGTGTTGTGTGCAACCTAAGATAATAAAGATACCCATTATTGTGTTATGAGTATGCTATCGGGAAAAGATCACCCATTAACATAAAATTAATATCATATTAATAAATATTAGTAGATACGAGAACATATTATCCTATAAATACCTGGGTTGTTGCATCTTTCCCCCTTTTGAAAATTGCATCCTCGAAATATTAAGATTTGGCATGGTACCTTCATTGAAAACCACACATCAGAAAAATGAGTAGTAAAACTACCAGATGAAATAGATGATAGAGAGCTAAAAATGTCTCTTGAGATAACATATACTAGGATTCCATGTAAGAAAACATTTATATGGAATAAAATATAACCATCATATTTGAATAGATAGTAATAGAAAACATGATAATGAGAATGTTAACAATCAAAAAACGGAAAACATGTGATGGGTTAAATGGTATTTTATTTTCCAGTAGGAAAAATTATCAGATTTTTTTTTGGTTTTAAGGTCCTTTTCAAAATGTTTAGGAATTTATTTATTATCATGACTAATAACATATGGAAAAATACCTACTTATCATTTAGATTTCAATCCTTTAATAAATTTCTACCACAAGCTCATCTTTTCTACATACGTATAGTATTCTAGATGACATGGTCAAACCTGAAGCACTATAATCAACATATTAAGAATAACATAATCCATAAAAGATTAAATATTTATTCATCATTTCTTGAAACAGTACACAAAACCAAATCGATTAGTAAAAGATCATATAATCCACCAAAAAGAATAATTCTTTATAAGGAGAAGTACAAATTTTCATCTCCAACATTCCTCATTAAACCACATGTCGTACATAGACCATTCAACAAACAATTTTCCTTAAAATTCATTAAAATAATCCAAACTATGTTTTATACACAAAATTCATATGAATATGATCACATATCCTTTTAAGATAATGTTTAAATATATCTCCAAATAAAATCTCCCTCTCGCAATGTCTCATACCAAAAAGTAATTTCCCTCATCAAATATTTTACATGATATACTAAACATTTCCATAGATAAACAAAATCTCCATATTTCAATAATAAATACATAGATTCCTCTAAAATAAAATCCAACCACTTCTCATCAAATTAAATCCCATATTATTCTATTTTCCTTCGGCATATAGTGTTCCCAAAAGAGTGAACATCTTCCAAAATAACAGTAATCTATTAATTACAAAATCATTTTCCTATAATAAGGATATACATTTGATTATACAATATTTCCCAAAATAAAATTATTATTAATCCATAAATTCATTTATCTAAAATTAATAAGTCATACTAATTAAGGACTTACCATAGGTCAGTGGTAGGCAATGCGCCCTTATCGCCTTTCAGTTGTGGGTTCAATTCTCGCAGCCTTTCCAGATGCAACGAGTTGTTACCCATCCTGCAGGATGTTCATTTTCTAATACAATATAATTCTTATAACACCCCCAATATGAGATAAAATCATCAAAACAACTATAACATGTTTAATAATGAATGGTTATTCTATACCTTTCATTTTTCATCCCCAAAAATAATAACACATAACTACCACAAAATTACATGTCTCCAAAAATAACATTAATTACCTTGAATTTTCACAACATAACACTCAAGAGGAGTGTCTAAGACATTTAAATTATGATCAACTTTAAAATTATAAACACATGATGATATCCATAACTCTTAAGAGAATATAAAAATATCCAAATATGTCTAAACATGACTATAATAACAAGTATAAAGACCCGACCTTAAAAATAAATTATTCTAGTGACTTTTGACTGGAATATATTTTCATTCATTCCAAAATATATATTTTTTGTCTACATTGTTAGATAATTTTCTAAAAATATTACATAATATTTCAATATTGCAATGTATATTTGCCAAGATGCCACCCTTTTTTCATGAAACAAAAACTACTAAAATGAAACATGGTTTCCTTTTAAGAAAAATCATCAAATGCGTTCATTATATAATCTTATTTGTTATTCAAAATTGTAATACCGGTGAAAATCATTTAATAACATGCGATGAGCATAAAAATGTCAATAATGGAAAACAAGGGAAACATTTTACATATGATACTAAGTAATGTAAATAATAACATGAGGACTTACATAAAGGCATGAGAAATAAGAATATCATAAAAGTAAGAACATAGATCATAACAATAAAATGTGGATACAAAATTTAATTAAGACATTCATAATCATATCATCATGTTCTATCCCCAATGTTTCATAAAAATTACCAAGGTTATTCGCCAAGGTATTATAAAACTTATCATCTTTAGAGACTAATTTATTCATCCAAGGCATTAGCGTTCTATCAGGGTTCCCCATTAATATGTATTTATTTTCATGTGATAGACATATATAATAATCAAAAATTTCATAAATAAACCAAAGAGAATAAAATTAAGGGTTTTGATATTAAATTCGTGATATTTTAAAAAGTACTTAAACATATGATCATTATGTCATTTATAAGCCAATGAATGGGAATGAGGTTTTTATGAATTCCCATTACAAAATAAAATATATCATTTTTATATCTTGATGAATACTTTATAAAATGAAGTAGTTTTGGTTATTCACATAAATAAAATAAGATAATTTCTTGAGAAAAAAGAGAGATATTTTGAGATGAAAACTCTACAGTATAACAACTATGCAGGAATATTTTATAAAATATTAAAAAAGATGGTATATGGGTAAACCATTCATAAAATAATAATAATATATTATAGGTACACAATAATTTTTAAATAAGAACATTTTTTGGAAACATGAAAGGAATACCATATAAAAGAGTACTTGAATGGAAAAAAGGGAAGTTGGGAATTCCCTTACAACATAAGAATCAATTTAATATATATCATTTAAAATTTAAATCATACAAAGAACGAAATATCATGAGAATATAAAAAAATTTATATACTCATTCAAAGGATTATTTATAAAACTTATTGTAAAATTAAGGTTAAAAACATTAAGATATTCCCCATAGAGTAGAGATTGAGAGGAAGTCCCTTACCTTGAGTTCATCCTATCTCATTCATTATTTATCATCCTGAATAATAAGAATAATTTAAATTATTCTTGTTTTAGAACCTTTTTATGTTTTTTACTCCAGTAATATCACTTATTACCATGTTCTACAATTTCTTAATGATTTATGTTCATATTAGACGTTTTATAGATATTCAGTTGTTTAGTCGAAAATGAAATTGTTTTGATGTAAATTTTCCATGTGGTCAAAAGTCCATCATTTAAAAAATATTATTCATGATTTTAATGTCATATATATCAAGTATATATATATTTATAATATCCCATAATATTTATAGGTAATAAATGAAATGTACCATTCATGGAGACGGTAGGTCTACGTAAGCATGAACGCTACTTTCATTTCGTTGTCATATTAAATGATTGAAAACTAAATGAAACAAAGATATAATATAATTATAGTATAATATAAATGTTATTTATGTTACATAAGTTGATTAACAATAACCTTTATACGTTCCATGTTTGGAACAAACACATTATAGTGCTTATCGTGGGTGTTATTCCATACTTTCTCAATTGAAATTATCTTATTTACACATTATGGAAAGCATAAAGGTACTTTGTAAATAAAAATTATAGAAACATAGAGATAATATATATATAATATAAATCTTTAATAAATAAATTTCCATAAAAAGGACACTATTATAGGTTTTAGGAGAAAATTGAACAATCATCATTTCGTGAGGCAGTAGTTCACCCTACACATAAACAGTATGTTCTAAATCCATTAGATGGAGTTGTGTGTAAGTGTAGGTTGATATATTAGAATAAAAACGTCCTAGTATATTGATAATACTGGTGTTTTTATAAAATAATGCAATAAACAGTGTTTAGGTGTTGGATAAGGAAAATGATCATTAGAGAAGATGTTACCTCTAAATCTGGTAACTCCTTTTGATTTTAGACAAAAGGATTTATTGAATAGCATAATGCACAATATAAGGATTCCCATAGGAATAGAGGTATGTTGGGAGATTATTTGGGTAGAATATGTGTTATCCAAGGGGTGTTAGAGGTGTGAGTAAGTGGGTATAGGTGGTGTTCGTTTATAAGAAGGAGTAGGGGCACTTTTGAAAAGTCTTGAAATATTATTTTTTTATAAATTCACTTTCAAACTATAATACTTCCAATATTGCATATTTCTAGGATAATACTAGGATGGATCGAATATTATGAACTAATTGGTTTTATAAATGGTTATAAAAAAAGTAACCTTATATTTTAGCTTTAACCAATGATTAAATAAATTAACTCTTACCATGTCTTCTTGTATGTTTAAACTATATGGTTATTATAATTACAATAAAACACCAAGAGAACCACAAGTGGATCATAAAAGAAATTTTTAACATTATATATATTAGTTGTAAGAATATATTATTTTTATCACTATTATATCATTTCATTAAATAGTATTTGATATAAAAATTCATTTATGTCCATTTTAACACTATTTAAAAATTGATTTTTCATAAAGTCATAACAACTTGATTATTTTAAACCAAAAGTGTTAAATGCAAGATAAAATTTTAAGTCATCCATAAAATTCATGGATGTCATAAAAATTCTCAAATTACATTTATTTAAATAAATTTAATTTCATTTATTTGAATCTTTCATTAATAATGTAATCGTTGCATCATCATTGTGTCAGCAATATATTTATTTAATAAATGTATAAAAATTATGAATAAAATACCATGATGTAGGAAATATATTTATATTTATAATGATTATGACTAGTCAAATATAATAATTAAATAAACCAAATTAAAATTTATTTATCTTAGGATATACATGTTTATGTTATATTTCCCTCTTCTAAAAAAATAATTATTATAAAATGTCATTATAACACCCAAGTGGCTCTATGGGTTCCTAAATTCAACCCAAATATGATTATTGGCGAAAATATCTCATCCAAGAGGATTATGACATGTTTTAAGGTAGTTTTATATTATTATAATAATATTTTATACCCTTATTTAAAATATTTACCCTTTAACCATGGTTAATAAAAAAATTACTGAAGTTACTATTCATAATGTCCAAAAATAAAAGGCCCTTATTTACAAAAATTGGAACTTATGATCCCAAAAATGAAAAACATTTTTTCAAATTCCAAACCCATAAATTGTAGTAACTAATTTAATATTAATTCCCCTTGTCCAAAGAGGAAAGTGGGTTTTTAAGTAGTAAAAACTATCAAAAATATGAAATGTGTTCATGTCAGATTTAAATGTGAAATTAAATCCAATGAAAAAATTGGATTACATTAAAAATATATAATAAAATTACAAATTAAAACAAATTATAATTTTACCAAAACTATATAAATAAATTAGATTAAAATTCAGTTCTAAATTAAAATGTAGTATATTTTACTCTTCATTAAAAAATTAATTTTATCAAAAAAATATCAGAATTAAACCAGAGTATATTTTGAGGTCCCAATTCAATATAAGATGTTTATTTTGTCAAATAGAACATATAAAATTGAGAAAATCTGTATTTAAAATTTTTTCTCTATTTAAAGCCTATAAACGACCATTTAAAAAAATATTCAAATACCTTATGCTTTAAATTGGATTCATTCTCATTTTGAGCCTCTAAAATTTATAAGATAAATGTAAACCCATTTAAAAAACATATCTAATAATAATTTAGTTTGTTTTATTCACTCTATCCAATATAATGGATACTTTTTAACTACCATTTAAAATAATAATAATAATAATGTATTATTTTCTGTTATAACTCAGTGTTGTGTGCAACATAAGATATCCAATAATTCCATTGTTCCATGTCGACTATGATATCAGACAAAGCATACACTATAACATAAAATTAAGATATTATTCATAAATATTTATATATATTGAAATGTATTACTCTATAAATGCATGGGATGTTACATGAATTCTTATAAAATAGAATTTTCTTAGTTCTATGAACATAAAAAATAGTTAAAAGAGAATATAGAAAAGGGTTTCATACACCCATGTACTTAACTATGGGGTGATCCAGTACACTTTTTGTGAATATTGATAGGTAAATTCACCTTTTTTTATTAATTCATGAACTTTGCAAAATCATGATATTTTATGAGTTTCCTATGAATTTATATATGACTTGTTCGATCAACTATGGTGGGCTGATTAATTATCTATGGTGCATCTTTGGTCAAGATATCACTAATTAATGGTGAATACGAAATATATAAAAAAAATACAATTCCATCAATGTATGGACTCTCTGAGTATATAGTGATTCCCTTCAGACTCAATAATTCCAAAAAATATTTATGGATGTAAAAAATATGTTATTTAGAGACTACCTTGAATTATTTGTTGTAGTATTTATAGATGATATTTTGGTATACTATAAAAGTAAGGTGGGGGCATGATAAATATTTGTATAAAATGATAAAGACTTATAAAAAATGATTTTATTTGAATTTTACATTAATTGTGTGTTTTTCAATGGATGAATTATAATTCATGGATAATTTTTTCACTAGTAAATAGCTATAAACCATTATATGATAAATACAAGTTAATATTATCATATACTAGCATCTATAATAGAGATATGTAGTTCCCTTGGACTATCCAAGTATTACTAATGATTGGCGAGAAACCTCTAACGATTTTCAACCCAACTAACCATAATGATTCAAAAGTGAATAATGATTATTTGGAAAAAATAATGTGAATTGAGGTTGAAGTAATTGAAAATTTGGCTAAACATTGCAGTGGTACATACACTAACCATGGGTGGGGGAAATGTTTTGGTATATAGTTATCCCTCAAAGAGGTATTTGGGATGTGTTCAGGTAAAGAATGATAAAGTGAGAGTTTACACCTCTAAAAATCTGGATGCTCAGCAATTGAACTATTCAAATCATGATTTGAACTTTGGGACAATGATGTTTATATTAAAAATCATGAGAAAATATCTCTATAGTATATGTGTGAAATATATAAATAAAAAGAGCCTAAAGTATATATTCACATATATGGAAATAAATATTTTCTAATGAAGGTGGCTAGACATGATTAAGGATGACGACTTATAAATCAACTATTACCCTAGAAAGAAAATAAAGTGTAGGGGTCTTTATATAGAAAGGATCTATGAATATTTCCAATGATGTGAATTATGAAACATACTATCTTCATAGACTTAATGATAAGGTGAAAGATCCAATATTCTTATACATGATTGTAATTTCTATGGTAATGTTATAATAAAGAACATAATTATTCAATTCACAAATTATTTCTCAAACATCCATTATAATAAAAGATAATGGATTATTAAAGAGATGATATGGAAATTCAGAAGAAGGTGGAACAAAAAAGAAAATGGAAATCATTGAATTTATATTTTTTTGAAGAAGTAATCGTGATATTTGGGTAAATAGTATGTATACAATTAAATTGATAGAATATGAAGGAGGTGTTGGAAGATGCACATCTTATGACCTTATCAAACCCCCAAAGGAATTAGAAGTTGTATTTAGTTCCTTAAGAGAACTATCGGTGGGAAAATAAGATGATATAAATCATGGAATATACATGAATGTGTCTTATATGTTAGGATCAAGAGTCATAAAGGTAAAAGTATATGGATATGATGGAACCATTACCCATACCTATATATAGGTAAGAAAACATCACCACAACCACTCTATCATTATTCTAGATACATCAATTGGAAATAGTTTTGTATGGATTTTAGTTCACCATATTATGAAGACTTCTCACATCATTTAATTTTAGAGGACTTCTCACTCAATAAACCCAAACTAATATATATCATATAGTTATTGAGGCTTAATTAAACAAAACATTATAATGTATCTATGTGAAGTTAGATAGTTACCCATATATTTTGGAAGAGCCTCTAACATACTCCAAATATTGATTTGAAGTTACATTTTTCTCATCAACACCAAACTGATGTCCAATATAAATATACTATCCATACATTGGATGATAAATTGATATCATTCCTGATTGACTTCAAAGGATTAAATGATTAACATCTTTCGCTTATTTGGTTCCCACAAAATAATAAATTTCAATCTTGTATCAAAAGGGCACCATATACTGATATTTTTAAATTAGATGTAGATCACCCACATGTGGGGAATAATTTAGTGAACTTATGTTTTTTGGAGCTAAAATAGTTTATGAAAATTTAAAAAATATCAAGACAATTAAATAACACTTAATGAATACTCAAATTACAAAAAAGGCTATACTAAAAATCATAAATGTGACATAAAACTAGATTTAGTGAAAACTTATTCTTCCATACAAATCTACATCAGAGAGTAAATAAAATTTGTAAAATGGTCAAGTTATATCATCGATACAATTTCATCCTTGATATTCTTGATAGAATTAGTGTTATAGTTTATTGACTAACACTCTAACATACCATTTCTCAATAACCTGACGTATTTCTTGTGTACCTCTAAAGGAAATAGATACTGATACATCAAATATAATGACTTCAAATAAGGTCAAAAATTAAAATGGTCTCACTTATGGGGAAAATTTGGTGAAGATCACTGACTATATAAACAATGTTCTACGCAATAAGAAAACTCACCAAGTCAAAGTACTATGGTTAAACAACAAAAATAATGAGGAAACATAGGAACTCAAGGAGGCCATGAATAAGTTATCTCATTGGTTTTCACCATTGTATTTAATTAAGAAATTTATGGTTGAAATTTACTAAGGTTATAATTATGGAATAGCCCATGATTTAAAAAATATAATACCATATTCGATACTGCATGTGACGTGCAACACCAAGCTTAAACGAACTATGAAATATTATTATTTAAAAAATAGTGTTATCCCCTAACAATTAAATTGGTGGTTATGAATATGATTCAATTAATTATGAGATATATATATATAATTTTTTATTGAAAAAAAATTATTCATTATTCATGGTAAATAATAAATGAAATTTTATTAAATTCATTTTCACCATCAAAATTATGTTTTCCTCAAAAGTAATTTTTTAAATAATTTAGTATTTATTTTCTTGCGTATTATGAAAATTAATTTTCTAAAATGAACATATTTTTTTAAATTAACATAATTAAAATATCTTTTTTGGATATTTAACATTTTTATGAAAATTGTGATATTCCATTGACTAGTGGAAAATAAATTTTTTATTACAAATATTATTTTATTTAAAGATATTTACAATGCAATATTTTATTTTGTATTACTTATAAAATATAAGTAGAAACTATTAATTAATCCTAATCAAATTATGGTCTATGAAATGAATTTTATATTTTAAATTTTTATAAAATCACTTTTATACTCATAAATGTATTTTCTCTGAAAGAATAATTTAATTCAATTTTGTTGGTTTAATTTGAAATTTAATTATTTTGTTTCTATTAATTGAATTGTAAAAAATGATTTTCCGTTTTTGAAAATGGATTTTAAAATTTATTAAATAGTTTTTTTAATTATCAATAGTAATTATATTAATTTTTATTACCATGATAAAGGTAAAATCAGTATATTAATGAAAAAATAATTTGATAACGACAAAAAAGTGACACTAAAACTTAAATAAATTTTATTCTGTTATTATATTTTGTCTATAATAAAATAGGAATTTAATATATTCCCTTTAAAATTATTTTATTTTATTATATCCTTTATATAATTTAATGTAATTAAATGTCAAAATTGAAATTATCTTCATTTTATTAATAAAAAAAATTTGACACATGGATTAAAAATTCTATGTTTGGTTATAAATAATTGTTTTAAATTCATTTTTTTATCATGGTAATTTATTTCTTATATCTATTAATTAAATAATTATAGTAAATACTTATGAAAATCTAAAAAAATATTTATTCAAAAATGATTTTAAATATATTAAAATTTATATAAATTGAATGAAATTTTTTGATCCATGAATATTATGGATGAATATATAATATTAGGATTATGTGGAAGTATTGTATTTGAATTCAACATTTTTTCGGGCTGTAGGGTAAAATTAAATGAATAGTTTCAAAATTGACATGAATGACATTTTATAATTAGAAATATTTCATGACATGACTTTAATTTTTTTAAGATCATATATTTATCCATGTTATTGGTATATGTTTAGTAAATTAACTATGTTCCATTTATCGGTTGATTTTCCTTTTACAATGACTATATTGGTCTCTGAAGTGTAAAATGTTTACTATTGTGGTAATTTTCAATAAGGGTTAAAGCGTTTTAAAAGCAAGAGATATAGGTAAACCCGTAATATCATATTTCCCAAATATTATTTAATTATATTACTACAAACCAGTATCATCCTATTGTATAATTATATCATTTTATATCCTTTTTCAAATGAAAATTAATTTGTATTAATTTAATACATTAAATAGATCCAATGGTGCCCCTCCCCTATCTTATAAAAGGGAACCTTCTCTCCTATTTTCATCACACATGAAAATAGTTCTCGTTAGGATAATCCCAACCCCAATATATTCCCAATATCCCTCCCCACATATTGGGGACCTCGGATTGATCCTAAATACAATATTGGAAGTTCTTATATATAAACCAAAAGGTTTATTCAAGTAAAAGGTATTTTTTTAACCAAGAATTTTTATTTAATTTCCTCTTACAAAACCATAAAATATTATCCTATCATTATAAGATACAAAATTTTTATACTATGTATTCGTATGCTATTATGTTAATGGAAAAACCTATATCCATGTCCTAAACCATCTAATACGATTTTGAATTGTCATTTGTGTGAATAGAAGATTACTTCAATGTGATCCAATTCATTTCATTTTCCAAAAACACATCTCAAAGATGAATATATGGATGAATTTACTAAATATATATATATATATATATTTATGATATTCCTGAAATATTAATCAATCTTGAAATATAATATATCATTTAATTTTATACCATTCAATTAATTTTAAAAATATATCATTGTTCATGTGTATATGTGGATTACCACATCCAATAAGAGGCATGATTCAATTTCTATAAAAAATCACATGAATACTATATATAAGTGTAGTTAAATGAATGAAATTATATTTATGATATAATTATTATTCAAAGAGGATAAAATAATACTTAATTTTTCTATGATCCATGGTTTTTTCATGTGGTAGATATCCTTTTTATTTCAGTGCAATTCCATTTTTCTGACAGAATGTAGGTTCCTAATGAGGTCATAACTGTTTTTGGGATTTCTAGGGTTTTTTTAGAGACTGGAGCTCTAGTTTATAGAAAAGTTATTTGGTATGTATATTCAGTATAAACCATGTGACCAAGGATGTATGGTTTTATTAATATTGTGAGCTGGGTTTCAAAGGCCATGGTTGGGCCACAAGGTTTGATAAATTAATGAAATCAAGGCTTAACACCCATGTAGGAGCTGTATAGTTTTTATTAGAGGAACAAAATTACTATTTGTGCACAATATCCCAAACCATGGTCATGGACTATGATATTTACCATTTGAGATGATAAGGTCGCATGGTTGGAACATATTTTGACCTACCATGCTGTCAAACCATGAGGCCCCGTTAAAACGATTAAAATGATCATCATTCCCCTATGTCTTTATAATATTAAAACCCTCTTCCTGTTTTCTTCTCTGATGGATTTCATATTCTACCGTGGAACTCATTCTAGACAAATCTAGTCTTGGATCCTGATTCTCCATCCATACATGGATACATGCACTATTCAATTTTTTGGATTTATGTTTGTGATTTATTCATTAATCTTTTGATATTTTTGATTTTGTCTTTATTTCGGCGTAGTTATTTTTGTGAAAGATAATATGAAATATTTTTAGAATAATCATATATTCTTCCAATTTATTTCAATTGGTCTCAGGTATATATTATAAACTATATGAGTGTTCTACTATAGTTTTATGGTAGATTGTTTCTAACATTAGATTATTTTTTGGAGTTTTCTATACCTTATTGTTATTGAACCGCATGTGGGACCATCTTGAATTTTAATTAAAATTTTATAAATATATTGATTCTATTTTTTGACCTATTTAGATCTCTACCTAGTCACCTTATATGGTTGGTGGCTATTTACCTAAACCAGGTGCATCTATGGGGTGAATTCATGTACATGTCCCATGTTATACCACATTTTTTTATGTTTGTGAGATAAATTTTTTTTTATAAATCATAATGGGAATTGAATAATTTAAATGAGAAAGTTTTTCCTCCTTTTCATGTGAAAACTTATGATTAAATGGTTCAATTTATAAATAGAAAAATGTGGAATGGGTTAAATGAACTCATAGTTTGTCAATGATAATGAAATGCCTTCTAAAATGAGATGATAAATTGATACGAGTAGTGGATGCCTTATACATTTTGTAGTACTCGGATCTTGATTCCATTGGATTCCATGTACATTTCTACCCAATGATTCTTGATTATTATATATCATGCCTTGCACATTTCAACTCATAGGATCCTTATCCCATACGATACAATGGAAATTTCTACTCCATGGATCCAATTTACTTTGGAAAGAATGAACATTTCTACTTCTTAGAATCGATTTTATTGGACTCACCTTGGACATGATCCATGAACATGCACCATATGATTGAACCAAGTCTTTTATAAGTATATATTTAGATGATATATTGAATTTGTGAGGATTCCTTGGTAATTTATACCTTGGATCCAATAATTTCATGCATGACCTTAGAATAAATGGAATCAGATGTTGTGGATACCTTATAATGATTTAAATTTATCCAATGGTTTTGGGTGCTTTATTCTTGTTCATACGGAGCCACGGTTTGCTAAAAAATATTACATCTATATTTTAATAATTACTTTTTTTATACCTATGATATACTTCACACTGATTCATTGATTATACACAGACATGGAATGTTATAGAAACCACTGGTGTTGGACTACTAGTGTTAACTTATTCCATGTTTGGGATATCATTTGGTACCCATACAGACTTCATATATACTAGTATTTATAGGGGAATGTTCTCACATTACGGTGCCTTAATTTTGATTGCATTGGAGCATGGGGGAACATGACCGAGCTTGGATCATGATGATGTATGGAGATAATAGTTTTTTTTGAATTTTTTTGAATCTTATATTGTACCAGATTCTTACTTCAATGTATTCAATAACATTTTTTATAAATACATTACATTATCATCATATTGTGTGTGTGTGTGTAATTACTTTGGGCTTTATTTATTATTATTATTACTATCTTATGGATATTGTATACTGTTGTTCAGTTATTTGATATGCTTCCACTATTGATTTTTGTGATTACCCCTCTATGATACACTTTAATTATAAGGGTATAGTCTCCCCACTATATAACCATATAGCATCACAACTATTTGAAAGTTTCTAGAATATGAGGGGGGGATTGAGTCCATGTGACCCACAAGATTAGGGAACCATTAAATGTCTCCCATTTCATTAAATTAAAAAACAATATCAATAGAGTTTCATTATTATTAATTTCTATTTTGAGACAATTTAAATAGGATTGGAAACTAATTACAATTTGGTAATGAGTTCTGTGTGGTTTTAGTTAAACCATGTATAAGAAGAATCCAAATGTCTTGGAATAATGATTTTTTTCCCAATTATAGTTGATTTGATTCCACTCTTGGGTGACCCACATGATATGTTATGTTACTACATATATATTTGAGGAATTTTATTTTATCCATGGACAGATATACAGAGGAATCATTGAACATGAATCATTTTAGTCACCTTATAGTATTCACATTTCATGTATATATCATTCCATATATTATGAATTTATTGATTGTGTGACATTTATTATGTATAGCTTGATTTATATACAAGTTATTTGGTAAGTGATTTTTGAAAACAAACTATGAAACATAATGGGTACATATATTTCATTCCATAACATAAATATTATTTTCATTCGTACGCTAGAATTTAAAAACTAACATGTCAATTAATACACTTTGATTTAGGTCAATTGGTTTCATTTACTAGAATTTGTTATGTTTGGGATTAAGTGAGTTCGACACATTTTTTTCAAAGGCATATGTTCCCTTATAGATTGGATGTATATATCATTTTATTTCAAAAATACAAATTAAATTTTAAAATAAAAAAGAATTGAAAAGAAATTTATTTTATGAAATGGAATTTTATCCATTAGATATATCGGGACCCTTGTTATGAAATAAAGAGATTGACCTTGGCCAGACATCAGAGTGTCCAGTATGTAGTGTCTCTAGTTCTTTTTCTGGTTGTTACTATTACATAGTTCCAATTTAATTTTTAAGTAGAGGGGTGTGATTTATTTATAATAATTCTTTGACCATTACTATGATTCTATCTAGGATTTGGATATTTCAAAATTCTGTTATGATTTGTGTGTTTGGAATTATAGATACATGTCTCCATGACGACCTCCAACTGTAATCTAGGATGGTGGAAAAGACCCTGATCTGGAGGTGGTGGGACATAAACCATAATTAGATCATCTAATAGTTCCTATTACATCATCAATGGTTATAGTAGATATGGGTGTTGATTCATATATTCATGAGGGTTTCATATGGATTATGTAGACCATTCATGGAGCCCCATTTCTTGCCTCATCTTTGATAAAGTTAACACACGTGTTCTAGAAGTAGGATCCACCCCATTTTTGTGTATGGTGTCCCACAAGCTACTAATACATGGAATGGGGCTGTTTTATTGATTTTCAAGAATCTGGATACACCACCTGAGAGCAGAGTAATGCTCACAATAGATATGCTTATGGTGGAAGTTCTAGTAGGATGCTTTGAACTATGATGATGATATTTGAGACATGGTTTGTAGAGATTTCTTATATATACTTTTAATTAATTCATACCAAACAACATTAAAGCGGAATGGGACATTGATTTTATGCATCAGGAGGAGTTTGTGATGACCATTAAATATTATCCAGCAGTAGTTATAGATTTTCTCTTCATTGTACCAATTTATCTTGTTGATGATCTACATAGGGAGTGCCTCTTTAAGAAAGTCCTCAAACAAATTGTATTATCATATGTGAATGTGTTTTTATTGACTATTATATCTGAGAAAGTCATTTAGGAAATGATTATTGAGAATAATATAAGGTGTGAGGGGGTTCAGAGTAGGGTAGTCCAACCTCTCAATTACGTACTTCTATGTCAGGTGGAAGGAAGAAACTTTTTGAGGCTTCTCTAGAATGGAATACCTTCCATTGTGTGAGTTCTTGTAGATCCTCCTTTATTCATTAGTATGAGATAGAGGGACATATAAAGATTTAGTGTGATAGAGTCCTAGAAAACTATAGATCATGTGGTAGAATGGGTCATGTAAAATTATTTTATAGTACCTACCCACCACCTTTCAGTGTAATGTGGTCTTCTACAACACGAGGTCAAGGAGAGAAATTCAAAAAAAATTCAGTTTGGGAGCTGGGGTAGTTCCAGTCATTCTGACAGAGGTGGTGGTCATGGACAAGGAAGCCAGGAACCAGTTTTTCTACAATAGCATAGTGAGACTTCTCTGAGTAGTGTTGTTGTTTCATTAGGTCATGGTTGAGGCTAGATATATTCTGGAAAATCTACACATGAGGAGAAGATCATATGTCCATCTATGCTAAGAGTTAGGATCTTAGTAAAATATACTCTAGTAACTACTCATTTTGATAAATTTTATTTATGTAGTTTCAAATAAGTACATGTTTTTGAGTTACATTGGCTTTTTGTTATGTTTTCTAATGGAGTAATGACTTTTGACACTCCATTAGGGGTCATAATAGATGATGTATTCCATTTTAGGGATTTCTCCATGAGATTGGTGTGTGTCACATCGTATAAGACCTCTTTGTCTTTAATATTATAGGTTTTGGCATCATAATTGATACGTTATAGAGAGTATGTTATCATGTCCTTGTTAATTGTTATAATTGGTGTGTAACCTTCACATCACCATAGGGAGGGGTTTTTATTCCAATGGGTGAATTGGATTTCCACTTAATCCATGATGGACCTAAGCATAATAGGATGGGGGGAAAAATAGCCCAAATTTATTATTTGTATCTGGATGACCAGTGAATATGAAAATATGACTCCCCTCTATTGGTTGATCACTTCAACATCTTTTCTTGAGATAATATTTCAAGACTACCTCATGAGATATAGGTATATCATTCAATCAATCTATTACTGAGAGCCACACCATTATTTCTTCCTCCTCATAAGATAGTTATTACAATGTTGCAAGATCTCAAGTGGTAGATATAGGACTTGGATGGAAAGGGTTTTATTTTCCCCATTACTTCTGTGTGAGGTTCATCGGTCCTTTAAAAAATGGTGGATGTAAGCCTTATTCAATGTATGTATTATGGAAAATTGAACCATTTGATGATTACATGCTGCGTGAAAGTTATTTTTTTTATTAATTTGCATGACAAATAAAACAAAGGAAAAAAGTCCTCAAGGAGGATGAAAGAAATGGAGGCCAAGGGCATCCCCTTACACCACACTGATGCACTCTAGTGGGAGAGAATGAAGGCTATCATAAATCATAAGTGTCTCCTCCTGCCGAACCAAATGAAAATATCTATCGGACGCAAAGTTTGACTCCCTCCAACTATGGTGAATAGTCCTCCCTTCATCAGTCTCTACCTTGCATCTCTGGATGAGGTAGACTAGCTCCCATGGGATCGCACGACGGCCTTGAAACTCCTTAACTAGCACCTCAGAGTCGGACTCAACCTCAGTGATCTGCACCCCTCTCCTTCTGCAATCCATCAGCCCAGAAAGAAGGGAACAAACCTTAGAACCCAAAGAGAAACCTAGGCAATAGAAAGAACTAAATGATACAAAAACCGATCCCCAACTATCCCTAAGAAGTCTAACGCCTCTCATGTCCCCTTCCATATAGGATCCGTTAACATTTTGTTTCAGGCCATGTCTCGGCGGTTGACACTTTACCCAAGATATTCTTCCCCTACTCTTAATGCATGGGCAATTGATAAGGTTGCAAATATTAGCTGACGCTTTCCCACCATTGATGAGCATGGAAATCTCAATGTTAAGAGAATGGAGCCAAATGTTAAGGGAACACATAGAGCGTTGGACCCCAGACGAACCTGATTTCGCGCCTCCCAAATGATCCAACAAATGGGGATCAGAATGACCGTCCTAACGATGCGTTCCACAGTTCTGTTATTGGTGTCTGTGAATCATGATGAAAAAATCATGAGGAGACCTGGGATTGTTAAATGGGTTCTGAGGATAAATGAAGAGCCACCAAAGGTGGGAAGCCCATTGGCCCTGGAAGAACAGGTGTGTCATCGTCTCGAATTGTGGGTTCACATAGCAGTAGCACCGAGAAGCAATGTGAACACCCTTCTTATGGATATTCTCCTCTGTAGGTAGTGACCTATTAAAAACCCTCTATAAAAGGAAGTTCATCTTTGTGGGAATCTCGTTGCACCAGATAGTTGTGACCCACTCCTCCATGTTACGATCTCATCGAAGAATCCTCCTATAAACATTGCTATTGTACCTGCCCGAACTAGTCTTCGAAAAACTGCATAAGTTTGGGTCATCACTCATTATAATACCATCGAACTAGTTCATCAGTCTTGGATTTAAGGCCACATGAATAATATCATAATGATCACATGCATCCCAAAAAGAAATATTTGGTTGTGGGAAACTCGGATAAGTAAGAACCTCCCCGACCGAGTTAGAGTTCCATAAGATAATGTCCATGCAGCCTACAACACACCTTGTGTAGCTGGACAAGGTTTCAAGATTAGGGAACATGCAATTGGCCAAAACAATGTAACCATGAGCGATAGACACCCCTTTCCATCTGTATCGTGTGTTAAAAAATTTCGCCCAGAGAGTCTCCCCGCCAATGATTTCATCGATCATTACCTCCTGTAAACAGAGGATGGTGTCATGAATATCACGGAGGTTGACACCTCCTTCCTCCATAGGGAGAGCCAACCACTTCCATGATTTCCAATGGCATCGCCCTTCCCTCTTTGCATCCCATAGTAATGTATTGAGGATTTTTTCCATCCTCTCAATAGTACCTCTCAGTGGCTTGATGATGGAGAATGTGTTCATGGGGATGGATGTGAGGACGCTATTAATCAACATGAATCGCCCACCAAAAGATAGTATCTTGTTCATGAAGCTGAAAATCCTACGAAAGAGGTGCTCGAGATTATCATTAAAGTGGTGTTTCCTAATGCAGCCATAAGAGATTGGCACCCCAAGATACAACATCGGAAACTGTTTCCTTCAACAACCAAGAATTCACTGGATCTCCCAGCATATTCTCTCCGAGCATTTCTCCGGGATAAACACATGGCTCTTCATAGTGTTAAAATTTTTCCCACTAAGCCTGACATAGATACACACATTTTAATTAAGGTGGAACAAGGTTATATGTCTTCCATTCGTGAATAGAAAAATATCATCAGCAAACATCAACTGGAAGATACTACCTATGTTTCCTCTTCCATGGAATGGTTTCAGCTTTCCCTTAGCTAAGCAACAGTTCAGGTTCCTAGAAAGGGAATCATGGGTGAGCACAAACAGAAATGGGGATAGTGGATCTCCCTGCCTGACACCCCTAATAGACATAAAGAAACCAAAAATAATTTCTTGTAACAAAAATGAAATCCAATGTGAGGAATATCACATGAAGAAAATGTTAGAGAACCAATCATGGAATCCCATCGTTCTTTTGACATGAATGATAAAACTCCATTGAATTTTTCCATAAGACTTGTTCATATCCACTTGGAAGATAACATTGGATCCCACCATACATTTGTTGATGTAATGACTCAGTTCTCTAGCAATGCCAATCACTCCTCGGATGCTCTGGCACTTGATGAACCCATGATGCTCCTCTTAGACCACCTTGGGAATGATCCTAGAGACTCTCCTCCCAATAACTGTGGCCAGGATTTTACAAGACATGTTACAGAGACATATGGGTGGGAAGTGATTGATGAGGTTAGGATTTTTGATTTTCAGAATAATAACCACCCTTGAGTAGGAGAAACCCTTATTCAAAGAACCACCACCAAAGAAGTCCTACACCGCCTCAACAACATGAAAGAAAACAAACTCCCAAGATTCTCTATAGAAGGAGACCAGAAACCCATCCAGGCCAGGTGCACTGTCCACTGGCATAGTCAAAAGAGATTCCCTGATCTACTCCTTCTAAGGAATATATGAGAGACAGACATTGTCCAAGTCATTAACTAGAAGAGGCAGGTATCTCGAGAACCCATCATTGTCCGTGACATCCCTCTTGAAGCTGGAAGAGGTTTCCCCCGCCAGAAGACCCTCGAAGTGCTCCAAGTCCATAATCCCCGCAATACCCACATCTTCTGTGAAGGAGCCTTCCTCTACCCTCATATTAATCTTTATGCTTTTCCTCTACTTGATGCACACCTGAAAGAATTCATTCTTACGATCTCTTTCCCTTAACCGCCTATCCCGAGACATCTGCTTAGAAACTCTCTCCATTTCTGAGAGCCTCTCCGCTAGAATGATATTTTTATCGCATTGGATATAAAAGGTGATCTCCTCCCAATTATTCAGATGGGATTCTTCCTATCTTTCAACCTCCATTTGCATGCTTTCCATCCCATTAGAAGCCCCTAGTTTCTCGGTCGACCATCTTCGAATATCCTGATTCAATCATTTGAGACAAATCTTCAATCCATCCCAAGATTGTTTCCCTTCCTCTCTAATCTAGGAGTCTTTTAGAAGTTGCATGAAGATCATATCACGATTCCATTCACTAGAGTAATGGCAAGACGCTCCCATCACTGCTTCACGTCGGATTTCAACAATAAGTGGTGCATGATCAGAGAGCATCCGTGTTAGATGTGTGACTAAGGTTTTAGAGAGAATATCTAAGCCCTGCATGTTGGTGATACATCTATCTAGGAGACCCCATATGTGATCCCTCTTCCTACAGTTATTGCACCAGGTGTATTTGGACCTGTGAAACCCAAATCGAATAGTCCATCTTGCACAATAAACTACTAGAACTCTTGCATTCTTTCATGATTAACACAAACACCTCCCATTTTCTTTTCTATGTCCAACATAGAGTTAATGCCGCCTCCCATGAACCATGGTAAAGGTAAAACATGCATGTATTGAAGAGGACTCCATAACTGTCTCTATTCAACACTTCGCGTAATCACTTAAACAAAGGAGAAGAAAAGAACAACGCTAGCAGTAGAGATCCTAGTGCTGAAGCATTGTGTCATCCAGTTAACAACCCCCACAAAAAATGTTTCTCATCCAACATATCCAAATTTGGGAGATGACAGGTCCCCCATGCGTGTTGTTGGGAATGCCGAGATTTTTTGCAAGCCCATGTAATTTATCAAAGATCTACTTCGGTTCCAGAATAACCAACAAGTATGACTTCAACTTCCTAACTTCAGATTCCAAAAAAGTGCTCTTGGATTGTGCTCCCAAACCACGCACATTCCAGATGATGAGGGAAAACCTTACAGAAATCCCTTATAGACCTTAAGAGTAGAGGGGGTTTGAAGTTAGTGTGGACTGAACTAACCTTTATCCTTCTCCTTAGATAGAGTGATTGGACCTGGATAGTCATCTTCACACCCTTCCGGCTTCGGTGAGCGGATCACCTTCTTATATGAGTAATCCTCAACCTCCCGCAGATACTTCCATTCAGGAGAAAGAAAATCAGACGAATCAGTCCCCAAATCACCCTGCACCAAGGAGATCATAACACCTTCATTACGGAGAGGACCTAGAGATCAATAATTCTTTATCGACTCCGTTAGGAAAGGCATTCGACCCTACCAGATCATCCAAGGAAAGTATAAGGACGATAGTCAATTAACTAAGTAACTTCTCCGAAGAGGGCTGGATCGAAACACAGACAGGTGGGGAGGCGGTGGCAGCATTATGGATTTACTTCTGGAGGATAAAGAAATGCATAAATATGGATTTGGAAGAGAAAAGATACCTACATGTCGGAGAGGACATGGGTCCTTCCAAGATGGCCCTAGAGACCAGGTGATAAGGTCAGAGGAATCTGAGGAAGCAGCCGACAGTTGGCTGACCAAGTCAGTCACCCCACACCCTATCTCTTTCTTGTGGGAGCCATTCGAAAATTTTGAATTTGAAATCGATACCGGGAATACAGAAAACTAATCAGGCACCTTTCCACTCAGATCGAGTGGGTCCTGACCCGACTCCTGAACCTCACCCCAACGTGAGGGGCCCTCCACCTCTTTTCATCCCCGACAACTCATCTCTAGGTGGCCATGCAAATCACAAGTGACACAAAAATGCAGTAGATGATGATAGGAGATTCTCTACCTCTTGGATAAACCATCAATGGATTACAATAAGACCGTTGAAGGATGCTTCACCATAAGATCTAACTCAACGCATATACACGGGTTGGCCGCTGCCTGAAAGAACCTGGTGTCGGCATATGCACAGAGAAAGGACCCCAGTGAGTTCCCAACATCCTTCAAGATAGAGAGATTATGAAGAGGAAGAGGCAATCCCAGAAGATATAACCACACAACATCCGAGGATTATTCATGTCTGAAATGGCAATCCCACGACCACCTGGTGAGAGAAAAACACCAAGATCCATAACTCCTGATCTCCCTGGATCAAGCCTTCACAAATTCCTCCTTAGACACAAGGTGGATGTAGAAGGCGACCCTAGAAACCTCTAAAACCACTATCGAGCGAGGCAGATCCCAGGAATCCATGAAGCTACGGAAGAAGGGAAGTGAAGGCTTTTTTCGGCCAAACCAAGCCACTAGGGTCAACTCATGGAAGGCCTCCACCTCCTGGAGGTCCTTGTCAGAGAGGACCGCCATAGGGACCCCCTCCACATGTTTGGGGCCACGCCAGTCCACCACTATCAATGGAATATTAGGAAGAGGCACAAAATCATAAGAGGATCCCATGAAAACCTTGGAGTTCTCACCACACAGAACATCCTTGAAGGATGTATTTAGAAACCCTCCAAACCCAGCCCCAGCCTCGAAATCCTATGAGACTGCAGAGACCACTAGTGCTGAGGTAGAACCACTGAGAACTGGAGCAGAAGCAGCCTGAGGATAGAAACCACTGCGAACTGGAGCAGAAGAAGCTAGAGGAGAAGAACCACCAAGAACCGGAGCAGTAGCCATCTTCCAACCCTGATGATTACACACTCATAACATTTTCCATGGATATATGTTTTCTTTGAAAAACTATAAGGAACTCCTGATTTCTCCAAAAATTAATTGAGGTCTGGTAATCACCTGTTACGTGTTTCACCTTCAATAATACCTCATACACATTTTCAAAGTAGTTTATACCTATATGAGTATCGAGTTTTCTCATATTGTTAAATGAATGTGCCATCAGTTTTCATGTAACGTATGAAATGTTTTTCTATCCTTCCTCACATTCATTTTTTTTGTTTTTTGGGATGATAGATTGTTGTATTCACAAAATAAAATAGACTTTTCCAAAAATCATGAGATCATTTAGGATAGAATGAGAGAGAATTATTTATATGATATACTCAAAAATTGAAAGTTTTGTATGGATAACATTCACTTCATGGGTTATATTATCTCATAGAAATGAGTATTAGTAGACATAGAAAATATTGGTACTATAGTTTTCAAGAAAAATACTAATAACATCATTGAAAAACAAAGTTTTCTAGGGCTATCTAGATATTATAATAATTACAAAAAATACTTCACATACATATAATCACATATAAGGGGCTTAACAATTAAGGTTGTGATGTTTGTATGGTATGATACCTATGAGATAGACTTTTGGTATATTAAATGGAGACTAACTTCAGCACTGACATTGATTTCTCTATATCTGAGAAGAATCTATACTATATCTAATGATGCCTCAGGCATTGGTGTATAAGAAGTTTTGATGTTTAGGGTGCGAGTAATGGAATATATGTCCCGTCATTTGAGGAATAACAAGAGGAACTACCCAACACATGATCTTCAGTTACCTATTGTTATTTGTTCCTTTCACTATTGGATGAACTATTTACATGGAGAGAGTACTATGGTGTTTGTCAACAAAAAAATTACTCAAACAATATTTACACATTATTAAATGATTTTTATGAAATGATTTTTGGTTGAATAACCAAACTATTTTTACATAAACCATACTTATAAGATTGAGAACAGAAATGCATTTTCTAATTCTTTTTGCAAGAGGACCTAGAGACCTATATCTCGAGAGACTAGTAGTGATTGGAATCTTGTAGAATTGTTTTCATCGAAGAACTTGGAGGTGAAGGATAGTATTTATTATATTTTCTCTAATCCTTTATATTGACACATACACATATCGATTGATTTATAATGAAATATTTTTCTATTATCGAGTACCTAGTCCTATGGGAGAGTGTGGCAGGTGAGGACACTCCTCCTAGTTATAAAATGGCTGAGGATGAAGTTTTGTCTATTAATGTATACATTTAGGTTCTATATGAAAAACATGAGGAGATGATGATGCAGTTCCATTCCTCATCTTGGGAAGTATATCCTAGTATTACAAATATGTATATGGGATATATCTCTATTATTGGTAGTTGGGTGTGAAACATTTGGTAGCTGTTTTTTCAATAGTTTTTGCACTTATTACATTGTGAAGGATATACTCCAGTTATGAGATAGGATTTTAAAAATGTTATCTATTAATGAGTGGAAGTGGGATGATGTTGGGATGGTTTAGTGGTTGGGGTTATTTGTTCTCCATGAGGTAGTGATGTTGTATGGGTTTTTTGGATAGTCTCATAAAGGTCCCACTTTTCCAACTGATTAGGGATACCATCTCAGAAAATTATCTTAGAGGACTATAAATTCATGATAGTTTGTGACTTCATGGGGTTCCACACACCATTGTATCAGAAAAGGATCCATATTTTACTATATGATTTTGGAAAGGCTTATATTGTGAGTTGGAACATGGACTTCATATAATGACATACAACCATCCAAATGATTTCTAGCTAGATTGTACTATCTAGGTTCTAAAGGAAATGACTATGGAATTCTTCCTTGAATTCAGGGGATCCTCGGAGAGGCATATAACTTTGATTGAGTTCACCAAAAATAATAGGTATATTGAAACAATATAGATTGAAACCTATGAATCTTTGTATGGTAGGATTTACCAATCACCTATATTCTATTTGGATTTAGGATAGATAGAAATTCTCAGAACTCATCTCATTTATGAGTCTTAAGAGTAGTTCAGGTGGATAAAGAAGAATATTTATACTACATGATATAGGAAAAAAATGCTATGTCGATTTTCATCACAGTCATCTACTATTGGAGGGTAGTGATCAGAAAATTTTAAAAATCTCACTGAGGCTTAGATATATATAATTATGAGATAGAAGAAGAATTCAATAAAATATATCAGTCTATTTTAGATTCCTGAGGGAGTTGAGATGGTAGCCTGCCAGTTGCAGCTGCCTCGAAGGTAAAGAACCATTCATGATGTGTTCCTTTCATCACAAATTCTTTTTTGTAACTTAGATTCATCTCATACTCTTAGTCCAAATGACGATGATCTATAAGTAGGTGTGGCCTTCATGGATCATTGTATTCATATCATTTAAATGAGTATATAGGCTCTCTCAAAAAGATCAGTTCCACTAATATGGGTCCTATGATAGCATGACCATTTATAGAAAGCGACATAAGATAGGGAACCTGACATACGTGCATAGGGGCTAGAATAATTCTTAGAAATTTTTTGACCACATTTGGATTAGAAATTTGGGGTTTAATTTCTTTAGTGTGGTGGGGTGATTATAATATCATATGATTTTACCTATGTTATATTTCATTTTAGTTTTATTTTAATTCCTTTTTTTTGAGATAATATGAGTTCTCAATGTGGTCATGGGTGTTATGGGGGTATTGGGGATTGTTCGATTCTCAAAGCCTAGGTTTTTGAAAATTTTATATTGTCTTCATAGTTAATAGAAACCATGCATCCTAGGTAACATGGTGTGAGTAAAATTGTAAGGGGAGTTTCAAAGGCCATATTTTGACAACATGGTTTGATGAAACTATGAAATAGAGGACATTGTCTCATGTGGGAGATCTATAGTTTTTATAATATGACAAAATCATGTTTTGAATGTTGTTCTCCAAACCAGATGCATGATCCATGAATGGTACTTCTTGAGGAAGATAAGGGCGCATGGTTTTTAAACCGTCTTTCCAACCATTTGGCCCAAATAAAAAGTATGAAATATTATTGTCCCCCATGTATTTTTACATTTTAAACCCCTATTCCTTTTTTATTCTCTTGGAAATCATTTCATCTCCCATTGAACTACTTCAAACCAATGTTATGATTTCCTCTTGATTCTCTATTAAAACATAGATTAACAATTTTGGTATCAATGGATCTTTTTTTGTGAGTTCTATTTTCACCTTACTCCTTTCTTCATTTTTCTTTATATCAATAGAGTTATTTTAATGAAAGATAATATTACCATGTCCTAGTGTATTCATCCATTATTCCATTTTACTCTAATAGTGGTCATGTTAGGATCCAATACATGATTAGTGTTCTACCACATGTATATGGTAGGTTATCCATACCATTCCAATATTGTTTGGTGATCTATATAAATTTTCATCATTGTGCCACACATCGAACCTTCTAGTGTTTCCATTAAAATTCAATAAATTTATTCACTAATTTTTTAGGGTACTTTTATAGGTTTCCAACTACTAAAATTATATGTATGGAGGTCCAACACCTCAATCTGGTCCACCCATACGGTGTTTTCACATATCCTCCCCATGTTATACCACCCAATTGTGTGTGTTTGAGCTCAATAATTTATGTGGGAGAATTTATGAGAATTGAATGAGTTATCAGAAAAGGTTATGCCTCGTATTCCTGTTAAATCATATACAAAATAGTTGAATTGTTAAATGGGAAAAAGTGGAAACAATTTTATGATCTCATGGGATGTGAATGATAATGAAATTAGTTGTGAAATTAGATGAAGAATTTATAATGATAGTTGATTCATTGGACATTTCTACTACATATATCTTAATTACATTGGATTCCCTAGACATTTCAAATCCTGGGGACTTGATTATAGTACTAGATTACATAGTGATTTCTATACCTAGGATCCTAATTCTAAAATATTGCATGGGTATTTCTAGTCAAGAAATCTATTTTACTATGGATATGAAGGGCATTGCCACAATGGGGATCCCTATTTCTTGGATTCACGTTAGAAAAACTCAATGGACAAGATCCTTGGGTTTTACCCAATTCTCTCTATATTTTTTATCTATATTCTCCAAGGACATGATGGGGAAGCCTTGGTCATTTATACCTTGTAACCATCCATTTCAATCATGAGACTTGATTACATTGAATATGTCTTTGTAGATTATTTTTCATGATTTATAGTCATCCCATGATTACCGATGCTGAATTATTTTTCATAGGGTTCCACGGTTGTATGGATAGGACCACATTAGGATTGTGCACTTCACTTTTATTACATTGATGATTGTCATATATTATATAGTTCTTTATTGTTTATACGCAAACTTAACATGTAATAGACACCATTTGTGATGGACTACTTAGTGTTATCCCCAAACCTATTCAGGCTTCCATGGGGTAACCTAAAATAATTCGTGGATAATGGTAGGTACCAGAAAAAACCCACCATTAGATTACTTATTTTTTATTACTTAGGGGTAGAAGATCAAGAGACCGTTCTAGTATCATTATAATATCTAGAGATTTTTCTTTTTAGTACTTGGTATTTTGATAAATTTATTGTACTTGATGTCAGTTTGCAGGTATTTCCTACCATATTGTATTGAGACATGATATGATTATCATATTATACATGAAACTTATTTAGTCATACTTTATTATTGTTACTTCTATATTATGTATGTTTTCTAATTCAACTGGGCTATTTGATATGTTTCTACTATTTATTTTTTTGAATACACCGATGTGATGAACTCTTGTTATGAGGGTATAGTCTCTTTATTGTACCAACATAGATCCTCTCTTATGGTTGGTAGCCTCTAGAATATGAGGTTTCATGCATAATCCCATGTAACCCACTAGAATGTGATACCATTTAGTAACTACCAAGCGATGATATTACACTTTATTTCCATAATTATCATTGAAAAATTGAAACGTTAATCATGTGTAAATATAGCCTTCCATCTCTATGATAGTAATATTGTTCATTTTAATAACCATAATTCATAGTTGGTATTATAAATATAAATGATCTAGAAATTTTTTTAATAAGGTCATGATTTCATTGTCTATAGTCATCCTACCAAATTCATTTTGGATATATGAGATGAATGTAATAAAAAATCCAGTGATAACAAAAGTAATTATTTATTAAATCGTAAAAAATAAAATAAATGTAATAATATACTTGAAAAAATTCTCATGAAATTAAATAATTATCATAATATTATTATTTAGAAAATAATAAATATTTGTAACAAGATGAACTCATGGTTAGCTATCTATCTGAACAAACCTTTTTGTTTTGGTTATTACCTTTCCCTCACTAATTCAATTTCTCTCTATTATGTTCTGAAATTCATGAAATTTCTACATATTTTTCTCTAACATATTTTCTTATATTATTCCATGTTAAATTTTCAAGGTAATAAATTTTTATTGTTCATTTCTCAAATTCATACATTATGAAATTTCCTTGGATTATATTATGAGGAAGGATTATGAAACCCTCTTCCTTTCATAGAAAATTATTATTTTGATGTCTTTCGATTGACTTAATTTTTGTGTCACGAATAATCGTGAATCCTTTTTAATGGGTTCACCCAAAGAAAAATTCTATTCATTGGGTAAATATTTGGTTTCATTATAACTTATATATAGGAATAGAGAGTAAACCCAATCCATGATGTGACACTATCCACCATCTGATGTTATCTTCGATGTTATCCTTGACTAATGTTTAAGTCATTTTTGTTTTTCTTTCACATTTCCTATATTCCCAAGATCTTATTATACCATGTTATTCTCCCATGTGATTACTCATGAGCCTTCTCTTTTATGATATCATATTATACCTTTGAGTCACATGTTTTTATTCTTTATCTTGATTATTCCTTTATTGGGATTTTTTTGCTCACACCTTCAATTTATCAATTCTCCATGATATCCTTTGAATTTTAGAAGTTAAAATGTATTTAGGATAATGTTACTGAGAATAATATTAATATTCCATTTTATAGTTTCCTTTAGATTAATTATGATTGTAGTCTTCCAACACACTAGGACTCATGATCATTAGGTTCTATCTATTTGATATTATCGTTAAAAATAATGTATTAATATATTGAATAGATTTTCACCACTATTAAAAAGAATATAAATTTATAAAGAAATAGTTACATTAAAGGTTACATAGTAACCTATTAATATGACTCCATACTCTATATCATTCTTTGTTATTATTTCTCTAGGTAAATTGATCACCCAAAAACCCATATTAAATAAATTACTAAAATCAATAATGTTACTAAAATTATAAATGAATATACTAGAGTAGTTGAGTAAACCTAATTTCTTATATGTACCATATATAGTATTTTTGTCGCCTTTATGAATCCTAGAAATGGAACTAAATTTAAATATAATAGTGAATACCAAAACTCCACTAAATCACTTTCATCACATTTAGAATATATGAAAGGGAAATACATAGATTTACATTGAAAAATCACCTTGAATGTTAAATATTCAATGAATGAATTAATATTCTATGCATAAATAATTTATTATTAGAAAATACATATGTGTTCATTATTTAGGTTTTCATGAAGGAAGGTCCATCCTTGAATTTTATGTGAGAAATATTTGATAGTACATTCTTTTTGGGGGGTTTAAAAGTATCCAATATATAGAACTTTATATTATTTGATTCAATGTGAATATATTCACATGTAGCTGAATACCATAACCCTAATAATTTATAATAAAAATACATAATATAGTAACATGTCTAAGGTGGTCCTAACCACCATACTCATTAACCATAACAATGATGAAATAATTCATCATGTAATTAAATCCACCTTTTTTATGATTTTAACAAAACTTAATTCATTATAATTATCCATAAACTTCTTAGTTTTCATGACCTTTAGAGTTTGATTAGTGTCAAAAAACCAATCAATCGTGTATACATCATTAAAATTATTATAACTATAACCTCCTATAGATTGGATGGATGAAGGATATGTTAAATGAAAAATTATCAACTGGATTGGAAATTTGAAATAAGTATAAAGGTGTTGATGTTTTCAATGAATAATCCCAAAAATAATATAACTCCCAATACAAAAATCATCCTTTGTAGAAATTTTGAAAAGAACAAAATTTGTGGTCGCCCAGGACTCAGGCTATCCATTCCCTATAACACTATGTAAAACACTAATGTCTGAAAAAACAATAACCAATAGATATAATGCGTCTAAGAGTAAGGATACATTTATAAGAGAAGGGTTGATAGAGTAAAAGTCTCCATAGATAATGGATACCCACAGAAATTTGAATTGATGAGTAATAAAGACTAATATTAGAACCCAAAGTTGCAGAAGTAAATCCATATTTAATAAAATCCCTATGAGTAATGGTATGTGATTAATGAAAATTGGGAATTATTTCTTTTAGAACACCTCGATTAGATTGTAATGTTAAATAAACCTCTTCGAGAGACTCAAAGGAGACATTTTCAAGAGGATCTAAGCAAGAGGGTGAACTAGTATTCCACTTTGGTGATGAAATACCTAAAATTTAATTTCATTTTCTAGAAATAATCATACCAATAGTAGTAATATTTGGGAAATAGATGAACTTCTTTATATACCATATGAATATTATATCACCCATTATTTAATGAATTTCCTTATTTTATTCTATATTTTTGGATATGAAATGGGTTTTCTAAGACTCAGTATGGTTATGGATGTCTTTATATGAATTTTACTGGTTATGAAGGATGAAATGATTCATAATGGTATGGGGGAATTATATGGATTCTCAAGGAAACCATGCATGTTATGGATATTTACATTGAGAAAGCACATTGTGGGCATATGGTATTTACATGAAATGTGATAATTGTGATACTTAAAAAAAATAGTGTTTTGAGAATTAACAACATTGATAATGGGGTTTTAATTTTTTTTGACTAACCGTGTGATGGGAATAATTAAATCATAAATTTAATTTTAAGTCCCAAAAATTCCCTAAAAATAATCATCCACAATCCTCTCAACTAGAACCTCAAATTATAACACCCATAGTATTCTTTTCCATATATCATTTGGTGATTTTTTTACAATATATCAGAGGGTGTTTATTTTTTGTAATTTCATGAAATAATAGTTTTCTTCTCCTCTCTCCTCGATCTGCTCAGTTTCTTTAAATACGATCCTTAGATTTGGAATATCATTCCTTAATCTATTGTTTCAATAATTTGTACATGAATATTAATTGGTATTCATTAATTTAATGGTTTAATAATCCCAAATCATTGAGTCTATTGGAGAATTAATTGTCTTCCAAATAATCAGAGTTATATATATTATCACTTATTTTCTATATTTTCCTATAATGTAAAGGCTCATTAATTTTTAGACATATTTCTCATATATTTTGGGATTTTTCTTTTGAAAACATCATGGAAAATCTATTTTCTTAGTTAATCCCTAGAACTATAATTAACCATGGCACACACACGGTTTTTAGTTAAAGGATTAAATTATTTTATTAAAAAAAATAAGTGTTTTGAATGTGAAAATGTAGGAAATTTTTTTTTTGAGTTTGTTTGTGTTTATATACATAAGTAAAAGGCCATGTTGGTTTTAAATGGATATAGTTCCTATATTTTTGGAAAGTTCATTATTCCCCCCAAGTGAAAATATAGGGATACGTGGAAGGAAAAAAATCGTGAGTTGGAATGTTCAGGATTGGGCATTGGGTAGTGGTTGCACTGGTTGGTGTTATGGATGGGTGTGCAGGTTAACTTCCTTGGTTATTTATGTGTTTGATATTTTTCTACCTATATATAAATTTTACTTATATTTTTTACACTTATACTTTTATTTTATTTTCATTTAAAAGTTTACTTCCTTGATTCTTATTTTAGTGGCATTTGGCGGAAGCTTTAGGGTTTTTAAAATTTGATGAAAACTGACCGTGCATATAAGATCCTCATAGAATATTTATATGTTTTTATCATTACCTAGATATGTGGAAAATATCATATGATACAAGTATGATTATTTATTTTTGGTGTTTTTGATATCTAGAGTTGGATCATTGGGTGGTTGATAAGTCATTGTGTTTGGAGTGGTTCCACATTTGTTCCTTATGACTATTTATCACTAGTAAAATTTTCCTCGAGTCTTATTATCTTGATATTTTATAATTTTATTTTATTTTTCTATTCCTTTATTAATTTGAATATTTTATTGTTATAAATTTGGTTTTATTCTAGATTATTATTTTGAATCAGATAGGTTTATTAAAATTTTCCATTCTTGGAGAAAACATCTCTCCTTTTCATTAAATCCTATCAAATAAATTATCAGCCTTTGGTTATATGGGAATGTAACCTAAATTTATTAGAATTTAGATCCATAAAAATAAATTGGTCAGGGTCAATATTTTATAAATGTTATCAATTTGTTAATGTTAATCTATTGTTATGGTAAAAAAGATATAAGAAATGCTAGAACATGAAATTTTTGACCTAAAAATAAATGTATATTCTATTTAATTGAAACATTAAGTAAGTTGGGGTGTTGGTAATAAAAAAGTGTTTATAAAAACATTTAGTATTATTTACACAAGGTTTTAAATGATGATAATCTGGTATCATACATTAGAATAGGGAAACCATATGAGGATTTAAACATTCATATATTATTTCAAATTCATGATATTTGTATTTTTTTACCTTGACCTTGATTTTTTTGAAATAGAATCTTTAAAAATTGATTACTGAAATGTGTGATACTGATAGGTTATTTTTAAAATGATTATAGAATAATGGAACTGATTATAAGATATAAAATATAGTAAGATAAGGTAATTGAGAATGTTGTTTCACCTAACACACAAGTGAACTAATAACTATTGTAGAGTATTATGTTACTACTTTAGGTGATGGGAAAATTGAATCAAACTATAGAACCATTTCATAGTAATTATAGATTATAAGTTGAAAAAAATAATTCATTTATTTTTTAGGGGGATTCGGTGCCTCAACAAAAGAATTCACTGATTAATAGAATCAATCAAAAAAATTATTCCCATGGAACATAAGAAATTATAAAACTAAATATTATGTTATAAAAGATGGATTATATTAAACAATAATGGTTGGATTTAATTTTACAACATTAACTCATTTATTGTATTACTTGGGGTACAATTCAAACAATTTTTCAACAAATAATATTATTCAATTACCTTCAATGTATCCAAAATAATACGTTTTTTTAGTATCAAGAAAATGAATCTGTCAATAATAGAATATGAATATATGATTATGATCTTGGTTTATTTTTCTCTAGAGGACACTACTAGCACACACCGTATGAAAAATATATTTGAAGTAGAATAGTGAATGTATAAATTTCCTAGGGTGGTTATATTCTTGGTAGATTCTTATAAAATAATGGTAAATAGTTAAAATATTTATATTATATATATATATATATATCCAGGGATTGAATGGGAGTAAACAAAATTATCACATGTATGGGTGGAATGTACACTGAAATAATCATATAGAAGAGGTAAAAATACTCTCATTAATGTATATAACTAGCAAATTATAATTACATCCATATTACTTTTACACCACGATGAAGTATAGAACTATATAACATTCAATGATACTATTTCATTCATATCAAATTGGATTATAAATCACCCATTTGAGACTACCATAACTCTGGCAATAAAGGAAACCTTTGAGTTATTTTATAAGACCCACAACATCAATAATTGCAGAAGGCTAAAATTAGTATCTAATCTCTCTTGATCAAAAAGGGGGACTCGATCAAATAATTATCACCCTTACAGTCAGTTAACATGAGATTATTCTTGGAAAACCCCAAAAATCCAACAAAAACCACTACAATAAGGAAGGAAATTCCACCCAATGGTAATTGTTAAAAAGCATATGGAGCTGAGAAATTTTTTTAGTTGAGTAATGTTTTCCCTTGATTATGTAAGGTACCATTCTTCTCAACACCACACCAATGTAAATATTGATTTATACTGGCACAACCCACACTTTTATTACTTAATAAGTGGAATATAATTTTGAGTTTAATGTGTAAATGATTCCTTGTGTCTTATGTTTCAAAACATATCTTGGGGAGTTTGAATTTATAGGATTCAAATCAAAACCCTTCCGCATTTCAATATATAAGGTCAAATTATTGTTGTATGTCAATGAACTATAAATGAATATCTTGTATTTGATCTTTAACATAAAATACCTTGTATAATTCATAAAATATATTTTTATGATTATCTTGATAATTAAGTTTAGTCCCTATATTTATTTTTACCATTTATTTAAAGGGGATTGGGATATAAATTCATGTATAGTAAGTCATATAGGGGTAGTAAATGGAAAGGTATATTCAATGTTTTTTGAGATGATTTTTAGTTCTATCAATGAAAGTTGATCTATTAGTTATCGTGTTATATTAAATTGATACAATGATGATTTTTTTGAATGATTTACATTATATACCACATGAATGGGATATCTAATTTTTAATCTATCTACTACCTATAATGTTTCATATTAACCTTTGGTTACATATAATATAACCAACATAATTATGACAATTAATGGTCTAACATGAAGAAAATTAAATCAATGGATTCATTATATGAGGCATATGGACTTGGGCCACCCCATTTCTCTTTTCAAAGAAGTATTATGGTTCAATTCATTTATGTGTTTACTATATTAAATTGATTCATTTAATGATCATGAATAAGTATCATCATTCTCAAACTGAAGATACACTTCATCAATTAAAGGTATCTACGTGGTAATTGGATATTTATTTCTGATCTATATATCACTAACTCCATGTAAGGAAGGATTATATTCTAAAAAACATCCTAATATAATTACAGTCACTATGAATATGTATTCATTAACTTTGGACACACAAGTGCATCATAGGTTTTCATAGACTTAACGAATCATATCTTACAAATGAATATCAACTCTTTTTTCATGATATTTTTTAAATGATATTTTATTTTAATGGTGTATTGAATACAATCATGATAAACAAAATGAAATTTTAATGGAATAATATAGGAGAAATGAATTTATAATAAATATTATAAGTGTTTCATCTGGATAAAATAGTTTCAGTTTCATGGAAATGTAATTTATGAACAATTGAAATCATTAAAACCTATAAAGATTAAATAAGTTAACATATTTGTTATATGAATAATTATTGGGTTTCAATGTTATTATCATTTTATTTTTTAGTTATTATCAATAATTTATTCTCCTATAACTATTCTATCAAAAATAAGTGTTCAATAAAAATGGAATGAAGATTATAAAAAATCATTTAAGGATAATAAATCCCTAATAACCATAGTACATATCCATGTATTTCTATAATTAGGAAAATTATATGTTTTAAATTGTGATGTTTCTTCATCAGGATTCAGTTTTATTCCCCTGGAGGACAAAACATGTTGTATCTTATGGATCAATAATGTTAAAAAATAATGAAAATAATTATTTTATGAATGACCTCAAATCACTAGTGGTGGTTCATGGATTAAAAACATAGTACCACTACAAATTTGTTTAATATTTCATAGTCTTTATAGACTATAAATATAACCAACACATGTTTTCACAAAAGTAATATGAATATAAGGAAATTATTTTTAATATAATTTCTCTTGTTTTTTGATGTTGACATTATTTGTATACATAGAAATAGAAATTTAGTGTCTTATGATTTCAGTTTCAAATCATATAATTTAGGGGTTAGATAGAATCTTGACAGAAGGAATTTTACTCGACTAATTACTGAAATGAATTCATACATTAGTATAAATATTTAGAATTCAGTTTTCTTTATCTTGACTCGCATTTCAAATTTATTGAGTCTGATCAAGGAAGATTAGAAATCAGACCCAGATGGTCTTTTCATGAGGTCAAAACATTATGGTGGGTATACCATAAAAAATTTAATAATAGGTGAAAACATTGTTCTATCATTTTTATTTTAATCAAAATTCCTTTATCATTATAATAACAACTTTTTAATGATTTTTTGCATTCAAAATTGATATTCCACTTGATTAAAAATATTTATAGGGAAATACACAACAATTTTTTGTTTATATTTATGAATAATTTTTTTAGTATGTTAGAAAATGTCCCACTTTCTAATAGGAAAATTATGAATACCAAAAATTATTAGGAATGTAATAAATGATTCTTATAAACATTTTTGTATTTCAACAGATTCTTATAGGCAATTTCACCACACTACCACAAACACTTCATAAACATGATTGTATTTAGGTGATTGTAGACTGACTCACCAAGTTAGTAAATTTATTCATAATTACAGAGTTTAATGTGGTAGAAAATTTATTAATGCTCCATATCAAGGAACTGATGAAATTTTATTCATTACCATTATCAATTATGTCCATGTAAGACCCTAAACTCAATTTATCATTTTTGTGATCCATGAAACAATTAATAGGTACTCAGTGATCGATGATCAAAATATATCATAAAAAATTGATGGTAATTCACAATGTATGATTCAATAACTGAAAAATATTTTCTTAGCATGTGTTATGACTTTTGGTGGGGTATGGGAAGACCATTTTTCATTGGTTGTGTTTTCTTAAAGCATCAATTATCAGCAAATTATAAATAATATTCCATTCAAGGAACTATAGTGACTCCAAATTTGATCAATTTATTATTGTTTATAGACTGGGGAAGATCATTGATGAGACCATTTAAATTTCATGAAACAACTACAATAATCAATTTATTCAGGAAATAGATGGTAATGACTAGTTTTTTTTAAATCATATGTTTATCAATCATTACTATTATTATCTTTGGAGGTATGTGGCCCAAAATTATAAAATGTTTCATTGAGACTTGGTCACCACTAACTAAGAATGATGGTATGTTTTTTGATTTGTGTGGAAATCCTTTTGATTTTTTTGAATGAATAAGTAATTTTGAATATATGTTAGACATACCAAAAAGATTCAGTGTTTTCCATAATATTTTCCTTGTGTAGGAATTACAGAATATCTAGTTTTACCCTAGCAATGTAAGACGATGGGGACCTATCACCCATTAATCTATTTTTACATTTATTCGTGCACCAATTCATATTATACATAATAAATCGATGATATTTTGAGGGAGATGTATCTGTTTAGTACATTTATTATGTAATAAGGAATGATAAAATTTTATACATGGTATTTAATGGTATTTATGTTGGATCATTGTCTAAAAGTCATTACAACAATTTCAAACTCTAGATTCCTGAGGAAAGAAATCCCCAAGGTTGGGAGACAATAATACCCAATGTTTAAGGAATTTACGTATTTTATTTTTTATATTAAGCTAGATAATAGTTATTACGAACCTTGAGATGTTTCTAGTTGTTTTATGTGCTTTATAGAGGTTTTTTAGGGTGTAAAAATAGATAAAGGCTAGGTTAAACCATGTTGATTCTCTAGGTAACCATATATGAGATGAAGTTCTATTCTGGGTAGGAACATGGTTTTCCAAAATCATAGGATAACTTTGTAACCAAAAATTTTCAAGATATAGAATATTTTCATGGTTAGTGTGGATTTTTTCCAACCAAGATGAATAACCATGCGATGGGATTAGTGAAATATCTAAAATAAATTAATGATCAAGCACTTCCCTAAAAACATGATTTTTCATCTGCTAACTTTTATTTAATTTTAATATCCCCTTGGGTTATTTTACTGATAATATTCCATTTTAATATCAATTATAATGAATCAAAGTTAATCAAATCTATAAATTTATAGTAAGAACTTAAATCCTTTTCCTTCTCCTTGATCCTAAAATTTTCTCTAAAGAGGAATCATAGAACGTTTATATCCTTCCTAGATAATTGGTCAGATCATATAATGATTAATCATTTTTTGGATTCATTAATAGAATATATTATGAACATTGGATCATGATGTCTATTATAGAATTATATATATTTCAACTATTCATAGGTTGGTAGATTTTATTATATTTACATGTTCTCTTAGAATGTGTGGCCGAATTGTTTTTAGAAAAAATTATTCTCTTTTGTTGGAGAACCATTATTCAAAATATGTAGGACTTTTATTTTCATTCTAGTTCATAAAAAATAGAATTCTTTGTGATGAAAATAATGTTTTTGGTAAAAGTATTAAAAGAAAAATCTTTTTAAAATAAGTGTTTTGAATTTTGGAACTTATTATAAACAAGGTCTGAGAGTATTTTTGTGCTGGTGTATCTGTGTCTATGTTAATTTTTATTAAGAAAGGATAAGGTGGGTTATACATTATTATTGTACCACTCTGGTGTGACATATCACTATGACACCAAGTGATGACATGGTACATAATGGATGAAAACATATTTTGAGTTGGAATATTCAAAAGTCTCTATTTGGTAGTGGTAGAATTGGATGGTGTTCTTCTTAGGTTTAAGGATTCATGACATTATTGTGCTATAGTTTGAGTTATTTAACATACATGGATATAAATTAAGATCACATTGTAATGAATAATTCATAAATGCTATTATTTTAAATAAAATGTGAGTTACCATTTCTATTTTAGTGGATTTTATAGGAATGTCATGGTTTTTTTATATAGATTTGTTTAATCACCAACTTCATATTCACCTTTTTGAGATAGTAGATGTTTTTTAGCATGATATATTTTTGGGTAATTTTTCATATTTTACAAGTGTAGATAAATGGTTTGTGGTCTTGGATGTAAAGATTTGGTTCTTAGAATAGTTTTCCATTCATAGAATTTAGAGTGGTTCAACATTGGTGCCTTGTGTAATCTTATCGTGAGTGATATTTTCTTTGATAATTATTTTACTTATATTAAAGAAATCAACTTTTATAATCTTCTTTTTTTAATCTAATTACTAGTTGGTTTTACATTTGGATTTGTTATGGTTATTTATCAAGAATCATATTGGTATGCTTGCAAGTTGTTCATTTATGGTAAATTATCCCTCATTCATTGGTTAACACAATGACATTGATTTTTAATCATTGGTTTCATGGGGTTGTCATCCAGGTGCAGTGACATTCCATTCCTTCCCAAACTAATGGGTTAGGTTAGTATATTACAAATCTCAATGGAGATTACAAATAGTGAAAAGTTCAAATTTCAAAATAAAATAAAGATCATTCCAATAAGATAAAAATTATTCTTCATTCAAAAAAATATTATTGGATAAAAGGGTTGTTAGATTGTCATGAACACAAATTACCATCTCTATAGTACTTTTCATAATCAATGACTCCAAATAAACACATAATAAACACCTAAAAGGGTCCCTTATTCTTAGAAAAAGGTTGGGTTATAGAAAGTAAAAGACAAGACTTGGAGCCTCAATCATACTAAATTAAAAGGGTACTCAAGGCCTTCATGAACATTCATAGTCTATAGATACAATAGAAAAAGTGTTTTATCATAGGAGCTAGATTCCATCTCCACGCCTCGATGAAATCATCTTCAAAAATGTAGCTAAAAGAAAAAATATTTACTATTAATGAAGGAAATCAACCCAAACTAAATAGATTACGTGTAGAGTAAAATAATTTAAATGTACCAAAAGAGGATTAATACATAATATGATTTTCTCCCATGGTATAGTGATTGTATCCATCATCCACTTTAAATCCAACCTCTAGAAATAAAATTGCTATACTATATTATTCTAGAATTAAATCTTGAGTAAACATGAAAATAAAAGTGATGTAATTGAGAGGAGTCGATTTAACTAATATTTATCCCCCATTGGACTAGATTAAAAATGGAATAAGCCAATATAATATGGATATAAAGCAGTTGAAACACATGATGTATTCTAATTCTCTTACAATAGAGAGTCTTTTATCTATTTTACAATAGGAAATGAGGTCAAACCTAAAGAAACAACTTGAGGGAAAGAAAATTCCAAAATATTCTTTGAATTTCCAAGGCATGGTAGAATGATATAAAGACCAATCTATCATAGAATAATATAATCTTCCTATCATGGTAGTGGTGGAATTTAAAGGATGTAGAATAAAACATTTATAAAATTTTAAATTATCAATGGTGCATGAGGAATATTCTTTTATATGTGATGATCATATAATTATTAATCATTATGGAATTTAGGTGTTGACATAATAAGTTCATTAATTTTTTAATCTATGTAAAATTTTAATGATTATTTATTTTTCAATTTTTTAGTATCTAATAATGTAATGAAAAAAATAATATATTATTGTGTAGTATATGACTGAAAATTAAAGTTTTATTTCAAATCACTTTTGAGTAAAAAGTGGGAAACTAGATTGACGTCAAAAACATGAAGAACAACCATGCATCCATGGTCTAAGCTCATCAAGACCAAATAAAATAAAATTCAAGAGTAAGGAAAATACCATCCATAGTAGAGAAACAATACGATCATCATCCACCTTCTCGTCACTACATGACTAGCTGTCCCGTGCAAGAACGCACTGGCCCAGTACTGATGATAAACACCATACCCTATTTAATATCCCTAGGGTCCAAATGACCAACATTTCAATGGTGTCTTCAATATCCAATTTCTTGTGGATAAGGTAAGGGCTCAGTTCCCTTACCAATCACTCCAAGGACAGTACAAGATTTACTCCTATCATGAAGCAGAAATATCTTCTTATAATCCATGTTAGAATTGTTAGTTCAGTGTTAATGTAAATCTCTTAAGGATTACCATAATCTGAAATTTCATATATATAATTATCTATAACATATACTTTTCCAATTCAATGGTTTCATGATTTGGTTATGTCAACCCACAAATTACTTGTTTGATAAACCTTTCGATGATGCTTAGAGACTAAGTAAGAATTTTTTATTAATAAGATCATTCTCATGTTCTGCTCCATTTTTATTTGAATAAAATTTTGTGAATAAATATACATTATCTTCTATCTAATTCCATTCATTTTTGTTTTTTCACTTTTAGTTCCAATTGAATTTCATATAAATTATGATCCCTCAACATATATGTATTTTTCCCACCTCTCTATATCTACATTATAATTACAAAATCCTATTGAACATAAATCTATGGGAAATTCCATTGTGAGATATGTATTTTCTCATCATGGAATTAATGTCCTTTTTTATCCCATAATCTCTTATTTTTTTATTGAATCCAACTTTCTAGAAACACAAACTTAGGATATATGTATTTGAGTGGAGAGAATGTGAAATTATAAACAACATATCATCTTTTAATTGTGGAATGATTTTTATTCAAAATTTTATCATCATTTTCATTATTATAGTATTTTAAGACTTATTATGGCCATCCATGGGAATTCTACATCAATGAAGTGGAATATTTTGAAAATATTTGATGTTTCCCCTAAGGAAATTTATTCCATTCCAGTTTATAAAAAAATTGAAATATAAATTTTAACAATATAAAATTTAGATTTCTTGACTAAATTTGGATTATTTTTCAAAATAATTATCCTAATAATGAAATTGAAAATCTCAATTCCGCTTTGGAGGTAACACATGTGATTATTAGTATAGGAGTCTATATTATATAATCATTAATGGATATTATCAAAAAAATTATGTAATTTTTTTATAAATAGGGGATAGTTCCTACATATTAGGTCCAAGAGATCGGGTACAAAGAAGGTACTTCACTAGTAAATGTAGTTATTTATTCCATATTAGTATCCCCTATAGATGTTGATCGTGATACAATTATTAAGAGAATATATAACATGTTTCAATTCATTAAAATTTTAGGGGTTGAATTGAATTGAAATTATATAATGTGGAGATATGATATTAGAACTATGAAGGATATTATACATACAATGGTTTTGAGTTCTATAATAATTAGACATAGGGATTTTAAATTTTCTATTATAGAGGACCTAATTATATATTAGGTTGAAATTTAAAACTAATATATAGAATATTTTTATATTTTTTTTTAAAATTAATAAAAATGTAATAATATGTGTTTATATTAATAAAATATAAAATAGGTCATTCTGGATAATAATTTATTTTCCTATTGTGAATTGAAAAGAATGAAATATATAGACTGATTCAAAAGGATTCACCATTATTTGATGGAAATAGTTATATCGTATTAAACATTATTTATATTTTCATAATATTATTTTCACTATATTTTATAGAAAATATTCTTCTTCCAAATTGGGGTGTCATAAAACATTTAATTCAATCCAATGAAGTTTCCCATTAAATGTAGATGTAGTTTTTTCCATAAACCCTCTCTATATACTATAACAATTAGATATTCCTTTGACAATCATTTAAAATACCTCAATTAAAAATTTAAAAAGGACTTATTTGATGAGGTGACACATAAATTTAAAAACATATAAATTTTAATGAATAACCAATTTTGATAGGCCTCAATGTAGAATTTTTGTAGTTTTTCAACTCAAAAATAGAATTTCTTTTTTTAAAACAAATCTAGTAATGTTCTTTAATTATTATTATCTATTACTCATGTATTTTATTATCTCTTTCAAATAAGATATTCTTTCTCTATATTAAGATTCCAGTATTCGGGATTTTTAATGTAATGATCAAACCATTTCTAAAAAATATGCTATATCGATGCTTGACAATGGGTTTTTTGAATATGGTGGAAACTGGATTGTTTCTTCAATTTTTATTTTTGGTTTTGTCTCCCATAGTGATTTTTCATGTAATTTTATTCTGGATTCTAATTTTCCATTTAAAAGTGGTCATTATATAGTATAAAAATGTGGATAGTGGATAATGGAGGGAATAATAACATGTTTTTATAATGAATATAATGCTAATAATGTTTTTTATTATTTTTAAAAACAAAAATATCATTGAGATAATTTTATGAAAGATTTATTTGAAATATGTTTTATTTTCGTTTTGTTTGATTAATCCTATATCTATAAATTTTGGTCCATGTTGTATTAAGTGTCGTATGGGGTTATGCCACCTTTTAAATGATTTCAATGATTGTTATACTCCATTAACAGATAATGTAAAATAGTACAAGGTTTTTTTGTCATATACAAGTGAAGACATGCTTTCCACAAAAATCATACATGGGTACATAATACCCATATGGGTTATCCTAAATGAATATTCATAGACCCATAATCCTAGACATTGTTAATGAAATACAAAAATTACATATCATTTGATATAAAATAAGGTGAAACAAGAATAAAATACATAGATACAATATGATTTTACAAAAATATTATTTAGTTCTTACAATAATTCACACCCTATAATGTATGGGTTTATTGGATTTTCATTCCTGATACATACCAATTTTTTTTAAATTTTATTCAAAAATCATAAATGAATACTCTTAAAATGTTACATACTTTTAAATGAATAAAACATAATATTATTCTTACTTAAATATGTAATGGAAACATATGAAAATGGACGACGTAAGATATTTATTATGGGTAAATATGGGTGATTTGAATAAAAGATCATAAGTGACTATCAGATAATCATTTTGGTATGAAAAAAATAACATATTATGAACCTATAAAAATGAAAATCCCACCTCTTTAAACACATATCACAAATCAATGTTCTTGATATAAGGATTTTGGAGTATTAAAAAAATGGTCCATGAGTCAATAATATATGAACATGAAATAACCACAATGTGAAACATAATAATACGGAATGAATATGAGAATAGAACTAATAAAATTTTCCATCAAAAAACATCAAGAAATATATCACATAAAAGATTAGTTCATATATAATTTAAAAATATGTTAGTCTTGGGATAAAGACCTGTAAACCTTATTAGGCATTCTATTACTACCTATATACCCTCGGGATTTGGCTGACTACCTTTGTATCATTAGGCTTAGGATAACCACTAGTCCGCCCTTGTACATGGGAAAACCACTTCTGTAGACTTCTAATATAGTCATATACAAAAAATTATCCAATTAATTGGAGGGTTATGAAATACACAACTATAAAATAATTAAAACCAATACATATGTTTGCCACATGATAATGAAATCATTTATAATCACATCATAACATAATTTACCAATGAAAAAAGGGGTATCATTAAAAAATTAACAAAACATAATCTAAATCCATAAATATAATCGATGAGGATTGTATCGTTAGATAATATAAATATTGAAACATATAAAATTAAGAAGTATATTTATGTATATTAATCCCAAATTTATAATATCATTAGAAAATATCCCTAAAAACAAGGATAAATATCTTTTTCTTTTGATAACATTTAATTTAATATGAAAAATTAAAAAATAATTGGAATTGTTCTTAACATGTTAACCAAAAAAAATTTATATTGTGATTCATAATGAATAATGATTATAAAAGAGGTAAAATGTGTTCATGTAGACGTTGTTAAAAAGGATGATTTCATTATTACTTTTGTAAAGTGTTTAAAAGTTCATAGAAAATACCACACCAAGAATGTTAAATGATGATATGTTTTGAAAATTTAGTAATAGATATCGAAAATTCCATATTAAATCATCAAATAAGTAATTATTAAACAAATAAAAAAATAATGATTTTAAAAATGGAGATAAAATATTCCCAATGAAATAGTTAGGTAAGGTTGGTTTTTCTTATAATAATATATTTATGTAAATTATGAATGAAAAGGGTATGTGTAGTACAAAGAAGATATTAAAACCCTAATAATTACTAGATAAAGAGAAAATAGAGGTGATTTTAGATAAAAATATCATACAAATTTCCACGATGTAAATTTTTCATAAAAATGTTGAACTCAAAGTGATATTGGATAGAAAACCCTTACCATAAATCCTATCATCCATGGAAAAACATTAACTTGTTGATGACTTTTTCCTTATCAAAACATGTTCTTTTAGAATTAAGGATTTAATATACCATTATGGATCTAGAAACTACTCATCATATTAGATGTATTTAGGAGATATTAAATGTCTATGGATTTAACACCTATTTGAAAGAGAAAAATGGATTGAAAGTAATATGTGAGGGATCTTTTTTAGGAGAAATTAATGGACATTTCATTGTCAAATTTATCTAGGAGAAGGGAAAATATGGAATCACATTTTATATATATGATTTTAATGGTTATATTTTTTCAAAACATTTAGGTATAACTTACACACCTAATAAAGTATTGGTAAAATCAAGATCATATTAATTAAACAAAATTTGTGAAATAATAATTTATTCCTTTTTACTTATTCAAAATAAATTATGATCACTATTACCCAATTTATAAATTATGACGCCAAATTTAGAATCAATTTATTCTAATTAAATTTTTAAATATTAAAAAATATTTTTTAAATAATAATATATAATAATTATAATAATTACTTTTATAGAAAAATTATTATTTAAACATCAAGTGTAATTATTTTTATTTCTTATAAATTTATTATTTAAAAGTATTTTAATTTATTTTTATAGGAATTGTTACATTATATTAAATTCATCAATTAATAATGATCAATGTAATTTATTAGTAAAAAGTACACAAAACTTTGAATATTGTTCTTAGAGAATAACTTTTTTACCTCTACCAATTTAATTAGATCTTTAATTGCTAACATATTATTTTATCAAAAAATGAAATTAATATTATAAAATAATTTATAATTTTTTATTGAAATTATGAGATCAATAATTTTTCATTAAATTTATAAAAGTAAAAAAATAATAATTTTGATAAAATAATACATAACACATTAAATTCATTTTTTCGGAAAAATATATCCTTCATTTCAAAATGGTTTTTTTTATTTTTTTCCATTTTATTTATTATATTATAGATAAATTTCATTGAAATAAATATATAGAAATAAACAATATCATTTATTAATATTAAAATACATTTCACAAAGACAAATAATTGTTTTAAAAATATCTATTTTTACCATTGATTGATTTAATCTTCATTTTTAACCAATTAAAAATAAATTTAGTAATGATTATTAAATTTTTTTATGTGTATAAAACATATTCCATTAAATATTATAAATCCTATAATTTATATTTTAAATAAAAAAATATAATATTTTAAAACCAATTTCTTCAAATAAACATATTTTTTACCTTTCAATATTTAAATAAATATTTATTATAGGTACATAATTATTTATTTTATGTTATTATTTAATTTAATATTTTTATGGATCTATTTTATTGAAATTAGTTATTTAAAGTAAATGTTTAATAAATATTCATATTTTAGGAAAGTAATTTCTATAAAAATAAAATTCAATTTAAAAATGAATTAATATATTTTAATTCTATTTTAAAATATTTATTTTTATAAAAAAAATTATCTCTAATAAAAATGTATTTCTTGGTGTTATATATATAAATAATTCAAAATTGGTAACATGTTTTCTAGTATAATATATAAAGGAAATATACCCCTTAAAATGGAAATGTAACTTCTGTGTTTCCCACATTACATCATATAATCTCATTCCCTTCCATCTTCTCGAAGGAAAATTCTCATTACTATGGTTTTTATTTTGGGTTTTATAACCATATTTATCCCTTCATGATGTTTTTTATCCTTATATGTTCGGTTCTACAAATTATAATTCTTATGGGTGTAGATGATCCCTCGAATTTTCTAATTATAAAGATATTATTTTATTTTATTTTTAATACACTTTTAATTTATTAAAATTAAACAAATGTAGTTATCTATGGATTATAATAACTTATGGTATGTAATGCACAGTTTCATGTACTTTTATGAATGATGAACTGTAAATTATTAATGTGTTGTTAGTATAATCCATATCTTATATGACTTAATTCTTAATACTTCCTAATAGTTTGGAATGAATATAAATATATATTTTATAATTAGAGAAATATATTTTAATGAGTGAAAATGGGTTTTAAAACTGTAGCTGTTACATTTTCTTCCAATTATGTAAATTCTTTCCTTGTAATTTAAATTATATCTCACTAATGAAAATTATTTCAGGAATACATGATATAGACAACACTCAACATATATTTTCTAATGAGAAATCGACCTAACTATCTTATTTAAGATTATAAATCTCCTTTTATTCTTCCAAAAATAGTTCGATCCTCAAAAATGTGTTTTTCCCCTAATCAGTTGAGTCAAATACACAACATGATTTGGTATTGTGACCCACATAATGTTAGAGATATAAAAAGGTATTCATGGTTAGAATTACATAAATTAATAATAATCATCATATTTATAAAATAAAATATTAAATAATTTTTTATAAAATTAACTAGGTTCCTATGGAGAGAGAGACAATCCATGTCTAAAATCACACAAAAATCAATAAAAGAGAGAAAAATAAGATTTGAAAGAAATACATTTCTATAAGAATATATTAGATAAGGGTTATAGACCTCATATGAAATCATCCATTCACTCAATTAAATTAGTTATAAGTAAATATATAACTAGACAGGCAGTGCTTTTATCCCCTTATAAAATTTTCTAGACATTAAGAAGTTGGTAAAACAAGAATAAAATAAAAAATACACAGTTATTGAGTGAATGATTAGTGTACCATTCATTATATCAAATTATTTACCCATTTCAGTAGCCATAATGACATAGTATTTTAAATTACATCTAATTATAATCTTGATAACATTATTTTCCATTATTAACCCTTGGATTGGCATACTTGTTTGCATAATTTCCATACTCCTTACAATTGAAGCATTGGAGTATGGGAAATGCATTTGGTTGAATGTTACTTTGAACCATTTTGTTAGATGTATTTGGAATTCTTAACATAATTATATTCATGTGGAATATTATCTTCTCTTCATATATCACCACAATATTTTTAAAAAATAATACTATGCACGATATCTTACATAATACACAACACCGAGATTTTTTTGAAATATGATATACTAGAACATGAGCCTCAACCTAGTTGGTGAATATTCCTTAAGTGCATCCATGCTACTCAGGATCAAATCCTTGTAGAGGATAATTTATGGAGTAATGTAGAAGTATTGTAGCAGAACTATAGTAGGTACTGTAGCAGGAAATATGCAGTAATATAGCAGGTACTTTAGAAGACACTATTTGGAACTGTAGTAGTAGGGAATATTCCATTGTTTAGGTATTTGGGCCAACATTTGTTCCCTGACTTATTTAAGGCCTTCGGGCCACCTAGGCCTTCGGGTCAATAAGGCCTTCGGCCCACCTCAAGGCCTTTGATTCAACTTAAGTGTAGATGCAACCCTGAAAACCAACAAGGAACAAGCTCTAGAAGGAGGATGACTAAAGAGATTTCACCATAGAAGAAGGGAAATTGATTTAAAGAATGAGAGGGTATGGCACCTGCCATTGGGACAAGCCTATGCAAGCATGGGAAAGCCTAGCCGAACAACCATGTGATGGTGGAGAGCTGATTTCATGATAAAGATACTGGGGAGGAGCAGTTCCATGTAGTTAGTCTGGGTAGTATATAATGATTGAAGCCTATAAGAAACGAATTCTTCTAAGGCCAATAAGACATGTAATACTTAGGCCTACAGGCCTTGTAAGGGTTTCACCTCACTCCTTGAAAGGTGGATTATCAAAATCAATATAAAAATGAAGGCCTTGAGGCTATTGAAGGATATACTAAAAAATTAATATTGTTTATATGTGATATTTATAAATTATCTATTAAAATGGAATTTAGATATAGTAACACACAAATTATGAAAAATAATTATTATGGTTTTTAATAATTATGATATATTTAATATTTCATGTTTAATAAGTGATAAATTTTCATTAAAGTAATTTTATAAATAAAAAAATTTTTAATCAAAAATTCATTTTATTGAATTTTGTGCATATATATATTAAAATTAATGTATGAAAAGAAAATATTTATTTAGAAAATTTATACCACTAATAAAATAATTAAAGAAATATTATCTTATTGTGATTTTTTTATTTTATCTAAAATGATTTATTTTTCTTTGAATAGTGAAAAATATAGATTTTTATATAACTATTATTTATATTCATTCTACCGAGTTGAATAAAATATAATTTTCATTTTTTGATCTTATATTAATGAAACATAATTCTTATTTAAGTATAAATGAAATAATTTATTAAATAGTAACTGGAATTATTCTTTATTTTGATATATGATTAATTTTATTTTCTAAAAACCACATGTGAATAAATAATTTTTTTTATGTTTTATGAATTAATATTGGAATTTAGTTTCTTTAGCTAAAGATTTTTAATCAGAAAAAATGATTCCATATTTGGAATTATGGTGAAAATTTTTGATAAATATGTCTTCTTTATTTTTTTCATTATGAATAGTACCCATGCTAAATATTTTCCACCATTATGAGGGTAATACATGTTAATTAATGTTAAAAATATTAGATAATGTATCAAAATCAACCCATAACTTTCCATTGTTTTATTTAATTAGATTAGTTCAACTACATACATCCTAAATGATAATATATAGGATTTTTTTTTCAATTTTCCATTTATAATAATAGTTATTGTTTTATAAAAATGATAAATTTAAAATTTCACTCTCTGGGCTTTAATTTCCCGTATATATTTTAATATGCATAAAAATATGTTATAAATGCATATAAAATATTATATTGAACATAAAAATATTTTATCAATAACATTAATTTATATTTAATTTTTAGTGATTATATTTTTACTATAAACTCTTACACAATGTCGATACAGTACCTGTAAAAATAGTAAAAAAATAAATGTAAATGATTTTACATAAAATAAGATAATATTATCAATATTTTCGTGGTATTAATCTTATTTCATAGGTAATTATAATTTTTAATTATTGTTAAATGTGTTTATATTCATGTTCTATTTCTTTCATGATAACTTTAAAGTAATTTTAATTGAATACTACAAATATTTACATTAATGATATTTTTAAAGAATTATTTTTAATTAAATGATTAAAAATAACTAAAATATTATAATTGGGATAGTGGGATGAAAAAATATCAAAAAATTTACCAATGTACAATTTTTTATCAACTTTTCACCATATATGTAAATTTATGTTGCTTAATTATTAAAATTTGTTTTTACCACTGTTCATGCTTAAATGGCTTGTAGAGGCAGTTAAATAACAACATATGGTTTTAAATGTATCTTTTATGTGAATTAATATTATTTTTTGGAGTTATTTTAGGCTTATAATATCATACTTTATAAATTAAGGCTCTGTTTTCTTCACTTTACATTATTATTATATATATTATATTAAAATCTTTTATGTAATCCCAAGTATATCATTTCCTTCATTTATTAATCTAAACCCAGTCTTCTCCATTATTAAAAATGTTTTATCACTCTAGAAAATTGAATACCATTTATAATATCTTACTAGATTCCGTATCCACTTTATAAATCTTTCTATCTTCTCTAAATACCGACCTTTAAAGGCATCATGTGTAAACCAATGGGGGTTGCATAATGTTTAGGTAATCATGTTACCCGAATATTTCAATGTTTATATATTATTCAAATATCTATAAATATATTTTGTCTATACTAAAATTAGGAATACATGACAATAAATATAATGATACTTTATTATGATTATAGTAAAACCATTTCCACCTCCTTTATATCAAATGGGAAATTATACTATCAAGTGTTTGTATTTGTGGACTAGCACTTCCATGTCGCAATATGATTCATTTTACAAAACCATATTTCATGGTTTTTTAATATGATGTATTTATATAAGATATAATTATTATTCATAATATAGTTATTATTCATGAAAACTAATATATTTTTTCCTTCTTACCCTTCCACCATTAAAAAATGATAACAGATATCATTCGTACATATAGACTAACACATCTACGAGGTGATATGAATTGTTTTTCATGGACTCATTGTGTGGTTTATTATAAAAATATTTCTAATTTATAAAAATAATAATTAATAATTGAATAAAATTCTATATAATATGAAATTATTACCCCATTTAGAATCAATAACATTCTGATGTTGATTTATGATTTTGAATTGTACAACCTCAAAACATCGAACTTGAACATAAATAATTTAATAAATATATAAGGAATGATAATAAATGATATGGAATTGATAATAATAATTTCATACACCTAAAAAAATTTCATATTAATGTACAAAATTAATATATGTTTTTATATATAATATAATGTACATATGTTTCATGTCAGACTCATGGTAAGGGGTTTGTAGATTAATTTATTTTTATTAGGTTTTATTGCATATTAATTATCTATTTTATGCCAACATTTTTTGTTTAATTACCAATAGTTATATTATTTATGTATTAAAAAAATTTATGTTGATTTTTAATTTTTATAAACATTTACTTCATTGATTAATTATCACATTAATGTTACATTTTTTGTAATTGTTTCTCATCTCAATTTTGTTTCTGTGGGGAATATATCATATTCACCTCTTATTTCTTTTGTGTGGATTTTATACTAATCAATTTATATTTTATCCAATGAATATATTTGTATTCCCATTATTTAATGTTTCATTTGATTTTTTTTCATTCAACAGGATCATGATTCAATAGTTACTAAGTAGTAGAAATGGTTTATTCTATAGTCTCATTTTTATTTGGGATTATTTAATTTAGAATTTCGAATAAATGCAATTATAAGATAATTCCAATTTTAAATAAATGTATTTTTTTTATTCTCTTTTTTCTATGACTTTTTCATTTTAATCATTTAATTTTCCTATATTCTGTTCATAACATGATCAAGAATACATTTTTTGGTAAATGGGGTAATTATTTCAAATTTAGTCTAAATATTTTTTCCCATGTCCATGTTTTATAAATATTTTAAAAGAATTTTATAATTTAAATTTCAAGGATTTCTAGAGGTCATTCTTAAATATCATTTATTTTATTTAATAATTTTAAAATTTTAAATATAGAATATTTTACATTCTTTATAAAAAAATATGGGTTTTAACACATACATCTTGACTGTCTCATCCCATCATCATGACTATTATTTTTTTGATGCATCCATTAAAATATTTCATGATTAATTTGAAATAAAAAAAATTTCCTCGTATTTTTGATGTTTTTATTTTTTAAATAAGTGATTTCAAAATGATAATCATATTTTCATCAGGAAATATTTCAGTGATCTGTTAAATGTATTTTCATATATGTCGAGATCCTTAGATAAATCTTTTGATTTACTAAAGATATACTCCAATGATACTACCAACCTTATTTCCTTATATGGATTATGATCATTGTCTTAAATTTATTGATTGTTATAATATTAACATATTATATGTGTTTTATGAACATGATAGTTTATATTGATTATATATTGACTTGTTATTTATTTCATTTATATGATGAATGCATTGTACATAGTAATTATCCTTGTGGGACGTTATAACCCCTCTATGAATTGGTAGGTCTCATGAGAAAATAAATATTGGGTATTTGATATAGTGATTCCATGATTAGTTTAAGATATCTTGGATTGAGACCACGAATCAAAGTTTAGGATATAAAAAATTATGGAATCCATCATTATGGAATCATTAATTTGTGTACATGTAATTATTAGTATATTATTATTATCCATAAAAACATAAATAATAAAGTTATTATTTATATGGAATTATTTTACCATTATTTATTAACATTTGATTATTTATATTGAATTATAGGATCATTTTTTATATTATTCATGAATTATTAATTTTATAATATTTTTTTGTATTAATTCCCTTACTAGGAATATATGTAGGTTCTGGGTGCAGTGGAAGTGCGTTGGTGGGTGTACCTAAAATTAATTTTATCGTTAAAAATGATCAATCTGAGATACATCACGATAATAAAATGTTGGATCTTCGAAATCGAATGAAGAATGAAGAAGAAATAGGGGAGTCCTGAAACCATAGATAAGATCATCATAGGTTGGTTATAATTAATATAATTAATTGAAAAGAATTACCTGGATGAAATTCTTTCTTCATTGATGTTTCCGGTCATGATCCACTGGGATTCATCATTGCGTCGTATAATCCAAGTGTCTGATTCCTCTAGTGGAGATCCTCACGTGTTCCACGTATCTCTGGATGTTTCCGAAGGGATATCCGGGTACTAGCACAGAAGATCCTTCACTTGCGATGTCCTCCTTTGATCACCTTGATTCAGTGGAGGTGGATCTCTCTCTTATAGCCCAAGAGTGTTCTTGGTGGAAAAGTAATTCTCTCTTGGCATGAGAGATTTTCGAAATCTTTGGTTCACAACCAAAAAAAATGTCTAGGCTAATGAGAAATATATACATGGTAATTTTAATTACATAGATTAATAAAATGATTAAATTACACGAAAACATTTATTCATTTCATTTGTGTCTTAGTAATACCCCATGTCTAGTAATAACAGTTGAATATTATTATTACTTTACATTTTCCCACCAAATTACACCTAATATTATTTAATTAAATAAATAATTTAATTTCTAAAAAATTCATAGAAAAAATACAAGGTGTTTGTATTTAATATACACATCGTGTACTTGTGTTTTTCCATTTTTACTTATTTCCTCCACCACATTTATTAGACCTTGAATAATTGATCATTATTTCTCAAATAAATATCATTTCATTAATCGCTAATAAATATATTATTTTGCCCACAATATATTCTCTTGAATTACTTGTGTCTAAATAAATGTGATTAGGCATCATTAAATAATTATTAAATCATAATCAAGAATAATATTTATTTAACTTGTTAAATTAATATTTAGATGAGATTCTTGGACACAGTTAGTGTGTACCACTATAGGCCTCTTTCTTAGTGGAATTAGGTGTATCTTTCCAAAAGTTCAAGGTTAGAATCTAGCAACATGCCAAGGCACCCATAGAGAGAGAATTTAACGCCGCGATTACGTGTCACCTCTTACAAAGGATTACCGTGTAATGTAATCCCTTTATCTTGATATCTCAAATCAATCAGGTTGCATGCTAGTCCCATCAACCCATGTTCTCGATTATTATTTCTTTGAATTCCTGGAACTGAACTTGCCCATTCGTTACCATGGACATGGGATTTATTTAGGCTATATCAATTACATCAATGGGACTGAGAAATCTACTTCTGTTATGGAACATAAGTGACAAATCTTTTCTCGCATTATCTATTTATCCAGTATTACTCATGATGCACCCAACATATCCTACCTCACTACGAACAATGTTTCGTCACAGTTTTCATCAATACATCTCAGTAAGTGAGTTTTAAAACCCATTCATAATAATCTTAAAGTCTAAGGACCAACACACATGTCCGCAGATAGGAACATCTAATGACACTATGAAATTTATATTTCCTACTGGCGGGTCCTTTTCTCATAATTGCCTCTTGGATATTACCAAGGGCTCACACAATGATAAGTTGCCTCGATGTTTTATGATTCCTCGCCCATAATGGCATGTATTATCTGTGTCCCTCAAATAACATCATCCGGCCATAGAACATATATTTAAGAACAATGTTATGAAATTTCTTGGTTCTCATCATACCAGGGATCCACTATGACCCTTTAATGCAACATTAATCCTTATCACATTATCACATGAATTGTCAAGAATAAAAACAATAAAGTTGTGATAAGGTATTTATTAATTAATAAAGTACAAATTAGTCATTTCTAGGACACCAAATCCAAAAGACTCCCACTTGGACTTGAGCCAACTACTAACAACCTTTAACCCACTATCTATCCCATGTATTCATGCTTCTGTTGAGATATGCATTTAGTCATGGGGTCCACCATGTTTTCTTCTATGGACACTCCCCTCATAAAAACTTCTCCCAATTGATAGAAATCCTTAAAGAGGTGATACATCCAGTGTATGTACTTTGTCTATTGATGTGACCTAGGTTCTTTTTCAAGATCAACCATTGTAGTTTTATCACAATATAAAATGATAGGATCCTTACTACTAGGCACAACATCAAGCTCCTAGACAAATTTTTAAATCCAAACGGCATCCATGGCTGCCTCAGAAGCTGCTATATACTCAGAATAAACTATAGAATTGGCGACAACTAGCTGCATTGAACTCTACCAGCTCATAGCTCCTCCATTGAGACAGGAGAAATATCTAGATTATGACTTCAGATCGTTCTGGTCCGTCTGAAAACTAGCATCAGCGTACCCTCTAATAAAAAGCTCCTCGTATTCTCCATAAACCAAGAACATATCATTAGTTCTTCTCAGATAATTTTGGATAGTCTTAATAGTAGTCCAATGTGGTTCTCCTATAATTTCTTAATATCTGCATACCATGCTTAGTGAACAGGAAAAATCAAGCATGGTACATAACATGACATACATGATGGATCTTATATCCAAATCATATGCGATCTCCCTCATTAAATATTTCTATTATTGTGTCCGAGAACAAATATTCTTTGAAAGATGTAGGCTATGTGACATTGGAACAAATACACTCTTGGATTATTCCACACTAAATCTCTTTAGTATCTGGTCAATGTATGTAACCTGACTGAGTCTATGTAGCCTCTTGGGTCAATCACAAATGATCTTAATCCCTAGAATGCAGGTTTCTTCACCCAAGTCCTTTATGTAGAATCATTTGTTCAACCAGTCCTTAACTAAATGTAATACTAGTATATCATTTCCAATAAACAATATGTCATCAACATATACCACTAGGATAACGATCACATTTCCATTAAACCTCTTATACAAACATATCTCAAATTCATTCTTAATGAAACCAAATTCCTTTATGACTTCATCAAATCGAATGTTCCATGACCTGGATTTTTTATTTAATGCATAAATGGATTTCTGCAACTTGTAAACCGATTTGGTTTCACCTGGTGTCAAAAACCCTTTTGGTCATGTCATATATACATCTTCCTGAAGGTTCCCCTCACGGAATGTTTTTCTGACACACATTTTCCAAATCTTGTAGTCATGGTAAGATGATATGTCAAGTATGTTTCTTATGGATTTAAACTTGGAAACTAGTGAGAAGGTTTTATCATAGTCAATTCCTTGACACTCTATGAATCCTATAGCCACTAGCCTTTCTTTATATGTTATAACTCAACCTTCCTTGTCTAATTTTCTCTTTAATACCCATTTGCATCCAACAAGCTTTACATCAACTGTCTCATCAACTAGAACCAAGACAATGTTTAGATACATGTAATCCATCACAAAATTCATATCTTATTACCATATTGTAGCATGTAATCTTTCTACCGATTCCTTGTAAGAAATAGGTTCATCATTGTCCAACAATAATGATTCCCCATCCTGAGTGACAAGGAAACCAAATATCTATGGTTCCCATACAACTCTTCAGCTCCTACACAGTACTTTTGTTTCTGGAACCTCTTCCACAGGGACCTATGGAACTTGTTCCTGTACCAACTCCTATGTATCTTGAGCATAAAATTCGTCGAATTCAATCTTGCTCCCACAATCCTTTTTGAAGATGTTATCCCTCTCAAGAAGGACAGATTGTCTGGTGACATCCACTTTCTTGTCTGAAGGTTTATATAGGTAATATCTTATCATTTCAATAGGATATCCTATAAATACACACCTCATGCCTTGGGGTGCTATTTTTTTTCGTGAGAAGGAACTAACAAATTCCCCGCATCCCCAAACATGTGTGTGTGACAAAACGGGTTTATTTCCATTCCATAACTCAGAGAGAATTCCATTTTCCTCCTTAGTTGGTACTCATTTTAATGTGTATGTTGCAGTTTGTAATGTGTATCCCCAAAAGGATAATGGAATATCTACATGACTCATCATTGACCTCATCTTGTCCAATAATGTGTGGTTCCTCCTATCACTAACACCATTCCATTGTGGTGTATAAGGAGGAGTGTGCTGAGATAGAATCCCAGACTTTTGTAGACGATCGATGAACTCTTGGTTCAAATATTCTCCACCTTGATCTAATCAAAACTTATTTATCTTCATACCATGCTGATTCTCTACTTTATTCATGAATTCCATAAATTTCTCTATGTATTTTGACTTATACTGCATTAAGAATACATATACATATCTACTCAAATCATCAGTAGAATTAATTAAGTATGAATATTAACATCTAGATTCTACTGGAAATGGTCCACATACATCTGTGTGAACAAATACTAGAATCTCCATGGCCCTTTCGCTATGTACAACAAAAGAAGACATGATCATTTTACCATGTAAACAATAATGTCATCTATCAAGTTATTTTATCTTAGTAGAGTCCAAATACCCATCTTAGCAAAGCTTTGTAATGTGCTTCACATTTACATGACTGATTCGGTGATGCCACAACTGGGTGATGTATGAGTCATGTGAGTTTGTTTCGTAATCGATTTACAACATTTTGATTTCATAATTTAATACATAGAAACCATTATGTAAATTTTACATACCATAACATACATTTTTCTTGTAAAATAAGAGACCCATATTTCCAAATTTGTAAATAAATCCTTCCATATCCAAACATGACACAGAAATTATGTTTTTGATAACACTAGGCACATAATACCAGTTATGTAAAACCAAAATCATCCCAGTTGATAATGAGAGGTGGTAATCACCAATGGATAATACAACCAGCCTCAAGCCATTGGTAGCTCAAATATCCACCTCTCTACTGGAAATCGTTCTAAATCTACTTGGTCCCTACATTTGAAAATAGATGTGAGCCCCGAAAGCTGTATCTATTACCTAATGTATTGAAATGGAATGATTACAATTGATAACAAATGAAACTTCAGCATCCCCACACTTCTGGGTGAAGTTCCTCTTCCAGTGGACTTTTTTTCCATAAGAGAAACATATCGCCAACCATTTGTGGCCCTGCCTCTGGATCATCCCCTTCTAGGAGGGACAGTTCTTGGGGGATTCAGAGCATTTATAAGTCCTTGGACCATATGTATTGTCCTTTATTTTCTTATTCACCATAAGGACTGTGGGTTTGTTAGACCCCATGTCTTTATCTACAAAGAGAATTAAGGTTAGATGTTATAATAGACTCTTCTCATTGTTTATCAGGCTATAATTTACAATGAAGCGAGAGATAGTCTTGGGAAATGATGATAGGATGAGTTCTGTATGCAACTCATACAAGAACTTAATCCCTAAGATGTCCAGGCATTCAATGTAGCCAATGAGATTGAATACATGAGGCCCAGCTGTCGTAGAATCTCCATGCATGTTTTTAAATAATGCATTGGAGAACTCATTTCTCTCCTAACTTGCCTTCTCTTAGTAGATATCCTTAAGGTGAGATATCATATTATACGCGTCCATGTTTTCGTGTTGCTTCAAGAGCTCATTAGACATGGCCGATAGCATGAAAGACTAGAAATCAATGGCATCACCCATGTGTTTCATATAGAGATATAGTTCCTCATCATTGGCCTATTTTCCAGGGACAATTAGAATAGGATCTTCCAGCACATACAATTTCCTCTCGTAGTGAAGAATGATGTGTAAACGAGTATATGACTCTTGAAAATTGGTGCTGGTGAGAAGGTTTTACTTCTCAAGTATGGTTCACAATGATATTTTTGAAGTATGTTTTCATTCCATTTCTACAAATGTAGATTATCAAAGGTATATTACTTTATTATGATAAAACTGTGGAAAACAAATAAATTAATAATTATTAGTCTCCAATTATTTTATCAAAATACAATATCCCTCACCATTGACATCAAAATATTTTTTTTTCTGAATATTCTAGTGGAAAGGATCCATATTTTCCTTCACATTACCCAAACTAGTATTGGTCAATCAACTTGAAGGGTTTTAGGTAGGATTTATAAATTTCAACATCATTATATCACAGTTCCTTGATCCACTGAGTGGACTCCCCAATTGTGAAATCCCTTTATTTTGGATTTCCATAACCTTTGCCTCTTGGTCACACCAAGTCCTACGGTGGTAGTCAATCCATGATGCGAACCATGTCACGTTGACCCAAAACCTTGAATTATAATCTCCAATAATTGAATGCACCCCAACTAGGGTTGGTTAACCACTTTGAACTATGGTTCGATTCTAAGAAAGATTATGGAAGGCTATATTGACTTAATATTTATTTGAGGGATATTATACTTATAAATAAATTTCCAATTTGTTTTCTTTTAGTACATGCTTTTTAATATTAAGTGGGATATACTTAAGTGACTAAACATTTATAAGATAATATTTATGCATAATCCAATCTTATTTTAGTTCCATTTTTCATTCTTTGTTTGATTCATTAATTGTGTGATCGGGACAACACACCAATAATAAATAAACCTAGAAAATGAATTAAATAAAATAAATGGTATGATCATGATTTTTTTCTATTTGTTACTTTATCTAGCTATTAATAAACTAACCCAAGACCTAGGTTAGAAACATCTTTAACCTTTCGGGTTCAAGTTTACAACTTTCCACATGTCCAACTTGGTATCTCCTTGGATTGGTTTCACCATGGCTCCTGACTTGAGCTGCCTTCACTATCTTTGGAATCTCCATCCATTACATGTGAATTTATCTCACACACAGGGGAGGGGTAAAAAATGGTTCTTACATAAAATAAACCTTGGGTGCACATGCCCTACATATTAATGAGGAGAAGGCTCACAGGACAACCAATTTAATTTAAATAAATAAATTAAAATAAACCATTCAAATACAAAGGTCTTGGTCTAGCTCATAATCATCCATACATGCGACGATATTTACGCATAAATAAAAATAGTATTCAATTATTTAATCATTCTTATTTAAGATAAATCATGCTCGAATCAATTAATTATCTTTATTTAATAAATCCTTTTATCTTAAACCCTTTTTTGAATTTCCTTGATATTCTCATCCATCAAAATTTTAAAAAAATAAATTCATTTCAAATTATAGTTTTATGTAACTTGTACTTTTGGGTAAGCAACTAAATTCCTGTTCATTACTACATAATGAGTAGAAAAGAACATTACGCAGATGTTAAATTAAACACATATATATAAAACAACAATCACGTGTTGTGCCTCATATTTACACCTTCACTATGGTACACATCTCAGGGGTTTGTATTATATAATAATAAATTTTAATAATTCTGTGTAATTTTGACGATTACAAAGCATGTAGTTCCGAATACATAGTGTGTACATTTGTTCACCATCCATTTGAAGTTCATGCCCGAGGTCATGGATTGTAGATGTACAATATAAATATTCGTATTACACGGCGTGTTCAATATGACACATGCCGTGTAATTTTTGTGTTACATGGTTTACAGCTGGGAAAGCAGTGTACGGGGTAAACGGTCCAACATGAACCCAAAGGGACTACATGTCGTGTTCAGTGGACCACACATCGTGTAATCTGGAAACTGTGTGGCACCTGATCCTGGTCAACGCATGGAGTCTTAAATACTTAGATAAATCCATTTACAATGCCTGATTTTGCGGACCAATCTAATGCATTGAACCTGGACTACACATCATGGACTGCTGAATACACATTGTGTATTTGTCTTTAATATGACCAGGAACATTTGGCACTTCCAGATGAGATCCACTATTTTATTTTAATCAAAAATTAAAAGAAAAGTCATTTCTGTAAGGTGAACGAGAAAAGAGAGTGGAGGAACAGATCTGAAGATTTAGATTTGAAGAGTGATTAATACTAAATTAAAACAATTGAATTATTAAATGCTTATATCACCAATGAAAAACTGAATAATTAAAATCTATTATATAACCCTTCTGATACAACTTGTAGGTTCTGGGTGCAGCGGAGGCGCGTTGGTGTGTGTACCCAAATTTGTTTTTAGAGTTAACAACAATCAATCTGAGATATGACATGATAATAACACACTGAATCTTCAGAATATAATGAAGAACGAAAAATAAAGTGGGGAGTCCCATAACCATATATAGGATCATCATATGTTGGTTATAATTAATTTAATTATTGGACAAGAATTGATTTGATGGAATTCTTTCTTTTTTGATGTTACTGGTCCAGATCTGATGTGATCTGTCATTGTGTCATAGAATTGAAGTGTAGGATTCATCTAGCAGTGATCCACATGTGATCCACGTATCAATGGATGCCCCTAAAGGGATATCTGGATTCTATCGTAGAAGATCCTTTACTTGCGATGTCCTCCTTCGATCACATTGATCTGGTGGATGTGGATCTCTCCCTTGTTGGTTGAGATCATTCTTGGTGGAAAATAAATTCTCTATGGGCCTGAGAGCGTTTCCAAATCCGTAATGCAAACCAACACAAAAATATCTAGGCTAATGAGAAATATATAATTGGTATTTTTAATTACATAGAATAATACAATTATTTAGTTACCCAAAATAATTTATTCATTGCATTTAATTCTTAGTAATACCCGATGTCTAAGAATAACAGTTGTCTATTATTATTACTTGACATGCCTCCAAAGAATTACACCTAATATTATATAATTAAATAAATAATATAATTTCTCATAAATTCCCAGAAAAAAATACATGGAATTTATATTTAATATACCCGGTGTATACTTCTATTTTTCTATTTTTCATTATTTCCTCCCCCACATTTATTATTCCTCGAATAATGGCTACTTATTTCTCAAACAAATATCTCTGCATTACTAGATAAAGAATATATTATTTCACCCACAATATATTCTCTCAAATAACTAGTGTCAAAATAAATGTGATTAGGCATCCATAAATAATTACTAAACCACAATTGGGAATAATATTTATTTAACTTGTTAAATTAATATTTAACTATGATACTTGGACACACATAATCTGTGACCCTCTAGGCCTCTTCCTCAGGGGAATTAGGCATTGCCTGCCTGAAGTCCAAGGTTAGAATCTGGTAACATGCCAGGGAACCCAGAGAGATATAAGTTAAAACCGCAATGACGTTTCACCTCCTATGAATGCTTACTCTGTACTGTAATACCATTGTCTCGATATCTCGGAAGAAGCGGGTTGGGTGCTAGTTCCATCAACCCATGTTCTGGATTATTCTTTCATTGACATCCCGAAATTGGTCTCGCCCATTCCATAACATGTCCATGGATTTATTTAGTCTATGTCAATTCTATAAAAGGGCCTGAGATATCTACTTCTGTTATAGAAAAGAAGGGACAAATCCTTTCTCACATTATCTATTAATGCAGTATTACTCGTGACACACCCAACATATCCTACCTCGCTGCGAACAGTGTGTCATCACTGTTTTTATCAATACATCTAAGTGAGTGAGTTGTAATACCCATTAATAATAATCATAAATTATAAGGACCAATAAACATGTCCGAAGATAGAAACATCTAATGACACGATGAAATGTGGATTTTCTACTGGCAGGTCTCGTTCTTATAATATCCTCTATGATATTACAAAGGGTGCACAACATGAGAAGGTGCCTAAAATTTTTATGAGTCATCACCCCAAATAGACTTTATTATTTGTGTCCCTCAAATAACATCATCCGACCATAGAAAATATATTTAAAAATAGTGTTATGGAATTTCCGGGTTCTCATCGTAGTAGGGATCCGCTCTGACCCTTTAATGAAATATCTATCCTTACGACATTATCACGTAGAAGAACAATATATATGTGATAAGGTATTTATTAATGAATAAATTAAAAAGAAGTTGGTTCTAGGCCACCAACTCTAACAATATACAAACAACATTTTAATTTGATTATATACCATAGGATTCCATGACTTTTATTGTGGTTGATATTCAAGGATATTCTAGAGGGAGTAACAATGTTCAAAAAAATATACTATGTTGTATTTTATTTTTAAAAAAATAATAAAAGATTAAATAATGTATCATGTTTTCTAATACTACTGAAATATTTGATACATTTTGAATGGATCCCTTTTATCTAATGGTAATGTATTATAAAAACAACTAGATCTGAGTTACTTGAGTTAGAATGATACACTTTATATAAATAGAATTTTATCAGGACCCTTGGAACTATATTTAACAAAAAAAAATTATTGAACAAACCCCTATGATATATTCTGGGGATAAGTATATGTATTAGATAATATCACATGTTTTAGTAAGGTAGATATTTTTTGATTTTCTTGGATAATGCATCACTTTTTAGGAATGGAATGTTGATGAAATTGTGACATAAATTCACCTTAGAGTAAAAAATCTGAATGGGGGGGGGGGGTTCTATTACAATTCACATCACCATTTCATGAAGAGTGGGACTAAGAATTAACAAATGGATAGAAAAACTAAGGGTATATACTTGGTTGAATTCTCATTTTCCTTATGAACCACTATAGTGAGTTATAGGATATAACCTCTAAAAACCAATGACATGATATAATTAACTGTGATCAACCTAATGTGTCATGGGTTAATAATTGTTTTAGTTTTTAATATTCATATATTCATTGATAAACCATTAGTGGTATTATTTATATAATTTTTAATATGATTAAGGATATTTTCAAAGACATTTATTGGAATGTAATTTTTTGATTTAATATGTGTTTTAGTGAAGAGTTCATTTAGGGATGATACTTTTTTATCTATTGACATAAGTTGAAAGATATTGATATCCTTTAGGGTAAATATGAACTTTTATGATGAGAAAATTATGGATAATTAGGAAAAAAGGTTTATTACACTTTATAAAATATTATTTATCATATATCAAATCATGGGATTGAAGATCCATTTAGTGATTAAGTTAATATTGATACTTCTAAAAAAGTATATAATATTGTGAAAATTTTATATATAAGTAAAATGAAACATTATTTTTTAATATGGTATTTCATTTGAGGAATTAAAATTTACTAAACTTATGGATTCGTATATGTTTTTTTCTAGTCGTTTGACTGGTATTTATGTTATTTTGGGAGATGACAATAATTTTCTAAAGAATATATAATTACGATATTTACATTGTGGTATATTAAATAATGACTTGTTAATGTCATTTACAGAGAAATATTAAATAGATAAAATCAATCTATTCTATGGGTTTCAATTGTTTTTGACATATGATTAAGAGTATTATGGTTATTTGATATTTTTGGGATTTTGTTCAATGATTTGAAAATAATTTACTATTTATCAACAATAAAGTTTACTAATTTTGGATATTATCTCATATTATTCGAACAAATTTAGTTTTTTTAGTGTAGAGAATCATATGGAATAATTTATTATCCTTTTTTGAACTTATGATTAGTTAAAATTAAATTTTACGGCCTCCAACAAGAAAAATTTTATCTTGAATATTCATTCCATATAATAAGTGATGAAATATAAGTGGAAATTGATTAAAGTAAGACCAAAAGTTGAAATTATTATTGTAAAATTTAAATAAATCAATTCATAATATGTTCTCATGTTCATTTTCATGATAGAAAAATAATCACTCACTTATAGTAAATGGATCATGAAATATAAATTTCATCTTTTTTCTCTCACTTCTAATTAATTTATGGTCTTATTTATTCATTACTATTTTTAATTTTTTGGTCATAAACATTCTAAAGTTCTTATTATATATCACTATTTATAATTTCCAGAACAGTTTTCTCTTCTATGTTTATGTTTTAACCTATTGATATTTTTATCATTATTAGGAACCTAATTATATGTTATTTCAGGTAACCATTATGACTAGTTCTTCCCATTTTATATGGATATTTTATTATCCCTTTATAAGATGTGAGTAATCAATTAATTTATTTCAAAAAATTAACAAAATGATTATCGAGACAAAAAATAGTAGTTTGTAATTTATTTAAGCAGGGATAATATAGAACCCTAAAAATCTAGTTTAAAATAACACAATTATTTTTATATTTATTAGTGTGATGACCCAGACCCCCCCTTGGTCCCTTCCTTTTCCAAAATCCGGATCCTTAAGGGGTACGGATCGGTGTGACCGATCGGACGAACCGGCCGACGTCACCCGGCCTTGCCAAGTTGTTTCAGTAACGCGCACAAAAGCTTAATTAAATACTAAATCAGCTCATGAGTCAGTTTAAACCACTCAGCACCATTAATGATGAGTCAAGCCGCGTGGTCAACCCACGACTTCCACGTCTTACGCGGTTCGGCGTTTTTATCTCAACCGTTCCTGGCACTTATAAATTAAGGGTTAGGCTGTGGTTTCCCCCCCTTCTTCGATCGTGGCTCTTCTGGTGCATCGGGACCGCCGCGTCGTTATCCGTAAAGTTCCGCGCCCCCAGCCTAAACGTCGATCATCTATCAACAAGTAGGGAATTTCTCTCGTCTCTCACTTTTGTGTATCATGCGGGGTGGGCATTACTTTTATTCCTATGGAATTGGTTGAACCGAACCCTAATGAAGATAATAAACGACGTTCTAAAGAAAGAAGGGGAAGGGGTTGTGATCATTGTTTATGCTTAATCTTGTGATCATCCCTTTTTGTTGTACTGGTTTAAGTTTTCTGAAAATTGAGGCCGTTGGTGGTCGTGTGTTTGCACTTGAATCCCCTCGTGATGTTTTAAATGGGTTGCTGAAATTGTGAACTCCTACTGGGAAATTGGTTAATCACGTATATCCGGCTGAATAAGTTGAAAGCACCAGGATCAACCCTTCTGTGATAACCCCCGGTTAGAACACACGGAAATTTGAAATCATGGAGTGTGTTAAATCTTTGAAATCTGAAAATCCCTGACTTGTGTTGGTAGTGGCAGTTGGTTGTTTTTCCTTTGGGCCGTTTGCTGGAAATGTGGGAGGGGATGGGATCCCCCGTTCTTTTTATACTCTTGGTGGCTGCGTGAATTTGGGGGATGGGATCTCCTGTTGGTATGGTTTCAGTGGTTGTGAGTTTTTTATCACAAATTGGGGAGAGATCCTCTGTTGGCAGAACCGGGTGTGAGTGTTTTGGTTGATCCTTGCTTTTTGACGCTTTCCTTGGTTATGGTTATGGTAGTTTCCCAGTAGTGCTTAAAATTAATCGAACATTTTGACTGAACGTGAAACAAGAATGGGACAAATGGTTTTGTGGGCAAGGGTTGTGAATTGTGACTCGGAATCAGTGGTGTTGTGTTCTGTAGGTTGGCTAGGAAAACCTAAGTTTTGGGTGAGTGTTTGTTACCTATATCTATACTTGTAGCTTTGTGTTTCTTATTCGCGCCCCACCCAAGTTGAGCACTTAGTGCCGAACACCCCCATTTATGGGGGAAGGGTGTTTTTCCCAACACTATACTTAGTGGCTGGTTATTAGCTCCTTTTCTGCTCCCTTTCCCGGATAGCCCAAGTATCTTCGGGCAGGCTGTGATGGCCTGAAGTCCATTATTAGCCCAAGAACCATCGGGCAGGGTGTTGTGGTGGTTGGCCAGGTGTGTGCGGCAGGTGGTTTCCCAAGTGTCTTCGGGATGAGGCCCAGGTGTCTTCGGGCGTGGCAGTGGATCCTTTAGCCCATGTGTCTTCGGGCGTAGCGGTGGTTGTTCTGGCCTAGTTGTTTGCAGGCATGGTTACATGTGATAGTTGTGGCCCAGGTGTGTGCGGGCGGGATTCGGCAGTGGGACTGCGTGTGGTTGTGGCCCAGGTGTGTGCGGGCGGGTGTGGCAGTGGGACTGCGGTGAGAATGGCGGGATTGGTCCGATGCGTATGATGTCTCAATAACCAGTGGGAAAGTGGCGCGGGGTACCCAAACATCGATGTCCTCTTATCTATATAATACTTGACTTGCGTTATTTGGGGAGCGAGCCTTGGTGAGGCTTGGGATGGATAGTTTTCCTTGTTAGGTGTTTGGTTTACTCTTTTCTCACGGGACATTAGTACGTTCCCCCACTTGTGCACGAGAGTCTTGGTTTCCCCTACTGAGTGTACTTGTATGCTCACCCTACGTATATAAAACTACTTTCAGGTTTCCAGGAGGACTTCGGGGATCACGCAGGACCTTACTAGCTCGGACTTTTGGAGTAATTACAGTTGTTCACTTTTTCTTTTGGTACTTACTTTGTAGACACCTTTTTGCACTTTGTGGCTTTCACTTTTGAAACATGCATGTGGGAATGGTTTACTTTTGGCTTTACTTTTCTTTATACCTTGGTGTTGTTGGGTTTTCTCATCCTTATCTTTCGATCCTATAAAATAAAAAGGGTAATGCCTTCCATTTGCGAGGATTTCCTATACCCTTGGTGCTAGTCGCCACTCCGGGACCTATTGAAGGCGGGTTTCGGGGGTCATTATCTCTCCTTAAACTTAAAGAAGGAAGGGCCTGGCAATCTGCTGACCCTTCCCTCATTTTGGTAAAGGCGGGTCGTGACAATTAGCATGCATTACCAAGGATTAAATGAAATACAATATATTACAAGAATATTATTATTTAAATGTGATCTTTATAACCTTTTCAATATTCTGGAATGTTTAAATAGTAATAACCATATTATGAAAAATATTTATAATGGTGTTAAATAATAATAGTTTCGTCATTAATGCATAATAAATAAGCGCACACGTTTTTGTAAAGTCGTTTTATGGTTAAAAAATATATTTTCATAAAAAATGGTTTTTACTACACTTTATGTGAGGATATATTGATTAATTTATAGTAAATTTTAATATAAAATTTCACAAAGTTGATATAATTTTTTTTAATTATAATTTTAATACTATCTTATTTTATATTTTTGGGAGCTTTTATAAAATAAATGTTTTCTAGTGAATAGTGAAAAATATCAATTCTTTATAAAACTATCACTTCATTTTATTAACTTAATTAATTTAAATTCATATTCTATTTCTAATTATATATTAAATGAATATAATTATCCTTTAATACTAAATAATATAATTAGTTTCATGGGAATCAATATTATACGCGCTTTTTTATATGTTCAGTTTGGGATTTAAAATTCTTGAATGGACTGAAGGCCTTTAATTTTTATTGATTTTTATTATAATCCTTCATTTATGAGTAGAGGGGAAACCCTTAAATGTACCAAAGGCTTAGAGACACATTATATGGCATATAGGCCTTAATGAAATTCATCCCAAACATACTAATAGAAACTGCCCCTCCCCAGCAAATATTGTGATGTATCCTCTCCACCTTTGCATGGATGGTTGGATAGCTGTCTACTGTAGATATAAACATGAATGGTACTAACAATAAGGAAATTGCCTCTCATTCTTACATATCTTTTTGACTATTCTCTAGTGAATGAATCTTCTCTTGAATCCTCATATGGAGCCTTGTTTCTTGAGTTCCATATGGTTTTATCTCCATTACATGTGGCCTGAAGGCCTTGAGGTGGCCCGAAGGAATTTTGGTGGCCTAAAGACCTTGAGGTGGCCTGAAGGCCTTGGGTGGCCCCAAGGCCTTGAAGGTGCTAGGGACCAAACGAGTGGCCCAAAGGCTGAAACAAATGAATAGTTCCATGTTCTGTTATACTAAACAGTATCTTCTAATGTACTACTATAGTAACCAAGAAATATGCCTCCGTCTAGAATTGAACATAGGTATCTTGCATGCACTAGGAGATTCCTCACCAACCGAGCTAAGGCTCATGTTCTATGAGATTATAAAAACATTTTCCTAAAAATAGTTTTAATTTTCTTCTTACCAATTTATTATAGAATTGATCTCTAAATCATATTGAAATTTAATATTGAAATATTTATTACATATTTTTAATCCAGATGTTTAAATTTGGTAAATGGTACCCTTTGTTGGTCATAATGAATAGTAACTATGGTAATGATTTGTTACCTTGGTAAGAGTAACAGATTTTAATTAATGTTAAAACTATGGTATAAGGTTTTATAATCTACCTGAAACACTATTTTATTTCATCATATGGTATTAATTCAACCATATCCATCCTAAATTCAATTATATGTAATTTTAGTTCTATTTTCCTTTTATAATTATATTTATATACTTTTAAGAAAAGGATAATTAGATAATGTCACTCTAATTTAATTTATATTTTATGTTTGAATTGGGATAAAAATAAGTAACTAATTAATATAAAAATATTATTTTATTTGAAATAAATTTTTAATATTTATTTCATTTGGAATTATTATTAATGATATAACTACCATAAGCACTTGTGTAACACTGAAACCGTTCATGTGAATATAGTTGAGAAATCAAGGTAAATGATTTTTAAATTGTAAAATAAATTAATTTTTATGAATTGTGGTATTCCAAAAATTTCATTGGTAATTATAATATATAAAAGTATTTATTTTTTTCCATATTAGAATTCCATTTCAATCTTTTCATCATTTATGTTATATTAAATGAATTGTTTCAAAAAATATATTAATGATATTTATGATTAAAAACATTTAATTATATGAATTACAAATAAATAAAATATTTAATGTTTAAATTGGTCTAGTAAATAATCCCAAATTTGAAACATGGTCCTTTTTTCAGCAACCTTACACCTTATAAGTAACTTTATGATAGCTAATGATTGAAAAATACGTCACCCAGATTGAGGTTAAAAAGGGTTAATGAGAGGGTTAAAGTCAAAGATTTGGCATAAAATGTAACAAATACATGTCTAAGTTTATTTTTTTGAAGGTAATTAGACATTATAAATTCTTAACTAATAAATTATTTACATTTGGAATAACATTTAACTGATTATTATATAAGTTATATTTAAATATTTTAAAAAATTCCATGTGTATCTTTTCCACCACATATAAATTTAAACCAAATCATATCCTTTATGAAATAATTACGGGATCTATATATAGGTAATTGCTTATAAAAATACCTTTTATATTTAAAATTCACTACCTAGTTTTTTTAGTTATCTAAATACAATTATATGAAGGATTAAGTGGTAATCCTAAGGATGTAACCCAAAGAATAGGTAACCATTTTATACACTTTCTTCAAAGTTTATTTTTTCTTATACATACTATAAATTTGTTTTATCAAACCTAAAATATGGAATAAAATATTATTTATATACTCATATTTAATTATTATTATGTTAAAAAAAATTTGATCGCATTTTTAACAAATAGTAAATCGAAGTATCACTCAGGCGTACATGCAAACTAATGCCTCCACATAACAATAAAATTCAGTTTCCATTACTATATTTCATTATTTGTTTTTAAGATGTAATTAATTATTATATATGATATTAATGAAATAATTATGTATCTATAAATATTATATATTACCTAACTTCATACACTTCGATTCATTAAAAAATGATAATGTCGCTCATGCGTACGTGTGCACTCCCTCCTCTATAGAATGATTTAATTCATTTTTCATGACTGGAGAACATGTATTATTACAATTTCTTATTTAATATTTTAAAGTAAAATAAGATAATATTTAAAATTATAGATATTACTTACAAATGAAACATTTGACAAGGTTAATCCTACCAATTTTTTTTTGTGATTATGAAGTGAATTCCCTTGCAACATCAAACATGAACTTAACTGATTTAATAAGTATATAAGGAATTGTAATAAATGAGAAAAGGTTAATAATGAGGTGATAAATTAATTTTTTAAATTAATTATATAATTAATTTATTATTATCATAAAAAATATAAAATACATATGTGGTGAGTCAGACTCTAGGTAAGGGGTTTCTTAACCCAATTTGATTTTAATGGGTTATTTTAATTCGCAATTGTCAAATTTTTTCTATGATTATTTATAAAATAACCTATAATAATTATTTGTTTTTTTTATATTTTTTTATTTTTATTTACATATATTACACAAATTCTATTCACTAATTAAATATCAATTCAATGTAATGATTTTTGTAAGTTTTCCTCATCCCACAATTGTTTCAGTGAGAAATATGCCATCATATCCACTTATTTCATTCGTGTGGTGTTTATACTTCCAATTTCATATTTTATATCATGAATATATTTAAATTAATTTTATATAATGTTTAATTTTAATTTATTTCATTTAAGTGGGTTATGATTCAAAAGGATATATAGTTTTAAGGGTTTGAATAAAAATCTCATTTTCATTCGGGATTATTTATGTGTAAATTTCCATTAAAATAAAATTATAATATATTTCTATTTTAACCTCTATATATTATCATTTTATATTGATATATATATATATATATATATATATATATATATATATTCATTTTCTCCATTCATTTTCATATATTTGTTACTTAATATGATCAAGAATGTTTTTGAATGAAACTGATACTTAATTTCTCTTTGGTCGATGAAATTTTTTTTCCACGTACATGTTTTCTAAATATGTTTCTTTAGTGGTCCTAATTACACATAAATTTTTTATTAAGGTCATATTCAGGATTATATTACTTTATTTTAAAAATAATGAAAATAAGTTATTTTAATATTTCCCTGATAGAACTTTATGAAATTCATTACGAAGTTAAAAATGGTTTTTAACATATAAAGATTGACCCACCTCTTTATTATATTAAAAATATTATTTTCACTGAATATTCATTTAATAGTTTTCATAGTTCTTTTAAGACAAATTTTTTTCAATAAAATTCTTGATTTTTTCATTATAAATAAGTTATTTCAAATTAAAATGTGTATTTTACCTATGAACTATTCTAATGATAATTTAAAATTATTTCCATACTTTTTTATATATTTTGAGGAATCATTTCCTATAATGTGGATATAATATAATGAATAATTGAAAACTATTTCAGCGGTTTTTGAGGATCATGTTTCCTAATTTATTACATGGGGAAAATATTAACATTTTTTATGATATTTTTCAATACGAATGTTTATGTAAATTAAGTATTGAATTTTTATTCACTTATTTAAAATAGTTAATGAATTAGAAATATAATGTGATGGGTGGAATCATATATATCCTCTAGATGCACTGTTTTGTCACATGGGACAAAGTGTATTCACGATTTTAAATAAGGGATAACCATTTATATTGGATTTCATGGTATTATTCATTGATGGTATGTTTATATGTCCAAGATTTTTCATTTCATCATTATGAAATCATCTAATAATGTCTATCTAATTATAGGAATAGTAATGTAATCCATCGATAGGATTCAATATCATGTAATTATTTATATTTAATTATTTTATAATCATTTATTCTTTTCATATTATAAATTCACTATTTATTATTTTATAGTTTCATTGTTTGTATTTCCTTATAGGTAATCTAAGATCACCATTTTATTTTCTTCATTTCTCTATGATTCCATGAATTATAATATGATTGATATGTAAGGATAAATTATAGGTAATAATTATTTTCTTAAACAAAGAACTCTATTTTATTTTATGTTCCCAACTATAATTTGATATTCAATATTGGATCAAGATGTCCAATTCAACTGAAATATTAAATCCTTCAGTATGTGATGAAACTTATCTTGTGAAAATATAGTAAATAACCACCAACATTGTGTTACTAGATTCTGGGTGTTACACATCAAATCATGAAGTTTTTTTAATTCAATGGAGATAGTTCCCCCAAGGATCTTCTCACATTTTCATCATACGTGAAGTTTAATTTTATTTAATGAATGGGTTTCATCACATAGGCTCCCACAAATATCAATAGTTCAGTTATTATCACCAAAATAAGAGAATAATGGGATTATAAGATTTCAATTTCTACGTTGAAAATAAATTTAATTATTTTTTCAAATATTGCAAAATCTAGTATAATCACTTTCTTTAAGAGACATAGTTTTAAACCTCTAAACAAGTAATAATTTTTTCAAGGTCAATAATAAAACAAATTTTATTTGTTGGAAGTATTATATATTATTATTTATAAGTACCAGTGGATTCATCCTCATTTTTGTTCTTTAAATGTAATATTCTCATCATTTAAGTATGAATAATGATGGTAAAATATTTATGGGAAAATATCTTCTAAAACTCGTAAAATTCAATATAGTATATTTCATTATTATTCATTATACATATAATGAGAGTCCACCACTAATAATGTTCACATTATAAGAAATAAACATCCATGATATCCATTTCATTCTCTTATCACGAGAGATAAAAAATATATTATCTACTATATTGTTCCATTTATCACATATTTCTTGATTATAAGACTCACTAAATGTGGTGGATATTTCAATATAAATGAATCAAACATGAGTTGTTCCTTCCATGGTGTGTTTTGTAGTTTGGAATGATCGACATTATTTTTCATAGATTGTGAGAGTTTGATTAGCACATAATAGAGATTTATCACTCTAGATCACATACCACATGGTTACACTTTTGAAAATTCATTTCATTTTCAATGACACTCATTGTAAACAACACACATCTTAGTTATAATTATTTACTAAAATTATAGAATGTTAACATGATAAATAAATAATAAAATCCAATGCATTTGAGTAATTACTATATGAATTTTAGATCTCAATATTTTAATGTACCAATCTACGGTGTCTTCAATTTATACAATGATACTTTTGATTAAACAATTATAATTTTTTTAAACCTGAGATTCATTAAGTTTGATTATCTTAAACTAATCCACAAAAATAAATTCCCTTCCCCATCTATTTCCAAATGGTCAACCACATACCCACACTCCTTGATCCAATTATATAAATAAAAAATTTATATATGTTTTTATCCCAATATAGGAAACTTAGTAGCAAAATACATACATATTACATCACTATACAATAATATTATTTAAATACTATAATAAATAACACCATATCTCTAAGATGTTAGTTTTTTTATTCAATATATATAACCAACATATTTTATAATCATTATACAATATCTATGAAAATTTCAAATCATATTTCATACACTTATATAAATATATTTTTTAATATTATACCATATAACCTATAAAATTGTGAGTTCAGAAAATCAATTAGGGTAAACATGAGTGTCATCAATTAAAGATCATAAGTGATCATAATATATCCATTAGGTATGAAACAATTATCAATGTATGACATCCTATCATCATGAAAATCATACTCAATTTAACATGGATCATAAATCCTAGTTTTTTAGATAATAATTTGGGAATAACCTAAAAGAATGACCATGAGTCAATAATATTTTATCATTTAATATGAATTATCTATAATATTATATAATAGAATGAAAATAAGAATGGAAGAAATAACATGAATCAAAGTAAACCATAAGGACATTTATTTCATAATGTATTGGTTCATCCATATCCATATAATGTAGTAGTCTAGGGTTAACCACCCATGTTAATTATTGTGATTTTGATTACTATTTTTATACCCTTTATCTTTTTCTTATTTCATGAGTGTTCTTGGTCTTGGGATAACCACCTGCATACCCTTGGTCTTGTGAAAACCAACTATGTTCCCTTGGTTATGGGCTAACCACATGTATTCGATTTTGAGATCATAAGCTAAAAAATATTACCCAATACATTGGAGATATATAATAGTCCCACCTATCACAAAATTAGAAACTATATATATCTATTACAAATTATATTGAAAAATTTATAATCCCATATGGCTGAATTCATTCCTAAAAATGAAATTAGAATAATTAAAACATTCACATAACATAATAATAATTCATAAAAATAATAAATTTGTATTGTATCATTAGATCTTAACCCCAATGAATCGTGAGAATCAAAAAAATAAATTGATAGAGATGAAAACATTTTATAATCGAATTGGGATCATTTTTGATGAAAAACTAGAATTATACTATTCTTTTGAAAACATTTATTTTAAAACTAAAAAGTCACAAAATAATGGGGATTTTTATTATATTGAAAATCCATGAAAAAAAATTTAGGTTGGAAAATTAAAAAATATTGTTATAAAATAAATTATATTGATTCATTTAGAAAGTGTAATAACTGTAGGATTATTTGCCCATTTTTTAAAGAGGTGTAAATCCATTGGAAAACAACCATATGAAAAACATTTAAAGCATATTAATTTTGAAAAAAATCAAGAAAACTGATTAATACCTTAATAAATATCGGAATAAAAAATCATCTAAAAAACAAAATTAATAATATGGACATAATTTGAAAGGATTCCCAACCTAAAATAATATTCATGGTTAGTAACTCTCATAAGCATGACATGAGGTGAAATATGAACTTGAAGTCATCCTGAATAGTAAGAGAACATAAAAATCACATGAATATCCAGGTGAGAATAAAATTGTGGTGGATTTAGGGATAAATATATTAAAATCTCCCCATATGAAAATTTAGTCATAATAATCATTAATTCAGTTTTATAGTAGAAGGAAAATTATTACCTACACTATTGAGTTCCATATATGTTCTTTAATTTAATGATGAATTCACTTGTTCTTGACATGAATTCCTTTATAATGACTGATTTATGATTTATTAATAGAAATATAGGTTACCTATTATCATAGAATTATTTTGGAGATGGAAATTTGGCAGCTATATAAGGGAGCTTCAAGGGAGAATAGTGGGTTTGAATGGGTTTATGAGATCTCCTTTTATAGGTTAAAATTATGGACATTTATTTGGAAAATTAAGTAAGGTGAAGTTTAAATATGGATTTATAATGATAGTGTGAAATTTATTTATTCCATACACGACAAATAAAATACTCTAATAATATATAATGACCATTTCAATTAAACATAACTTGATAGATAATATTATACTCCTTGATAAATTTTTAACACCATGGGAATTATTTCATTACTAAAAATATAATATGATATGCCTTACAAGTTTTTTATGTGATATTTCTAAATATAGACTCTATTTTATCTAATTAAACTTATAAATAGGATAAATATACATTGAAATAAAAATAATAATATATATCAAAAAAATTGTTTTGTATAAATAATATTATTTAAACATTACGTGTTCTTTTACTTATATCATATAAATTACTTATTTAAATGACTAGAGATGTATTTTTTATATTTTTAACATTTTTGTTTTATTCCCAATTAAAGTTATTAACCTAAAAATACAAAACTATAGAAAAATGGTCATTGAAAATAACCATTTTACCATTACTATGGTAATTAACATTTACCTTGGTAACTTATTTATATATATTTAAAGTATGTTTAACATATTGAATAATTTTTACATGAATATCAAAAATTTGATATCCATATTTTTATATCCATTTTGTAATAGGGGAAAAATAAATTTTAATATAAGAATACATAACACCTAAAAACTATTATAAAAACTATAAATTTTTTTATATAATGAATTTATTATTATTCCATTCCATTTATAAACATTATACGACTGTAAATTTATAATATTATTTATAAACTCAATTATATTCATTTTTAGTGGGGATTATTTTAATTTATTAAAATAATACACATTTATCATATAAAAAATTATTTAAAAAGATATCTTTATTTATGATTAAATTATTTTATCTTCATTTATAATAAATTGATCATATATTTTTTTGAATTATTATCAATTTTATTGAATTTAACCTTTAGTATTCAGAATTTGGTAACGAAAATTATAAATTAAAATTTATAATATATAATCAAATAATTTTTTAATAGAAAACATTTTTTATCTATGAAAAATTAATCTAATATTAATTATAGTTCATTAATTTTTATTTGATTTTATTTATTTACCTTCAATTTTTTTGGAAACTACTCTCTTTAAATTATTATTTGAAATTTATTAGTTTTATAACAATTTGTTTTTATAAAAAAAATTCTTTAAAAATATATGGTGTTTTCAAAATTGAATTAGTATCCTCTCTCTATGGAAAATATTTCCATTTGCAACAGGTAATTTTCCATGATTCAAGGGCCTCTCGCAAATAACCCATCAAAAGGGGTTATTTTCGAACAGACCATTTTATCATCTCAAATAATAATCATTTATATTGGTTATGTAAGGACCCATTTCCAAATATTTGGTGTGAAATTCTTGTCAAAGTGTGGGTAGGGAATTTGTGACGAGTTCCCTATTCCCGTCGCAAATGCTCAATGGCAGTTTAGACTATTTGCAACGGGAAAATTATCTCGTCATAAATAGTGTGTCAGTAGGGATCCATTAGAGACGAGACCCTTTTCAAAATAAGAATTGAATAATATATATATATTATTATTATTATTATTTATAAATAAATAAATCAGAATATTAATATATATATATATATATATATATTTTATGTTGTTTATAAAAATGTCATTATGATTGGACACTGAAAATGTTATGGTTTAAGAAATATATTTTTTGGTGCTAAAATTTGATATATTTTTTACAACCAAGTATGGGTTCTAGTTGAACTTCATGTTGATATAAATATGGATCGTTTCCCTAATGTATCAAGACAATATGAATGCATTTGTTCAGTTTTGTGTAGGCAACATGTCCTTTTTATTAAAATTGATGTTATCTTAAAATAAAAAGATGCACATTGAATCATATCGGTCACATCACGCATCGAATTGAGGTATGGAATATTCCTACACATCTCAAATTACTTATGGATCATTGTCCTAATGTACCAAACATATATGAATGTGTTTTCCCGATTTTGAGTGGGTCGGTTTTCCTTTTATTAAAATTGATACCATTTTTAACTAAAAAGATGCACTAGTAGTGGTACAGGTCACACCGTGTGTCAGATTGAGGTACAACTGATTCGAAATGACTCAAATGACTTATATATGATTGTCTTAATGTATCCAAACTGTCCAAATTTGTTTTTTAAATTTTGATTTCATCAAATGTTTTTTTAATAAATTTTCATTTTAAATTGGAAAGAGGAACTTTGACCTATACCATTCAAATTTGGTATCAGTAAGAGCAAGACCAATTCCTTCAAATCAAAAAGTAATTATGAATCTATGTACTAAATTATCAATAAAATATGAGCATGTTTTCATTATTTTTAGTGGGTCACATTTTTTGACTGTCAACATTAAACTAATAGTGGAGACATTGAGTTATAGAGGTCTCACCATGCATCAAATTGACACAAATCATCCATATCCTCAGGAAATGAACCTATGTTTCCTGAAATACTATAGGAAGTAGATTTACATAGGATGACTAATGCTTAGATTTGTACAAGAAACATAAAATAGATAGAGAATGTCTTCATGTTTTTCAAAGAATATTACAAATGTGTTTTTATGAAAGGTTTTTACTGATAAATGGGTTTCTTATAAGATAGGTTTATATATATATATATTTTTTTATGTAAAAGTTTATTAGAAAATGATGTGATTTTGAATTTATGTGTAATTTTCTATATTTTGAAGGCATAGAAAATATAAATTGTGACTAAAATATTTATGAAAACTGAATCACTGGATAAACATGTAAAAATGGTTTATGGTAATAAAAATATCTCCATTTCAATATAAATAAAAAATATACATGAAAAGGTAAAATCAATGTTTATGGGGATGATATTTTTCCCACATGGAGGTATGTGATCGGTTTGCATGAATTGAGATTACCGAGATCCGTGATGGGGATGAGTCTTATGACCTAGAAAGGGCATACCTTTAGGAACTGGAAGGTCAACCATCACATGATCCACCTGAGTTTCAGTGGGAGGAGGTGTCAATTTCATGTCATACGGTTCTTCCAATCCTTCCCCCAATAGGGTAGTATATGGACCTTCCATCGTCAAATTAGAAAACCATGCATGTGATGGATCTAAACCCCAAGATGGAGGGAACTACAGATGTCCTATCAGGAAATATAGATTCCAAGCCTCCTCATGCACTTCCAAAATCAGTGATGATTGGACTTCTATAGGGTTAACCTATTCTAGTATAATTGGAAAGAGATCACATAAAGGACGATGTGGTCTATGTCATTGTCATCATAACACCTCAGTACCATGAGCTACTGGAGGATGTTCATCTAGGGAAAGAACCTCCTCTCTCTATATTTGACTCTCAAATATGCTTTGGTGAATTGTAAGATAAGATGACTTCAACTCTAACACTGTAGGATAGACCATTTCCCAGATAAGGAATCTCTCCTCCTCTATACTACCCATATGAATAATATTATTTCATTGGGTATGTTATAAAGAGATTAAAAACGAATTTTAAAATTGTTCAATAATAAAACTAATAGCAATTTATAGACTTTCCATATTATTAAGATCTATTTCATGATAGGTAAGATATATAATAGACTTTAGGTTATACCATGGATCATACTTGACCTTATCTGAAAGATAGAATCTCAACATATTTACAGACAAGATATATATATATCTACACGTCTTCCCTAGATGTCGAGATAGTTTTCATGTATTTAGAACCATTCCTCAACCTTCCCCCTATCAGCTGCACAACATGTTGCTCCTTTTTTTTCTCGAGGGAATTGGAAATTTCTCAGAATAGTAAATCTGACACATTAATCAACTAGGTTATTGAAACTCAGTAATATGGAATTCAATGAGAGGCACTATGTATATAACATCATGAAGTCTAGCAGTATTGTATTCTGGAAACTGGTTTTGTATAGCCTAGTATGGAATCCATATAATTTGAAATGTCATGTGACATTTTTCAATTAATAAACTTACTAAAATCCAAATTTAAGCTATTGGTAAAATTTTTAGTTATGGATAGCTTTTTTCTATATACTTGTTCAAGTAAGATACTATCCAACTTAAGGAGATTTTAGCCTAAATGGTGTGTCAAAACCATGTCAAAATTGTGTTTGTAACTCCACCTATAAAATAAAACATAAAAAATGATCAATAATGATATATTTAATTCAATAACTACTACTAGAATCAGAAACTAACAGTGATGAGTGATCATACTAGCATCCATGTAAAGTGTCATGATACATCTCTATATGGAGTAGTGGACCAAAAACCTGAGGTCTGAATGAGGGGATACACTCCCATTCCCATGTCTGAAGAATGATGATGCATCCCCCGAGATCTGTGCGGTCTCTGTGGGATACTGTGCATAATTATTTATATGTGTATGTCATGTATACCGATCACCAGTTTTACATCGTGTCCAAATCAAATTCCTCCAATATATATAGATAAATTATTTTCACATTCACCCCTAACTGATCAACACACAGGTTTCCTCCAATGAGCTTTAATATATATGAATGATCAGAACACATGATTGTCTTGTCATCAGCCTCATCGGGTAAATGTTGAATCTTATCCTCTAAAAAGTGCATATATATTGACCCACCAATTTTAGCCCTATAGTCTGAAAAAAATTTGATGCTTAACAATTTATGAGAAAGGACAGGACAATATGCACAGGTTATGAAAACCCTACTTTTTATTACAACTTAAACATGATTTATTACATAAAAAATCACTTGATACAACAAAGAAGATTGAGAGGTTTGGTGTCTTTGGGGATTAGGATCATTACATAAATACCTAAAACATGAAATAAAACAACTTTATTGAAAACATCCTTTACATGACCACTACATTCCCTCGTACTTGGCATTGCATGGGATAACCTGAGGACATGCATAAGAAAAGGGTGAGCTATAAAGCCCAGTAAGGGAATACACATGGAATAACATGAGGAGTAAAATACATGTTTGATGATATTCATATCAATAGAGCACAAGAGAAACATGAACATAAAGGCATGATCAAGCATGATAATCATATCATGGAAATGTGGCAACAACACTTAACATGGAATTAGCATGATCCAAGGCTCATTGCACATAGAGCATGGGTAAATCCTCATTGCAAATGAACCACGAGTAAAACCTCATTGCACTTGAATTAGCATGAGTCAAAACTCATTTCACATGACATATCATGATACAATACTTTACCCAATGCATTGGAGCACTATAAGGGCGCACCCTTCATAAACATTTCATTTCATCCATAAGTGTGCCACATGGATTCATAAAACATAATCATTTATTCCAAGATAAAGGAATGTAGAATTCATACATGAAACTTTTATAATAAATAAGTAAATGTGCATAAAGTTGAATACCCTTGATGGAGAAAGGGGCATGGTATTCACTACACAATGGCATTGGCTTAGAAAATCGGTGCGATTTCGGCAGCATAACGGCGTGACATAAGAATTCATTAAAACAGTTGATGAGAGATAAAGGGGTTACTAATTATATTTGAATGTAATGGATAGTAAGGAGGTCATATAGATACATGTCCCAACAATTGTAATGGAATTTAGATTCATGGTACAAAAGTATTGCTTGAATGTAAAAGAGGAGAGATAATCTCTTTTCGGAATTTCGACATAGTAAAAGGTGTACATGGGAGGCATCTAATGAGAGAAAAAGGGATCTCCCATAATTCAAAAATAAATAGGGAAATATGAGAGATGTGAAAAACCATACCCCAACATTCATAATTGAAATTAAATGGGGAAAAGAACTTAAATAAAATTGGACAAAAATGAGAAAGGAAGAAAAACCCTTACTTGGAAGTGTACTTCCAAAGGCTAGAGAGAGGCTTGTGAGAGGCTTTTTGAGAGCTTGGGGCACCTTGGGAAAATTCTAGAGAGACTGGGGAAGAGGTTTTATGAACTCCGAAGGCTTTGAGTGAGGAGTAAGTTGGATCTTGGTTTGGTTTATATAGGAAAGGTGAGGGAATTCTTTATTATTTAGGTTTGCGTCCCCTTACATTAAATTAATCCAAACCACAAAACATACCATGGTTTTTGCCCATGGTTTTTTGAAAAGGGAATAGGAAATAAATATTTTATAAGGAAAAATATCTTACTTCTTAAAATAATAGGGTTGATTTTGTGGAGGTGAGTCATACTCCCATGGAAATTAATTTAAAAATACAAGGTGTTTAATAAGTCTTAAGGGGTCCATTAATGATTTGAAAAGTAAGCCAAAAAACTGAAAATTACATTATTTTTATGGTAAAACATATATTGGCCGAACATAAAGATTATAGTATTTTATTACATCACAATTGGGTCATTATGATGTCATAAAACACATTATATATTTAAACGGTATTTAATTTTTACTCAAAAATTTGACTGTCTCAGAAAATTATGAAAAATTCACTATTGGATAATTTCAACGTCCTGATTCCAAATATAACATTTATTTTATCTAAATATTTTTCTAAATATGTTAATTTTCACTTTTAAAACAAAAACCGACATTTATTGGAAATTCACGGGTTTTGACAAAAATGGCTTTCAAACCTTAATAAAAATTATAATTGCATTCATACAATTATATGATCATTTATATATAATAAAATTAATCTAATAATAATAATAATATTTTATTACAAAAAATATTTAATTAAAAAATCCCATAATTTAATAAAATAGATTTCTTAATTAAATAATAACTAAAACACCATTTGTACTTTAAAAACTATTTACAATGTATCAATAATGACAAGAAATTATATTCATTATTATATAAAAAAATAATGTACATGAACATAGTATTATAGATTAGTTACATAACCCCTTAAAACATCCACATAAGACCTAAGGGTAATTTGTGTGATGGTGACAGACTCTTCGGGTGGCTCGGATAACATTGCTCGAGTGGTAATCTCTATCAACATCCAATTTTCCCGTAGACGGTCTCATTCGAGCTTGACATGATGAAGCTCAGCTTGGTATTTGTCAAGATTGAAGCCCATGGACGCCACCTATTTTCTGTGATCTGACAAATGGGCTTTGTATGGAGTAATTCTTCTGGATGAGGCCCTCGCTTCTTTTTTCTGAGTAAATTTGGATTTGTTGAAGCCATATATTTATACTAATCATGTGATCACTGTTCAATGTCTATATTAGCAATGGTCAAAATTCTTAACATAAAACCAATGAATTAGACATTTTATATTAATATAAAGAGAAATTTAATAAGATTAAGAGGGATTTCCATTAATGAAACTTTGGGTCATTACAACATTCCCCCCTTAAGAAATTTCTCCCTCAAAATTTTCCATTTCCCACACTAAAACATATATGGGATACTCAGATTCATCATTTCCTCCGATTCCCAAGTCGCTTCTTCAAACTTGTGGTTTCTCCACAATACCTTAATGAGGGGCATTGCCTTATTTCATAGAACATTTTCTCTACGATCTAAGATCTTCAATGGTTTATCCTCGTAAGAAAGATCATCTTTCAATTGCACCACGTCAGAAGTTAGTACATGTGAAGGGTCTGGTATGTACTTCATTAAGAGGGATACGTGAAAGACATCATGTAATTTGGCCATGGTAGGTGGAAGGGCTAGTCGATAGCCTAAAGCCCCGACACAATCATGAATCTTAAAGGGGTCGATGAACCTTGGACTTAACTTCCCTTTCTTTCCAAACCTCATGACCATATTCCACGGAGATATGCATAGAAACGCCATGTCTCCAACTTTAATCTCAAGGTCTCGTTGACAGTTATCTTCATAACTCTTCTGTCGACTCTGGGCTGCTGTGATATGCTGCTAAATGGTTTTCACCTTCTCCACCATTTCTTCGACCATTTCCAGTCCAAGCAGATTACGTTCACCGACCTCATCCAAACATGACGGTGTTCTGCACGTTTTCCCATAAAGGGCTTCATATGGTTCCATTTGGATGCTTGAGTGAAAACTGTTATTATAAGAGAACTCAACTAGAGGAAGATGTTGATCCCATCCTCCTTTAAAGTCCATTGAGTATGCTCTCAACTTGTCCTCAAGGGTTTGGATAGTCCACTTGGTTTGGCCATCAATTTGAGGATGATAGGACGTACTAAAGTTCAGTTCACTATTCAGATCATGTTGAATAATCTTCCAAAACATAGAGGTGAATCCCGTATCTTTGTCAGACACAATAGATAGTGGTAATCCATGAAACCTTACCACTTCCCTGATATATATCTGTGCCAATTGATCCAATGATAAATCCTCCCGAAAAGCAATGAAGTGTGTAGTCTTTGTAAGACGATCCACAACAACCCAGATTGCATTGTTGCCTTTGGATGTCTTTAGATATCCGGTGACAAAACCCATGGTGATTTTCTCCCATTTCCATTCTGGTATGGGCAATAGTTGCATCATCCCCTTATAATTCTAACTCTATGCCTTCACTTGCTGACACACCAAGCACTTGGATGTATATTCAGCGATCTCCATCTTCATATTATCCCACCAAAAGTTTTCTCTAAGATCTCGATACATCTTTGTGATCCCTGGGTGAAAAGAGAAATTTGAACTATGTGCGTCATCCAAAAGTTCGTTCTTCAACTCCGAACTTGATGGAACATATAATATTTTCCCAAACCACACAATTCCTTCTTCATTAACATTAAACTACTAGGATTTCCCTTTTTTGATAGCTTCTACCTTTTCCTAAATTCCCACATCATCATTTTGAGCATCCTTTAACCTTTCCAAAAGAGACGATTAAGAAATCATTTGTGGAAGGATTGATGAAGTGACTTTTTTTATGACTCCCATGTCCATCTTCATCAAATATAACAAGATAGGATCCTTCTTATTTCTAATCATTGATAGAATCGCTGGGTCCTTTCTACTTAGGGAATCTTCCACCTTGTTTGCTTTCTCAGGGTGGTAATGTATTGAATAGTCATAATCCTTGATGAGCTCTATCCATTTCTCTGGCGCATATTAAGCTCTTTCTGTGTGAATATATATTTAAGACTCTTGTGGTCTGTATATATCTCACATTTCACCCCATAGAGATAATGTCGCTAGATATTCAAGGCAAAGATCACCACCGCTAACTCCAGATCATGCATTGGATAGTTTCTCTCATGGATTTTCAACTGCCTTGGGGCAAAGGATATCAATTTATCATTCTGAATCAGCACACAGCCTAATCCCTTCTTTTAAGCATCACTGAATACCACAAAAAGATCCCGACTTGTCGGTAAAGTGAGTACAGGTGTAGTGATAAGACTCCTTTTAAACTCCTTGAATCTTTCTTCGTATTCGTCACTCCAAGAAAAATTTACTCACTTTCGAGTTAGCTTAGTAAAAGGGTTGGACAATTGTGATAAATTTCTCACAAATCGTCTACAATATTCAGCTAACCCTAAGAAGTTACGGATATCCATTACCGATGTTGGCCTTGGCCATCCCTCAATTGCATCTGTTTTGGAGGGATCCACAGATATCTCATTTCTTGTGATGATATGGCCCAAGAATGAGACCTCATTCAACTAGAACTCACACATGCTATACATTTCATATAGTTTTTCCTTGCAAAATGTCTCTAGTACAGTTCTTAAATGCTCCTCATGATCCTCCTTGGTTTTGGAGTATATTAGGATAAAGACTACCAAAAATTAGTCTAGGTAATCTCTACAGACTCTATTCATCAATTCCACGAAGATTTCCGTAGCATTTGTGAGTCCGAAAGGCAATATTATGAATTCATAGTTCCCGTATCTTGTATGAAATGCAGTCTTGGGGACATCTTCTTTCTTTACCATTACTTGATAATATCTCAACTGTAACTCCACCTTGGAGAAGTATTGTGGTCTATGGAGCTGATTGAACATGTCATCAATTCGTGGGAGAGGATACTTGTTCTTTATCATGATTTTTTTAAGTTCACGATAATTAATGCAAATCCACATTGACCCATCCTTCTTCTTGATGAAGAGGACTGGTACACCCCATGGTGAAGCACTTGGGTGTATAAACCCTTTTTTCAGATTCTCCAGTAGTTGTTTCCTCATCTCTTCAAGCTCTACAAAAGCCATTCTATATAGAGTCATGGATATTGGTAAAGCCTCAGGTATATGTTCAATGGAGAATTCAAAATCTCTTCTAGGAGGAAGACCAGGTTGTTCCTCGGGAAACACTTCAGCGAATTCCCTCACAATAGGTATTTCTTCAAGAATGGTTTCTTCCTTTGACTCAATCATCTGAGCTCGATATGCATGCTAGTAGGGCATTAATATCCATGCTTGAGATAATGGAGCTAAAGGACATTCATCTTCCTCCTTACACACATAAAGAACCATGGGTCGATTCTCCATATGGAGTGTGATTTCCCTCTCCAGAAAATTTATGTTGGCTCTGTATAAGGAAAGCCAATCCATGCCAATAATTTCATCAAATTCCACCAGAGGGAGTATGAAGAGGTTCTCCAGGAAATTCAATCCACAGATTATAATAGGGGAGGAATTATATTCATGTGATGCAATGATTTCGCCATTGGATATACTCACCGACAGCTTCACTTCCATGATTTGTGGTGGTGCTGGGATTGTTCTACTAAAATTTCAAGATATAAAAGAATGCATAGAACCTGAATCAAAATTTACGTTCATTATTCTTGAATGAATAACTAGAGTACCTGTCACCAATTCATTGTTGGGGTCCACTTCGGCAGAAGTGATGGAAAAAGCTCTTCCTTGTTACCTTGGAGATTGTTTGTTCCATCCGAAAACCCTCGGATTAGGGCACTGATTTGAAAAATGACCCGGTTCATTTCATTTATAGCATTGAACAACGCGTTGAGGTTCGAACGTAGCATTCCTCTCATCTGTCACAGTTGTGGGTCTTTCTTTCCAACAGTTAATAGCTAGGTTCCATTCTCTTCCACACTTGAAGCATTTCCTCGTCCCCTTAAGGAAATTTCTAGGGTGCTTCTTTCCGCACTTTTGGCAAGTGGGGTGCTGGATATTCTTAGCACCATTGGATTTATCCATCGGACCACCAACATTGAAGTCCACCTTATGCTTCATATACCCATGATACCCCTGTGATTCTCCGATCTCCATTTCGACCTTGAGGGCACATTGGACAATTTCCTCATAGCCGTCGAAGTCACGGATTGCTAATGCTTTCTATAGGCTAGGCTTCAACCCACCAAAGAAGTTGTCAAATTTGCATTCTGGGGTAACGACAAAGCCGAAAGCGTATCGTTCAAGCCTTGTGATGTTTTCCACATACGATCCAACAGATTCTTTATCTTTTTGCTTGAGGGAAAGGATTACCCTTTCCTTCTTAAGCTAGAGGGTGCGCGGAAAATATTTATCGAAAAACCATCTTCCAGAAATCCTTCCATTCCAATGCCTCGATCTCCTACTTAGGCTTCATATTTTTGATCAACATCCACCATTGATCAGCTTCACCCTCTATATGATAAGTCACCAGGAGAACCTTCTCTTGTTCAGAACATTGAATGATGGAGAAGATCTTTTCATTAGATTTGATCCATTGTTCAGCGCTCGTAGGATTGGATGATCCACTAAAAGTAGGAGACCTTTGTCTCCTGAAGCTCTCGATAGCAACTTGTTATTTCTGGGGGGGGGGGGTTGAACGTTCTTCTTGACCCATGTTTCTATTCAAAACATGAGTTATCTGAGATATAATCATGAAAAAGTTCGTGATTCCTGCTCCCATTGGATTGGGCATCTCATTAGTACAATCATCACACTAATCTTCACAATGGTTATTATCCTGAGTCCTCCTATTATTGGCCATTGGCTAGAATAAAAGTATAGTTATGGGTAACACATAAAGTGTAATCTAAAGTCAAAAGTTGATGACTTATAAATAAACATTTATTTCCTTAACTCATGAGTATATAGGCTTCAATATAGGATTTTCATGATCTACCTTCTAACATATATTCTTAGGGGAATTTTTTTAATTCCCTTAATAAGGGTTCATACTAAACATGTGAATTTATCAAAACATATCCCCCATGAGTGTCGTAACCAATAGTGCAGAAAGACCCATTTTCATGCACCAGTTCTCGTTCGAGTCTAGCTCTAAGCGGTGTTTTTGGGTTTTAACCCTAGGATACATTTGTGCCCGAGCCGCCTCTACCTGCTTATATCCAGACAGGGATGTATTTTCATGATAGCCCACTTAAACAATACTCACCAAAACATAGGGATGTTTTTATTGTACTTAGTCTTGTCTCTAAGGATTTTCTAGGGTTTTCTAATCCTAATCCCAAAAATAACGAAACCTATCCTCTGATACCAACTATGAAAACCCTTCTTTTTATTACAACTTAAACATGATTTATTGCATTAGACTTCACTTGATATAACAAAGAAGATCGAGAGGTTTAATGTATTTGTGGATTAGGATAATTACATAAAAACATGAAACATGAAATACAACATCTCTATTGAAAACTTCCTTTACATGACCACTACATTACCTCGTACTTAGCATTTCATGGGTTAACCTGAGGACAAGAATAAGAAAAGGGTGAGCTATAAAGCCCGGTAAGGGAACACACATGGAATAACATGAGGAGTACAATGCATGTTAGACATTAGGTATATCATTATATCACAAGAGAATCATTAACATAAAGGCATGATAAATCATGATAATCATAACATGGAAATGTGGTAACAACACTTAACATGGAATTAGCATGACCTAAGGCTCATTGCACATAGGGAATAAGTAAATAATCATTGCACATGAAGCATGAGTAAACCCTTATTGCACTTGAATTAGTATGATTCAACAGTCATTTCACATTACGTATCATGGTACTATACTTTACCCAAGGCATTGGAGAGCTATAAGGGCACACCATTCTTAAACATTTCATTTAATGCATAAGTGTTCCACATGGATCATAAAACATGGATTCATAAAACATAATCATTTATTCCATGATAAAGGAATGTGGAATTCATACATGAGACTTTATAATCAATATGTAAATGTGCATAAAGTTGAATACCCTTGATGGAGAAATGGGCATGGTATTCACTACACAATGGCATTGGCATAGAAAATTGGTGCGATTTCGGCAGCGTAACGACGTGACATAAGAATTCAAAAAAATGGATGATGAGAGAGAAATTGGTTCCTCATTATATTTACATGTAATGAAAAGTAAGGTGGTCATATAGATACATGTCCAAATAATTGTAATGGAATTTAGATTCATGATTCAAAAGTATTGCATGAATGTAAATGAGGAGAGAGAAGCTTCTTTCAGAATTTTGGCATAGTAACGGGTGTACATGGGAGGAATCTAATGAGAGATAAAGGGGTCTCCCATCATTAAAACATAAAGAGGGAAGTATGAGGGAGGTGAAAAACCATAACCCAACATTCATAATTGAAATTAAAAGGGGAGAACAACTTAAATAAAATTGGACAAAAATGGGAGAGGAAGAAAAAACCCTTACATGGAAGTGTGCTTCCAAAGGATAGAGAGAGGCCTATGAGAGGCTTCATGGGATCTTGGGGAACCTTGGGAGGATTCTAGAGAGAGTAGGGTAGAGGTTGGACGAACTCCAAATGCTTTGAGTGTGGAGGAAGTGGGATTTTGGGTGTGTTTATATAGGAAAGGTGAGGGAATTCTTTATTATTTAGGTTTCGGTCCCCTTACATTAAATTAATCCAAACCACAAACCATCCCATGGTTTTTGCCCATGGTTTTCGGAAAAGGGAAGAGGAAAACAATATTTTATATGGCCAAAGTCCTAACTTCTTAAAATAACAGGGTTGCTTTAGTGGAGGTGAGTCATACTCCCATGGAAATTAATTTAAAAAGACATGGTGATTAATAATTATTGAGGGGTCCATTAATGCTTTGAAAAGTAAGCCAAAAAAACCCAAAATCACATTATTTTAATCGTAAAACATATTTCGTCCGAACATAAATATTATAGTATTTTATTACATCACTATTGGGTAATTATGATGTCATAAAACACATTATATATTTAAACGGTATTTAATTTTTACTCAAAAATATGACTATCTCAGAAAATTATGAAAAATTCACCGTTGGATAATTTCGATGTCCTGATTCAAAAAATAACATTTAATTTATCTAAATGATTTTCTAAATAAGTTAATTTTCATTTTTAAAATTAAAACCGACATTTATCGAAAATTCACGGGTTTTGACGAAAATGGATTTCAAACTTTAATAAAAATTATAATTGCATACATACAATTATATGATCATTTATATATAATAAAATTAATCTAATAATAATAATAATATTTTATTCAAATATTATTTAATTCAAAAATCCCTTAATTTAATAAAATAGATTTCTCAATTAAATAATAACTAAAAACACCATTTGTACTTTAAAAACTATTTACAATGTATCAATAATGACAAGAAATTATATTTATTATTATATACAAAAATAATGTACATGGACATTGTATTATCGATTAGTTACATTACCCCTTAAAACAACTGCATAAGACCTAAGGGTATGGTGTGGGATGGTGATAGACTCTTGGGGTGGCTCGGATAACATTGCTCGAGTGGTAATCTCTATCAACTTCCACTTTTCCCATAGACGGTCCCCTTCAAGCTTGACATGATGAAGCTCAGCTTGGGCTTTGTCAAGAGTGAATCCCAAGGATTCCACCTCTTTTTTGAGCTCCGACAAATAGTCTTCATATGGAACAATTCTACTGGATGAGGCCATCGCTTCTTTTGTCTGAGTAAATTTGGATTTGTTAAAGACCTATATTTATAATAATCATGTGATCACTGTTCAACGGCTATATTAGCAACAGTCAAAATTATTAACATAAGACCAATGAAGTTCACATTTTATATAATCATAAAGAGACATTTAATTATATCAAGAGATATTTCCATTAATGAAACTTTGGGTCATTACACAGGTGGGTACAATAAGAGATTCCCCCTATATAAGAAGAATGATTGGCACTTCTATATCATCAAGGGTGATGATTATCTCTCCCTGAAGTAGTTGAAATGGGTGTGTCTCTGGTAACCACCTCTCTATGAGGGAAACAAGTAGGTGATGGTCAAAAAATGTGAAATCTGAAATGTCAATGCCATGGAATCTATCACAGTTCAGGTATGGTCTAATGTAATGTGGAGTCTCCGTGTGACGAAAATGGCATGCTCGAAGCACCCTGATCAGTCTAACCTCAAAACTATCTAACACAACAGGGGAAACATGCCTATGGTGATCATTGAGTAGTATGTTATCCTATATCTTTATATAAAAAAATGAAATCAGTTGTATGTGTAAAATTTAAATATACTGTTATGGTCATCATAATGATATGACATATAAAATATATGGCATTCCATGATTATTCACATTTTTTGTGATTTTATATATTTGGAAACGAAAAGGGCATGTCTTCTTATTTTTCAAATCATATTAATTATCTGTTTTTGAGATATTTTTTACCAAGAAAAGGGTTTTGTGTAAGATAATGTTTTTTTATTTATGTATATAAATATTATGTATTTGTTATATAAAAGATTTTTATAAAATGCCATGATTTGTAATTTATGTATGATTTTCCACATGATGGTAAGTTTCAATACTATTTTGTCACCTGTATTATTTATTATTTCACCATTTAATGAATGATTATGTGTTAATGTCACCTAAAATGCACTTTTCATATTCATTTTTATTTCCAATATAAAAGGATTATTGTTATTTAATGGTAAAAGTATTTGGCGAAGTCATACAATTCTAAAAAATATAGAATATTATAATAACACCATATAATTAACTATATTAGAATATAGAATAAGAGACAATAAATCATTGTGTATGAGAGTGTGAAATCGATCAAGTAATGTTATGGAATCTTTTATGGTTATGACCTTTTTTATGACATATTGTGCAACTAAATCTTTTCTGTTGTTCTTGATGCTAATCGATCACATTCTATGTCATTTTGGACTTCGTTCTCTCTCATTTATAAAAACATTTGATGGATGGTATGACTATAACATTGTCTTAGGGAATTTAGAAATATCAAAACACTTCAATAGGAATCGATGGTATAGTATAATAGTTAGAAATGATGTCCATCAGGTGAACAAGATCAACATATACTTCCCATGATATGTTCAGAGATGCACATGTTGTGATGGTGTGTGCGCATGGAAAATGTACTTCCTAGAAGTTTCCACTTTTATATTTCCTATCTACATGTAATAGAAAAATTTTCACTAATACTATTTGTGATGGTATTTGAATGCCCTTGAACTTCAAATTGAGAGTTTTATGCATGGAAAATGATGAAATGTTAACCAGAATATTCTTCAATGTTCTATTGAATCTCTCATTGAAAGTGGATTTAATACCTTATACCATGTTGAATTCCGCATAATGCTAGATTTTTCTATCAACTAAGTATTTCACCAATGATATAATGTGTCTTGAACGGGGTAGATAATGGTAGCTTTTGAATCCCCTTGAATACAAAATTTATTCACTCTATAATTTTGGTGGTCATGTATTCATACTTCTTCTCCCATTACACGCCAATGTCCATTTTTCTTATAGAATCTGCATCGTATAATCACATAATTATTGATTAGAATTGTGGATTTTATTGAAACATTCTTCAAACATCCATTTATCTTTCTCATATTCTCTATAGAAGTGATAATATTTCACATAAATTGATTTTATCTTGATGTTGAAATAGTAAAAAATAACAATGACATTGCATACATATCCCCATGATTTCCTTCTTCATAGGTTTTTTGTGGAATGATTTACTCAAATTGATATCAAATGTGTCTGATGTAGTTCCTATGATGTGAATTTAATGGTCTCCATGTATTAGGGTTCATACTGACTGCCTAAATGATTTCCTGATGCAGAGGAGATATCAAACAGAAACCATGAATGCGGATGAAATGGTTACTGATACAAGACAAAAACAAACTCCATGATTCATAGTATTCCTTCTCCAAAATGGAAAATTTAATCATAAGACGTTAATGGATTTTTTATTAGGTTTTCTTTGACAAAAATACACCCTTGTATTTTCCATAGAGAAATGTTCCATCAATCTAAATGAACATCTTGTTGAAACAAAATGTGGAGATACATGGGAGGAAGGATCAGAATAACTAATGAAATTGAACATGAGATGGACCAAGTCAGTTATATTGAGACACATGTTAATTTTTATAAATATGGAATACAACTTGGTTTTTGTGCCCTAGTATGGATTGAAATTGTGGAAATATCTGATACGAGTCATCCAAATCAATATAGTCCTTCATAATTTCCATGCAGTTCTCCATAAATGCCTTATTATTGGAACTCTTATAACTAATTCTTTTTTCATATCCTCTCTTCAAAAAGGGCTATAGGAACATATTAACATGCCCTAATCGTCACAATGAAAATAGATTAATCCAATTAACCATCTAATGATGTATGATCTTGAGTTAGGCTTGGATGAATGCATTTATGAGTTGCCTCAATCCTCAATATTTTAAAACCTCTAAATGAAATTTCGGAAATCTCCCTTAAGAGAAATCTGCAATAATCCCCATACTTCTCACACTATTTGAAATATTTATTGCGGCATGATTTCTAAACTATATATCAATAGTTCCTCACAATGTGAAATAACTTTAGTGTGATTTTTAATACATCGTAGTAGAAAAATTCCTTCCAATATATATGTTTTTCTTCTATATCAATAAAAATATTTGGTAAAACACTAAGAAAATAAGTTGTGGGTTTGAGAACATTGCAATCAAATTCAACCACTTGTTTCACTGATTCTGACCAAGATTCTAAGAGTGGAGTATTATTTATTATGGGTTGAGGCTATTGTACTACCAATTCATTTCTAGATACATTATCCACACCTTTCAAAACTCTATCCTCATCATAAATTTAAAAAACCTCATATAAAGATGGATTTACATGTATATCTGATATATAATCTGGGTTGTATTCGTCAATATCATTTTGAATATGCTCAATTTCATGGGGTGGACCATCTTCAACCAATCTTGTAAGTCTATGTCTTTGAAAAACTTTATGTTGTTATTGTACAATAGAAACTTAAACATATAACTCCAACATGGTATTATCTGACTATTGAGAAAATAAAATTATTGCTTGGAACTACTGTGCATAAGAAACTAATGGACATGCCAGATTCCACAGTGTAGCGAGTAATTTAAAATTTCTACAACTCATATAAATAATTTCTTAATCTGGACCCAGATATAAGAAACCACGAATTCTGTCTTGAAGGTCACTTATGGTTACAAAATCATCTATACTAACAACTGTTGTTGGTTGTGTGCTGTAAGAATCTCTTTGCTCAGTTTGAATAGCCTTTAAATAGAAGTACACATAAAAAAACATGACTCTCTACATTAAAATGACTTTTAATCTAGATTATGATAGTTGAACTAATATTGAAAATCATGTATGACTGTATAATATTTATTATAATGAAATTTTTGAATTTATTTTTATACACTATAATATGATAGTAATATTTCATTATATAAAATTTTATTAGAATATAAGTTAAAAAAATTTGGATAACGAGGTAATGAAGAATAAAATAGTAAATCAATTTATTTAACATTGATAAAATGAAAATTATGACCTTGTAAAGTTATATTTTGAAGAAAAAAACAATAAATAAAACATTATTTCCTTACAACATACCTGAAATACCTTTAAATTTGTTAATAGAAAATGGTTTTGATGAGATGAACCTCACTTTGAATGTGAGTTAAAATATAGATTATTTTCAATTGGTAGCATAATAAAATCTTCTAATGATATGTACTTGACATTGAAAATTTTAAAATCATTCAACCCTCAAATAACATATATTATATGTTATATTATATATGATTAGAAGGTTGAAAGATTCTAAAAATTCCAATGTTATGTACATATTTTAAGATGATGTTATTAAGCTACCAATTGAAAATAATCTAGATTTTACGTCTTGTTAGAAGTAGATCTCATCTCATCCAACCCATGTTATATTGAAAAATTTCAAGGTATTTATTGTATTTTATAAAGCATTCATGTGTTATTAAATGTGTTTTTCTTCTCCATTTCACTTTATATGGTCATAATTTTCATTTTATCAATGATAAGTATTATAATCTTGTAATTATATATATATATATATCCATTTTTTAATCCTATGTTATTCATTAATTAATCTATACTTAACCATTATGAATAATAACTATTATTTCTAAATAATATAATCATTATGATACAAAAAATTTAGGAAATCTTCTAATATACTGAACTATGACATTAGTGTTTCTTAACAAAATTTTTAACTAGTTAAACATTCTTTAATAATTAGTTATTTATTTCTAGGTTATTCTTTAGTTAATATTCCTTAATCAATTTATTATCATTTTTATTCAATCATTAATGAGAGGATATTTATTAGTTAAGGATTATTATATAATCATTACATTTATTAATTTGTTAATCCTATTTTATTCATTAATTATTCTATACTTAATCAATACCAATAATATCAATTATTTATAAAATATGATACTGATATTTCATAGTACAGTTTATTATTTATTGAATCATTATTTAATCATTAGTTAATCATTACCAAGTTATTCATCATTTAATATATTTTTTCGTAAACATTTCAGTTTATATGATCATAAACTTATTTTAACATTGATAAATATACTAATATGTAGTATTTTGTTCTTATTTATTTTATTATTTTATAATGAAAATATGAATCATCTAAATCATATCCAATGGGAGTATCAAATCAGGATGCAGCAGGGCCCATTGTCGTGTACCAGGTTACCCAGACTCAAGCTTGAGACAACTTGTCGGAGTTGTTAGTACTATGTAAAGTTGTGCCAGAGCCAAATACACTTATTTGTATATAGACATAGATTTTAATTCCTATATAACATTATAATATTTATGCAACCAAAATTTTAAAACACCTGATCTTGCATTATTCATCAGTTATTCTGTACTTAATCAATATGAGTAATAACTATTATTTAAAACTATATATAACTAAATAAAAAATTAATAAATCAAATATTTATAACTATTTTATCTTATTAATAAATGAAATTTTTAGATCTAAATTAAAATAATTGAAGTAAATTAATAAATTACTTTCAATTAAATAAAAATTAAATCTAAATGATGATTCATAAAAAATGGGTCCTCTTTTAGACTATCGCATCCACCACACACGGAAATAAATTTTACTAAAGATAGTGGATCTTGAATTTAGAGAGAGGAATGGAATTGGAATTGAGGAAAGGGGCCTTTTATAGGGAAATATGGGAATTGTAGCGCCAGGGGTGACACAATTATCCTTTATGTTTGGTGAAAGGAAGCATCCCATGTGTCGCCTTTTGTGTTTTGTTTAGGAAAAAGGTGACACCCCACCCACTGCCTTTTTCATGTCATAAATATGGGGAAAACGTAGTGGTAGAGGGGGATGGTGATAGGTGTGTTGCCGCCTTTCATCCAAACTAGATTGCAGCACTGGGGATGCCACATTTGATGCTGTGTTTTTATAAAAAAATTCAATATACACTTTAAAAAAATCAAACGACATATAAAAAACTCAGTTTACTCTTATTATACCATATATTTATATATCCCAATATAATGGATATATTTCCCCCATTAAATGATATAAATTCATCCCATTATATATTTTTAGAGAACTGTACACATTCATATTGTCTTCATTTTTGGTTCCATAACATTATTTCTCTATTCATGATGTTTATTTTCATTATAGGATTATTGTAAATAATGGTTATTATCAATGATTAATATGATCAATACAATTTGTTAGTTTTAAAGATATTATTACTTTTTTTATTTCCCCCTTTTAGTTAATGCACTTTTAATAGTTATATTAATCCATTGTATAAAATAACCCCTGGAATATAATATATAGTTTCACAAACTTTTGGTGTATTATTCAGATATGAATGATAAAAGACTTATTATTTTGATTAATATATTATAAAAATTATTACTAATAATTTTTTATTATTTTAATACAATATAAAAAAATAATTTTATAGTTATAAACATATAGTTAATTGAATGAAAATGAGACCGAAAACATTGGATGTTTTTTCAAATTATCCCTAGTTTATACTAATGTAGTATGGATTCCATTACACCAACTAATCTTATGATTAAATGTTTTTATTTATGAAATAATAATGTTTTATAATTTATTAGAGGTGTTTTATTATATATAATAATGTTTAAAATATTTATATCCTTTTATAATCCCTTTAATGATAGAAAATTGTATTTATAAAGATTTATGGATTCATATGGGTGGGTTTGGATAGAGAGCATTCAATGAAGGATGATTTTAGATATCAATATACATTTTAATGAAATAGATAAACTTAATGAGATTCTTAGGATATGTGGATTTATTATGGTGACTCTTTTATAAAAGAAATATTTTGAGTGAAACATTAGTAATTGGGTTTTTAGATATGTTATGGGTTGTTATCTATTTGATAATTGTATTGTTGATTGTGTATATACATGTATTTCATTAAATAATTTATGGTGGGGGTTTGAATCCTATAAAAATCCATTGAATTGAAGATATAATATATGATTAGTGTCTTAATCCATTCACAATCCATTGATATTATCCTATATATATTATTATTAAAAGATGTATGATGATTCGGTGTTTGAAAATATGTTATTATTATTTTGCAGTCTTTTTATCATGTTTATGTTTTCTAATAACATCATTATATATGAAACCATTACCCAATGTGAAAATATTCAAATACCATTTTGTCCACTTTTCCCCCTTCAAACATCATAAGATATAATGATATATATGTGTGATGTCTAGGAAATAACTTAAAATCTTCATGATGATATGTAATTAATGTGGAAAACATATGATTGAGAGATAAGTTATTTTTTTGGGACTTATGAAAATGAATCATTTTGATATTTTTTAGAAAGTAATAAATTGGTATATTTTTTACGACTTATAATACATAGACCCCAACATATACTGTAGAGACCCAAATATTGACATACATAGACATTACATCACATTTTCAGAATACTTAATACATAACAAAAACCAACACTCAAGGATCATAATATTTTAGTGTCTTTAGAAACTTGGAACAAAATCTTCTAATCGTTGTGAAAGATCTTCAACATCTCCTATAAAGATCTTCCCCATTTTTTTTCTTTCTTAAATCTTTGCATTATATCCTGGGGAAAAGAGAACATATAAAGGGTGGGCTCAAATGCTCAGTAAGGGTAATCAGAAAGAGAATAAATCAAATCATATACATTTGAACTTAAAAACATGAACATAATGTGTAAACATCAAAATCTTGAGCAATGACATAAAACATAGCAGTACATAAGGCATAGATACATCAATAATGATAAAATAGCATGGTAATACAACATTAATTTTGGCAACCATTAAGCACATGATATGATTTCCATAGTAGCCAAGGCATTGCTGCCAAGACCATCTTAGTGGACAATGTCCCTTTTTGAATCGATTTCACTCCTTGTTCCAGTCCTATAACACTGAACCTGATTAACTTACCATTATAGCCATGTATATCTCATGAGATATAAATCTTTACCCAATGCATTGGAGGTAGATATAGGTCCCACCCATCTCATAATGAAATCATTCTTACGTGTTCCACAACATAAGCATAAATCATTAATCATAACCCAAAGAATAAAAATGGATTTCAGAAACATCATCACATCATAACATAATCCATATACAAAAAAATGGATATCATTTCATCATAATAAAATTGAAACCATGTAAATCATAGAGACATTATACTTGAAACATACACATATGAAATAATTTCATCTTATATGGAAATTGGTTTTGATAAAACACTTGAAATGAATTATTGAGGAAAATATCCTTTGTTCTTAAAAATCGATTTCTTTTCACAAAATGACATGTAGTTTTAAAATAAAAGGATTTTGTTGAAAATAGTAATGAAATTTTGTAGAGTAATATTCATTGAAATAATTCGTTATTAAACCATAAAAATCTGTTCATGCGGTATAAATTTAGAAAATCATTTTTCTCGTTCTTTTGCTGGAAAAGTCAAAAAGTACCTCTTAAGGTAAATAAAAAGAAAGATTCCTTACATACCGTCTAGTAAAATTCAAAAATGGGTAAAAAGGACCTTAAACATACATGAATTTTTTTTAGAAAACATGGACATGGATGATAACAATAACCCCAATAAATACGTACAAATAAACAATCTCAGATAAAAACGAGATTGGAAAAGTTATCCCTTACCTTATGTCCGATATGATTAGTATATATCCAAAACTCGTGTATAATGATTTAAATAATGTCATTGGCTAATTATAGAATCATTTTAATTTTTTTGATAACATATATTGTTCACTTATGACTTTATATTAGCTGTTCTTTTGTAAGATCCATGTTAAAGCAGTGTTTTGGGTATAATAGTTTTATTTACCCTACACGATTGGACTTGTTATTATTGATATTATAATTAATTATATCATGATTTAATTACTTCCAAAATTTAAATCATGATTTATATATCAAATATATTCTGTATATATATATATATTAGATAGATAAATTAAGTGAAATTCACAGTTCATGGAGATGGTGGGTCGTACGTACGCATGAACACTGTTTTTCTTTCCTTATTTACATGAATGGAAGTAAGTGGATGACATATATATATATATATATATATAAATCTAGTATCTTTATCATGTCATATATTTCAATTTAATTCATTACATATACTATCTAATCATTATTGAATGGTTAACATGGAGAATGAATCTCATCAAGTCGTGGTGATGGTAATCCGTACGTACGCACGAGCGATGATATCATTCCCATAATTATTGAATAAATTAAAGTGTATGAAATAATATCATAGAATCAGTATGATGTTATAATAATTATATATATTTATTCTTTACACAATTATACCCATCCAAGTAAGGTGGTGGTGGAAAAACTGATTACACCACGGCATAGAGACGATATTCTGTACGTACGCACGCGCGGTGATTTCTTTTTCCATAGGATGGATAGAAGGTGAAATAGGGTTGTTTCATATTTATAACAACATATAAGTATATAATTAATACTGATTTTATTACTTTATAATGAAACAACTATATAAGATTATGTATAAGAAGAATGAAACATGAAAGAGTCGGTAGAAGAGATTACCTCTTCCTCGACGCACTTCCTTTAAACTTCTTCTTAGGGCACTAGAGTATGTATTTTGAGAAGACCATAACCTCTATAATATAACTAGAGAGGTTGAGAAGAGGAATTTTTATGGGTCTTCTGAACTTCAAGGCTCAATACGGTGTGAAGATAAGAGGGAAGGGGTGCCCTTTTTATAAGGGAGGAGAGGGGAACCTATGGAAAAACATAAAATATTAGTTTATAATAAAGTCATATTCGGTTTATAATAGCTCCAAATTGATTTATTTTGAAGATAAAGTTGTTATGGGTCAAAATACTTTCAAACAACAGGTTTTAGACAAGTTTAGGTTACTATTTTAATCACATCATTTATATTTTACTCTAAGTTAAATAATTTAACTTTTACCATGTCTTCTTGTTTTCTTACACTATATGGTTAATAAACATACTATAACAACCCAAACGAACCCCAAGTGGTTAATTATTAATATATATAACCTTATCTAATTCATTTTTTTTGATCCTTAGATTTTTATAAATATAATAACAATTAATAATATAATATTTGTTTTAAAAACTATTTTATGCCAATTTGGACACTATTTAGTAATTGATTTTTTGTGAAAATCATAAAAACATGATTAGTTCTTAGAAGGTAAATTGAATCAATAATAACATGTCATATTAGCCAATAAAATTAGTGGAATTCAAAAAATGTTTCAAATTACATTTATTTGGGTATTTATAACATCAATTATGTTAATATTTCATTAATAAGGTAATTACTGCATCATCATTGTGTCATAAATGAATTAAATTATTTAATGTATAAAAATTATTAATAATATACTATTATGTAGGAAATATTTTTAGTGGTCTATTTAATATTTATAGTCGAATTTATCTTTTTTATAACCATATATTAAAAATATTTTACTTATTAAACATTGATTTTAACTATTTTAACTCTTCTTTGAATAAAATAATAATAAATTTCCTAATATAATCCAAGTAGACATAAAGGGAAATATTTTCTTCCTAAGGTTTCTTTTGGTCGAATTACACTTATCCAATAGAATTAGGACACGTGTTAGGGTAATAATAATATCATTTTTACCCTTAATGGCCCTATTTACTTTTAACCGTGGTAAATAAAAGTAAAAAGTTACTATTCACCAAAAATTATTTTTATCTTGTTGAACCACATTTTACTCCTTGATATTAACCATGTCTCTCTGATTTTCGAAATTGCACTCATAGATGTAGTAAAATTTTGTTTTATGTAAGTTTCCAAAAAGCTCCTAGGAGGTAGGTAAACGACGGTGAAAAGTTCAATAAAATTTTAATATATCTAAAATTATTATAAAATGACTTCAATAAATTATATTGAACATATATATATATTATGTATCAATTTTTACCTAAAATTAATTTAAATAAAATAAATAATTATTTAAATAAAAAGTCTGTTTTTAAATAGTAACCTACTGTTTTCACTAATCATCAAAAATTGAATGTTTTCAGAAAAATACCAAAAATCCACCGTTGGCTAATTTCGATATTCCGAATCCAAAAATGAAGTCCATTGAGATAGATAAAATTTATAAAATTTCCAAAAGTGGGTATTACTATTCATAATGGCTAGTTCATAATAATATTATAATAATATCCCATTTAGTGAAACATGGTATTGCGTACTACACACGCTATCGAAGAAGGTCTTGATTGCGTGTAATGAAATCCAAGTCAGGGTTTCATGTAGTGAAAGCTCCATTTGGTGTTTCAAATAACATAATCAAAACATATTTCATTTATACATTAAACAAAATCATTACTTAATGTTGTGTAGAATAATTTCCACAAAACGAACTTGAAATTGTGTGTAACACGAGCCAAGAATAGTGTTGCATATACTGCAAGACAATACGGTGTTGCGTATAGTGCAAGATAATCATGGTTTAGCATACAACATATGATATGAAAGAAATTAAAAGTAATATGTCTTATAAAATCTCAAGGTGTTACATATACATAGTCATTTTGTTGTTTGATTAGTCTTATTTAAATGAGATATAGATTAAAAGAATCCTTAAAAAATTTCAATGGGATGGTTAATTTAGTTATCACTTTTTATCTTCTTTATTAACAGATTCCTTTTCATGATATATTTACATGTAATCCTAAGAGTTGTGATTAGTAACCTAACAAGTGTATTTATATCATCTCCTATATATTATATAGTCATTAAAAATATATAGGATATACGTAAAAGCTGTTTTAACGGACCATTGATCATGAACAAGGAGTCTGTTGGTGATAGATTCTTTCAAAAAAAATCGTATAAGTGTGTTTAAAAGATATGGTTTTTGGTTGTTCTTCTACTTTTATACTCTGGTATATGTTTTTATTTCATATGGAATGCATTAATTTTAAAAAGTTTAACTAGTAAATTATTTTCATATAGATTTATTTCATTTTATAGTGTTTTTAAGTTTATTATAATGTGAGAATATCTTCTATTCATGTGATTATATATTTATTACTAGTAATAAACCATTTTATATTGATGTAAGAATTGATATTTCATATCTTTATCACTTCACATACCAAGGTGGTGTTCTATAAAGGAATGTATATGAAAAATTTCAATTAACATGAGAGATTTGGGAAGAGTATGGAGTAGGAAATCTTGATAACATTATTAGGATGGTATGGTAAAGGATTCCATAAAAATAGTGTGTGAATTAGACCCAAATAACTGATTATGGATGCAAAAGGAGCATAAGGACATTGAATGTCTCTATATAATTTCATTGGTAGGGAATACCACAAACATGGTTTAGTAATAGGTATTGGGTCAAGCATCATGTTACTTCATTTATGATTATTGTCCATTTTCTATATTATATAATGATTCATATGTCCTAAAATACTAGATAGTAATATTAAACATCATTATATATCATTGGGTTATAAATTATTTTTAATTTTTATGTTTTCCTCGCCGCTTTTATCGATAAGAGGAGAAACAAAATGAGGAATTATGATATTGGATAAATTCAAAAGTAGGACAGTATTCAAAAATCATTTTATTTAATTTTAAAAATTAAAAATTCAATATAAATTAATGATATAATTATAATCATGAAATTAAAAATTAGTAGAAATATATTAAGAGAGCATTCTAGTTGATTCATATAGTTGATTAAAACATATTCAGTTTATGATTTGTTTTTTATAAGGATGGTAATCATTGTGATAGAAACTATACATAGGGTATCGAGATGATTTTTTGATCTTCTGGCTTAGTTAAGGGAGTTCATTGAGAAAATATACTTATAAAATGATCATATTGTTAAGATAATATAAGAACTACAATTTATTTAGATATTTATTTTAACAATTCAATAGTTTTGTGTGAGATTCACGGGCTTGTTGTATTATTTTCCACATTTCCAGAAAGAAGTGAGGTTGGTAGCTCTTTATTTTTACAAAGAATTATAATAATATGTTTTTGAAACAATTTAGTTATTGTTCTCTATGTTGTTTTACTATCATATTTGAGAAGTATGAGGTGGTTTAGATTTTATTGACTTGGATATGATATCTACATTATATTACTCTATAGACGATTGTTTAGACTAGTGATGGAGGTGGGATTTGTAATGTATAAGTATCAAGGATAGTCAACTAGTTTCATGTCCCAATTATTCACAAGAAGTCAACAGTGCCTCCAAATATTCCATAGGTTTCCAACAAGTTATGGTGGAAATGGTAGGTTCCATGGGGAGATTATACCCCCATATTATTGTGTTCAACAAAAAATAAATAATCAATAATATATTATATTAATGTACATATAAGTAATCAATAAACTACTCATCCTATCAAATTTAAAATGATTACATAATTAAATAAAAGACTGAACACCTACCTGGTTGATTGTATTTACAAAAGGAATAAAAAAAATTGTAACACATGAGTCTTCTACTACCCTATGTGTCAATGTAACCTAATATTTGGACTCATCTGATTTTTTGGACCCATAAATGATATCTTATGACTCTTCCTAACCTATTATTATTATAACCATCTATTAATAACTCATGTAACCAAGTTCCATGGTGGACCATACCAAAAACAGTAGGGAAACACCAAAATAGACTCATTCTATACCACTAATGAAGAAATATGTGCCAATGGAATGCTAATGATTCATATATTAACTATAGAAAATGTAAATAAATAAATATCTACAAAAATAAATATTGATCCATTGGTATGGGATATTGATTAACCATACTTGATTTGGATAGTGTTATGGTGTCTTTGAGCACATCCCTAACACCATTACTTTTTATTATTACCAAATCATACGATGTATACTAGACAAACCCAACTCATGAGGCTCAAATGGGAAATAAATCCTCATGAATGGTTGCATAGCTTGATCTTTGTTTACATGAGCTTCTCTCCATACTCATGTTTGAAAAAGGTATAAAGTGAAATTCCCTTGAACTATATGAAATATTTAAATTAGATGAATATTCATATCACTGTGCTAAATAGATAGATCATAGGTATCATATGAATCATGATCGGGTACATGTAATTTCATTAAACTATATTGGAAGGATCCAAGGTGTGACCTCAGAATATCAAAATAATAGTAGTCATAAATATCATTTTTCATCTATAATTATGTCAAATAATCGAAGCCACATCACATCAATATCACATGAGTCCTAATGATGGATCCCAAGAAGTACCAATGAGAATCCACAATACCATCGTCACAATAGATCTATAGTTAGGGTGTGTGGAAGTATTTTTTGTTGTTCATAGCTGCATCAACATTGTGATATTAAATCATAAATGAAATTTGGGGGTCAAATGAAAACCTTATCCCATTACCATAGTATATATTCCCAAATAATAACAGGTTTAGTACCTTTTATTTGTTTCAGTTGCAACCATCACTAGCAATATATACATATGTCTTCCTAGGGTCACCTTATGATGGGAATCCTATGAGGGTACCAACGGATAAAATATATAGTAGACATCCCAATCAATATCCCGAATCAAAATAGGTATGTTGGTACTACACTAGATTCATGGAGGAAAACTGACACCTCAGTATCATCCAAGTCTTCACAGAGGCTCACATGCACTATGTCAATTCCATGTTTGTGATATTCATAAGAGATATATCGAGGAACATTACTATTTTTTGGGTCTGACTAAACCAGTTAACTCAACCACACAATGATCGACTTTTTATAAGGTATATCAAAATAGTCTATGCATGTTTCAAGTGTCCTCACATGGCCTACTATGGTTTTACATCTCTAGTCACACCACACCCCCTCATGGTGGCATCCTATAGTATGGGTAATATATCATTCTAGGCCTACAGAGTCAATGGTTGAGGCATCAAGACGGTGCTTAAGGGGCTTATTGGCCTTTGGAGCTTCACATGTTACATGTAGTATGTTTATATTGATTAACCAATTAAAATTAAATTGTCATTCAATTTAAATTACCAAATAAATGTAAATTCGTCAATGTATTTTAACTAAATAGGTCATAACCCTTGGTAGAGTGACATAGAATCACACAAGGAATATTTAAAATTTATTAAGACATAACAATAGTGTCAAGGAACATCTACCAAAAAATGAATCATTTCCATTTAATTCCTCTATTCGACAAATCTAATCCCAAACTCATCAATGGACATCCATAGTTATCGTAGAACAATCTACCACACCCCACATCACTGAGAACTATAATCATTACAAACATGAAAAATTAATTTAATATAAACAAATATAATTAATTATTAAATTTATCCTAAGGCTACATATATATAAATAACTCAATGGTTGTACAAATATCACCGGTCCCTTGAGAAACGGGTCCCCAACAACCCTTGGTACACCACCAAACAAATTTCATGTAAAATCCCCAAGAGTTGACAAAATTAATTGCAGTGAAAAGAGGATTTCATCTCCATAAAACCACTATCTAGGCTACATGAAAGTCCCATGAAAAATATGTCATTTCTTTATCAATCAATGAAATTATCATTAATACAATTGAAATAAACAATTCTAAAATCATATTCCTCATATAAGGGGAGATAGAACAGATGAGAGGGGATATCCTTACCCAAAATCATTTTTTAGTCTCAATAAAAATCCCAAGAGATTATTGAAAGAAGTGACATAAGATCCCCAGTCATTAGTCTCCCTCATGAGGACATCAATAAAAAAGGTGTCTTTCCTCATTCTAAAACCCCATTAATAGGGTTTTATTATGAGAATTGCACATTCTCAATATCTTTTGTTATATGTTTTTTTATATTATGACCATTCAAGTTGTGAATCGGAGATTTATGGTGTGAAATCCTTACATTATCCACCAAAATCCACTCAACCACTCCATCCCTCCTCTTTCTTTCACTCTAACCCTCGAGTCATCACCCAATCCATGAATCATATTTGAAGACACCCGTTTGGTTTATAAAAACCCTTATAATCTTATCTCAAGACATAGTCCTAAAAAAACCATCCAATAACCCAAAAATTCAAATTTACTCCAAAATATTCAGCCTATATGGGTGTATGATCTTACAATCTCCACACCATAAAAATTATCATCCATAATAAGTCTGAAGGACCATTCCAACAATGAACCAGACCAACAATAGTCGATGTCTTAGTATTAACCTATCACTATTGATCCTCAAATTCCCAACACACTTCTATTATAAAACATTGACCGACAAAAAACATTTCATTAGAACATTATCCACATGATCTCCAACCAACACCAATACCAAAATGGATATCACTACCCCTTATCTCTTAAGACCATACTATTTATTTCTTTATTTATCCTAGCTATTATGTTTCTCCCCACCATAAGACACCACATACCAAGGCCAATAACAAATCACATTTCTACCAACCCTAGGAATTCCAAAAAAAATATTTTTATTGGTCCACCGACATGGTAACCATATCCCACACAATTCTACCAACACAGTTTCCCTCTCACCATATCCAACCATAATGATAGGCACCAATTAGATTTCCTTCAACCTAATTCCATCAAAACCACTTAGTTTTATCTGCCAGCATATCCTCATAAGAAATAATTTCCTCAAATACAAAAATTTTCCACTAATGAATCCACATGTATGGTATCACACATATTCAAATAAATAACAGCAGTTCTCCACGATTCACATGTATTTGTTTCCCAAAATTTAACATTCACTCTTTTTTTCATGTATTTCACCCCTAAAACATGCAATGAAATATTTTTTCACCTTATTTGACCCATGAACCATGTTATGGAATGGTGATTTACCAACTAAAAAATATCAAAAAATGTCAATCCAAAATATTAATCCCAATATAATATTCTATGAAACTAGGTTTCACTATTAAAACATGTCAAAAATCATAGATTACTCCATGAATTACCCTGAGGTCACACTAAAATTATTTCATGATCGATGTTAATATAATGAAACCATCCCATGCCTTATCAAAAAATAAAATCAAGTATTTATCACATGATTATATATTATAGTATTGGTCCTCTCCTATCAAATATCAGTATACTTATCATGTTATGCCCCTTACCTACCATTGATGGGTTCTTCTATCCATGGAAACAACATAATATTCCATTCATAATAAGGGGTATCCCTAAATAGCTAATTACTACTCTAAAAATGTGGATTTTCTTATACCACTCATCTAGAGGAACTTCAAAATTTTCATTCACTACCTGCATGTTGTTCCTCCCAGCCATGATCACACATCCCATCAGAACTCATCAACCCTCATCTCATAAATGGTCATCATTGGTTCTCATTTAAAAAATTTTATTCATAACAATCAATACAATTCCTTAATCTCCTTTTAAAATTACTGGGTGTATCCTTCCTTACTTCCCATATCTTGAATACTAACTCATTCCCACATAAGTCACAAATTACCATGATATGTTGAAAATTCAAAAAGTTATGTCAACATGTTAATCCAAGAATATGTTTGGCTACCACCCATAACTATTCCAAGTAACGAGCATCCACCCATGACCCCACTACATAATAAGAATAATCTAAAACTAATTGGATCAGTTACCCAAATGGTCCCATGTATCATGGACTAAGACATACAATTTATATTTTTCTATATGTGCATTTCCTATAAAACCTGAAGGCATTTTAAGGGTAAATAAGTCTCCATGTTTTGCATATCATGTCAAACCAGGTATCATGAAATGTTATATCCCATGGTCTTGTAAATTATTCACCTTTTCAAACATCACATCAAATCTTGTGCCTTCTCAATAGCCTACCATGGAACCAATTCTCACCAACCACACATATACGAGACTATTCCCTAGAGAATCCCATGTCAGTTAGGGTCTAAATTTTTTAATGGAATCATCCTAGATGATCTGCTTCCATATAAGACATATCCGTCCTCTCAGTTGACAAGAACTCCATTCCATGATATGGGAATATTCCATACAGGTTATTACTAACACCATAAGTAACCGAACTATAACACGATTTAACCTCTAGGTGTTTCACACTAGGGTAATAAATTCATATATTAATATATTGAGGCCACTCTATATTTCAGACACTAAGGGATTAAATTGTCATTATAAATGAGTTTATAAATGTAGATCCCCATGACCTTCTATTAGAATTAATAATATATATATATATATATCAATATATGTAGAAATCCACTAATAAATTATATAGGAAAACACCATATATTCAGATTTAGATACATTAAATATATGATCCTCTCATATTTTGTTAAATTCACTCCAGAAGGTCCTTATATGTCACATGAATTGTATGTGAAAACACTTGATGCATGAGATGCCTCTCGCGTCCATTGTCTAATAGTCAAATCCAAGACTGGTTTCTTTCTAACGGTCCAAGATCAAAAAATCTAGCATGAATCATAAATCTTAAACCATATGTGCTTCACATGTTGTGAAAATTATATCAACCATGACATAAAATTTCAAGAACCTCAATAGCACCCCTACTAATCTGGACTACTTATCGACAGTGGTGTCCATGATGCACTAAACTAGTATCCATCAAAGGATCTGACACATTCTTATGTCTCCTTAATACAATAACATAAATAGTATGAATAAAAAGGAAGAAGAAAGTTCATATCACACATTTTAACATCCTATTCAAGATGCCACTAAACAAATTCCCCAACCCAATTCACCATACGATCTTAGGTGTGCCTCCCTATATTCTATCGGTTATTGAGTAGATGTGGTGGGTCCATGAAAGTATAGTGGAAAGAATATACACATATTAGATTGTGAAATCATAAAAATTAACCAATAATCACACATATTAGAGTATGATGAAGGAATAAAAAATACTTCACTGTGAAAATATATAAAATGGAAACATATGTGAATATGAGACTGATCACCCACTAGACCGATCACATATTAAAAATGGAAAAAAAATAATGAGGACATGAAACTCTTATACTACCTTGATAATCCCTAAATCTTAATTTGTGACATCATATGAGATGTACCACATGACCATACAACCTAATGTCTCACCCCAACCAATGCGTGAAATATCCATGCAATAACTACTCGGATGCCCATTTTCAATGGCAACCCAAGAAGGGCATGAGTAAAAAACTCAATTTGGCACCAAAACATTGGTCTTGTAATGTACCATCAATGTAGTGATATGTGAATGTGGAATGATAAGAATAAATAAATAAACTATATAGAAGATAAATAAATAAATGAACTATTTATTATCCACATTTATGGGACCCCGATCAAGCCTACCTAATTCTGATACTATTGGGGTGTCACTGATAATGTTGGTATGACCATGTATTTTTATAAATATTTGAGTCTAGGGTGTAACCTAGGCATCCCAAAATCACAAGGCCCAAACGGCCACTAAATAATCATTAATGGATCTATATATAGATCCATGAAACCCTTTGCATCTCTCAAAACTCTAATATAATAAATAGAACAATGGTATCTCTTAAGAACCATGGGAAATATCTAAATCAGAAGTATCTCTATATCACTATGACAAATGTCCAGATCTCAGGCATCCAAGTCATCATGATCTCATAAGATTTATTTCATCAATAATGACTAGTTAAATACTAAAGGTGGCATATTTTTATCAAAATAACATCCATCACGACTATAAAAATAATGAACAAAATCCCCAAGAGAAAATAGTTGGATCCTAGTAAATCTAGGAATCCTAGGGACTCAGGGCATCTAGTGAATCCTATATAAACTGAGGTGAAAACCCGACATATTGGGATTCGTCAACAAACTCAACTATTAGATCCTATACAACATTGATTATCCATGATTATTTTAACATATTCAAGACATATCACATCTACATTATATAAGGCCAATGGATAAATCGTAAGATATACCTTCAGGAATCCACCATACCTCATAACATCATGCTTGTAGGATGAGTCCTAGGAAGTACATCTAGGTATCCACAGTTGTACCAAGATAAAAAAGTGATATAATAAATTAAATATAAATCACATTCAAATACCATATCCAATTACAAAAATCCACATTCCCAAATGATCATAATTATTTTATGGGTTTTAGATACTGTTGTACCTCTCGTACCCCTCGTGGTTTAATTTTCATGATCACAATCACTCTCTCTTTTATCTAATCTTGTTTTAGGTGTTTTTGTTGATAGGAAAAAGGTTGCCAAGGAATTGGGCCAAGAAGGACTGAAAGTGGACTGATTTTCAGTCCACCGGCCAACCGGTGGATGACCACCGGCCAGCCGATGGTTCCTGGTCAGAAGGCATCCTTTCTGTCCAGACCACTGGCCAACCGGTGTCCCATCACCGGCCAGCCGGTGGAACCCAGACAGAAGGTGTCCCTACTGTCTCACCACCGGCCAACCGGTGGCCTCCTCACCGGCTAGCCGGTGGAGCCTGGGCAGAAGGCCCCTCCCTTTTCCAAAGCACCGGCCAACCGGTGGCCAAGCACCGGTCAGCCGGTGGATCCAGTCAAACTAGCCGTTTGGCTTTGACCAGACATGTCCACTTGACTCCCAACGGCTCCGAAGGCCTCTCCAACGGCTCCGAAGACCCCCAAAGGCCATTTGAGGGTTCCCCCTCTATAAATAAATTACTAGGAAGCCCCGTAAACACACGGAAGCCCACAGGAACATTTTTGATCATTTGGCGAACCTCCAGCGCATTCCTTCAAGGATCCCCACTTGCTCCATCCCACTTCCACATCCAAGGAGCACCACCATAGAAGCTTGGGAGCGCCCTTCATCATCACCAATCAATCCATTGGCGCCCAAGGCTTCTCCTCTTACGGTTTTTCTTATTTTATCATTTTGAGCATCAATTTGGGTTTGTGCCTACAAACCCCTCTTTCTCTCATCTTTCTCTTGTTTGGGTTTTCACACCACCTTCAAGGTGTGAAGAGGATAGTCAAGCCTTCCCTTTAAAAGGCTTGAGTCATAGGTGAGCTAGCATTCACCTGTAAGAAGGCTAGTGGGTTCTTGCTCAACCATTAAAAGCAAGTGGGTTCTTGCTCAACCATTAAAAAGTAAGCTGTAATAGGTTCTAGACTACCTTAAAGTCTAGTGGGTTTCTTGCTAAAACCATTAAAAAGAAAGCGGTAGTAAATCTCTCAACGATTGAGTTGGGAGAGGAGACGTAGGCTTTGGTTCAAGCCGAACTCTGTTATCAAGTTTTGTGTCTTGCCTCTTTTATTTCTACTGCACTTTGATAATTGTTTTAAATTGTTAATTAATTTTTAAAAGGCAATTCACCCCCCCCCCTCTTTCAATCACTCTCCGCCCAACAATTGGTATCAGAGGCTAAATTTGAGTAATACCCTAACCGGTTTCAAATTCAAGATCCATTGTGATGGCTTCAACTTCTTTCGCCCCCGAAGGCTATTCTTTGGGTCGTGCTCCATTCTTTGATGGAACCGACTATACTTATTGGAAAACCCGCATGACCACTTTTCTTAGAAGTATTGGTTATCCTATTTATAAAATTGTCATGCATGGTTATTCTATTTCTTCTCCCGATGAATCCAAATGGACTCAAGCCGATATTAAAAATTTCGAGCTTGATGGCAAAGCCATGAACGCTCTTCATTGCGGCCTTGATCGTAATGAATTCAATCGAGTTTCTACTTGCACCACTTCTCATGAAATTTGGATTCTTTTGGAAGTGACCCATGAGGGAACTAACAAAGTCAAAGACACTAGATTAGATATGTATCGTCAAGACTTTGAAAGTTTCACCATGCACCCACATGAATCTATTACGGAAATGTTTACTCGCTTTACTGATGTTTGCAATGGGAGAAAGTCCCTTGGTGATGATGTGTCTGCAGAAACAATGGTCAAGAAGATCCTTTGGATCCTACCATGCTCATGGGCACCAAAAGTCACGGCAATCCAAGAAGCAAAAGACATCAAGAAAATGCCAGTCGAAGAGCTCATCGGATCCCTCATGACCTACGAGATCACCATGAGGAGGCAAGATGAAAAGGAAGGCAAACCGATCAAAGTTCCAAAGAACATCGCCTTCAAAGTTCAAAAAGAAGAAAGCTCCTCCTCCTCATCGTCTTCCTCTTCAAGATGCGATTCAGAAATGGAGAACCATGCCCGCAAAATGCAAAAATTCATGAAGAAGCACAAGAAGAAGAAATCCCGCAAGGCTCAACCCAACGAAAAATCCGAGCCCGAGGTAACATGTTACAGGTGTGGCAAGAAAGGCCATTACAAGCCCGATTGTCCACTCAACAAGAAAAAGGCCAAGAAAAAGGAAAAGAAGAAGGCATTCAAGGCCACATGAAGTGATAGCTCCACATCCTCCTCCTCCTCCTCCTCAAGTGACAACGGTAAAAAATGCCTAATGGAATTTCATGAGGTAACCTCTTCCGACTCCTCATCCTCTAGTTCTTCAAATTCTTTTAATCATTTATCTTACGAGGATCTCCAATATGCAAGAGATCAATTGGAGGATGGTTTTCACGAACTCTCTTCCAAATTTGTTGCCTTAAAAAAGAATTTCAAAAAACTTTCTTCCGAAAAGGAACAACTTCTCAAAGAAAAGGAAGAGTTGTCCCTCAAGATCCAAAACCTTCCCGATGTTGATTCTATGGAATTAACAATCAATGATTTAAAGGAATCCCTTGCCAAATTCACCCATGGTGAACAACATTTAGCCAAATTACATGGTTCCCAACGCATATCTAGAACCACCCAAGGGCTTGGCTATTCTAAGCAAGCTTCCTCTTCCCATGCTCCAACTATTTTTGTAAGGGGGATATCCCAATATAAATTTTTCAATTATTGTAAAAAACCTGGGAACTTAATTTATGAGTGTGATTGCAAAAATGCCCGGTATGGAAGGCCCAAAACCATTTCCTTTAATGATGAATTTTTTAGGAGAAGACTCACCACAAGACAAGTGTGGATTGAAAAATATTTTTTAGCGAGTCTCTCCGGGCCAAAATTTGTCTCGGTTTCAAAAACCTCTCCCCGGTGATTTGTTGTTTTTATTTAGGGGGAGTTAGGATCGTTTTAGCCTTTTTGCTTTTTTTTTTCAAAACATTCAATTTCAAAATTTTCATTTCAAAACATTCAATTCAAAACTTTCAATTTGAATTTCAAAAATTTCAATTGATTTAAAATCTCTATCTTGTTTTTCAATCCTTTCCCTCAATCAAGTTTTATGCCCCGTGATATTTTGATAATCACAAAGGGGGAGAAATTCTTGGTTGATTGGGGGAGAAATCTTTCTCTCATACTTTTCAATGCCTCTCATTTCAATCTTTTACATTTCTTGTTTTTAGTGATTGTGATCATAAAAATAGGGGGAGATTGTTGTACCTCTCGTACCCCTCGTGGTTTAATTTTCATGATCACAATCACTCTCTCTTTTATCTAATCTTGTTTTAAGTGTTTTTGTTGATAGGCATAAGGTTGCCAAGGAATTGCGCCAAGAAGGACTGAAAGTGGACTGATTTTCAGTCCACCGGCCAGCCGGTGGTGCCTGGTCAGAAGGCATCCTTTTTGTCCAGACCACCAGCCAACCGGTGTCCCATCACCGGCCAGCCGGTGGAACCCAGACAGAAGGTGTCCCTACTGTCTCACCACCGGTCAACCGGTGGCCTCCTCACCGGCCAGCCGGTGGAGCCTGGGCAGAAGGCCCCTCCCTTTTCCAAAGCACCGGCCAACCGGTGGCCAAGCACCGGTCAGCCGGTGGAGCCAGTCAAACTAGCCGTTGGGCTTTGACCAGACTTGTCCACTTGACTCCCAACGGCTCCGAAGGCCTCTCCAACGGCTCCGAAGACCCCCAAAGGCCATTTGAGGGTTCCCCCTCTATAAATAAAGGACTATGAAGCCCTGGAAACACACGGAAGCCCACGGGAACATTTTTGATCATTTGGCGAACCTCCGGCGCATTCTTTCAAGGATCCCCACTTGCTCCATCCCACTTCCACATCCAAGGAGCACCACCATAGAAGCTTGGGAGCACCCTTCATCATCACCAATAAATCCATTGGCGCCCAAGGCTTCTCCTCTTACGGTTTTTCTTATTTTATCATTTTGAGCATCAATTTGGGTTTGTGCCTACAAACCCCTCTTTCTCTCATCTTTCCCTTGTTTGGGTTTTCACACCACCTTCACGGTGTGAAGAGGTTAGTCAAGCCTTCCCTTTAAAAGGCTTGAGTCATAGGTGAGCTAGCCTTCACCTGTAAGAAGGCTAGTGGGTTCTTGCTCAACCATTAAAAGCAAGTGGGTTCTTGCTCAACCATTAAAAAGCAAGCTGTAATAGGTTCTAGACTACCTTATAGTCTAGTGGGTTTCTTGCTAAAACCATTAAAAATCAAGCGGTAGTAAATCTCTCAACGGTTGAGTTGGGAGCGGAGACATAGGCTTTGGTTTAAGCCGAACTCCGTTATCAAGTTTTGTGTCTTGGCTCTTTTATTTCCGCTGCACTTTGATAATTGTTTTAAATTGTTAATTAATTTTTAAAAGGCAATTCACCCCCCCCCCTCTTTCCATCAATCTACGCCCAACAGGTACTACCCACAACCATATTTAGCCATAACTAAAAAAATCCACTTAGGGTCCCCTCAAAAGGGAATCTCATAGTGGTCTCCTAGTTCAGTAAAATAGAAGAGGAATCCCACATGGGATCTTCAATAAAAATATGTCAATTTTTTTTATTCCTGATAATAAAAGGGAATCCCATCCATCTATACCATCCAAGATATCTCATAGCCTTACATACCTCATGGCTATGATAAAATGGTTATAGTATTAGGGGATTATCCAAGGACTTTATCTATTTATCAGTTCACAACAGGCATACCAACTCCTAAAAAACTAGTTGGAATATAACTATAATCTATCTGCAAAGGATACATATATTTTAAGGTTCCCATATTATCTTACTAGGGCCATCTATATCATCGCATGACACAACCCATCTTGGAGGCTTCCTCGAGTATTTGTAAATTCTTAGGATTGGACTAAACTATTGGTGGTTGATCCATCATGAATATTACCTGAGGTTCTAAATGACCTTACAACATACTTGGTTTCATTGACGGAGATTTACATCTATTATCCAATTTAAATTAAATTACATTATTTTTAAATTGAAAAAAATTTAAATTAATCTATTTATTTTAACTTAATAGTTCATTATCCTCAGTAGAATTACATCACATAAAACATAGTATAATAAAAATGTGGTAATCCATAAGGATATTACCATGGACTACGCACCTCATGGTGAAACCTCTCCATTTAATTCCTCTACCAGTGAACTATCTGTATCATCTAATCTAAGCATGTCCAAAGTTGTCTCAGCACCACCGATTACTCCATGCATAATTAGTAACATTACTCCCACAAAATAGGTAAAATTAATTAATTATAAAAAATTATGATTATTTATTCATTTTCCCCCAAATTTAATAAATGTAAAAAACATAACATATATCCCACTCTCGTCAATTCATTATGTAATAGTGTGTTGTCCACCCCTGACACACCCCCAACCCAATTCTTATCCAAATCCAAAATCAGTAATCAAATGATGAGTTGTGTATGCTAGTCATAGTCTTAAGAAATCTTCTATAAAATTGGTATCAAATCCCCCAAAAAAGGATTGATTTCGGCTTCCGTTGTTGGAGTCTCCATAAATAAAAAAATCAGAACAAAATAAAATCATTGGTTGAAACTAAGGGAAGAGTGGAGTGGAAGACAGAAACCCCATAAATATAACCATAATCTAATCAAATCAAAAATCTGGTCAAAGAAAATAATTAAGAGGGGGATCCATGATCATCAACCTCCTACACACACTCATCAACCCATGGAAAAAGGGATTAACCCCCCTTTTTTAAAATCCATAAATAGAGTTTCACGGTGTGAATCCCATATTTATAATGTTAATATTTAATCAAAGTTATTTACCCCTATTTTATAAAATCATGTCATTAATCTTAGATTCATATTGATATATCCTGGAAGTAGCCACCTATAGCCACATGACTATTGTTTCCTTCCGATAGATTCGTCGCAGACCCTTGTATCATCGCTCGATCATTAAAAATGTATAAAAATTCCCCTTTTGGAATTCAAAATTGTTGTAGTCCCATTTTTATTTCCAATTATAAAATAAACCTGAAACCTCTAATTTAAATTACCTCTAGAATTTTCAACCTATATGGATGCAGGTTCATACAAGAGTTCTAAATTTCTAATATAATCGAGGCTTAAAAAAACTATAAACAAATATTGTAGTACAATACCATTTCTATTATATGGTGTGTAAATAAGAATTAGGTATAATGTAATTAATTAAATATATATTTTGAAAAAAAAATTGATCATCTATATAATATATACCCTTCTATTCAAAATCCAAATAAGATGCCCATTAAATGTATGACTATTAAGAAACAACCTAATCAATGTCAAATTTATCTCCCATAAAAGATTATATAATTGTAAAAGTATTAGTGGATGAGGATAACTATATGAAAATATGGAATTTGAAGAGAAAATCATGATTTTTATTCACTTCATCAATGAGTAAGAGATAACCATAATAAAGGTGGAGGTAGTAACGAAGGGCATTGGGGTGCTTGAGTTACTTAAGGGTTGATCTATGAAGAGGAAGTTCAAGAGGTGGAGTAACTAATGGTTTCTAGAGGTATGATTTTCGTTTTCTCAAGTCTTTAATTTAGTTTTATTGAAATTAATGTTTCATTTTAATTTATCATTCATATCCTAGTTGATGGATTACAACTTCATGAAGAGAAACTATTGAGACCATCAGATTGAACAACTATGGTGATAGGTCAAGTGAGGTAATCTAAGGTATGTTGTATATGATAACTAGTTTTTGAATATTATATATTTTCTTTTTACATTGTATCATTATATATTAAAACATATAAACTGATCATTGGAATAGATTATTTTTTTCTATATAATCATGTGTTAATTAATACTAATATTGGGCGATCTCATCCGACCTATAAATGGGCTATATAATTTTTTGTGGGTAGGATATTTTAATTTGGGTCATATTAATATCATGTCTACAATAATTAAAACCTAATTTTAATGTTTAATTCATTTTATATATAAGGATTAGATGAAATAATTTTCAAGATTTTAGAATTAATATGTTTTTAAATTTCGAAAATATTTATTAACCTTAAATATTCTATGATAGACAGAGTTTTTAATAGATTTATATATATTTATTCTATATAGTTACATTTAATCATATAATATAACATCTAATGCTTCAACAGTTTAGGATATAAATTTATGATTCATTATTTAAATTTTTTTATTTGACATAGTAATCAATCGTAGTCGATCCAATGTTGTTCACTGAGTGGGAAAACCAAATCCTGGTAATATATAAATATTTTTAATTGTTAAATAATGTGAAGGAATAGTTACAATATCCTCTTCTCATCATAAATGATTTTTTAGTAGTTGAAGGGTGTGAGTTCTTTCGCAAGGAATAAATTACTATTTTTAAATCACCTAATTGGGGTTGGAGATGATTCAATCACTAATATATTTTATAATGTCATTAAATATATTTCAGATTTATAGTTTTATTTTTTGAGTTATTAATACAACACTTATGATTAAAGGGATTATTATTTGGTTGTTTTAACCATATTAAAATATTTTTTTCTATATTTATTAACGATATTCTTGTATAATCAATGATGGAGGAGGACAATTCTATGAATCTTAGAATATTTTTTTATTTTTATTAAACTTCAGTTATATACAATGAATTTTATGTGTAAATTTTAGATATATGATGTTCTCTTCCTTATCCATGTTATTTTAGATCATGATGTAGTAGTGGAACTAAATAATATTTAAGCATGTATTTCGTGGAAACCCACAAATATTGATTATATAGTATGAAATTTCCATGATTTATTGATTATTAGTGAATATTTTTAACTATATTTATTCAATAATGATATTACTACTGACCTTTACTAACAATGATCATTAATTTTCATAGATAGAGGAATGTATCATAGAATTTTTAAAACATGAAGGAATTTTAGAAACATGATCTAATTATTTGACTAACTAAAGACGGAAAAAATTTATATATCTCATCCAATATTGGGTTGTATTTTGTTGTAGGAGAGAGTGGGAATTTCTTATCTGTCTATACAGTCATGTCCTCATGATGGTGACTCTATTACTCATGTTTTGTATTTCACAATGCTTCTATTTAATCATATATTAGAAATATATTATTTAATTTTTTAACAATGTATGTATTATAAAAATAAAAAGATTTTTAAGATATATCATATTTTCAAGGGATGTGAATTTTTTTAGTGTATTTTAATGGAGTTTGTTTAATAATTTGACAATGATTTCACATATACCCTAGTTCATTGTAATGTGATTATTCATTTTTTTAGTAGGACATAATATAAAAATAATTTTCATCATGAGAGTGAGGAATAAAAATAAATAATATTTATTATTACCTCTTTAGATTTATATTATAGAGTTTTATGAATGGTAATTCCTTTACCCCATGATGTTTGTTACTTCTTTAGTGTATCTACAGATGAGGTGTTATCTTTGTGTTCCTAATACTGATGTACGATAAAAGAAAATTAAAAAAATTGATGTTCAAAATTGTTGTTCCAAAGGTAATGAGAATATGATAACTTATATAAGATAGTTGTTTGTATCATAAGATGTGATTGATAATTTATAGTAAGTTATTTCCTAGTTCAACATGGGAAACATATACGAGACTGCAAAAAAATTTATCATGTTATCCGTCGTAACATTTTATAACCTAGAATGATGAAATTTATAGTTATCCAATTGGTTAAACGTTTTACATATTAAATTTGGTTGAATATTAGATATCGTATACATTTCTATAGTCATTGAGTATTCCCTAGTTTAAAAGAGAGTATATCTTTCTAGATTCTACTATTCCATTAACTCTTAATATTATAAAATATTATATAAATGGTGATATTGTGGATAGATTCTAATTAAGATAGATTAGTTTATTGCATTACATTAGATTATTAATTTTAATTTGTATAGAATAATAATTTCAATTTCATGGATTTCACTAGATGATGGTTTTTTATTAGGAAACATAGTTTTTTAGAGGATAACAACATGTGTTTTTCGTCTGTCTATTATTATATACGAAAATCTATCCACTGACTGATGTAAAATGTGAGAGGATGATTCAAGCATTAGAGGATAAGTATAGATCATGCATTTTATGTTTTTAATGAAATATATTTGGAATATTTATTTGTAATTGTTTTTCATATAATAAAAAACAACATTTATCCATTTTCTTGGTATTTTATAAGGAATTATTTAGATGACCTTATACTTCACTTATATATTTAATCAATATTGGAAGGTCGTATATTATTTGGTCAATATTAGACAATCACATTTAAAAATATGTTCCAAATAATTGAGACCACATAAAGAAAGTTTATACTAGAAAAAGAAACCATATTCAGGCCTAAGTAGAATTATATTAGAGTATTTAGTTTGTGATCTTGTATTATTGCTCATTTCTCATTGATGTGGAAAAAAGAGGTTTGTTTGGTTTGTATGTTCTTACATAAACTTGATACACGGTATGAGGTCTTGGGATATATTATTGCGGTATATAATAAGTTATTATTACCATTGTATTGAGGAAATGATCATGATATATTTCATATGTCAAAACATCAAATGTAAAATACATATCTGTCATTGGGGATTAACTTGAGTGATCTAGATATTAGGGATTGAATAACATTTTATTAGCATCTAGTTGAGATTATGGATTTTTGACTTAATGTTATATATATAAAATATGTTCCCCAAATATTATTTCATTGGATTTATCAATGAATTGATATATGTACTTAAAAAATGGAATCCCATATGATAGTATATAAACCTAAATAGTTATAGTTGTTTCAAATGTATTAGAATTATATTTTCATGGTGTATATTAAATTAATGTAAATTCATTATGAAATTATTCCTCCTTATTTTTATTAATGTTAATATTTAATATTTTTATTGATAAAAAATTGAATGTTCGGTGAATGCAGAGACCTTCATTTTCATAGGTCTTATATTTTGAAAAAATAATATTTAATCACTTTTTGAACTTCAAGGTTAAATTGGAAACATTGGATGTTTCAAAGAAATATTTGTGACTACACCATTTAACACCTAATAATATATTTATTATTTTTTGGGATTTCAGTAAAATTATATGACATTTAGAAGTATTTAAATATATTTATTTATTTAAATTACATAACTAGAAATTTTTTGTGAATCTCTAATAAAAAATAAAAACTTCATTATAGATATACATTACATGATAATATTAGAGATATGAGTCGGTGAAAGAATCCATGGAAAAAAGTATTGAGGAATGGTTTATTCTTCAAATTTAATGAGTTTAATGAATGGAAAAGTCAATAGTGGAATTTTTTTATGGTGTGATGATAGTTATGGGAGAGTTATGATAAAAATTAGTTATTCTAATGGAGGAATTATCATATATAAATATGGGTTTCAGCCTCTTATATTTCATCAATAATATTCCTATCACTATTTTATCCCTTTAAGATAAAATCATTGGTTTTCACATTGTGAAGTGAATCAAGGTTTTTTAACGAAGAACATGGGTTAAAAGAAAATCAAATCAAGGAATGGTGAAACATCGTGGAATTGAGGTTGGTGGATTGATTTATTCATCCATTTTTTTAATATTTGTCAAAATTGTATGATATTTTTACACCATAATAGATGGAAATTCATAATAATATAGAATATTATTTAATTTCCTATATTGAAATTATTAAATAATGAAAATGATTCTATCTTATTTTTAAAATGAATTAAAATTATTTATAAATAAAAACTTTATCATGTTTAAATGATGGTAAGTAAATACAAATATTTATATCATATAGATAAGTTAAATTAAATATTCCTATATATTAAATTATATGATTTTTATTTAATAAATGCTCATTTATTGAGTCACTTATTTTTAAAGGTAGAAATAGTTTTTTATAGTGACTATAAAAATGATTTATAACATGCAGTAAATATGATTTAAAATTTTTAACTATTGTTTTATTTAGAGACCTGTATTTTTAAAATATAAACATTTATAATATATTAAAATAATATTTTATAGATAATTCACTAAGACATTTTTATAAGATTATCATCAACGACACATCAATATATTAAAATAATTAGTATATGTAATCCTTAGTTCAAGTGTACACGTTCATGAAGAATATCCTTTCCCCCATAACTGGATCTAGATATGGAAAAAATGACATCAATATTATGACTATAATATGGGCATACCCTAGGTTTGATATAACCACCATTCATAATCCAATTCCCCTAAATGGACTTTAATGGGTTTTTTATTTAATATAAATAAATAAATAATTATTTAATTATAACCAAAATAATAATACTTTACTATATATAATCTTCCATAAACTCACTAATTAGTGAAAATAACCATAAAAAATAATTTATATTGAGGGTGGTCTTGAGAGAAGTTGGAATCTATATTTTGGTGAGCTGTTCTTAGAGGAGATCGATAATAACACCTAGTGATAATTTGGTTTTTTCCATCTATAATCCTAGATCGTGGAAATACTCATTATCCCATATTTTCTCTCTATTATTTTTGACTTCAGTTGATATATTTTTTTAAATTTTTTTCATATATAGTTATAAGTATTAAAATATTTATAATATTTCTCATTTATAATTTTCATGAATGTTATAATTGATTCATGTGTTCACATCACTAAAAGATTTATCCCTAGTTAAGGTGTTGAGTACATTGAACTAGAAACTTAAAACTCTTCTTATTATATATTATATCTCTCAATTTCTCCATGTTTTTTACACTATATTTCACTATAGTAGGTCACTTCAACAAAAAAACCCAAAATATAAAATGAATAGAATACAAAATTGTTTGTAGAATAAATGGATTATGATGTGGGAAATATGAAAAGTCATAAGGGTCAAAAGGTGATCATTTGTCATTTAATGTTTTTTAGTGAAATATTTTGGATGGAAATTTTTATGTGGGTTATTGGTGTTGTGTTTTTGATATAATTCTAGATAAGAGTAATTGATAAGTTTTTGTTAGAGGATGAAAATAACACTTAATTATGTTGAAGTGGTGTTGTAGATCACATATAGAAATTCTGGATTGATATGGGGTTATGTGGTGGTTAGGTTTTTTATTTTTGTTAAAATATAATGTTATAGAAATTTCACAACTATAATTTATATAGATTACAACAACATTTTGTGTTATTTTTTCCTAATGGGACTTAGGTTTTTGTGGTAGAAAAATAACACATGTAACGTAACTCTAAAGAAAATGTTTTGTATAATCATTGTTGGTATATATGGTTTACATTATGTGATAATATTATAGTATGGTTTGTACTTTATGAGTACATGCTTATTAGTGCTATGACACTCAACATGGTCTGTACTAGAGTACACTCATAGAAAATATTTGGTGTTTAAGTACATGACATGTAATATTAAACAATGAGTTTATTGAAGTACACACCTAGGTTGTCCATATGAGCTACACTATATGTACTTAAAATTAAATTTGATGTGGCTTGACACCATATGGAATGATTGTGGTGCTACCAATCTATTTGGACCACACAACGTATATAAGTAGTTATATTTCTTATACTATGTATATTTCATTATTTTTCATATCATATCACCTAGGTTTCATGAATAGTCAATCAAATTTTCTATTTTATGTTCTTTTCTAAATATAGTTTGATTATATTATAATTTTTCTTATAAGAGGAAATATATGAAATTTATTGGGGTAATTCAAGGATCTAAATTCCTTATATGTGATAAATGGGTGTATGTGAGATGATATAAAAATGGGGTCCATTACTCCCCTAGGGACACAAAGACCAGAGGGCATAAATACCCCTTAGTTATTTGACTTTAGTACTTCCCTACAAATACACTAATGAAAAGGTATAGGTTGTCAACATGATTATTTTGTGTTTTTAACTACCCTATAGAATTGGTTCATGGAAACCCTATATTTAATCATGGTTTTAGAACTACATTGTGCCGAAAAAGTCATGAGACCCCTATATGGATGACAAAGTGAAAAAATCCTCCATATATATGTTTTGATACCTCTATACAGTAATTTGGGTACACATTTTTTTATATGCATAACTCAATGAGGCATTGGATTCTCATCATCTTTGGTATCTCCCTTCACAAACACACTTGTTAATGCATGTGTGAGAATATGTCCCTCTAATTCATGGGTTCCACTACTCGAATGACCTAGGTGATGGATGAATCACGACCCCCCTACCTCTTTGTCCAGGGGGAGTCATCCTACTTTCTTATCGCCTACTATCCCTCCTTACATCACTCCATTTACTGGTTTTTCTTGTTTCACTAGCTTCCTCTTCATTGAGGTCAGTCCTAATGTTCAAACGTGCATTGATGGGGTTTCTATGGTTTTGATTTCATCATAGGATTTCACTATGGACTCTGTGATGATTGAAGTTTCACTGGTCACTCTCTTCAGCAATAGACTCCCTTCTGTTGACGTCTTCGGTAGAATCATAGCTAATGGTAGTATGTTGAAAGAATGTGTGACTATAGGGATTTTGGATTCCAAGCATTTCTTGGTTAATTTCCCATCACAAGAAGACCTAATTTCAGCTTGGGAAAATGTTCTGTGCAAAATCAAAAAAACATACGATCCTCCATCTAGTTGGTAACCTGTAGGGATGTTTCCACTTCTGGGACCAACATACCCAATCCATTTTCTATTCTATTTCTCCAAGGATTTGTTTCGAAGTCAATGTTTCCCAGAAACCGAAGAACACTATTGGTATTGATATTTAAGGTGAACTGAAGTGGTATCAAAAGGTTTGATATGGGTCATGGGTTATTTTTATTTCATCATGTAGTAATCTTGGACATGAATCCCTCAGTTTCTAGCAAGGAATGCTCGATATTTCATAGTAAGAACTTCCTTTAGAAAAATTGGTTGAAGGAAACTATCTACATGTTGGGCGGTGTGTGGAAAGGGTTTTTCCACTACTGTCAGTAACCTAGAGATGGTGGATCTGGGATCCAGTAAGGTTAGAATTTCTCCTTCCATTCGTAAGGAGGTTAGGGCCATGATCTTAAAGCCTATGTTTGCTGATGTTTTTAAGTAGATGAGACACGATATGGGAGTTAAATTGGTGGCAAGGGAGCAGATTGAGGGAAGTAAGAACTTTTCACCCATTTCATATACAGCGGCTGTGAATTAAAATGTTGGTGTCACTCTACTCCATGAGTTTCATGAGGGTGTGGAAATTCTTTTCCACTAGGGGACTGCTCACCTAGTGTAGTAGAAGATGTTAACTTTTATATGCTCAAGGATAATACAAAATCTCTTTTGGATCAAGTTGGACCTATGGTTATAAATTTTGAGGGAGATTTGTTCCCCAGTTCCAGATACTTCGATATGGATGTGCACATAGGATGTAGTAACCAACCTAAAAGGGTGATCCATCCGATTGGAGATGGAAACTCTACGGATGGTAATGATGGAGAGGTGCCTATGTCTAGAGAAAGGAGATAGATATGTCCCAATAAGGGAGCCAATATGAGGAATCCTCTGGTCTATATCAATTTGAGAATCCCCTTTGAGGTTTTGAGTTCTGGAAGATATGTTTAATGAAACTCCTTTTGTCCCTCAGAAGCAATGTCTAATGTAGAAGGAAAAACTTTGGGTGACAATGTTTTAGGAGGGATTCAAAAAGGCCATCAAAACCTAAGGAGGATGAAGGGATGTAATGAAAATAGGGACCCAAGATGAAAATTTGATTCTAATAAACAAAAACCACAGGGCCGTAAAGACTATTCTAACCCCCCTAGTATAATGGAGACTCGATCTACCAAAAAAGGATTTAGATATAAGGAATTCGAGGTCCAGACATTGGTAGGTAGGGAGGTCTAACAATTTGGACACTCTGGGTCTTCAGAGAATGTAAAAGAGTTTTCAAAGGTAGGGAATAGATCAGACTTTTTGGTGAACCCTTCGAGGGATGTGGTCGACAGGTTAGAGGTTCACCTCGAGGACATTCCACTGAATTATGAATCTATGGAACTGGGGAAGGAGGCCGCATATTATTCTGAATTGCAGGGTCAATGGGAGATATGGGAAGTTATCATCCATTCTGAGGAAGATATGTTGGACAAATAGACCTCATCCAACGCTTTGAAAGGGGATCATGATAAGATGTATAAGAGAGCACTTCGGGTGGAAACTAGAAACCTACAGGCATTGTGGATTGACAATCTAGACTATATTTTGGAAAGAAGAATTAATGCAACGAAGTTAAACATGAAAAATTTCATACATACCTAGGACTGGTTTTCTATTTGGTTCAATAACCTTATTAAATATGATCAAGATTTTGAAGTAAATGGACTTCTCTAGAAACTAGATAAGAGTAATGCGTCTAACAGAGATACACTTCATATGGAATGTCTATCTTTTTTTTGCTTGACTCTATGTTTTTTGTACTGACATGGGTTATCACTTCCCCTAAAAAGTGTTTAAAAAAAATTCATGCCAGGTATTTGTAATTAATAACTAAAATTATAATAATTCATTGATATGGGGTGGGTTATCCAATATGTTTCTAGAATAGAAATATAGTTATATTTTGAAATATTATAATGACCTAAACTAATATTATCTTAAATGATAATTTTATCTCATGATTCAAATAATACATCTCAGAAATAGTCACATATCCCAAAGACTAAAGGCTTTTTCATGAATATTTGCTATGTAAATAATTTTTTTATAAAATTTGTGAAAATTTCTCTATAATTATTATATTATATTACATTTTCTAGATATCTCGCATGATTTAATAAAATTTATAACCTGGGTATTGTAAATATAAGAAAGGGGTGATCTCCAATACTCAGAAAGGTAAAATTTCTCATAGAATAATAGATCATATACTGGGGAGAGAACATGAGGAAAAAATAAATGTCATAATAAAATATCAACATACATTATATTATCATAATAAAACATGTTAAATAAACCTAAGAACATGAATTAATTTTCATGGATTCATACAAGACAAATCGTATAACATATAGACATAAAATATATGTGTAGAATACATAAAATGGATAAACATGTAAAAATTTCATTTAATTTAAATAAAATTTATCTTAATAATTTTTCACAACTTAATGAAGGACATTGTAATTTTACACAATATTAATAATATGAAAAAATGTCTGAGTAAAACCCTCATTCCCATTTCTATATGAACGAACTCATTTTGTACATGCCGAAATTGTGAAAATTCTCATCTTGTTAATTCCAATGTGAAAAAACTTATTATATCAACTCCCAACTATGTCATGAGATATAATATTAAACCAATGCATTATAGGGATGTATTATACACTCTAAATCATCAATAATAAAAATATATAAAAATTAAATTGAAATATAACAATATATAAATTCACCCATATTAGAAGATTTTTTTCACATTACATGAACTAAAGTGATCCCAAATAACAATATCTCTTTTTATAAATAGAATTATAATATAATAATGTATATTAGAAAATAAAAATACCACTTCATGGGAGATAAAAAATGGAGGCAATATAGTAGTCAAAATAATAAAATTATAAAAACCTTATATTTTTTATAAATATAAATTGTCAATTAGATTCAAAAATTATTTTTTGGAGGGGAATAGATGACTTTTTAAAACCTTGTTACAATTTTTTCTTAACAACACGATCTTAAAATCACATAAACATTTCCGAATAATTAAGTGAAAATAATTTTAAAACTTTTACTTTTAAATTTTTTTTTCTAATAATAGAATGTTGAAAAATAAATAAAATCTATGAAAATAAATTATGAATTTGATGATAAAACAATTTATATTGGATGGATGGGTAAATATTTTAAACATGTTAAAATAAAATTAATGAAAATCAACATAGATAAAAGTATGATGATATATTCATTTATAAAATAAATAAATAGTATATAATTATCCTTGAAGATAAAATAAATTAATTTTTACACTAGATAAATTAGAATAAGGTCTGCAATTAAAAATACATGGATAAAGATAAAAATACAATTAAAAATATTTTAATTATTTTTAATAAAAATAATTTTAATTAAATTTTATAATCAACAAAGAAGAAGGATTTGGTGTGAAAAATTATTTTCCAGTAAAATAATTTATAATTACATCCTATGATAAAAAAATATTAAATTATATCACTCATGAAATATAATACACAGCTAATAGTGGTTAAGAGCTTTGTAAAACATTTGAGAAACAAAATCCCCATACAACTAACATAATTTTTTAATCCAATGTCATTGGAATATTGAAAATAATTTGGTTCTACAAATCCCATGATTTAAATAATGGATTATTCCAAAATAATATACAAGGAAATATTTACATCATATAAATAATAAATTTTCTTATAACATTAAAACATGTCCCAATGAAGAGATTTGAGATGAAAACCCCTTACAGCCTCTTTAACTATTGAATAAATGTCGAAAGAGAAGAATAAAATTTAATATAAGTTTTAATATCATGAAATAAAAGATAATAATTTTCAAAATAAGCCAAATATGTGGTATTGAAATAAATTTAGATGAACACTTGGGGGTTAATATAAACATGTCTGAAATATAGGACTTTAAAATTAAAACGCTTACCCCCATTTAAATTTTCAATAAAATACTCATGAGAGGTAAAATTTTTAATAGAACATTTAATATCATGAAATATAAATTTATAATTATAAAAAATTATAATACCGATGTCTTTAGACCATTTAATGGAAAATAAGGTGAAAATATTAAACGAGTCTCAATGGATTCAAATTTGAGACAAAGAAACCCTTACCTTGTTTCCTTTATTATATAATGACAATATAACCTCAAAAAAACAAAAAAAATATACATTAATCATATATTTAATAACCTGATTCATATATGTTACATTTTATATCACTCATTTTAAATTATTTGTTATGGTTATATTGGTTACTTGTAACATATTTTCAACTATTGAGTGTTAATAACATTAAAAATTTCCTAATGGTTTACAATTTTGATTTCATTACCAATCCTTTTACACCAGTTTAATCACTAATTTATTATTAAATTTCAATAAATAAATATATTATCTTTATTAATATACTATTATATCATTCCAAAAGTTTTTTACTTACGCTACATGACAATGGAATCAATGATGGATTATTTCGGTGATGTTAAGAAAAGGAAAAAAGAAATCAATAATAAGTTAAATACTAAATATAATATTTACATAAGCCTATAAAGGTAATTTATATCTAATTTAATTATAAAATTTTAATTTTAATTTTTCCCTGTGTCATCCTAAATATTAATTAATATCACTGTTCATGTAGGTGGTTAAACCAACCATGAAATGAACATGTTCTAACTTGATGGGTGAGTATAGTTAAAGAGGTTCTTCTATTGAAAAAATGTCATTATAAGAGTATGATAATGTTGCTTTTTAAATTTTATTTATTATTTTCAACTAGATTTTATTATGTTAAAAAAAATTAAAAACAAGAAGAAAAATAAAAAATTATATTCTTAGTAGAGGAAGTATTTGACACTCATGCATGATTGAAGTTCTTATATTTTTATAAGTGGTTGGAAATGAATCAAAATGGGTTATACCATTAAAAAATATAATAATAATTATACATAATTAATTATTTTATTAGGTTGATAAGGTATTTTGAAGAGTAATATTATGAATAAGAACAATGGAAGGGAATAATACATTCATTGCATGCATCATTTTCTATAGAATTCTCATTCAAATTGACTATATAATTATAATTTAGTATTAATAGGATCTATAAAACATGTGATGGAAATACAGGATAGTATATTTGTAAATATTTTAATGGAAATTTTGAATGTTTGTTTTATGTATTAAAGTGTGTAAGTAATCCCCTTTTATAAGAGAGAAAAATAGATAAAAATTTAGAAATACCCTTTATATTTTAATATTTTCGTGACACAATTCGATGTTCAATGACTCAAAAAATTTTAAATAATTGATTTTAGGGTTTTCTTAGGCCAATAATTTATCAATTATGGGTTTAGTATCATGTTTCAAACATGTCATAATGTTTTTATTATAAATTTTTATGTGTTACTACTTTACTTTTAAACCAGGTCACTAGTTTTTAATTAAGTAATTTTATGTTCTATTAATCATATTAGAAAAAATATGTAACCAAATTTTGTTTTAAAATTACTCTATATGACCTTTTCAATTATAAATAAATAGTGGTTAGAAACACTATTTTATGATAAAACGATATTTTTGAAATTATGGAGTCTTAATCCAATTTACTATTGATTAAAAATTAAATGAGTGTGCATATATTTACTTATGTGTTTATAAATAAAAATATATTTATTATTGAAATGATTTAAAATTAATTAATTATATATAAATTCCTTAATATTAATAAAATAATAACTTTATAACAATTGATTCATAATTATCTTCGTAAATAACATTTATCCTAACTAAATAAATTTTATACCAAAAAAATTAAATTGGAAATATTAAATAATAAAAAAATTAATTATCATAAAAATAATTTGAAATTTATAAAATTAAATTTCTTTTTTGTATGAAGATTAATCAAAATGTTAGAGCATGTAATTATTAAACACCATATTTTAAATGTATTTTTCTATGAACAATTTCTCATTTAAAGGAAAAACAATTAAATTTTATTGTCTCTAATTTTATAAATTATATTAATTTTTTTGAGATTTATTTCTTAATATATTGAGATTATAAAATAAGACTATGTTCGATATCATACGGGATAAAAAACACCGAGTTGAAGTGAACTTGGATATATATTTCACATTTCATTATTTAATTTAGAATTTATCACATAGACATTTAATTTGTGGGTATTAATAGTATTGAATATATGATGAGATATATATAATGTACCTAATCAATTAAAAATCATTTTCATTTCCAAGGGAAGTAGTAATCAATTTTAAAATAAATTTATTTTATGGTTTCAAAATATGTTATCCTCAAAAATTGTGTCGTATTGCTAATTTATGGAAAAATATTATATTTTAGAAAAAAATAATAGTTTTTAAATAATCATATTAAAAATCCCCTGGTTTGAATTTTTTTCAGGAAAACACTGATTTTCTAATGAATATTATTAATATTTTTAATGAAAACTATATTATTGTTTCATGCATTTATGAATATCCATTTAAAAAAAATATTTAAAAATAAAATCAAATATCTTAAAATAACAATAATCCATTAATTCATTGGAATTTATTTCGTGATTGAATTTGTTGTACCAACATTTTTATACATAAAAAATAATTTTTTCTCAAAAATAGTTTCTTATTGTGCATTGTGTTTTAATTTTAAATTAATTACTACCAAATATAGAAAATATATTTTGAATAAAATATTTCATATTTTTAATAATGATGTCTAAATTTTTTAAATAGGTTCCTTTTTTTCCTTATAAAAAGTAACTATAGTAAATAATTTTCAACGTGATAAGGGTAATTTGGGTAATTAAGGTGAAAAAATATTATACAGACTATAAAATGATCCTATCACTTTCAATAATTTCATTTTATGAGCTTATTTCGTCCCAAATCATATAATATTATAATATATGAGATTTTTTCATTTTCTAATGATTTTGACCACTATATTGTTTTATTTAATGAGAAGTCAAAATGGAATTCCTATTGTTTTATTATAATTATATTTCAGACATAAAAAAATAGCGGTACAGTTCAGTTAGAAATATTTATTTGAAATATAAATAATTTATTTTATCATTTTAATTTATTTATAAATTTTACTGGTTACATAATTACCCTAAATGCTTACGTAACACCGACAAAATTTTTATTCAATTATAAGAATAATAAAACAGGTTTTTTTATAAATACTAAAATGATATAATTTGATAAAATTAATGTTTCGAAAAAAACATTAGATATATGAACTATTGGGGAGGAGTAAAATGTAAAATATTAAAGTTAACCTTTTTATTGATGCATTTAAACATATATTAAATGAATAGTATCACAAATGAAAATAATTTTTTTATAATAAATAATAACATATTAAATGATTTACAATTAATAAAATCATAAATACAACCACATGAATAAAATATTATTGAAAAATTAATTCATGGTCCATTTAGGTGTATTTTTCACTTTTAGGATTACATTATTTACCATAAAGGGTACAAAAGTTTAATATTGATGTCTTTGTTAAAATACTAAACTAAAGGTTAAAACTAAAATAAATTGGCTAAAACGTAAACAAAACCTACTAAAATTTTATTTTATGAGATTATTTAGACCCATACTAATATTACATTAAAATTATATTAATTCTAATCCATTTAGGCTTCAGAAAAAATTATATTAACTTAATACGTCCATAAATTACATAAATACTCATCCCCTCACATATAAAGGGACACCGATTAACTCTTACATTACACAACATTAATCCTTTTATCAAAATCAAAACCTATAAAATTATCTTATGTACATCCTAATACACATTATATAGGTCTTTTCTCCACAAAATATCATCCTTGGGTTCTATAATAAATGATCTAAAGGTTGTCTCCAGAAGAAGAGGTAATGTCTTAGCCGACCTTTTCAATTTATTTCTTATTATAAATCATAAAAATTAGTGTAATGTATTAAATAATAACTTCTGTATTTTAAATATACATAAATATAATTATTATTTTAAAACCACAATTATCCACCCTCTCTTCCATCAGATGGAATGTGAAAGTGACACTCATGTGTTTGTATGGATTTCCATCTCCGGGTAGCTATATAATTAATATTGCATCGCCATATTTGATGGATGGTATTATAATAATTTTATTGGTTATATTTCATATTTATTATATAATTATACTTATTTAATTATAATATTATATCTACCTTCTATCCTTCCAATATCTTTGAAAATGATAATGTCTCTCGTGTGTAAGTGCAGACTAGCACCTCTCCGAAGATATACACACCATTTTTCATTCTCATTTTATATTAACTGTAATATAGATATATTAAACAAATATATATGATTTATATTTTATTATTATGATTCTTGGGAGGTTTATTATTTTTATCTTCTATGAATTCGATCCGTTTAAATGTGAAAACAACGTTCAAGCATACAAATATCATACCATCCCCACAAACTCTGTAATTCATTTTTCTATATCTACATTTCATGGATTACTATAAATATATATATAATTAATATAATATATATATATATATAATTCATTAAATTATTTATATGATGTAATTATGATAAAAGTAAAAGTATTAAAACTGCCAAACGAGAAAAAAATAAAATGAAGAATTTATTACTAGGAACTGTGATTTTGAATAAGTGTTCTTAATAAAATGGTGGTAATGGATTATAATTAAATTACATATGGTATGATTTATTTGATATATAATAAATTTATATTTATTATATATTATCTTTGGACACATACGAGGTAAATCAAACCTGAGGTAAGGGTTTATTTCAGAATCTCATCATTATTCGAGATTGTTTATTTTTATGTCTATATAGGGTAAATTATTTTATATTTATATCTCAAAAAGATATTAAATAATCATTTTTTTTATAATTTTATGGTTTTCCTTTAATTTTATCCCCTTTATGTACTCATCATTCAAAAATAATGTTTTTAAGGAAAGCAGACCATATTTTCTACTCGGTTGAGAATCCTTCACATCTATGACCATTTATTCATTAAAATGAGTAAAAGAATTTTTAAACAATTATAAAATTATTTATTAATGAAATTTTAACCCATGTTCAACTTTTTTACACACAAAATTGAAATTAACATTCCTTGTGTGTTTCAAACTGTGTACTTTTTGATCTTTCTACAAAAGTGTTAAAGGAATATTTGTTTTAACATATAACACATGAACATAATCTACTACCTCTGTAAATTACCATTTATTAAAAGATGATCTAAAAATTATAAAATTTTAATTTAAAATAAAATATTCAATTAAAGCTTAGGGAATTATTATATAATAAATATGTTTTTTTAAAGTAAAAATTAGGCATTTTTGCCTAGAAATTTTTTAGTAATCCTTTGAGAAATTGTCATACATATCAATATACACTATTAAATCATATGTTTTACTAATATTATATTATTATAATTCCATCCAATATATTTATCTATATGGTTTGTGATCATATTTAATGAGGATATTATTGATATTCCATATGCATGTTCCTCAAATGCAGACATTTATTGATTTCAAATACATGTTGATTATGTTTTGTTGTTTACTATTGTAATGAATACATTATAATTACAATGTGAAATTTGTGGATTGAAATTAAAATTCCACTCAATTCATCAGTATGTATCTCTGTATATACTAGATTGTGTATTTTGTTATGTCCCTTCCAATTTTTATAAATTTCTTAGCATGAAATATTTAAGGTTTTTTTAAAATTTCTTGGTATATGTCCTTGATTGTAACTGTTACATTCCCCCCATTATGCATTCTATTATTATAAAATATGATATCAATTACCATGTGATTTTTTTAATTTTTATGATATCTATGGATAAGTTTCAAGCCCATTCATTTATCTTTATAACTTTACTTTATTAGCAATTATTCATTCCATAATAGTCGTGACTTATTTTTCTTCCCCTATATATATTCCCTTATTGAGAGTCTGATATTACCCCATTCTAATTTTTCCTTCCCTATGATTATAGAAATTTTTAATTATTTATATTTATGGATATTCTAGAGGGAATAAATATGATCCTAATTAAAATATTATGATGTATTTTATGATTAAAATTTAATTTGGGCTTTAATTATTAAAGTAGTTTACCAAGATGACTAAAATATTTGTTCTATTTTGATTATATTTTTACATTTAATACAAATGTAATAAATTAACCAACTACTCTATAATACTTTATTTGGGGCCATAATAATTGGTATCAAGGTTTGTTATGTAAAAATATTTGGATCATGATTTAGAAATACATATAATAGTGATCATAATACTATGACAAAACTTGATAATATTAACAATGAAACCAAGATTAAGATTTTGAGATTAGTTAAAATAAATTTGTAATTTCTATATAGTGTTTTAATTGTTTTGAAATTAAACATTATGATTCCTAATGCTACGACATAATATAATTCATTAAACTCTTTAGAAATGGAACTTATCATAATGAATAGAAACCATATCAATGCATAAAATACATGTAGGTATTTCCCTTTAGGGATTTATAGTGTATCTAGAACTAGAGATACATATATAGTGAAAAAAAATATAACTATATTGGGGAAAATATCTTATGTTATGTTCAATAAACATTCCCACAGGGAGAAGTTTACTAATCAATAACATGGTTCAACAATGTTAGACTACTTTTTTCATCAATAAACATTATCCTTAAATTGGAAAAAAAATCCATTTGTAGTTGATAAATGTATATGTTTCTAATAAAAAAATATTTAACCCTTTATAAATTAATTATTGCAGTAACGGTATATTATAGTTTACCCCCTTTTATTTTCTCTAAGGAGATATGGATCAATGGAATCAATTGATAAAAAAAACTATAGACAAAGAGGAAATAACATGCATGGGATGGAAGTGTTTTAAGGAACATTCATGGAAAAGTATTTTTATTCAAGATCAATGAGAAAATATAGAGATACAATTCCTGAGTCTAAGAAAAAATTACGTGTAAGTTGTTTCAATTTATGAAGAAAAAATTATAATGTTAGGAAGGCATATTGGAGAATATATACATAATCCAACAAGAATGATCGACCATTTCATTTATGGGCTAAATTAAATCCTTTTATGGGCACTAATATCTCACGAATTATCCTTAAAAAAGTGTATAATATATTTTTATATAAATTTAGTGTAGTAATAATCCAATACTTACACATTTTATGTAAGGTAAGATAGTAAGATAAAGGAAGATAAAAAATGGATAGGGGAAGAAGAAAAATTAGTGTTTTTTCCATTTCAGATAATTATGATAAGACACACTTGGGTAGTTGAATGAAGGGAATGAGAGTGTGCGTTATGTGTGGATATAATGGACACTAGGTGTATGAGTGTATTGGTATGAACAGAAACTCTAATGTTGACTATTTCACCTTTATGTATATGGGGTACTGTGAAATTTAATTCCCCAAGCATCATGGGAATATACCTAAGAATAATATAATGGATCATGGTCAATCTTATGTTATTACTATAACTTGGCATGTAATTATTTATGGGATTGTGTATTTTTATTCAAAAATTATGTTGTAGATGTATTTTATATATTAAATATTGATCATAAGAATCATGAAACGTGTAAGGATTCTACTTCTATAGTTCATCATTACCTTTTTGGAAGCATATGTTGAATGGTATTGACAACCATGGAAAGTGATTTAGATATAAGGGGATATTTTTTAGAATATAAAAATAAGGTGAATATAACCCTTGTAATTTTTTTCATTTTGAGTTAATATGGTTTATTTTGGGTTAGGATAAAATTTAAATTAACGATGTAAATGGGATAGTATTGGTGACCATGAAAATGGTAAGTGTTTTGAGGAAAAAGTTCATTGTATTTTCATTAATTAAGATAATTTTTTTTAACTTGATGGAATATATTTGATAATATTTTATTTTATTTCACAAAATTGGAAATGGTTAATTTTTGGAGTTATGAATGTTTTTATTAAGGTTTTATTGTAATTTATGTTATTACATTATTTCAGGAAAAATGTGATCATGTTATTCACATATTTAGTTAGTGATAAGTAAGAGATACATTATGTTATATTGAGGATTAATGATATTTTTATTTAGTGATACTATTTATAAATTGTTTTATTTTTAGTTTAGTCATAAATATTTTGGATGGGTGTGAAGTTTATACATATATGAAATTCATTAACTTGGTCATTGGGAGTAATTGTTGAGGTTCTAGATGATAACCAAATATTAGATGACTTCTAATACAATTTTTTTTTCAAAATATCAAGAGGTATTTAGAATGAATTATAATTCATTTATAGATTTTATGATTCATAAAAATAAAATTTTTGTTTGTTAGGTATAAAAATTCATTTTGAATATTCATTTGATGGAGTAAGAGATGAAGTGGAAATTAATCAATGAACAACCAAAAGATATATTTTTTCTTATAAAATTAAAAGAAATAAATTATTTTAATTTTATAGAGTACTTTATCATGATTTTAAAATAGTCCCTCAATGTTATATAGTTATCCAAAAAAATATTATATATTTACCATCATTTATGATGAATTTATGGTCTCTTCACCCCTCACAAATTTATGTATTTTTTTTATTATCTTTATGTGAACCATATTATCTATAATTATCTATCAGTGCTTATGTGGTATTTTTCACTTTGATTACTATATTTTAACTTCCCACTAATTTTCTCTCTATTTGTGAACCTGAACACTTGATATTTTGGGTAACTAGTATGTTTTTGACTTTTTATTTTTAAAAGAAGCATTATTATGCCACAATGTGATGTGGGTTTTCAAAATAAGAGAAACCATTGATGATTGGGAAAAAATTTGTAGTTTTATATATTTTTATGGTTGTATAATGTAAATACTAATATTCATAATGAATACTATGTTCGATAGCACACAAGATACATAAAAACGAGTTTCAGCGAATCATAATATACTATTATAATATAATTATTTAATTTAAAATCAATCTTCTAGAATTTGAATTTGTGGGTATGAATTGTAATAACCAATTTATGGAATATATATAAAGTATCAACTCAATAAAAATGAATTTATCAAGGCATATGAAATATAAACCCAATTTTCAGTAAAGATATTTTATTCGTTCGTAATATGTTTTCTACAAAATATGATTCTTATCACTAATTTTTTGAAATTATTTTAGTTTAATTTTTTAAAAATAATAACATTTTCTAAATCATCATATAAAAATAATCATCGGTTCAAATTTTCCTATTTTTATAAATATATTAATTTTCTAGTGAATAGTTAAAAATACTGATTATTATTGAATCCTTTATTTTTGTTTCAAGTATTAACAAATTACCTATTTATTTTAAAATAATTAAATTCAAAAATAATTTTTTATTTTTTATTAATTAGATATTTAATTCCATTATAATAAATTTCATTATTTTAATTCAAATAAAATATATATACATAAATTTTAATTTTTTTAGAAAATATTTTTCTGTTGTATTTTTCATTTTGATTTTAAATTAATTATTGTCACTTATTATAGTTTAATCTTGAAAATGGATTACATATTTTTAATATTGAGGTAAAAATTTAATAATTATTCCCCTTTTTTCCTAATGAATAGTAATCAAATCAATTAAGTATTACCATCGTAATGGTATATAAATTATAATTTTTTCAGGGAAACTACATTTTGTTGCATTGTGAATTTTTATTTTAAATTAATTACTATCACTTATATAAATTCAATCTAAAAAATGGGGGGAATAGTTTTTAATCAATAAGTACAAATTTATTAAATATTCCCCTTTCATTTTTTGGTCATCAGGAATAGTAACCATAAAACTAATTATCACCATAGTAATGGTAAATTGGGTAATTAAAGTTAAAATAATATGATAATCACTAGAAAATTTCCCAGTAAAAATTCTTAAAATCATTGGATGGGAATATTTCATCCATAATGATTAAATATTTTAATATGTGTGTGTTTTCCAATATAGATTTGATTTAAAACATTATATTATTTTAATTAAATGAAAGTCAAAAAAAATTATATTTGTTTTATTATCTTCAAAATTTTGACATTATGATATACAGAATCTATGAATGGTTATAAACAGTTATTAAAAATATAAATAATTCCCTTTTTCAAATTAATGAATTTATAATATAAATGTGATGATAGAATTTCCAAAAATTCTTACACAACACTGATATAATATTTATTCAATAAATAGAAAAATAAAACAATTTTATTCAAAAATATTATAAATGAAATAATATAAATAAATTAATGTGCACCATTAATTTTATAGATCTATATGAAATTTTTTGGAATTTTCAAAGTATTATATTAAATTTCACCTTTATCTTAATTTATTTGAAGTCATATGAAATAATTAGTGGCAAACATGACATTATTAAAATTTAATAATAAATAACATTTTATCAAATATTTTTAAATTGATAAATATTTTAATTTGTGTATATGTAATGGGTTGTGTTTCAAAAAAACCTTGGTCCATTTATGGGATTTTTTCTTTTTATAGAAACATTCATGATCCTTAAAGATAATATAAATATTTTAGTAATAGTTAAAAGTGTTAATAAAAGTGTTAAAACTAAATTCTAAATGTGAAATCATAAACAAAACATATTGAAGTTTTATTTTATGATATTATTTATAATTTTTGTCAATTTATATTAAATGTTTTTCATTTTCCAACGAATTTTAGATGAAAAATAACTTAAATTGATTTTATTCTATAAAAAATACCATGAATACCCCTCCCCTCACTTATAAAAGGATACATCATCCCTCTATTATTTACATCACCTTAATCTAGAAATATTTTCATGTCCAAAAAACTATCTTCTCAAAATCCATATCCAAACTATAGAGGTTATAATATCTGCAAATGATCATTTATATTTTCTATAAAAATTGTTCTTAAAGATGTCTTCAAATGAAGAGGTAATCATTTAACCTGACATTTGTCAACTTATTTCTTCATTAACCGCTTCTAAATATATGGTATTTATAGTATAATAAAAAATTATTTATTATAAATATTCCTAAATTTTATAATTCATTATGAAACCTTAATTATCTATCATATTTTCAATCAAGTAGAATCTAAAAATATCATCTAGGTGAACATACAGATTACCGTCTCCATAGAGAGATAAAATTAATTTCTCATCACCATTTTTTTTTTGATTTGTATTCTGATGGGTTTAAAATTTATAGATTATTTTAATCATGTAATTATTGTTCATGATTTACAATTTCAAATCGTACTTTTTAACATCCAATCTATTGGAAAACTATATTTTTCCTCTTGTATATGTGTGGACAATAACATCCATGAAGCTATCTTGTCCACTTTTCATTTTGGTTTTATATGAATGAATAAAAGGCTATGTTTTATGAATATATATTATTATTACAACATAATAACTATTCTCTAATGGTGAATTATTATATATGTTTTTTTTCATTCGATAAAGTTGAAAACATCATTTATTCCTATGTATGGAAAACCATCTCCATGAATCATGTAAATTATTTTTGTATATCTATATTTTATGCATTAAAATAAATACATATATAATGAATATATATTAGTAAAATATAATTTTTAACATTTTGGTTATTACAGAATCATGATACAAGAAAATGGACCTAAACTAACAATACAAAACATATATGAGAAAAGAAACAGTTGTGACCCAAAATAGTCATTTTAAGAAACAAATATTAATAAACATGTGATAAATTGTTATTAGTAAACAAAATATGGTATGATATATTTGATAATGGTACTGAGATAGATTTATAATAATTATATATTCATTATATAGGAGGTCTGGACACATATAATGGAATTCAAACGCGAGGTGAAGGTTTATTCCACAATTTCATCGTTATTTGGGGTTGATTATATTTATGTCTCCATTGGGGAAGGTATTTTATATTTATATCATAAAAATATTATATTTTATTATAATTTGGTTATTTCTATATGTTATCTGTATTTCATTTCATTTTCTTCACATTAATTCTAAAGATACCGAGGTATTATTTCTATTGAAAAGCAACACTAATTTTGTACTCGGTCAAAAATATTTGTCTTAAATTTTCATAGATTACATAAAAAGAGAATTATTTTTTTTAACATTATACATTGATTTAAAAAAATCCCATGATGAAGTTTTTACATCATGTTTTAAAATAAATCTTCTTTTCATTTTCCAAGCGACATAATTTTTTACATTTTTAAAAATGTGTTAAAAGAATTTTTGTTATCTTATGCGATCTAAAGAGAATTTCCAACCAACATGAACACTCAATTAAATTAATATTTCTTTAAATATTAAATTTTAATTTTTATTGAATATATTTTCTTTAATATTTTGGATACTTCTATATTTTATCTAACTATTGTAAATATAAACTGTTGGTATATTCCTCAAACAGGTTTTCTATAATCCTTTGAAATTATTTTCTTTTAGGTCAATATAATTCATTGAATTTTATGATTTATAAAGGTTATAATCCAATGATACCATAAACCATATTTCTAATGCTGGTTTATTATCATATTTCCTTTGTGAATTATTGACATTCCTTATGGTAGTTATTCCAATATGGAAATGTATTATTTTTTATTTTTTAATTCATATGGTGAATAAATAAAAATTATTATGGTATGGGTGTGGATTTTAAAAAAATATCCTATTTATTCATTAATAGGTTTCATGAAACAAACTAGACTGAGTATTTTTCTGAGGCCATTACCATTTATATATATTTCTTGGCATGAGTCCTTGGAAGAAGTTTTGGATATCATGGTGCATGGCATCGTATGTTTTCTATGTTCAAAATTATGAATTACATCATTATGAAATTGGGTTTTGATGATCATGTGAATCTTTGAATGGTTATGATAAAATTTTTTTATTGTAAGAGGTACACTGGCTATGAAAGGTGGGGGAATTGAAGTTTTAAAATTTTAAATTAAATAGAAAACCAAAAATGACTTAAATTAAAAATGATCAAACTCGGATATTTTTTTATTTTCAAAGCATTATAATCATAATCAGAATCGATATGATTATATCAATGGTTTTTATCGGTATCATAAACACACCGATAAACAAGTTTTTTCAAAAATATAATTATAAAAATTTTGTTTCTAATACACATGCATAGTTGAAATTATAACTTTTTAAAAAGGAATACAAAATATTATAATAGTAATAATTTCTTACAAGATTTATTAAAATAATTTACTCTTTAACATAAATAGTAATGGTGTTCTTAGACCCTCACAAAAAGTATCCATAGTCTTATATCGATTGTAAAATTTGTCTTTCATTTCAATAAAAGATCTTGATATGTATATCAAACTATATATTCCGATACTAAAGTATCCATTGATTCAACGATCAAACTATGTATTATAATCTATGGAATTCCTTGAACATATGGATCAGATTCACCCTCTTCCAATCCTCATAATACCTTATTAGTGCCACCTTTGTACAATGAATAAAAAATAATTTTCTTTCTAAATGAATTAAAATCCTCACATTGATTCCTTATAACATCAAATATGTAACGAATATAAAAAATTGAGAACTAGATGTTCATGATGATACTTAATTAGATTCTCATAGTTGTTAATTATATGTATTTTTAACTATAAAAATGACCTACGCTTTATAGGATAACCTCCAAGGTCCATATGTCACATTTATTTATAATGGAATTGAATATCTTATAGTTGACAGCTCATAGTGATCTAGATTTGAATATTGAAAGGAGATCATTAATTGAATGTCATATGTTGTTTATTTTTTTAACATTACAATTATCATATGAATTATATCTAATTGAAATGAATATATATAATCCTATTACAAAATTTAGATAGTCAAATGGACTTATTTATTGATTTTCAATCTGAAAAAATGAATGAGATTCATTCTGACGTATTTGTACCAATGTCAATTCAATGGTCAAGGACATTTTCATTATGATATCCAGGACATAAGTCTAGCCACTAGTTAGAACATATTTTAATCCCATGTATTGGACACACATTATGTCAAATAGATTATATTGAGAAATATATGTTTATAATCATATTATATTACAACTATTTTTTCAAAAGGTATAAAATATTGTTTTGTTAAAAACATACTAAATCATAAGGGAAATATAAATTTAGTGAAGTGTTATTTTATGTATGTGTTTTTGATTTCCAAAATTAATGGAATGGAAAAGTATAAGGTAAATTTATACAACACAATCACCCCTTTTTAGAATGAAAATAACTAAATAGTTAGAATTAAAAACTAATTTCTTTAGAAGATACAGAAATCCAATTAATATTTTAGATATTTAAATATGTACATTATATATTAACTCCACCTCAATTTATAAATTATTTATAATTCGATGCAAATATATAGATATGTTTAATTATACATTTTATGATAATAACTCCACCTTATAAAAATAATGTTAAAAAATCTCCATAAATAATCTCAATGACTTTTACATTTAGATGTTTCAGTCCCATTTAAAAAAAATATTCTTTTCAATTTATCCCCCTTTTTGAATTTCCAAAATTATTTGGGAAAGTATATATCTTAAAATGTTATAATTTAATAACATATTATACATTGGTATGTGAATAAACTAATCATCCATAAATTAAAATAAATAATACACATCCATGAAAATTGAAATACATTTTGAAATAATAAATTTCGATAAACATATAATCACATTCAACATCCATAAATATGTTTCCAAATATTACTTCATGAGTTAGAAATAAAATGTTCATTCACACTTCCTTAAATTTCTCACAATAATCTTCATTTATTTTACTCTTCATGGTCCTTATATACCTCTGTGATCAAAAACTAGTGAATCTTGATCTTCTCCTCCATCACATCCTTATTTTCATCTTGTGACTTTTAGTATTTCAACTTTCTCATTCATATTATTGTTCCTACTTCACAAAGAAATATTCATATTTCACTACTACAAAAATTGGCTTTATTAGAGATTAAAACGGGCCTTAACAGCGCTAAAATAGCATTGTAAAGATTAGCACTGATAAAGGAGGGTGTCCCCTTTATTAGTGCTAAAAAAAGCTGATAAATGTGTTTTTTATAAGCAATATTTTTGCGCTGATAAACTCATCCTTTATAAGAACTTTTTAGTGCTGATAAAGGATACCCATATCAGCGCTTTGTTAGTGATGATAAAGGATGCCTTTATCAGCACTAAAAAAGCGCTGATAAATTCCCTATCTACGGTAACAAAAACATCTACAGCAGTACACCCAAACAACACCTGCAAAAAATTCAGTATTTCAACAAGTATACCCATAAAATATTTACACATAATTTATAGGGTAATTACACCAAGTATACCCATACAACAAGTATACTCATACACCATTAACACATAATACATAAGTTACTTAAATATAAAAAAAATTCAATTCATAATTCAGAGGGTTGGGGGGTTGTTCAGGAGATTTGGGTGACTGCCCAAGGGGGGTATAGGGGCTGTCTGGGGGGATGGGGGTGTCCAGGGGGATAGGGGTGTCACGTCCCATCCCCCAGGCTCTGCATCGTGCCTACCCCAAGCCCACCTTCTATAGGCCAGAGGCTGGAAACTAGCACCAAAGGCATAATTCCCTAGAACTAGTAAGACATTGACTTTATAAAACGTAAAAACACACAACCAGAGATCAAGAGAAAGAAAACACTAAGTAAAGCAGTATAACAGGCTTTCTGAAAGTACAAAGTGGCTAAAAATAATAGCCCAACAGAAAGGTGCATCTACAATTGAATGAAAGTACAACTGAAAAGACAAACAACTGAATGATGAAGATGCTCCTGGATTGTCCTCCGAGTTTCTACCTGAATGTTAGGTACACATGTCCTCCTTAGCACGCTACCTCTATTGGTCCGCTCCATGTGCCATAACGCCAAGTTTCCACCACCGGGTATCGTCTAGTCCTCATACCCATTGCCTCGGTCAGCGCTATCTGTCATCTGGATCCAACAGAATGTGTTACGGGCATAGCCCGTGCAGGGGTGAGTATAACGATACTCAGTAGGGACCCTGAGACCCTCAATTTCTCACAAAATCCAACAAGGATAAATTAAAAGAATGATCTAAATAGATAACATTTACTTAGGTATATACCCATATATATACCTAAGTTATCAAGTAACTCATCTCAATCATGAGGAAAACACCATGGTCATGACTCAGCTCAAACCAGAATTTTCATTATTGAAACCACAGCTACTAGAGAACTCCTCCTCTATTATGTACAGTGGCCCTGTCAGGACTCTGAGGAGCACTCACTAACCATAGACTGCTGAGGTACTCCTCCTATCGAGTACCGCGGGTCAGCTGCCAAACCGGGCGCTCCTCTGCTGTGGGTCTACCACAAAACCGACACTCCCCCTAATAGCCGTCATAGATACCCCTCCTATCGAGTACCGTGGGTATGCCTCCCAACCAAAACATTTGTCCATCGTGGTTCTACCTCCAAACCGGGATCTCCATCCACTGGGATATCGAATCCCTTCGAGTCGAATCGGTCAAGCAGTCGTCAGGTCTACAGCTACTAGGTCTCCACACTAAGTATACTCATCTCCTGGAGGATCCGCTCCAAGAGCTACTATTCGATACTCAATGTTTCATGAAAACTCAGTTATAAGTATCACAAAGCACCGCCTCATCAAAGGGGTCTCAACGCAACAGACGGCGGATCAATAAGACGCCCGGTCTGTGAGTTATTAGCCTTTTTGTCCTGGGGCCCAGTTGGTTTCATGTACGAACCTACTCGATTGTATCTCAGCTATACCCTGAACTCCCATTGGGTATAACCAAAAGAACTGTTTCTCAAAGAGATTACCAACGCCACTGACGGTTCGTCAAACAGACGTCCGGTCTGAGAGTTATTGGCTTTTCCGTTCCAGAGGCCCTGTTGGTTTTTATGCTAAAACCAACCCGACCATACTCCAACTACGTCCAAACCTCAGGTGGGGTATGAAAAAAGATTCATCTCATCAAAAATAATCTAGCATAGTTGACGGAACATCAATCGGACATCCGATCCTTACGTTATAAGCGTTTCCGCTCCGAGGGCCCGGTTGGTTTCGGGTTCAAACCAACCCGTCCAAACACAAAACTCGCTGAAACCTTGAGTGTAATATACCAAAATGACCATCTCGATCCAAGTATTCCTACGCAAATTACAGTGCATCGATCGGAGGTCTGTAGCTCAGGTTATGGGTGAATGACCAAAAACTGTCCAAAAAGGGGGGTCTCGGACAGGTCCGGCCCGGCCCAACCCACCCTGTGTCGGCCCGAATCGGGTCGATCCGAACCAATTCCGGGTCTGGCCCGGTGGCCTGGCCCGCCCGTGGACAGCTGCGGCTCGGCCAGGCGGGCCGAGCGTGGGGGGCGGGGGCCATTTTTTGTAACGGTAGCGCCTGGTGCCGCCCTGTCTCCTAGATCCTGCGCAACACAGGATCTTCTCCACGACCACTGTGGCCCTTACCATGGATGTTCTTCCACCAGCGGTGCGCTGGGGCGCTGTCGCCTTTAGGTGGCTGGCGCCTACGCCACCGCGCGGGCGACACGCGCTTCCGGTACCTTCCGCGGGCCATCTGAGTCATTCTGTTGGTCCGTTTTAGCTCATGTCTACGCCTACAACCTTCTTGGGTTCTGTTCATCACTATGATTGTCTCAAATCCACGTTTCCCTTCCATTCATTTGTCTCCAAAAATTTTGCACATCACGAACAAGTTGGCGGTGGGTCCATACTTGTTTGTTAGCCCATACCCACAGCATTAGTGGTTCAAATAATCTCCCAACAAATAAATGCCCATGTTCAATGGTATAAATCACATATATGAAAATATACAATATTCCCCTACCTAGATAATTGACTTCGCACGTCGTTGAGCCACGGAAGACAAGCATCGCGGTAGATAGCGTCGTGGAGAACGGATGTCGATTCCATGGATGTCGGGGTGCGTCTGAGGAGGAACCAGCATCTCCTCACTTGTTGTTGAGAAGAGAAAGGAAGGCACGTCGTTGTTCTTCATGGAACCGGCATTCTTCGTCGAAGAGAGTTTCGTTCGTCATGGAAGGAGGGAGCTCTTCTATTTCTCCAGAGGTTTGCCAAAAATAATATTTTCTATTCCAATATCAAATTAGATTTCTCCCACTTTAAAGAAATTCCAACCAATTCAAAATTAGATTAATTAATTAATGATGTCTTTAATGAAAAGAGTTTGCATAAATTAATGGGTGAGAGGGGAGGAATTGAAGATTCACAATTAAAAGAGGTTTTTTCATAATAAATGCAAGGGAAATTAATTGGGGAGTTGAGGGAATGTGAGGAGTTATGGGTTTTTGTGGGCCCCACCCCACAAATATCCTCTCATGGGAGGTTATGTGTGTGTGGGCCCCACCAAAAACCTCTGTAATTCCCTGACCCCAGTTACCCAGAGTCGGTGCATTATTTCATAACATTGGAATGATCACAATAGATCAAGTCTCAAACGACCGATTAGTTTAGTAGCCTTGGAATAACTAGATACATTCATAGAGTTTACATTACATCATAAAGTGAAAAATACAACAATATCTTGTCTCCACACTAATATCCCTCCATAATATCTCTGCAGGACATTCATTAAATACTTCTACACATCCTGGAAAAAATAAAACATAGAAATGGGTACGCTCAGATGCCCAGTAAGGATAACAATATAGCATAAACATTCATAAATAGGCATAAACATTTAAGGCATTGTATGACTAAAACAAAAGCCTTTTAAACATGAACTTAAGTATAATATGGAAGAATAAAAATGAAATAATACCATTTACTTATTCACATGGATATTCTACTAGTACAATAATCACATGCAATATCAATAACGACTATCATAATGATGGAATGCATAATGTCAAACTATCATAACCACATAGTAAAGGCCTTGTGTCAAGACTACAAATAAGATTTTTTCAAGGACATATGCCAAGAAACTAGTTTGTCTAATGAGACCTACCGATTCATCGAGGAGCTATAGCGGGCTCCACCCATCACTTATTAAGTCCAATTCATTCCTCATATGAACATGTTTAAATATAACATAAACATTTGTATTAAAACTACCATACGAAATGTCAATACTTTCTTCATAAACCATGAATTGTATAAAAATAAAACATCCATAGTCAAACATATCACAAAACCTTTAATAGTATATGAATGTTTTGTATCAAAATAAATCAACTTCAAATAAGCTTAAAATCCATCAAAAGATGTTGACATATATTAAATCAAAACTATTTGAGAGAAGTATCTCTTTTTTTGAAATCATTTAAATGCCACATAATTATAATATAAAACATTTACTTTGAAAATATTCTTATAATCTTGTAAGGGAAGCTTTGAAGATTTTATAATGACCAAAACTTACCACACTCACCGTATAAGTTAAAAAAAAGACATTCTAACCTTGATTTTGTCGAAAAGGAAGAAATGGACCTTGTTTGGAAAACGACAGAAATATTACATTATAAACTTTTTATAAAAATCCCAACAATGGTATAAATGAATTTAACCCATAGTCTATAAAATAGTAAGACTGATTTGAAATACATTTTTGAGAAACATGGATGTGGATGATAAAGAGGTCCTAGTAAATACTTTTGTATAAACAACCTCTGGTAATAAAGAGATTGTAAAATTAACCCATACATTGTAATTTTCCTTGGTCTAGGGTTGGTTAAACTCTTGTATAATGGTAAAATAATTGTTATCAAATTATAAATGAATCATTTAAATTAATATGATATCATATATGATCTTTTAACATTGCTTTGTTAATAATATCTTAGTATTATCGTTGTTTCGGGTGTTAAATTACTCGTTTTATAGTATATGTTTTGTTACATAAGTAGTGTTTATTATGGATAGGTTATATCTTATTAATTTCCAGAATGATATAAAGTCCTTAAACATTATTTTTAATCATTAAATGAGAATTAGACTTGAATGGATATGATGGGGAATGAATCTCATCGGGTTCGTGGAGACGGTAGTCCGTACTTACGCACGAGCAACAATATCATTATTTTGATATTAAAATAATATATAATTGGATTTTATATCATATATACAGAATAATTATCATGTTATAATTGTTATTTACTTCAATTATACATCATTATCATACCCATCCAAAATAATAATATTTTGAATAACAATTACACCACGACGTGGAGACGGTAAGTCGTACATACACACATATGGTGACATGTCATTTAATGGATGGATAGAATACTGAATATGTATGTAACATATATATAATAACATCATAGTATATATAATATACTGGAGTTATTATTTTAGAATGGAAATAACAAAGAAAGAAGAAGTGGAAGAAGAAAAGAACTTGAAAGAGGGTGGTGAAATTATTACCTCTTCTTCGGGTTCTTCCTTTTGATTTGATCAAAAGGGCTATTTAAGTTGGATTTCTGACTAATGGAAGGCATTTAGGATTAAGTGAGAGAAGTTTAAATGATATTTTGTAAGGGTTTGGCCAAACCAAAAGGCTTTGAAGGTATTAATATGAGAGAAGGGGGTGTTCCATTTTATAAGAGGGGTGATGGGAACCTTTGGAAAAGCTAAAAATATTATTTCATAATAAATTATTATTCTGTTTATAATGTATAAAAACTTATTTATTTTGAGTCTATAGTTTGGATGGGTCAAAAACAACTCAAACAATAGGTTTTAGACAGGTTGGTTCACTTTATTAACCTTATCTTTTAGTTTTAACTCTTAGTTTATTAGTTTGACATTTACCATGTCTCTTTGTATTTTCACATTTTATAGTTAATAAAATTACTATATACTTCCAAGAGACCCCTAAGAGGTCCATTAACGATACACCTATAATGATATAAGTCATTTGGCAGAACATTAGATTTTTAGGAATAGAATATGAATTAATAATATAATATTTTTTTAAAAAAACTCTTTTATGTCAATTTTGACACTATTGGGTATTCTGTTTTTGATAATTTCATACCAGCATTATTAATTGGAATAAAATTCATTTAACCAGTACTAATATTACATATGAACTTATAAAATTAGTGTTATTCATAAAAAGTATAAATTACATTTACTTGGATATTTATAAAATCACTTATTTTAATATTTCATTAATTAGGTAATTACAACATCACCATTGTCTCATAAATAAATTAAATTAATTAATCTATAAAAATTAAAAATAAAATACGATTATGTGGAAAATCTTTTTATCTTTCTAACGAATATTTATATACTGATTTATCTTATGTATAACTCTATATTAAATTTTTTTAGTAATTAAACATTGATGTTAACTCTTTTAACTATTCTTTGAAATCAATAATAGAAAATGTCCTAATCTAATCGAAGTTGACCTAAATGATAATATTTTATTCCTAAGGTTTTTTGTGGTTGAGATACACTTGTCCAATAGAATTAGGAAATGTGTTAGGGTAATATTAATATCATTTTTACCCTTAATTACCCTATTAACTTTTAACAGTGGCAAATAAAAGTAAAAATATATTATTCACAAAAAATTATTTTTATCCTATTGAACCAAATTTTACTCCTTAATATTAACCGTGTCTCTCATATTTTAAAAATATCACTTCCAGAAGTGGTAAAATTATGTTTTATGTGAATTTGCAAATTCTCCTCGGAGATGGGTAAAAGACAGTAAAAAGTTCAATAAAATTTTAATATATCTAAAATCATTATAAACTGAATCCAATGAATTACATTGAAGCTATATAGGTATTATGTATCTATTTTTAACTAAAATAAATTTAAATAAAATAAATATTTATTTAAATAAAAATTCAGTTTTAAACTATTACTTAGTGTTTTTTTCACTATTCATCAAAAATTGAATGATTTCAGAAAAATGCCATAAATTCACCCTAAACTAATTTCAATATTCCGAATCCAATAATAAAGTCCATTATGAAAGATAATATTTATAAAATTTCAAAAAGTGGTTATTACTATTCATAACGGCTGGTTTGATTGGTTGTGGTGTGTGTTAGAACTCGAAGTTCCATACAACACACGCTACTGTATTATTCAAAGAGAAGCGTATCGTGGAAGCTTAGGGTGTTACATTCTCCCCTCCTTCAAATAATTTCATCCATGAAATTTCTAAAATATTACAGCATAAAAAGACTTGAGTGGTTCTTCATCATATGTTCCTCAAGTTCCCACATTACCTCTTCCATCTTATGGTTTTCTCCATAGAACTTTTACCAGATGAGTCGTCCAGTTTCTCAGCACTTTCTCTCTTATATAAAGAATCCTGATGGGCTCTTCGTAAAAAGATAGATCGGGTTGCAGTTATAATTCCTCATGGGTGAGTACATGCGATGGTTCACGCATGTTTTTTCTCAACAGTGATACGTAGAACACATTGTGAACATTGGAGCGATTTGGCGGCATTGCCAAACAATAAGCTACAACCCCAATTCATTATAGAATTTTGAATGGTCCTATATACTTGGGAATCAATTTATCCTTCTTACCGAAACATATAACTACCTTCCATGGAGATACCTTCATGAAAACAAGATCTCCTACCTGAAATTTCAAATCATTCTTTTGGTTGTCAACATAGCTCTTCTGCCTACTTTGAGCTTCTTTGATGTGGTTTTGGATTACCTTCACATTTTCCATCGTTTCCTCCACTAGTTTTGGGCCTACATGTTTTCTTTCACCAACGCCATCCCAACAGGTTGGTTTGCGACATCGCTTTCTATATAAATTTTCATATGGTTCCATCTGAATACTCAAATGGAAGCTATTGTTATAGGAAAATTCTACCAGAGGTAAATATTGATCCAACATACCCTGAAAGACAAGTGAGCATGATCTCAACATGTCTTCAATGGTTTGAAAAATTCGTTCTGATTTTCCATCTGTTTGAGGATAGTAAGTCGTGCTCAAACAAATTTAAGTATTCGGGGCCTTCTAAAGACATTTCTTAAATCATGATGTAAAACAGGGATCACGATCTGAAAAAATTGATAGGGGTACTCCATGAATTCTAAAAACATCATTAATATATATTCTTTCTAGACATTCAAGTGGTAAATCCTCCCTTATAGCAAGAAAATGTGCTGAATTTGTAAGATGATCAACAATGACCCATAATGAATCATTCCTTGTGGGAGTCTTTGGTATTCCTAGGACATAGTCCATCGTGATATTATCCCATTTCCACACAAGTATGGGAAGAGGTTTCAGGACTCCTCCAGGCTGTTGCCTTCCATCTTTCACTTGTTGACAAACCATACATCTTGACACTAAATCAGCAATCTCCCTGTTCATGTTGTCCCACCAAAAATGTTCCATAAAATCTCTATACATTTGGGTGCTCCCATGGTATATAGAGAAATTGAAACAATGAGCATCATCCAACAATTCCCTTTTTAGATCAGGATTATCGGGAACACAAAGTCTCTTCCCAAATTTCAAAATTTCATCTTCATACATAAAGTCGATCAATCTCCCATCATTCACAGCTTTAATCTTATTTTAGAATTTTTCATCATCGGTCTTAGAACTCTTTATCCTTTCTAGTAATGATGGTTTGGCAACCATTTGAAAATGTATCGATGTTTCACCTTCCATGGTTATTCCAATATCCAACTTTACTAGATCCATGAAAATAGGATCCCTCTCAACTCTCATCTTGTTCAAAACTCCATGATCCTTTCTGCTCAAAGAATCTTCCACCTTATTTGCCTTCCCTGATTGGTAGTGTATCATTAAATGATTATCCTTGAGTTGTTCAAGCCATCTCCTTTGCCTCATGTTGATTTCATTCTGTGAGAAAATATACTTCAAACTCTTTTGATCATTATAAATCTCACATTTTTCACCATAGAGATAGTGTTTCAAATCATCAAAGCAAATATTACAGCTGCTTACTCATGATCATGAGTAGTATGGTTTTTGTCATGAACGTTTAGCTATCGTGATGCATAGGCAATAACCCTATCATTCTGCGTAAGGACACAACTAAGTCCTTTCTTCGATGAATCACTATAAATAACGAACCCATCATTCCCTGATGGTAGAGTCAATATAAGAGCATTGACTAATCTTTCCTTTAGTTATTCAAAAAAATCTTCACACTCTTTGGTCCAAACAAATTTAACCCCTCTACGTGTGATCTTTGTTATTGGGTTATCCAATCTGGCGATATTCTAGAAGAAATATCGATATTAACATGCTAAACCAATAAAACTGCATACCTCGATTATACTCGTCGATGCTGGGAATTCTTGGATTGCCTTGGTCATAGAAGAATAAATGGAAATTCCATCATTAGAGACAATATGGTCATGAAAAGAAATCTCCTGAAGCCAGAATTCACCCTTGCTAAACATCCCATATAATTCTGTCTTCTCAAAGTCTTTAGGATAATGCGCAGGTGATTTTATTGATCTTTGTAGCTTTTGGATTATAGAAAGATATAATCAATAAATACCACTACAAAATCATCGAGATATTCTTTGGAAAATATGTTCATTAGATCTATGATAACAGAGGGTTCATTAGTCATCCCAAAAGGAAATATTGTAAACTAATAATGCCCGTAATTGTTTGAAATGTGTCTTCAGAATGTCTTCCTTCTTCATACACAACTGATTGTATCCAGATCAAAGGTCAATCTTTGAAAAGTATTGAGCTCCATGCAGTTGGTTAAATAAATCATCAATGTGAGGTAGGGGATACTTTTTCTTTATTGTAATAGCATTGATTTCCCTGTAGTCGATACATAACCTCATAGATCCATCTTTCTTCTTAACAAAAAGGATATGGGATCCCCATGGAGAAACACTAGGGTGAATAAATCCCTTATTACTCAATTCCTCTAGTTGTTTCTTTAGTTTATCTAATTCTAAATTGGAAATTCTATAAGGGGTCTTCGTATGGGCCTTGAACCAGGAATTAAATCAATGGAAAACTCAATTTCTTGTTCTTGAGGATGTTCAGGTAAATCATCTGAAAACACGTCTACATATTATTTCACAATAGGAAAATCCCCTATTTTAACATTCCTTTCCTCACCCACAGTTATTTCATTATATTCCTCCCCGATAATTGAATTAATTTGATCTATTAGGGGTGGATCTAGATAAGAATTAGGTGGTGATGATTCTACTCTAAAGATAAGGTGTTCCTTATCATCATCATCAAAAATTGTAACCTCCATCTTCTTACAATAAATCTTCATATCATGGTCCGAAATCCAATCCATACTAAGGATTATATCAAATTCAATCATGGGTATGACAATGAGATTAGAAGCTAAAGAACATTTATATGCCCTAATGGTGACCGATCTACAGAACATTGTAGCAATGATAGTTCCCTTATGAGTTTTAACTGAAAACTCCCTTATTAAATCAAATTAGAAATGTATAATTTTCTTAGAAAAATGGGATGATATGAAACAATGCGATGATCCAGAATCAAATAATGCATTTTATAAACTTGAGGAAACCATTAAATTACCTTCCACCACATCTTTCGGAGCTTCTACCTCAGTAGTAGTGATAGCATAAGCATGGCCTTGATCCCTTGTCCTTTTCTAAGGTAAGTTCCCCGGACTCATAATACATTAATTTGCATAATGTCCCATCTCCCTTCAGTTGTAGCATTGAACATTGGTAGCTTCTTTCTTCCCCTTACAATCACATGCTTGGTGGCCTTTTCACTACACTTGTAACAGACTCCCATTCCTTTCAAGCAAGTACGAGGGTATTTCTTCTCACATTTTCTGCATGATGGATATTCAACTTTTCCCTTAATCCCCTTCTTTCCATTTCTAGAGTGATCAGCAGATCTATTCCACTCTTGCTTTGCCTTAAAGTTGTAAGACTTATAGAATTTTTTTTTCGTGTCTTGATAGTGCATGAGACAATATCTTCGTACAATGAGAAGGTTTTTGAGACTAATGCTTGACGAATAAATGGTTTTAACCCATCAAAGAAATGATCAATCTTACTTCATGGGTTACATATATAATCTGAAGCATACCTCGCTAACCTTGTAAAGTTAGCATCATACTTTGCAACATTCTCATCCTCCTTTTGCCTCAGACTCAGAAATTGCCATTCCATATCTGCTTGATGGTCAGGAGGAATGTATTTTCCTACAAAAATCTCGTTGAACTCCCTCCATTCCATATTTGATACTTCATCTTCTTCGTTCTTGTTTTGAATCAATGACCATCATTGATCAGCATCTTCAGTGAGGTGGTAAACTTCCATTATAACTTTTTCCATTTCACTACTTCCCAAGGCATGGAATATTTTCTCTCAGGAATTTATCCATTGCTCAGGTACTAAGGGGTTTGTACTCCCATTGAATGTCGGTGGCTGTTGCCTCACGAGGTGATCTAACATTGATCCCCCATGTTGTGGATCATGGTTCTCCATACGGGTAAGGTTATTATTCATAACCTGAGTGAGTTTTCCCAGTATGGTGATTATCTAATCAATACTAGTTGCATCACCAACTCCACTATAATTATCGTAAGATGTAGGTAAATCCCTACATGGAGTGAGTGTAATGATATGGTTTCCATTTCTTCCACAAGGCACTATTTCTAAACAAAGGCATACACTATATTAGTTTATGAATCATAATACATAAATCCAAACTTGTAAAACACTAACATGAATTGAGCAGTTTATGGATATAATCCATAATCATAAAAATGGTTTCTTTCAGAAAGTATATAATCATAAATCCTTCATAATGTTTTGTAAAGAAAATGAGAATTATCCTAAGAATATCCCCTAGGAGTGTCGTATCCAAGTGTGCAACAAGGCCCGTCATCGTGCATCAGTTCCCATTCGAGTCTAGCTCAAAGCGGTGTTTTCGGGTTTTACCCCTAGGTACATCTTTACCAGAGCCGCCTCTACCTGATTGTATCCAGACAAGGATGTATTGCTTGGAAAACTCACAAAATCTCTACAATACCAAAATTCTATGAAGTTATTCTATACTAATCCTCAATGTACATCTTAGTTCTATGTGCTCTAACCAGAGTTTATATAAATCTAGCTCCCAAGGTTTGTACTAAAATTCTTCTGATACCAACTATAATGCCCCGACCTCAGTTACTCAGAGTCGGTGAATTATTACATAACATTAGCATGATCACAAAATATCAATTCTCGAAAAACCAATTACTTTAGTAGCCTTGGAATAACTAGATACATTAACAAAGTTTACATTACATCATAAAGTGAAAAATACAACAAAATATTGTCTCCACACTCATATAACCTCATACTATCCCTACAGTTCATTCATAAAATACTTCTTTACATCATGGAAAAAATAAAACATAGAAAGTTGTGAGCTCAGATGGCCAGTAAGGATAACAATATAGAAGAAACATTCATAAATAGGCATAAACATTTTTGGCAATGAATGACTAAAACAAAAGCCTTTTAAACTTGAACATCAGAAAAATATGGAAGAAATATAATGAAATAATTCCATTTAATTATTCATATGGATATTCTACTAGTTTAATAATCACATGAAATATCAATAACCACTTTCAAAATGATGGAATGCATAACGCCAGACTATCATAACCACATAGTCAAGGCCTTGTGCTAAGACTACAAATAAGATTTTGTTAAGGCCTTGTGCCAAGACACTAGATTGTCTCATGAGACCTACTGATGCATCTAGGAGATATTGAAGGCTCCACCCATCACTTATTAAGTCCAATGCATTCCTCATATGAACAGGTTTAAACATAACATAAACATTCGTATTAAAACTAGCATACAAAATGTCAATACTTTCTCCATAAACCATGAATTTTATAAAAATAATACATCCACATTCAAACATATCAGAAAAACATTAATACTATATGAATGATTTGTATCATAATAAATCAACTTCTAATAATCTTAAAATCCATCAATGGATGTTGACATAGTTGAAATCAAAACAATTTTAGATAAATATCTTTTATTTGGAAATCATTTAAAAGCCCCATAATTATAAAATAAAAAAATTAATTTGAAAATATTTTTATAAGCTTGTAAGAAAAGCTTAGATAATTTTATAATGGCGGAAAATAGTCGTACCTGCTGTATAAGTTAAAAAACACATTATTACCTTCATTTTGTCAAAAGGGTTAAAAATGACCTTGTTTGGAAAACGACGGAAAGATTCATTTATAAAAAAATTATAAAAATTAAAAAGGGTATAAATTAATTTAACCCATAGTTTATAAAATAGTAATAATTATTTGAAATACATTTTTTAGAAACATGGATGTGGATGATAAAGAGGTCCCAGTAGATACCTATGTAAAAACAACCTCTGATAATAAAGAGATTGTGAAATTAACCCTTTCCATGTACTTTTCTTTGGTCAAGGGAAGTTTAAACTCGTGTATAATGGTGAAATAAATGTTATTAAATAATAAAAGAATCATTTAAATTAATATGATATCATATATGATCTTTTAACATTGATTTGTTAATAATATCTTAGTATTATCATTGTTTCAAGTGTTAACTTACTCGTTTTCTTTTATAAGTTTTGTTACATATGCCATGTTTGTTATGGATAAGTTGTATCTTATTAATATCAAGAATGTTATAAATCCTTAAACATTATATTTAATCATTAAATGAGAATTATAGTTGAATGGATATGATGGAGAATGAATCTCATCGCGTTCGTGGAGACGGTAGTCCGTACGTACGCACGAGCAACAATATCATTATTTTCATATTAAATTAATATATAATTGGATGGTATATCATATATACATAATAATTAACATGTTATTATTATTATTTACATCAATTACACATCATTATCATACCCATCCAAATAATAAATTATTGAATAGCAATTACACCACGACGTGGAGACGGTAAGCCGTACGTACGCACTTCTGGTGACATTTCATTAAAAGGATAGATAGAATAATGAATATGGTTGTAACATATTTATAATAGAATAATATTATATAGAAGATAGTGGAGTTATTATTTTAGAATTGAAATAACAAAGAAAGAAGAAGTGGAAGAAGAAAGGAACTTGAAAGAGGGTGGTGAAATTAGTACCTCTTCTTCGGGTTCTTCCTTTTGATTTGATCAAAAGGGCTCTTTAAATTGGCTTTCTGAATAAAGGAAGGAATGTAAGATGAAGTGAGAAAATTTTAGAGGTAATTTGGGAAGGTTTTGGACGAACCAAAAGTTTTTGAAGTTCTGAATTGGAGATAAGGGGGTGCACTTTTATTAGAGGGGTTAGGGGCACCTTTGGAAAAGCTCGAAATATTATTTTATATTAAATTCATATTCAGTTTATAATGGCTAAAAACTGATTTATTTCGTGTATAAGGTGGGGATGGGTGGAAAAAACTCAACCAATAGGTTCTAGATAGGTTTCGGTCATTTTATTAACCTTATCTTTTAGTTTTAACTCTTAGTTAATTAGTTTGACATTTACCATGTCTTTTTGTAATTTTATATTATATAGTTATCAAATTTACTATATACTTCCAAGAGACCCCCCAAGTGGTCCATTAATGATACTCTTATCATTATATAAGTCCTTTGGCCGATCCATTGATCTTTAGGAAATGAATATCAATTAATAATATAATATTTATTTCAAAAACTCTTTAATGTCAATTTTGACACTATTGGGTATTTTGTTTTTGATAAACTCATAACAGCATTATTACTTAGAAAAAAATTCATATAACCCATACTAATATCTCATATTAACATTGAAAATTAGTGGATTCATAAAAAGCTTCCAATTAAATTTATTTGGATATTTATAATATCAATTATTATAATATTTCATTAATTAGGTAATTACTGCATCACCATTGTGTCATAAATAAATTAAATTATTTAATGTCTAAAAAATATAAATAAAATACCATTATGTAAGAAATATTTTTTATTTCTAATTAATATTTATATTTGAATTTATCTTTTGTATAACTGTATATTAAAAATGTTTTAGTAATTAAACTTTGATTTTAACTCTTTTTACTCTTCTTTGAATTAAATAATAATAAAAGTCCTAATCTAATACAAGTGGACCTAAATGATAATATTTTATTCCTAAGGTTGTTTTTGGTCAAGATACACTTTTTTAATATAATTAGGACATGTGTTAGAGTAATATTAATATCATTTTTAACAATAATTTCTTTATTTACATTTAACCATGGTAAATAAAAGTAAAAAGTTACTATTCACCAAAAATTATTTTTTCCTATTAAACCATATTTTAATCCTTCATATTAACTGTATCTCTTGGATTTTCAAAATTCCACTCATAGAAGTGGTAAAATTATGTTTTATGTGAATTTTCAAATTCTCCTTACAGATGGGTAAAAGACGGTGAAAAGTTCAATAAAATTTTTCTATATCTAAAATCATTATAAACTGACGCCAATGAATTACATTGAACTTATACTGGTATTATGTATCTATTTTGACCTAAAAAATCTAAGTAAAATAAATAATTATTTAAATAAAAATTCGGTTTTAAACTATAACTCAGTTTTTTCACTATTCATAAAAAATTGAATGTTTTCAGAATAATACCCCAAATTCACCTTAAGATAATTTCGATATTTCGAATCCAATAATGAAGTACATTTTAAACGATAAAATTTATAAAATTTCCTAAAGTGGTTATTACTATTAATAACTGCTAGTTTGATTGGTTGTGGTTTGTGTTAGAACTCGAAGTTGTGTACAACACATGCTACTGTATTATTCAAAGAGAAGCATATTGTGGAAGATTAGGGTGTTACAACCTCCCATTTGTAGGATATAACTATCAGATATAAAACAAAATTGTGTTCCACAATTTTATTTATTTCATTATAAATCCCCAAAAAAATAACTTTCAACCCGCATGAAACGCAACTGCGGTAACGGTCCCCTTAAGCGAATACTGGCGTTGCGAGTTCATCGGTGTCCTCAGATTTAAATTCCGAGCACCGGTTCAAAATATAGAAAAACCAGAACGTATGTTTACTGAACGTACCCAAGAAAAACAATAGAAAATGATTCCGGGAACTCTGGGCCTTGTAATCAGGCACCGTCATAAACTGTAGACTCGTAAAATTCCACAGAAATTAGGAAAAAAAATTCCGTGAAATTTCATGGTCTTTACATGGGGTGTTCAGGGGGTGGGGGTCTAGGAGGTTGGGGGTTGTCCAATTGGGTGGGGTGGTGTCCATGGTGTGGTTGGGTCTGTCCATGGGGGTGGGGGTGTCCAGGGGTGTGGGTTTCTAGGTGGTGGGGTGGTGTCTAAGAGGGGGTGTCCAGGTGGGGGGGGGGGCATCCACGGGTGGTGGGTGTCTAGGGGGTGGGGCTGTCTAGGGGGTGTGTCCATGGGGGTGTACAGGGGGTGGGCTAGTGTCTAGGGTGTTGGGGGGCTTTCTAGGGGGTGGGGGTGTCCAAGGGGTGGCGTGGTGTCCAGGGGTGGGGGTAGTCTAGGGGGTTGGTGGGGCTGTCAAAGGGGGTGGGGTGGTGTCCAGGAGGGTGGGGGTGGGGGTGTCCAGGTGGTAGGGTGGTGTCTCGGAGGGGTGGGGGTGTCGTCGAAGGGGTTGGTGGGTGTCCATGGGTAGGGGTGTCTGGAGGGAGGGGGATTCCAGTGGGTGGGGTTGTGTCCAGGGGGTGGGGGCATTCTAGGGGGTTGGTGGGGCTATCCAAGGGGGTGGGGTGGTGTCCAGGGGTGGGGGTGGCTGTCCATGGGGGTGGGGGAGTCCAAGGGGCGGGGGAGGTGTATAGATGGTGGGTTGGTGTCTAGGGGGGTGGTGGCGTCTAGGGGGTGGGGGCCATCTTGGGGGTTGGGGTGTGGGGGGGAGTCCATTGTAACACCCCAAGCTTCCACAGTATGTTTCCCTTTGAATAATGTAATAGCTTTCATGGTACGCAACTTCGAGATTCTAACACACCACAACCAATCAAACTATCCATTATGAATAGTAATACATACTTTTTGAAATTTTATAAATTTCATATTTCTAAATTAACTTCTTTTTTGGATTGGTAATATCGAAGTTATCTTAGGGTGAATTTTTGGTATTTTTCTAAAAATATTCAGTTTTTGATGAATAGTGAAAAACACTGAGTTATTGCTTAAAACCAAATTTTTTTTTAAATAATTATTTATTTTATTTAAATTTATTTTAGGTCAAAATATATACAGAATATCTATATAAGTTCAATGAAATTCATTTGGGTCATTTTATAATAAGTTTAGATATATAAAAATTTTATTGAAGTTTTTACCATCGTTTACCCACCTCCTAGGAGCTTTTGAAAATTTGCATAAAACTTAATTTTACTGCTTCTGTGAGTTGAATTTCAAAAATCTAAAAGGCATGGTTGATATCAGTATGTAAAATGTTGTTCAATGAGATTAAAATAATTTTTGGTGAATAGTAACTTTTTACTTTTATTTACCACAGTTAAAAGGTACTACGGTACTTGAAGGTACAAATTATATTATTTTTACCCAAACACATGTCCTAATTCAATTAGATAAGTATTGTTCTACAAAAAAACAAATTTAGGAATAAAATATGATCCTCTTTGGTCCACTTGGATTAGATTAGGACATTTATTATTATTTTATTTAAAAAACAGTTAAAATAGTTAAAATCAAAGTTTAATAACTAAAACATTTTTAATATAAGTTTATTTATAAGATAAATTAGACTATAAATACTAATTATAAATATAAAATTATTTCCTAGATAATGGTATTTTATTTATAATTTTTAGACATTAAATAATTTAATTTATTTATGACACAATGGTGATTCAGTAATTACTTTATTAATGAAATATTAAAATAGTTGATATTATAAATAACCAAATAAATGTATATTAAGACTATTTATGAATTAAATGAATTTTATAGGTTACTATGACACGTTAGTATTGATTTAACTAAATTTTTTCGAAGTAATAATTCTACTATGATTTTCACCTAAATCAATTACCAAATAGTGACAAAATTGACATAAAATGGTTTTTAAAATAAATATTATATTATTAATTGATATTCTATTATTAAAAATCTAAGGGTCAGCCAAATGAATTCGATAAGGTTATATATATTAATAATTAACCACATGGGGTTCTCTTGACTTGTTATAGTATGTTTATTAACCATATAATATAAAAAATACAAAGAGACATGGTAAATGTCAAACTATTTAACTAAGAGTTAAATATAAATGATAAGTTTAATATGGTGACCTAAACCTGTCTAAAATCTATTGGTTGAATTTATTTAGACCCATCCCCACCCTATCTTCTAAATAAGTTACTTTGGAGCCATTATAAACCTAATATGAATTTATTATAAAATTATATGTTATGTTTTTCTATGGTTCCCCTCACCCCTCTTATAAAATGAAACTTCCCCTTATCTCAAATTCATACCTCCAAAGCCTTTTTGGATCAGACAACACCTCCTAATATATTCTCTCAACTTCCCTCACTTAATCCTATATCCATTACTTTAGTCAAAAAGCCATCCTTGGGATCCCTTTTGATCAAATCAAAAGGAAGAACCCAAAGAAGAGATAAATATTTCATCACCTCTTTCAAGTTCCTTTCTTCTTCCACTTCATATTTATTTGTTGTTTCCATTCTAAAATAATAAATCATGTATATTATATATAATTTAATGTAATTATAAAAATTTTACAACCATATTAGTTATTTTACCCATCCTATGAATGAAAAAGCCACCACACGTGTGTACGTACGTCTTACTGTCTCCGCGTCGTGGTGTAGTTTGTTATTAAAACATTTCATCATTTTTATGGGTATAATAATGACTATAAATTATTAAAAAAATAAATATATCATTATAAAGATTCTTTATATATGATATAAAATCCAATTATATACTATTTTAATATTAAAAGAGTGATATTGTCGCTCGTGCGTATGTACCGATTACCGTCTCCACGAACGTGATGAGATTCATTCCCCATATTATTCATTCAAGTCTAATTTTAATTTTATGATTATAAATAATGTTTAAGTACTTGATATCATTCTAGATATGAATAATATACAACGTATCCATAACAAACATGGCTTATGTAACAAAACAAATAAATGAAAATGAGTAAGTTAATACCCAAAACGATGATAATACTAAAATATTATTAACAAAGCAATATTATAAGATCATATATGATATAATATTTAGGTATATGATTATTGTGTAATTTAATAACAATTATTTAACTATTATACCGGAGTTTAATTTACCCTCAACAAAGGAAAAAGTACAAGGTAAGGGGGTTTCATCTCACTTTTTATTCCCGTGAGATCCATGCTATAATTACCACTATTTCCTTTTGTGTTGTGTATGTACTGATCATGATTGTATTATTTGTGTAATATACTTTAAATTATGGGTATTTACATCTTCAATTTATGACACTTCTTTCATGGGGTGTATGTCTCATAAGTTACCAAATCGGTAAGGGTTAATTATACAATCTTTTCATTATCTGGGTTTGTTTATACGTAATTGTCTACTAGGACCTCTCTATCATCCACATCCATGTTTCTTAAAAATGTATCTCAAATTTTTTTTACTATTTAATATAAAATGTTTTAAAGTCATTTATACGTTTATTCTAGATATGAATAATATACAACATATCCATAACAAACATGGCTTATGTAACAAAACAAATAAAAGAAAATGAGTAAGTTAATACCCAAAACGACGATAATACTAAAATATTATTAACAGAGCAATGTTATAAGATCATATATGATATAATATTTAGGTATATGATTCTTTTGTAATTTAATAACAATGATTTAACTATTATACAAGATTTTAACGTACCCTCAACAAAGGAAAAAGTACAAGGTAAGGGGGTTTCATCTCACTTTTTATTCCCGTGAGATCAATGCTATAATTAACACTATTTCCTTTTGTGTTGTGTATGTAATGATCATGATTGTATTATTTGTGTAATATACTTTAACATATGGGTATTTACATCTTCATTGTATGACCCTTCTTTCATGGGGTGTATGTCTCATATGTTACCAAATCAGTAAGGGGTAATTATACAATCTCTTCATTATCTGGGTTTGTTTATACGTAATTCTATACTGGGACCTCTTTATCATCCACATCCATGTTTCTTAAAAATGTATCTCAAAACATTTTTACTATTTAATAGAAAATGTTTTGATGTCATTTATACCTTTCTTTTTCCATATATGTTTTTGAAAGTAATCATTCTGTCGTTTTCCAAAGAAGGTACTTTTTGACCTTTTAAAAAAATTTAAGGTAAGAATGTTTTTTTACCTTATACGGAAGGTGAGGTTATTATCCACCATTATAACATCATATAAGCTTCCCTTACAAGATTATAATAATATCTTAAAAATAAATGTTTTCTTTAGAATTATTTGACTCTTAAATGATTTCAAAATAGAAAGTTATATTTCTCTAAAAAATGTTTTGATTTCATCTATGTCCACATCTTTTGATGGATTTTATGTTTGTTTAATATTGATTTATTATGGTACAAAACTTCCATATTGTATTGAATTTTTTGTGATATATTTGACTATGGATGTGTTATTTCATACAATTAATTGTTTATGGATCAAGTATTGAAATTTCATATGCTAGTGTTAGTATGAATTTTTATGTTATGTTTAAAACTTTTCTTATGAGGAATGAATTGAACTTAGTAAGTAACGGGTGGATCCCGCTATAGGTCCTCGATGTATCAGTAGGTCTCATGAGACAAAATAGTATCTTGGCACAAGGGCGTGACAAAATTTTATTTAGAGTCTTGGAACAAGACTGTGATTAAGTAGTTATGAAGTCTGGAATTATGAATTCCATCATTATTAAATTGGCTCTTTGATATTGTATGTGATTATTCGACTAGTATAATTTCAATGTGAATAAGTAAATGGAATTATTTGATTTTATCTTTCCCTTATTATTCTGATGTTTAAGTTTAAAAGTATTTCGTTTTAGTCTTATACATTGCCTTAAATTTTTATACTTGTTTGTGAAAGTTTCCACTATATTGTTATCCTCACTGAGCAACTGAGCTCACCCCTTTCTATGTTTTATTTTTTCCATGATGTGAAGAATTATATTATGACTGACCTACATGGATAGTCTATGGGATCTTAGTGTTTTCCATGGAAGCAATGTTGTTGTTGTTTTCCATTTTATGATGTAATATAAAATTTATGAATGTATCTAGTACTCACAAGGCTACTAAACTTATCGGTCTTTCAAGACGTGATCTTTTTTATCATGCCAAAGAACGTAATAATTCACTATCTATGGGTATCTAGGGTAAGGGAATTACAGTTGGAATCAGAATAAGTTTAGTAAAAACCTTGGAAATTAGATTTAGATAAACTCGGATTGGAGCACATTATCCTAAGATAGACATTGAGGATTAGTATAGAAGAACTTCCTCGAATTTTTGTACTGTATAAATTTTGTGAGTTTACAAGCAATAAATTCTTGTCTTGATAAGAGTAGGTAGTGGCGCCTCTAGAACAGATGTACCTAGGGGTAAAACCCAAAAACACCACTTTGAGCTAGACTAGATCGGGAACTTGTGCAGGACAATGGGCCTTGCTGCACTCTTGGTTACGAAACTCACGGGGGATATGCTTAGGATAATTCTCATTTTCATTACAAACCATTATGATGGTTTTATGATTATATACTTCCTCAATGAAAACATTTGTTTGATTACGGATTATATCCATAAACTATTCAATTTATGTTAAGTGTTTTACAAGATTTGATTTATGTGTTGTGATTCATAAACTAATCTAGTTTATGTTGTTGTTTATAAATGGAGCCTATTAGAAGGAATGAAAACCATATCAATGCACACACTCCATGTAGGGATTTTCCTCTTACTAAATATAATTAAAGTGGATCTGGTGATGCAACTGTTGATGATCAACTAATCACCATACTGAGACAACTCACTCAGGTTATGAATAATAACCTTACCCGTATAGAGAACCCAGATCCAAAGCATGGAGGATAAATGTTAGATCAATTAATGAGGTAAAATCCACCAACATTTAATGGGGGTAGAAATCCACTATTAGCTGAGTAATGGATAAATTCATTAGAGAAAATATTCCATGGCTTGGGGAGTAGTGAAAGGGAAAAGGTGGTCCTGGCAGTTTACCGCCTCACTGGAGATGCAGATCAATGGTGGTCATTGATTCAAAACACAAAGGAATATGCTGAAGTATAAAATATGGAATAGAGGGGGTTTATAGAAATTTTCTTAGAAAAATACTTTCCTCATTACCATCGAGTGGATATGGAAAGACAATTTCTCAGTCTAGGCAAAAGGAGGATGAGAATGTTGCAATGTATGAGGCTAACATTACAAGGATAGAATGGAATGCTGCAGATTATATACGTAACCCGAGAAGTAATATTGATCGATTATTTAATGGGTTAAAACCATTTCCCCATTGAGCATTAGTCTCACAATCTTTCTTGTCGTACGATGATATTGTCTCATGTGCTATCAAGACAGAAAAGGAATTCTCTAAGTCTTACGACTTTAATGAAAATCAAGAGAAGAAGAGATATTCTGAACACTACAGAAATAGAAATAAGGGGAAGAAGGGAAAAGTTGATTATCCATCCTGTAGTAAATGTGGGAATAAACACCCTGGTACTTGTCTTAAGTGAATGTGAGTCTGTTACAATTGTGGTGAAAAAGGAAACCATGCTTGGGATTGTAAGGGGAAGAAAGAGTCTATTAATGTTGAATGATACAATTGTAGAGAAAAGGGACATTATGAAAATGAATGTCCTATGTGTCAGGGGAACTTACCTCAGAAAAGGACAAGGGATCAAGGACAAGATTATGTTACCACTACTGGTGAGGTTGAAGTACTGAAAGATGTAGCGGAATGTAATTTAATGGTTTCCTCATGTTTATCCAATGCTATATTTGATTTTGGATCATCACATTTTTTCATATCTTCCCAGTTTTATAAGAAAATTAGATATTTCTAATTTGATTTAATAAGGGAGTTGTCCGTCAAAACTCATGATAGAAGTATCATTAAAACAATGTTTTGTGAATCAGTTCTCATTAAGGCATATATACTTTATTTATCTACTGATCTCATCGTCATACCCATCATTGAATTTGATATAATCCTCAATATTGATTGGATTTCGAAACATGGTGTGAAAATTTATTATAAGAAGAAGAAGGTTACAATTTTTGATGATGATAAGGAGTACCTTATATTTAAAGAAGAAACGTCACCACCTGATTCTTATCAAGATCAACCCCCAGTAGCTCAACTAAATTCAATTATTTTGGAGGAAGATAATGAAATAAATGTGGATGAGGAAATGAATTTTCAAATAGTGGATGAACCTATTATGAAAGAATATATTGATCTGTTTATAGAAGCTTTACCTAGACATCCTCCAGAATGAGAAATTGAGTATTCGATTGATTTAATTCCTGGTTCAAGGCCCATATCAAAGACCCTTATAGAATATCCATTGTGGAATTAGCGGAACTGAAGAAACAACTAGAGGAATTGAATAATAAGGGATTTATTCACCCTAATTTTTCTCCTTGGGGATCCCCTGCACTTTTTGTTAAGAAGAAAGATGGATCTATGAGGTTGTGCATTGACTACAGTGAGATCAATGACATAATAATAAAGAACAAGAATCCTCTACCATGCATTGATTATTTATTCGACCAAATTCATGGAGTTCAATACTTATCAAAGATTGACCTTCGATCTGGATATCAACAGTTGTGTGTGCAGAAGGAAGACATTCCTAAAACATCATTTCCAACCAGGTATGGGAATTACGGGTTTATAGTAATGCCTTTTGGGCTGACTAATGCACCCTCTGTTTTCATGGATTTAATGAACATAGTTTCAAGGAATATATTTATGGCTTTGTAGTGGTATTTATTGATGATATCCTAGTATACTCTAAAATATATTAAGATCATGAAAATAAATTTCTCATTATCCTAGAAGCTTTTATAAGAAATATATTAAATGAGATGTTTAGCAAGTGTGAATTCTGGCTTCAGAATATTTCTTTTCATGGCCATATTGTCTCTAAAGATGGACTCTCTGTTGATCCTTTTAAAATAAGAGACATCCAGGAATACCCAGAACCACCAAGAATAACTAAGGTATGCAGTTTAATTGGTTTAGGAGGTTATTATCGGCGTTTTGTCCATAATTTTGTCTGGTTGGCTAACCCATTAAACAAGATCACACATAATGGGGTTAAATTTGTTTGTACAAAAGAGTGTGAAGAATGTTTTGAAGAACTAAATAGAATATTAGATAATTCTCCAATGTTGGATCTACCGTCTGGAAATGATGGGTTTGTTATTTATATTGATGCCTCAGTGAATGGACTTGGTTGTTTCCTTATGCAGAATGATAGGGTTATTTCCTATGCATCACGATAGCTAAATATTCATGAGAAACACTATCCTACTCATGATATCGAGTTAGCAGCTATAATGTTGTCTTTGAAGATATGGAGAAATTATCTCTATGGTGAAAAAATTTGAGATATATACTGATCAAAAAAGTTTGAAGTATATGTTCACACCTAAATAACTCAACATGAGGCAAAGGCGATGGATTTAACTACTCAAGGATTATGATTCCATGATACACTACCACCCGGGGAAGGCATATAAGGTTGTAGATGCTTTGAGCCGAAAAGATCATGGAGTTTTGAACATGGTGAGAGTTGAAAGGGATCCTATTTTCATTGATCTAGTGAAGATTTATATTAGAATTACCATGTAAGGTGAAACATCGATACCTTTTCAAATGGTTTCCACATCATCCTTTCTAGAATGGATAAAGAGTTTTCAGACAGATGATGTGGAATTTCAAAAGAAGTATTAAGCTGTGAATGATGGGGGATTGAGTGACATTGTGTATGAAGATACTATTTTGAGATTTTGGAAGAGGCTTTGTGTTCCCGATATACCTGATATAAAATGGTAATTATTGGATGATTCTCTTAGCTGTAATTTTTCTATACACCCCAGTAGCACAAAGATGTATAGAGATTTGAAGGAACATTTTTGGTAGGACAACATGAAGAGGTAGATGGCTGATTTTGTGTCAAGATGTATGGTTTTTCAACAATTGAAAGCTGGAAGGAAATAGCCTGAAGGAGTCATGCAACATCTTTCCATACCTGAGTGTAAATGGGATAATATTACAATGAGATTTTTAATGGACTACCAAAGACTCCTAGATGGAATGATGCAATATGGTTCATTGTAGATCGTCTTACCAAGTCATCATATTTTCATGCTATAAGAAATGATTTACCACTTGAACATTTAACAAGACTGTATATTAATGAATTTTTAAGACTCCATGGTGTACCTCTATCGATTGTTTTTAATTGTGACCCCCATTTTACATCAAGATTCTGGGAAAGTCATTAGAAGGCCTTGGATATTGAACATCATTTGAGAACTTCCTACCACCCTCAAATAGATGGACAATCAGAAAGAACTATTCAAACCTTAGAAGACATGTTGAGATCCTACTCACATGACTTTCAGGGTATGTGGGATCTATATTTAACTTTGGTAGAATTTTCTGATATCAATAGCTTCTATTCAAGTATTCAGTTGGCACTATATGAAGCATTATATAGAAAGAGATGTCGCATGCCAACATGTTGGGATGATGTTGGTGAAAGAAAACATGTTGGCCCAGAACATGGTGAGGAAACAATGGAAAAGGTAAAGGTTATCCAAACACACATCAAAGTAGCCCAAAGTAGAAAAAAGAGCTATGCCAATAACCAAAGGAAGGATTTGGAATTTCAAGTATGAGATCATGTTTTCTTGAACGTATCTCCATGGAAGAGAGTTATACCTTTTGGTAAGAAAGGTAAATTGAGTCCTAGGTATATCGGACCTTTTGAGAATCTAGATTGAATTTTGGTTGTATCTTACCATTTGGAAATGCCTCCAAGTCTCTCCAAAGTTCACGATGTGTTACATGTATCCCTATTGAGAAAATACATGTCTGACCCAATGCATGTACTCACCTATGAGGAATTAGAACTGGAACCCGATATGTCTTATTACGTAGAGTCTGTCAAGATTCTGGATCCCATAGAACAAGTGTTGAGAAACCAGATGACTTGTATAGTAATAATTCTATCGAGAAACCATAATATGGAAGAGGCAATGTGGGAACCTGAGGAACATATGATGAAGAACCGCCCAAATATTTTTATGCAGTAGTATTCTAGAAATTCAAGGACTAAATTATATGAAGGAAGAGTGAATGTAACACCCCAACATCCACAGTACGTTTCCCTTTGAATAATTCAATCGCTTGCATTGTACGCAACTTCGAGATTATAACATAGCACAACCAATCAAACTAGTAGTTATGAATAGTTCTACAGACTTTTTGAAATTTTATAAATTTCATCTTTCAAAAAAGGCTTAATTTTTGGATTTAGAATATCGAAGTTATCTTAGGGTGAATTTTTTGTTTTTTTATGAAAACATTCAATTTTTGATGAATATTGAAAAACAACGAGCTACTGCTTAAAATAAAATTTTTATTTAAATAATTATTTATTTTATTTAAATTTATTTTAGGTTAAAATATATACATAATACCTATATATGTTCTATGTAATTCATGAGAGTCATTTTATAATAATTGTAGATATATAAAAATTTTATTTAACTTTTCACCGTCTTTTACCCATCTCCTATGAGCTTTTTCCAATTTGCATAAAACATAATTTTACTGATTCTGTGAGTTGAATTTCTAAAATCTGAGAGACATGGTTGATATCAGTAAGTAAAATGTCTTTAAATGAGATGACAATAATTTTTGTAGAATAGTAACTTTTTTCTTTTATTTACCATGGTTAAAAGTAAATAGGGTAATTAAAGGTAAAAATTATATTGTTTTTACCCTAAAACATGACCAAATTCTATAGGATAAGTATAATTCGACCAAAAACAACCTTAGGAAAAAAATATGAACCTCTCTGGTCCACTTGGATTAGATTAGGACATTTATTATTTTTTATTTAAATAAGTGTTGAAAGAGCTAAAATCAATGTTTAATAACCAAAACATTGTTAATATTGGGATAAACATGAGATAAATTAGACTACAAATATTAATTAGAAAGAAAAAAAGATTTCCAAAATAATGGTATTTTATTTATAATTTTTATATATTAAATATCTAAATTTATTTATGACACAATGATGATGCAGTAATTACCTTATTAATGAAATATTAAAATAATTGATAGTATAAATACCCAAATAAATGTAAATTAAGACTTTTGATGAATTACACGAATTTTATTGGTTAATATGACATGTTGGGACTGATTTAATATCTGTTTTTATAAGTTATAATTCTGTTATGATTTTAGCAAAAATCAATTACCAAATAGTGTCAAAATTGACATAAAAGAGTTTTCAAAATAAATATTATATTATTAATTGATATTCGATTTTTAGAAATCTAAGGTTCGGATAAATTACTCATATAATGTTATATATTTTAATAATGAACTACTTGGGGTTCTATTGGCTTTTTATAGTTATTTTATTAGCCATATAATATGAAAATACAAAGAGACATGGTAAATGCCAAACTATTTAACTAAGAGTTAAATATAAATGATAAGTTTAATATGGTGAGATAAACCTCTATAAAATATATTGGATGAAATTATTTAGACCCATACTGACTGTAGCCTTGAAATAACTCACTTTGGATCCATTATAAATAGAATATGACTTTATTATAAAATAATATTTTAAGTTTTTCCGAAGGTGCCCCTCACCCTTCTTATAAAGAGTCACTTCCCCATCTCTTGAATTCATAACTATAATGCCTTTTGGATCGGCCAAACCCTGCAAAAATATCCTCTCAGATTCCCTCACTTCATCACAAAGGCCTTACAATAGTCATAATTCCAACCTAAGGAGCCCTTTTGATCAAATCAAAAGGAAGAAACAGAAGAAGAGGTAAATATTTCATCACCTATTTCATGTTCTTCTCTTCTTCCACTTACTCATTCTTTGTTGATTCCATTATATGATTATAAATATATTATCATCTATATACATTTATGTTATTATAAAAATGGTATAACCATTTAGTTATTTTATCCATCCTATGAATGAAAAATCCACCACACATGCGTACGAACAACTCACAGTCTCCACGTCGTGGTGTAGTTTGTTTTTCAAACATTTCATCATTTTTATGGGTATAATAATTATTATAAACGATGTAAATAATACATATAACATTATAATCACTATCTATATATGATATACCATCCAATTTTATATTATTTTAATATCAAAATAATGATATTGTCACTCGTGCATACGTACAGATTACCGTCTCCACGAACATGATGTGAGTCATTCCCCATCGTATCCATTCAAGAATAATTTTAATTTTATGGTTAAAAATAATTTTTAAGGACTTTATATCATTCAGGATATGAATAACATACAACCTATCTATAAAAAACATGGCTTATGTAACAAAACATATAAAAGAAAATTAGTAAGTTAACACCCGAAACAACGATAATACTAAGATATTATTAACAAAGGAATATTAGAAGATCATATATGATATCATATTTATGTATATGAGTATTTTATAATTTAATAACAATTATTTAACTATTATATAGGATTTTAATGTACCCTCGACCATGGAAAATTACAACGTAAGGGGTTTTCATCACAATTTTTATTCCTGTGAGATCCATGCTAAAATTACAACTATTTCCTTTTGTGTGGTGTATGTACTTCCCATGATTGTATTCTTTGTGTAATATACTTCAACATATGTTTATTTACATCTTCATTGTGTGATACTTCTTTTATGGGGTGTATGTTTTGTTAGTTACCAAATTAGTAAGGGTTAATTCTACAATCTTTTCATTATCTGAGGTTGTCTATACATAATTGTCTACTGGGACCTCTTTATCATCCACATCCATGTTTCAAAAAATTTATTTCAAAACATTTTTACTATTTAATAAAAAAAATTGTTTAAATTCATTTATACACTTATTTTACTATATATGTTTTTGAAAGGAATCTTTCTGTCGTTTTCTAAACAAGGTACTTTTTGACATTTTTTAAAATTTTAAGGTAAGAATGTTTTTTACTTATACGGCAGGTGCGGCTATTTTCCACCGTTATAACATCAACAAAGATTCCCCCAAAAGCGTATAATAATAAATTAAAAATAATTGTTTACTTTATAATTATGTGACTCTTAAATGATTTCAAAATATAAAGTGATATTTCTCTAAAAAAGGATTTGATTTCATATATGCCAACATCATTTAATGGGTTTTAAGTTTTATTGAATTTGATTTATTATGATAAAAAACTTCCATATTGTATTGAAGGTTTTGTGATATGTTTGAATATGGATGTGTTATTTCATACCATTCATTGTTTATGGATCAAGTATTGACATTTCGTATGCTCGTTTTAGTATGAATATTTATGTTATGATTAAAACTTTTCTTATGAGGAATGAATTGGCCTTATTAAGTGACGGGTGGAGTCCTCTATAGCTCCTCGATGCATCAGTAGGTCTCATGAGACAAACTAGTGTCTTCTCACAAGGAATTGAAAATAACTTATTTGTAGTCTTGGCACAAGGCATTGACTATGTGGTTAAGAAGTCTGGCATTATGCATTCCATCATTATGAAGGTGTCTATTTCATATTTCATGTGATTATTCGACTAGTTGAATATCCATGGGAATATGTAAATGGAATTATTTGATTTTATCTTTTCCATATTATTCTGAAGTTCCAGTTTAAATGTCTTTTGTTTTAGTCTTATACATTTCCTTAAATGTTTATGCTTATTTATTAATGTTTCTGTTATATTGTTATCCTTACTGAGCATCTAATCTCACCCATTTTTATGTTTTATTTTTCCTAGGATGAAAAGAAGTATATTATGAATGACCTATAGGGATAGTCTATGGGATCTTAGGGTTGTCCATGGAAATAATGTTTTTTGTAGTTTCTCATTGTATGATTTAATGTAAACTTTATGAATGTATCTAGTACTTCCAAGGCTACTAAACTAGTCGATCATTAGAGAATTGATCTTTTGTGATCATGCCAAATATATATAAAAATGCACCGCCTTTGGGTAACTAGGGTATGGGCGTTACATCCATGGATTGGTCTCCAAAAGGATCAACACAATCTGAATGAGTTTGGTTAAATTTTGTGGGTCAGTTGTGGTTTTCACTTAAAATTTTGTCCATTTAAAACAAAATAGAGACCCTTTGAGTGATATAGGCCAAACCATGCCTCATATTGAGGAGGTTTTTAGTCATAAACATCACCTATGCACCCATAAATTGTTATCTGAAAGGATAAGCACAATCTAAATGCGTTTTGTAGGATTTCTAAAGGTCATTTGTTGTTTTCACTTAAAATTCTGTCTATTTTAAACAAAAGAGAGACACTTTGAGTGATACCGGCCACACCATGCCTCAGATTGAGGTAGGGTAGGCTCATACACATCACCAACACACCCATGGATCATTATAAAAAAGGATCAAAACAATCCAAATTTGATTAGTTGGATTTCCATAAGTCAGTTGTCGTTTTCAATTAAAATTCTGTCCATTTTAAACTAAAGAGAGACCCTTTGAGTGATACCGGCCACACCGTGCCTCATATTGAGGCAGGGTTGACTCGTACATGTCACCAACGCACCCATGGGTTATAATCTTAAAGTATAAACACAATCCTAATGTGTTTGGTTGGATTTCCATAGGACAGTTGTTGTTTTCACTTAAAATTTTGTCTGTTTTAAACAAAAGAGAGACACTTTGAGTTATACCGGCCACACTGTGCCTCATATTGAGGCAGGATTGACCCATACACATCACCAACACACCCATGGATCATTCTCCTATGGTATCAACACAATACAAATTCTATTGGTCATATTTGAGTAGGTCAGTTGTTGTTTTCACTTAAAATTCACTCCATTTTAAACAATAGAGAAACCCTTTGATTGATATCGGCCACACTGTGCCTCAGATTGATGCGGGATTGAGTCATACACATCACCAACACACCCATGGATCGTTATACTAAAGGATCAACACAATCCGAATGTGTTTGGTCGGATTTCCAAAGGTCATTTGTTTTTTTCACTTAAAATTTTGTCCATTTTAAACAAAAGAGAGACACATTAAGTGATATCGGCCACACCATGCCTCGGATTGAGGGGAGGTTGACTCGTACACATCACCCACACACCCATGGATCATTATTCTAAAGTATCAACACAATAAGAATATTTTTGGTTTGATTTTTTAAGGATAGTTGTTGTTTTCACTTAAAATTCTGTCCATTTTGAACAAAAGAGAGACCCTTTGAGTGATATCGGCCACACCGTGCCTCAGATTGAGGCAGGGTTGACTCGTACATGTCACCAACGCACCCATTGATCAATCTTATAAAGGATAAACACAATAAAAATGTTTGTGGTCAGATTTTTGTAGGTCATTTGTTGTTTCCACATAAAATTACGTCCATTTTAAACAAAATAGAGATGGTTTGAGTGATACTGGCTACACCTTACCTCATATTGAGGCATAGATGAATCGTACACATCACCAAATCACCCATGAATCGTTATCCTAATGTATCAACACAATCTAAAGGCATTTGGAAAAATTTGCATAGGTCATTTATTGTTTTCACATAAAATTATGTCCATTTTAAACAAAAGAGAGACATGTTGTGGGATACCGGCCACACAGTGACTCAGATTGAGGCAGGGTTGACTCATACACGTCACTGACTCACACATGGATCATTATACTAAAGTATCAACACAATAAAAATTCATTTGGTCAGATTTTTGTAGGACATTTGTTGTTTTCACTTAAAATTATGTCCACTTTAAACAAAAGAGAGACACTTTGAGTGATACCAGCCACACCATGCCTCAGATTAAGGTGGGGCTGACTCGTAAACGTCAAAAATGCATCCATGGATCATTATCCTAAAGTATCAACACAATCCAAATGCATTTGGTCAGATATGCAGGTATTTTGGAGATTTTTCTTGTTTTTCTTATCCAAAGACCAAAGAAATGTGGTTCATCAATCTTCCATGTTACTGGTGCATTTCATCTGTTAAAATTGGAAAATGAATCATTAGAGAAAGGATGTTTCATTTAATAACAATTAAAATTTTCCTATGAACATTTACATAAAATAATGTTTCATCTTTTTATCCCCTTAACCCCTCGCAAAAATGACTACCAATTGTGCACATCCCCAAGTTAGATCTTCATGCTATTTGTGTACAATCTTCCATCAGGTATGTTGCACACTCATTTCTGAAAAAATATATATTGTCTTCTAAGTATGAGGCTTTTCAGAATTTATAGTAGTACTAAAATATATATAAATAAATAATTAATACATAAATTAAATGAAATAGTAGTTGTTTTTTAAAATACCTCATTAGGGATTCTAGTTTGTTGATGAAAAATAATCTATTTCATAAATTTATAAACACAATAACCGCAATCATTATCGTTTTGTTGTTTTGGACACTAAAAAAATTTGATCACTAGAAGAATAAGTATCTTATATTGGTATGAGTTTGGATATTGAAATTTTATTATATATACCCTGATATTTGTCTAGACGTAGTATTTTCTCACCTCCTTCTGCTTAGACCCTATCCTCATTCCTTTCATCAGATGATAATGAGAAACCTCCCTATCACAACAGAATCCTCAATTAAAGATAATTTAAATTTATATTACTTGATGTTTAGATCTAAAACGTAGGATGTAGTGTCTTACATATTCACAAACTCCATCATGTGTGGTCGAAATGATAGATATCCTTGCTTTGAATCCAGTTAATAAATATTTGGAGTATCCAAGTTCAGTGCAATTAGCAGCCAATGTTACCTAAAAACCCAACAATGAATAATTAAAAAAAGAAGTGAAAACATAATTGATTTGATTTAATTGTAGAGTTTTACCCCTGCGTGGTTGGTATTAGGAAAATTTTGCCATCTGTAATCTTTCTTTCAAATGTTTTCAGCAAGTTGTTCACTATTTTATCCTATTTTTGATGGATCTAATTTTATTAGATGTGTGGATGTGGTATGAGGACTAACAAGTCCAACTTTTGGCTCATGGGAAAATTCCTTCAACTGTTTTTCATATATACGTCTTTCAATAATATAAAATGAATTAAGTCATAATTTTCACCTTATATCAGCTTTTAGAAAATCAATTCAGGAAAACATACCTCGTATATATATTTACAACTGTGATGCCTAGCCAAATGTTTTCAAGGATCTCATTTTCATTTTTAGCAGTAATGAAATATTGACTTTCCACTCTATATATATTCTTTTCGAAAACCAATATATGACTACTACCACCTCTTAGCTTTATATCCACATGAGTCTTCAATGATAGTAATTGTGGATAGATGGAACAGGTGGTGTTATTGTGATTTCAGTAGCAATTTGGGATTGGTTGGTTGATTTTTTAGATGCTTTTGAGAAGAAGTTTCTTCTCACGCCCTTCCTTTTCTCCTTCTATAATAACAATCATTGGTTCAGACATTTTTTCATTAATTATTAAAGGTTTATCTTGAATAATAGGAAATAAATACCTCTTTGTCCCCATGTAATCTTACAAGTTGTGACATCCATGCAATGAATGTCCCAATAGCCTTTTGACCATATGAATATCATAATCATCAAGTGGAATAGGTATCTCTGCATTTGGATCATGACCTACAGTAATCATCACTTTCAAATGATCTTTCAGAAGTGGTCTATTATGATACATGTCATCTGGGATGTTGAAAACTGTAGCCCTCGCTACAAGGTGATAGGTGGGTGTTGATAGATATAAATCATAGTCATTATCACCCTATAATAGATCTATAAATGAAAAGTATCAGTTTTTGTCTAATTCACATTTCATGTTAACAATTATTAGAATATTTATTACCGTGGTTAAGACATTTCTTTGAAGGGAATGACTCGCCTCAATGCTGGTGGGGGTGGGGCAGGATATTCACTCACTGGTTGTTCCAGAGTTTTGTCTTCTACTTTCTTCCAACCCATAAAAGTTTCTAGAAACTCTCCCTTCCATTGAAATCGTTCTTCAATAGTTGCTAGTCTTTCACTCATTTGATTCACTTTTTCATCTTTATCATCCATTTCTTTTTTTCTCAAAATATACTCGGGGTGTCACCCCAAACCCCACACCTCTGACACGAACGTATTGTTCTGGATGCTTCAAAGCCATCGATAATAGTTCTACATCCACTATAGGAGTAGCTAATTCTTGTGACAGTCGGACAAAGGGAATACCTAATTGTTTTTATGTAATATCAATTTAAATTTTTTTTATCGTAGTGTCATACATACACATATTTCCCACACTTTTTGGGTGTTTTAATCTACTAGCTTCCCTTCCTTATACATAAGTGCCTCCTTCCATAGCACATGATGTGGGATAGAAGTGTCTTTGGTTTCAGACTCATCAACCTACATATAAATTTAGAAAGATAATAATGATGTTTTTTATTGTCACAAAAAAATATTAATGTAAATTTAAAATACATAAAATTTTACTTTTTAGTGAAGCGTACCCCATCCTTACTTACGGGTATGTTGGTTTTGATGCACATTCCCTATTTTCAATACTAAGTTGATGTTTCATAAATGAAATATTGACAGTCAAAGTGATGAATACACGTATCCCCAAACAACATATTATCACCCACAATGTACCTAAAACTTCTCATCCCCACGATGGCTAATAAATGAATCCCATGCTTCTTGGGATATCACATGACCATAGACATGGGGTGGGTGCATGTTTATTTTACCTTTGGAATCTTTCTGGTGGCATTTTGTTAAAATAGTGTGAAAACTATGATGATTCCTTCGTACAAGCCTTAGTGCATAATTATTGTGTGAATCATCTACAATAAATGTACTATGAAAGATTTTGAGAAGAGTAAGACATTGTTTAATTATTTTATCTCAATATTAAATTAAAGGAATAAAATCATAATATTACCGTAATTTCTTCCCAGATCACATCATTCATCCCGCTCACAACATGGTGCCATGAATCTATGTCAATCAGCACACGTTACCGGGTGACAATTCCAATGTAACTACTAAACATAGCCTTGTTGTGATTCACATGTTGGTCTCATGCATTCCATCTGACATCAAATATGATGTGTTTGATTTTTGCATTAAGAACATTGGTTGACACCATCAAACTACGACGCGCCTGTGTTTTATGTGACATCAGTCGTTCATCCCCTACCATTTCATCGATATCAACATCATCTATATGTTCATATGAAATTGTAGAAAATTCATGTGCTGATGGTTGTTGGACCTCAACAGTAAGATCATCAATAGGTTCAAAAACTTGTTTTTCCACTACACTATGATCACCCACAGCAGAAGAAGTAGTAGCAGAAGTAAAAGAAACATCTTGAGAGACTTGTTCAGCCTCGAGGTTAGGAGCAACAGAATGTGCAGAAGTCTTTATCTGAAAAAGTGGTTGAACAAATAAGTTATATTACATAAATTCAGTGATGATAAGATAATAACATGAGATAATAAGATCTATTTTACAAAAAAAAATATAACATGTTAATTGAACTATGTTTCTTTTTTTCAAAGACTGAAGGGATTTGAAACCTCTATCGATTATCCATATCCATTCATTGTTTTCTCCTATAATATAAAAAACATCATCTACATTGGTACCGACATGAAATGATTTCACCATACCACTGAAAGGATCGTCCTCAACTAAATTTTCATCAGGGCATTCAGTAGTTTTGGACAATAATAGAACAATCGAACACTTTTGGTTTGATGGATCTGGAACATAAAAAACTTGTACCACTTGTGATGCCATTATAAACTGTTCATATTTGTACCCTTATTTACTAAAATCATCTTTCACACATCCCCTTTCATCTATTTTAACACCACTGTTGTTATTAACCCATTTTCATTGAAAAATTAGAAATTGGAATGTCGTATAACCCAACTCCCATATTTTTTTGATAATTCAGAAGTATGACATATTTGCATAAAATATAATTCTATCCTTACTACCATGAACATGCATCACTTCAGACAAAAGTGTAACTCCACAATTTTGCATCGTACTATCTTCATCATGTTCAAATGTATAGAATGTATAACCATTCATTACATAACCATTGTAAGATAATACATACACACTTGGTCTGAAGGCTAGCCATCAATGTTGTTCTGAAATTGCATTCATATTTTCATCCAACTCCTTAAAAATATGGTCCTGAAACCATCCTATAAACTGGTGATTATGTGTATTTGAAATCTGTTTTTTATTCCTTGATGGATTCAACTGCCTAAGAATTTCATTGTGAGTTTCAATATATGGATCAACCTCCCTACTGTTATGCAAAACAAAAAGGTGGGCCTTCTTCCGATCAATCATTCTGATTGTCACAACATATCTTCCAGAAATTCCCTAACCCACAATGTGTTCAATGTGACGAGATTTCATGAGACCAATGCTTTCCACATTAGATAGGTATTCTTTTCAAAATTCAATGGCTTCCATGACAATATATTACTCCACTATACAACCCTCTGGCTGACATCAATTTTTGACACACCCTTTCAAAATATTCATATACCGTTCAACTAGGTACATCCATATATAATACATAGGCCCACAAAGTAGAATCTCTCTCACCAAGTGAATCATCAAATGAACCATCATATCAAATAATGTTGGCAGGAAGAACATTTCTAATTCACATAATATGATGAAAATTTCTTTTTCCATAGCTGAAAATTTTTATGAGACTAAAACATTGCTACATATAGATTTGAAAATGAAATAATGTTTGGTTAATGTATGATGAACACTCTTGGGAAAAATGAAACGTAAAGGCATCATACAATATTACTCTTGAATCCCACAATAACTTCAAATCCTCGATCAAAGGAGATAGATAAAAATCAATATTGTTACCTTTTTGTTTTGGTTCTAATATAATCATAGATAACATGATAAATTTACACTTCATGCATAACCATGGTGGCAAGTTACCATTTACCAACATAATAGTCCATGTACTGCGAGTGTTGGTATGAAAACCAAAATGATTCAACCCATCTGTAGATAACGGAAGATGAAGGTTTCTCGGCTCTTTTCCAAATTCAGGATACTCATGATCAACTTTCATCAATTGAGGAGAGTCGGTCAGATGACGTAATTTCCAATCTTTATTTCTTTTTTATGCATTCCATGACAATTGTATTGCAGTTTCATTACATCCATATATACGCATAAACCGTGGAATTATTGGAAAGTACCATACAACTTTCATAGGATAGGATTCATCATTCCGGTATCGAGAAGCTCCACACCTTGGCAATTCTATAAGTTATTTTTTCTCCTTTTGAAACAATATACAGTCTTTTGGGAAGGCATATATTCTTTCAAAAATCATACCCATTGAGTATAGCATTCGTTTAGCTTCATATGTTTGGCTTGGGAGACCATTATCATCCGAGAACATGCCATTCAAGAGAGAAAGTAGCTCTGTAAAACTGACATCACTCCATCCATTTCCTGTTTTCAATTTATACAACTTTAGTACAGCTGATAATGCTGTATATTTAGTGAAACCGGCTTTAAATGGAGTCTTTTCACAACTCTTTAACTTCTAAAACAATTTTGGGCAATCACGGAGTTCATCTTAAATTGTCCTTTTCATTACTTCAATATGATCTTAATCATCATTGACATCTGTAATTGCATCCTCCATATGGTCTTATTCATTATCTATATTTGTATTCATATCTGATGATCAATAAAATGCAGTTTTATCCTAGCCAGTAGCTACATTCTCTTTTTCTCTGTGTTTATTTCAACATTTATAACTATGGTCTATTCTGTGACATATCAAATGTTCTTCCAACTCTTATGGATTAATTAGTCTAGAATAACAACAACGTAAACACAGACAAAGGATTTGAGAAGGATCCTTAGTGTGATCCTTTGCAAAATTGATAAAATCTTTCACTCTATTCTCATACTCTATTGTCAAATGATTAGAATCCATCCCATATTTAGTCATATACATCCTATTTGAATCTCAAATATTAGTATTTATGGTTCAAATACACAAAACAAGAACTCCGAATATAGTAAAAGAGAAGAAATTCTATATAATAATAGATATTAATAGAGCCTAACCATTTTGTGGGGGATATAAATAACCTTGGTTTATCCAAAAATAATATGGAATATCATAGTTATTGTTACCCAAATTAACATAAGAAATAGAAAATTAAGGTCACTAAACATAAATTCTATCATGAACATCTGAAGAATACGAAATAATTGTCCCTCACTAACAAGGCTCTCTACCAACACCTACTATATACCTAGAAAATAATTGAAAAAATTAGGGAAAATAGTTTATTTCATATATAATGCTAAAAATCACATGACATCATCTTCTATGGCTCATCCTCCTCTATCTGGTAAACCCTTCTATGGTCACCTAGTCCATCCTATTATACCGCACCAACCTAAAATAAAGATGAATGAAAACCAGAATCCAACTCTATAGGTAAAGAAAGGATTATCCTAATGTCAATAATATGGAATTCCTTAAATATAATTACTTTATATTTATTATAGTTTCCCCAAATCAACCCAGTCCAACCACAAGAATAATCAGGAATGATACATCTACCACTCCAAGGTCTCTGAACTACATTCAATGTCATCATGACTAATACTTTTGTTAAGCTCAAGTTACTTACTTTAAATCACAGGGGGATAATCACTTGTGTCATAGATGTAATCCCATGTTATTACATATATAAAGATTAACAAATAGTATTGACCTATCATCCCATTAAATCCTAATGAGTGTCTAATTCCAAACACCATTTTATGTGTAATATCAAAAGAATACATATTAATAAATTACCCCACATCCACTTCCCCACTAATCTGGCCATTCTCACACTCTAATAGAATATTTATTATGACTCAACCGCCTATATATAATCTCATAACCATATATCCACACATACACATGTCACAGACACATAGAAATCCATATCCACATCACAACATCACATCACATCCTCATCACAGTATGATATCGTGAACATGAAGGACATAAACACCATACTATCCTCCTACAATGAACAACCCCCACCATGTATCCGCACCAAATACACATAATCATTGTAACACCCCGAGATTTTATGAAAAATATTCTTGTAATTTCGTTAATGTCTTATGTTTTATTCTACACTAATATTACCTTGAGCTATATGCAACACCGTATTAGCTTGCAGCATACTCAACACTATTCTTGGATCGCGTTACACACAATTTTGATAATAGTTATTCTACGCAACATTGAGTATATATATATATATATATTCAATGTATAAATGAAATATGGTTGGATTATTTTATACGAAACAACGAAGTATTCTTTCACAACACGCAACCCTGACTTGGCTTGCATTACACGCAATCGCGACCTTCCTTGATAGCGTGTGTTGTACGCAATACCGAGTTTTACTAAACAACAATATATTATTATAATATTATTATGAACTAGACGTTATGAATATTATTAACTAAATTTTTGATTTTATAAAATTATTATTCATCTTACACATTTGATAGAACATGGTACAAGAACAAAATAAATTTTTCGGGTAAAATAAGTATTTTTCAAAAAATGCAATTTTGCCGCCTTTTGATGGTGCACCCACTTTAAATCTAGTTTTTGACATTTTTATCAGTTAAATTTGACAAAATAAAATTATTCTTTGTAATCAATAAATAAAAATTTACTTTGGATAAAATTTTCATTTTATTCTGATGAATTTCATATTTTAATGAATTGTAAAAACACGCTATATTTTAATTAAAAACAACTTTTTTAATCGTAATATCTTATATGGTTAAATTATAATATTTAATGGTTTTAAAGTATAAATAGAATATATTTTTACCATTTAATATAATGTATGTCATTACCATTGATTTTACCTTGAATTCGTAGGTTAAATCAATTCAATCTTTTGCAATGTTTTAAAGAAAAACCCATTTTCTTTCGACAACGGGATTAATTTTAATTTAATTTCTGCAACTTATGTGTATTGAATTTGGAAAAATGGATTCCATATTTGGAATCAGTGGATTCAAATTATGTAAATAAGCTACTTTTTATTTTTGGGCATTGTGAATAGTAACTACGGTAAATTTTATTTACTATAGTTAAAGGTAAATCATATAATTAAGGGTAAATATAAGATTATTAAATTACCCTAACACTTTGAAAAATCCTATTGGATGACTAAAAGACGACCCATATCACCTAATGGTCAGATTAGATTCATTTAATGGACTTTTTTCCATGAAAATAATTTTATTATTATTAAAACCAAAGAAAGTGACAACATGTCACTCTCTTAAATCTTATAAGTATAATAATTTTAATTTCGTGATAAACATCATACAACTTCAAACATGAATAGTATCTAGAAATCAAATAAATTTATCTACATCATGATAATTTATTTAGAATTTTTAGGGATTAAATAATTGTCATTAATGGTGATACATTAATGATACAGAAATTATTTATTAAGTGGAAAATAAGTAATATAGTTTTTATTAATATAATAATACCCATTAAAATGCCCACAAACCTGACAAAAACTTATTGGTAGTGTATATCTACACCTTACTCATCCAAGGACCTAATATATAACCGTTTGGAGCCTTATAAAAGTGATTATGACACTTATATTATATTATTTTAAATGATTCCAAAGTTGTCACCTTCATAATTTAATAAATATAACAATTTAAATATTGTTATTTTAAGATGATAAATTCGTTTAAATGTATTATTGTGAAAGTTAATATATTTATCTTCATTATAGGATTATATTTTGTATTCTTATGCAACAAATAAGTATATTAGATAATTATAAAAAAAATTTGTAGTTATTATTTTATTAAGAGATAAACCAAATAAATGGTATTAAAAATAATAAAATAAATATTATATGAACTATTTAATGTGATCCACTAATTTTATAGATACATATGACATTTTATGAATCTATTAAAGATTTTATTTCGAACATATATTCTATATATAGTTTATTTAAATTCAAATAAATGAATAGTGTCAAAATTGACACTGTTGTTATTTTATAAAAATAACATATTATAAAATTGGTTTAAAATCACAAAAATATTTAAAAATTATAAATTTATATTTATATGGTCTATAATGTTATAAATTAAACTATTATGGAAAATTCACAACAAATAAGTAATTATTTGTTATAATTTAAAATGTAGAAGTTTATTAACACAAATAAACTTAAATAGATTAAATAAGGATAAATCAAAATGATAAGGTTTATAATAAGATCCAAACATGTCTAAATTTTATTGGTTGATGAGATTACAAGCCTATCTCATCTAATATTCGAATATGAGTCATTTTTGGAGGTTTTTAAGTGGGGTTATATTTATTATAAATTAATATTTTTAAGAATTCCAAAGGTGCCCCTCTCCTCCCTTATAAAAGGGCACCTCCTCCGTCTCCTCCTCACACCAATTCGAGCCTTAAAGCTCGAAAAAACCCTCCCAAATTATCTTATCCACTTCCCTAGAAACATCCTAGAGGTTCTGGTCTACATTAAAGACCAATCTTAGTGCCCTAAGAGGAGGTTTCAAAGAGGCGTATCGAAGAAGAGGTAATTTCTTCTCCCAATTCTTTCAAACTTCTTTCTTTTTCAACTTCTTCTTATTTAGTTGTTTCATTATAAAGTAATAACATCAGTATCAATAATATACTGATTTGTTATTATAAATATTAAACAACCCCATTTCACCTTCTACCCATCCTATGGAAAACAAAATCACCACGCGTGCGTACGTACGGAATACCATCTCCACGCCGTGGTGTAATCTGTTTTTCCACCAACACCTTACATGGATGGGTATAATGGTGTAAAGAATTAATATACATTATTATTATAACAACATACTTATTTTGATATATTTAATCATCCACTGCAATTCAATTCAATAATTATGGAAACGATATCATCGCTCGTGCGTACGTACGGACTACCGTCTCCACGAGGCGATGAGATTCATTCTCCATGTTAACCATTTAAGAATTATTATAAAGTATATATAAGAAATAATAATTAAATATATGACATTATAAAGCTACTGGATTTATGTATATATGTATGTCATCTACTTAATTCCATTCAACTCAATAAGGAAACGAAAACAACGTTCATGCGTACGTACGGCCTACGGTCTCCATGAACGGTGTATTTCTTTCCATTTATCGATCTATTATATATATGTATATTATGAATATATATTATATATAAATCATGTTTTACATTCTGGATTTAATTAATCATGATCTATGTAATCATATGAATAATTACAAGTCAAAACACGGACGACAAATGAAACGATTTTACCCAAAATGCTCTTTAACATGGAATTTACAAAAGAACGGGTAATATAAAGTCATAAGTGAACCATATATGATATCATAACAATTAATATGATTCATTAATAAGTCAATAACATTATTTAAATCATTATACAGGAGGTTTGGATACGTACGAATCATATCGGACCTAAGGTAAGGGATAATTTTTCAAATCTCATTTTTATCTGAGATTGCTTATTCGTAAGTATTTACTGGGGTTATTGCTATCATCCATGTCCATGTTTTATAAAAGTGTTTTCATGTATGTTTTAATTCCTTTTTAGCCATTTTTTACTTTTACTATATGGTATGTATGGAATCTTTCTTTTTTTTACGTTATGAGGTACTTTTTTGACTTTTCCGGCAAAAGTACGAGAAGAATGTTTTTTTAACTTATACGGCATGAATGGATTTTTACGGTTTTATAAAGCCTTATTTTCATGAAGATTCCTCCAAAATATTTCATGACTATTTTAAAAAAAACCTTTTCATCTAAAATTGCATTACATTTTGTGAAAAGAAAATGATTTTGATGAAAAAAGTATATTTTCCTCAAGAATTCATTTAAAGTGTTTTATCAAAACCATTTTCATCTAAGATGAAATTATTTCACATGTGTATGTTTCAAGTGTAATATCTCTATGATTTACATGGTTTCAATTTTCTTATTATTAAATGATATCGATTTCTTTTATATGGATTATGTGATGATGGGATGATGTTTATGAAACCCATTTTATTTATTGGGTTATTATGAATGATGTATGTTTATTTTGTGGCCGAAGTAAGAATGATTTCATTATGAGATGGGTGGGACCAATATCTCCCCCCATTGCATTGGGTAAATATTTATATCTCATGAGATAGACATGGATGGAACAGAAAGTTAAACCGGTTCAGTAATTCAGGACTGGAACGAGGAGTGAACTCGATTCATAAAGGGACTTTATCCACTAAGATGGTCTTGGCAGCAATGCCTTGGATACTATGGAAATCATATCATGTGCTTAATGGTTGACACAATTAAATGTTTTATTCCCATGCTATCTTATCATTATTAATGTTTCTTTATGATCTATGCCTTACGTGCTTCCATGTTTTATGTCATTGCTCAATCTTTTGATGTTTAAACATTATGTTCATGTTTTTAAGTTCAAATGTATATGGTATGTTTTATTTTATCCATGCTTACCCTTACTAAGCATTTGAGCTCACCCTTTTTATGTTTTATTTTCCCCTAGGATTAAAATAATGATTTTAGGTACGAAAACAAAAATGGGAAGATCTTTATGCGAGATGTTGAAGATCTTTCACCACGATTAGAGGATTACGTTCCATGTTTCCAAAGACACTATACTATTACGGTCCTTGTGTGTCTGTTTTTGTTATGTATTAAGTATTCCACTAATGTAATGTAATGTCCATGTACGTCAAGCTTAGGGTCTCTACAGTTGGTATCAGAGGAAAGGATTAGTCAACCTTTGGAAACTAGGATGCGAGAACGTTAGTGAGATCCCTAGAGATATTTCTAAGGTATGTCTAGGGATGTCCCTAAGGATAAGTATACGTATAAGATATAGTCCTAGAACTATGGTAACGATCTTAGAATTTAACCTAAGATGTCAGATATTGACGGCGCAACCCCTTTACTATGTTGTTTTCACTAGCATGATTTTTTCCTCTCACGCTATTCTTTTTGGGTTTTAGAAAATGGCTGGAAACAAGATGATTCATGATAATGGAGGATATGATGGACAATGGAATGATATTCTTCATGAGCAACCAAATGAAATGGGATTTCGAAGTCCAAACATCATTATTATGACGAATCAGCAATCTCATAATATGATCAATAATCTCAACTTTGGTAAGTTTCTCGACTCAGATAATAAGAGAAAGATGGAGTTTCATGATGATCATAGAGGAAAGAAAGTTCAATTTCCCTCATGTAGATCATGTTGGAAGAGGCATCAGGGAGATTGTTTCAAAGTAACTGGAAGATGATTTGGGTGTGGAAAAGAAGGACACAAAGCTAGTAAGTGCAAAGGAAAAGGTTCAGTTAACACCATGGACAAGGATAATGGTATTGCTACGGCATCAATAATGATTAGATGTTTTAAATGTGGAATGTACGGGCATTATGCAAACCAATTCCTTAATGGGAAATCTCATGAAGAGAATCAGCATGGTCATATGGGTAGTATTTATGTGGATGATGATGAGGAGACTAAAAATGATATATGAGCTGAAAGAAGTGTTGAAGCTCAGTCAGTTGTTTTAGAAGGTAGTGGAATGATTGTATGTTTATCGAGAGTTATGTTGTATAGTTAATGGTACTATGGAATAAAGAATCATCTAAGGATTGTTACACTATTGTTTTTCCTAAAAGTATTTGAAAGTATATGTTAAATGGTACCAGTAACCATGGAAGGTTATTCAGATATTTTTGTAAAGTTGATGATATGCGCATAATGAAGGAATTAGAAGATAATGAGATGTTTGATTGTATTCATGAGCTCATGATTGATATAAGGACTAAGTGATATCATGGTTTGAGTATATAGAATTTTAAGGATTTTGGTATGTGGAAAGTGTTAACTTTTAACTGCATTCATGTTTTCACTAAGGTTCAATGGGTATTCATTTTTTCAAGAGAGTACATGATTAAGGCCTTCGAATGTTTGGAATGTGACCAACAAGACATATCTTATGATATATGGAGATCAACGATGGTACTAAATCTCTCGTAATCGTTTTTACTATATTATGAGAGTGGACTGCAGTATTATGGATAAGCCTCAAGATTGGAATGGATTATGTTGGACATAAGTTAGTTTAAGGATAGAAGTTTTTTCGATATTATTGATGGGATGTTATAGTAATATAGTTTTAGAAAAAGGACAAACTGCAGGACGGGTGATAGCCCATCGCGTCGGACAAGGCTGTCGGAATCGAACCCACAACCGAAGTGCGACTGGCCTTTATCTCCTACCAATATCCTACAGGAAGTATCTGGTTAGTAGAAACTAGTTTCATTTTATTAAGCGGTATGATATACAAAGTGTAAGTTCATTTTTGGAACCATATATGAATAATATAACTATAAGATGGACTTATAACTTTTTCTTAACTATTTGTTTGAAAGAGATGGAATGACCCATCATTCTATCACATGATCTGCTAACACATCACGAATAACAAATTCAACATCATTTCTTTGAGGGATGAAGTGTAAATTGTTCAATTCACGAACAACAGTGAGATTGTACCAAAATCATGCCAGTATTTCTTTTAATTCATCAACTTTAGGGAAATGATATTGAAAACCAAAAATTTTGTACTAGTGATCTTATATCCGATGAATCAGGTGGTACCTTAGATCATCACAAATTTATGGCTTTGTGATTGATGTCTTTTTCATAGCCATGTTCTCTACCGCTCTCCATCAGAACTTGATGGTTAGATTTTTCTTTCATATCCATATTTTCACCTATGTTCTCCTATATGGAAACCCAGTGATTAGTTTATCTGGGTAACCATTAAATTTCATACTTTATTTTTTAAAGATAAGTTTTGGTATTCCTCTTTACAATGTGGGTTTTAATTAAAGAAAATTTCAATTAGAAAAACCCTTTATAACCCCGACGAAGTTCGAGGGCGGAATTCATTTTACGGGGGGTAGAATGTAACACCCCGAGATTTTATGAAAAATATTATTTTAATTTCATTAATTTATTATGTTGTATTCTACACCAAGATTACCTTGTGCTATACGCAACACCATATTAGCTTGCAGTATACGCAACACTATTCTTGGATCGTGTTACACACAATTTTGATAATAGTTATTCTACGCAACATTGAGTATATATATATATATATATATTCAATGTATAAATTGAAATATGGTTAGATTCTGTTATACGAAAAAATGAAGGATTCTTTCACAACACGCAACATTGACTTGGCTTGCATTACACGCAATCACGACCTTCCTTGATAGCATGTGTTGTACGCAATACCGGGTTTTACCAAACAACAATATATTATTATAATATTATTATGAACTAGACGTTATGAATAGTATTAACTAAATTTTTTATTTTATAAAATTATTATTTATCTTACACATTTTATAGAACATGGTATAAGAACAAAATAAATTTTTGGGGTAAAATAAGTATTTTTTAAAAAACGCAGTTTTGCCGCCTTTTGTTGGCACAAAAACTTTAAATCTAGTTTTTGACATGTTTATAAGTTCAATTTGACAAAATAAAATTATTCTTTGGAATAAAGAAATAAAAATTTACTTTGGATAAAATTTTCATTTTATTCTGATGACTTTAATATTTTAATGAATAGTAAAAACACGCTATATTTTAATTAAAAACAACTTTTTTCATCATAATATCTTATGTGGTTAAATTATAATATTGAATGGTTTTAAAGTAAAATAGAATATATTTTTACCATTTAATATAATGTATGTCATTAGCATTGATTTTACCTTGAATTCGTAGGTTAAATTAATTCAATATTTTGCAATGTTTTAAAGAAAAACCTGTTTTTTTCGACAACGGGATTAATTTTAATATAATTTCCGAAACTTTTTTGTATTGAATTTGAAAAAATGGATTCCATATTTGGAATCAGTGGTTCTAAATTATGTTAATAAGCTACTTTTTATTTTTGGGCATTGTGAATAGTAACTACGTTAAATTTTATTTTCTATAGTTAAAGGTAAATCAAGTAATTATGGGTAAATATAAGATTATAAAATTACCATAACACTTGGAAAAATCCTATTGGATGACTAAAAGTCGACCCATATCACCTAAGGGTCGGATTAGATTCATTTAATGGACTTTTGTTCCATGAAAATAATTTAATTATTATTAAAACCAAAGAAAGTGACAACATGTCACTCTCTTAAATATTATAAGTATAATAATTTTAATTTAGTTATAAACATCATAAAACTTCTAAAATGAATAGTATCCAAAATCTAATAAATTTATCTACATCATGATAATTTGTTTAGAATTTTTAGGGATTAACTAGTTGTCATTAATGGTGATACATTAATGATACAGAAATACATTATTAAGTGGAAAATAAGTAATATAGTTTTTATTGAAATAATAATACCCATTAAAAGGCCCAAAAACCTGACCTAAATTATTGGTAGTGTATATATACACATTAATAATCCAATTAAATAATATATAACCGTTTGGAGCCTTATAAAAGTGATTATGACACTTATATTATTTTATTTTAAATGATGCCAAAGTTGTCACCTTCATAATTTAATAAATATAACAATTTAAATATTGTGATTTTAAGATGATAAATTCGAGTAAAAGTATTATTGTGAAAGGTAATATATTTATCTTCATCATAGGATTTTATTTTAAATTCTTATGCAACAAATCAGTATATTAAATAATTATACAAAAATGTTGTAGTAATTATTTTATTAAGAGATAAACCAAATAAATGGTTTTAAAAATAATAAAATAAATATTATATGAACTATTTAATGTGATACACTAATTTTATAGATACATATGACCTTTTATGAATCTATTAAAGCTTTTATTTCGAACATATCTTCTGTATCTAGTTTATTTAAATTCAAATAAATGAATAGTGTCAAAATTGACACTATTGTTATTTTATAAAACTAACATATTATAAAAAATTTTAAAAATCACAAAAATATTGAAAAATTATAAATTTAAATTTATATAGTCTATAATGTTATAAATTAAACAATTATTGAAAATTCACAACAAATAAGTAATTATTTGTTATAATTTAAAATATAGAATTTTATTACCACAAATAAACTTAAATAGACTAAATAAGGATAAATCAAAATGATAAGGTTTAAAATAAGATCCAAACATGTTTAAATTTGATTGGTTGATGCGATTACAACCCTATATCATCTAATATTAGAATATGAGTCATTTGTTGTGGTTTTTATGTGGGGTTATATTTATTATAAATTAATATTTTTAAGAATTCCAAAGGTGCCCCTCTCCTCCCTTATGAAAGGGCACCTCCTCCCTCTCCTCCTCACACCAATTTGATCCTTAAAGATCAGCCAACCCCTTCCAAATTATCTTCTCCACTTCCCTAGAAACATCATAGAGGTTCTGGTATACTTTAAAGGCCAATCTTAGTGCCCTAAGAGGTGGTTTCAAAGAGGCGTATCGAAGAATAGGTAATTTCATCTCCCGATTCTTTCAAGCTTCTTTCTTTTTCAACTTCTTCTTATTTAGTTGTTTCATTATAAATTAATAACATAATTATCACTAATATACTGATTTGTTATTATAAATATGAAACAATCCCATTTCACCTTCTATCCATCCTACGGAAAACAAAATCACCGCGCGTGCGTACGTACAGAATACCGTCTCCACGCCGTGGTGTAATCTGTTTTTCCACCAACACCTTACATGGATGGGTATAATGGTGTAACGAATTACTATACATAGTTATTATAACATCATACTTATTATGATATATTGTATCATCCACTCCTATTCAATTCAATAATTATGGAAATGATATCATCGCTCGTGCGTATGTACGGACTACCGTCTCCGCGAGGCGATGAGATTCATTCTCCATGTTAACCATTTAAGAATGATTATAAAGTATATATAAGAAATAATAATGAAATATATGACATTATAAAGCTACTGGATTTATGTATATATATATGTCATCTACTTAATTCCATTCAACTCAATAAAGAAACGAAAACAACGTTCATGCATACGTACGGCCTACCGTCTCCACGAACGGTGTATTTCATTCCATTTACCGATCTATTATATATATGTATATTATAAACATATATTATATATAAATCATGTTCTACATTCTGGATGTATGTAATCATGATCTAAGTAATCATATTAATAATTACAAGTCAAAACACGGACGACAAATGAAACGATTTTACCCAAAACGCTCTTTAACATGGAATTTACAAAAGAACGGGTAATATAAAGTCATAAGTGAACCATATATGATATAATAACAATTAATATGATTCTTTAATAAGTCAATAACATTATTTAAATCATTATACAGGAGGTTCAGATACGTATGAAGCATATCGGACCTAAGGTAAGGGATAATTTTCCAAATCTCATTTTTATCCGAGATTGCTTATTCGTAAGTATTTACTGGTGTTATTTCTATCATCCATGTCCATGTTTTATAAAAGTGTTTTCATGTATGTTTAAATTTATTTTTAACCATTTTTGACTTTTACTATATGGTATGTAAGGAATCTTTCTTTTGTTTACATTACAAGGTACTTTTTTGACTTTTCCGGCAAAAGTAAGAGATGAATGTTTTTTTAACTTATACGGCACGAACGGATTTATACGGTTTAATAAAGCCTTATTTTCATGAATCTTCCTCCAAAATATTTCATAAATATTTTAAAAAAAACATTTTCTTCTAAAATTTCATGACATTTTGTGAAAAGAAAATGATTTTGAAGAAAAAAGGATATTTTCCTCAAGAATTCATTTAAAGTGTTTTATCAAAACCATTTTCATATAAGATGAAATTATTTCACATGTGTATGTTTCAAGTGTAATATCTCTATGATTTACATGGTTTCAATTTTCTTATTATGAAATGATGTCCATTTCTTTTATATGGATTATGTGATGATGGGATGATTTTTATGAAACCCATTTTATTTATTGGGTTATTATGAATGATGTATGTTTATTTTGTGGAACAAGTAAGAATGATTTCATTATGAGATGGGTGGGACCCATATCTCCCTCCAATGCATTGGGTAAAGATTTATATCTCATGATATTGACATGGATGGAATGGAAAGTTAAACCGGTTCAGTAATACAGGACTGGAACGAGGAGTGAACTCGATTCAGAAAGGGACTTTGTCCACTAAGATGGTCTTGGCAGCAGTGCCTTGGCGACTATGGAAATAATATCATGTGATTAATGGCTTCCACAATTACATGTTTTATTCCCATACTATCTTACCATTCTTAATGTTTCTTTATGATCTATTCCTTGCGTGCTTCCATGTTTTATGTCATTGCTCAAGCTTTTAATGTTTAAACATTATGTTCATGTTTTTAAGTTCAAATGTATATGGTATGTTTTATTTTATACATGCTTACCCTTACTCAGTATTTGAGCTCACCCTTTTTATGTTTTCTTTTCCCCCAGGATTAAAAGAATTATTTTCGGTAAGGAAACAAAAATGGGAAGATCTTTATGGGAGATGTTGAAGATCTTTCACCACGATTAGAGGATTACGTTCCAAGTTTCCAAAGACACTACACTATTACGGTCCTTGTGTGTCTGTTTTTGTTATGTATTAAGTATTCCGCTAAAGTAATGTAATGTCCATGTACATCAAGCTTAGGGTCTCTAAAATCATGTCAAAAAATATATATATACACCAAATCCTAAAATCATTATAGGTCGTATATATACACCCACTGTGAGCCATTAAAACTCATACTAAGTGTGAAGGGGGAAAGGGAAGAGGGAGTGGTTATATATGTATTCCCTCTATAACCTAGATATTGAGAAAAACACTCAGAACCAAAGTACCCATATATATTTCAATCAGGTTACTCAACTCATGTTTTGGTGCGTAAGAAATAATAAGAAAATATAATAAGTATATAGTCACACATAAATCTTTCCTATGGTTTTAAACCTAACTAACACTGAAAACGCCCTCATAAACCATTGCCTTGTTACTACCACCCTATAATAACCACTTCCATTATAATGAATCAAATAATCCCCAAAAAATCACATAAGCATCCACATCATCATTACCGACATCTCATATCATTTAAAATTATAATTTCTTGGATTTTTATTACCATATAAATTTCAATTGTTAACCATTTTAATATAAAACCAATCATTAAATCACTACCCACTATAGTCCATTCATTAATTGTTAATGAAATTTATCCTATCATTAACCATTTATTAAACATAATCATTCCAATCATTATCATGAATCATTTAACAAACCATCATTTATCATTTACAACCCATCACCCAATTCTATTTTCATTTATTCCAACAATATTCCATTCCAAAATTAAACTATAACACCACCCAATAAAAACTAAATTTTCATGACATAAAATACCACTAAACACATTCTAAAATCCATAAAACCACTTATTTTCTTCTCAAATAGCCATATCATTTTTATCATAATTACACAAAATCCATCAATCACTACTATATTAATTACCACACCACATGATCCTAACCACATCAATCAACCATCACACTTATAATAATAGTGATAAATAACCCATAAAAAGTATCATGAAAGGGAAAACATATAAGAAAATCACACAAAAAACTCCCCCTTAAACATTTCTTCATATTAAAGTAGAATTTATAGTTTAAATATAATAATTTAATTACAGATTTCCATTCAAGAAATTCATTACCTACCTTAAGAGACTAGAAAATAATGAAAGGTGATTATAACATATTATTAGTAGTAAGAAATTTCTTTCATAACATCAATAATAAATCACTTATCAACAACACCGATAAATCCATAAATATATAAGAAATAATATGGAACTTCATAAATCACATGAAAAAATCCCTCTTCACTTTAATTTCCTTTAGTTTAATTCATTATAGTGTGTAGGTTAATCATTACTATCTATCCAATTGAAAAAATAACATGATAATTCTACAATTTACACATAATAAATAAGGATAAATTTCATATCCCCAACCTCAACAAAATATTTAACAAATATTTCATAACATTGAGAAGAATACTCAAATATAACATTACATACCACATGAGGGTAATCTAAAAGTCCTATATATGACCATTAACCATTAAAACCCTAAAAACACAAAAACTGAATCAGTATTGTTGCTACATCCTTCCTAAGAAGAAAGTTCAAGAATAGAATAAATAAGAAGAGAAACAAAATTCACCTTAGAGGAGGAGAAGTAGGGATCCTTCTGCACTACATCGATAGGGGAAGGCGTGATCTCCAGAGGAGGAGGTGCACATAAGGAGCCGCTAACGTTTGAGAAATGGAGGAGTAGGTTTCGCGGGGAGTAGGGTTTACGAGGAGTAGGATCTGCGAAAGGGGTTTGAGGGGGTGGATAAGAAGTAGGGAAAGCAGTGGAAATCCAAGAATGTGAAGATCGGGGGGGGAGGAGGTCTGGAAATGCGATGATCAGGGGGGACGTCTAGAAATGCGAAGATTAGGGGGAGGGGAGTTGTCGTAGGGGTAGAGTACCACGAGAGCTTGAGGACATGATAAATAGAGGATACTGTGTTCCTAATTTAATAAAATATGGGACTACCGTTTTATCAGCGCTAAAAAATATCTGATAAAGTCTACCTTTAAGAGTGCTAAAATTTTATCATTGATAAAGGGTATCTTTATCAGCAGTTTTTTAGCACTGATAATGGTTACCCTTTATAAGCGCTGAAATTTTAGCGCTGATACATGGCTTCTTTATCAATATTTTTTTTCCGCTGATAGAGGGCTTCTTTATTACTGCTAGAAAAGAAATGATAAAGAATTCCTCTATCAGCGCCAAATTTTAGCACTGATACATGGTTCCTTTATCAGTTCTTTTTTCCTGAGTGTTGATAAAAGGTGGAGCTTCCCTTTCCAGTTTTTTGTATATGTTTTTACACATTCTCAGTCTGCTATTTTCTAAATCCAAATTTTCAACAATTAATTTCAATAGTTTCATTTCTTCATTATGATCATTAAAAAAATCTCTAAATTCTTCAAAAAATATTACCCTATAAAAAATTTCTAGATAACTTATCAAAAATATTCTTCCATTTTAGGAGTTTTTATCTTTATAAGTAGAATATTTTCATCATGATCCCTCCATTCATTGTACACTTGGTTTCACCACTAAGAAATATGAATGTGACATATCTTTTGAAAATTGTGTTTTCTGAAAAAAATTATGTTTTAATCAAAAAATAAAATCTAATTCATTCAATACATTCACTAATTCTGATTTCTCAATTAGGTTGTTCTAAATAAGTATACACCTTGTTTATATTTTTCGATGATATGTAATTGAAAAACATATCCACCTAAATCTTAATAAGATATATTCAAAAACTATTCAATCTATGGTAGCCTTAGAGTCCAATTAAACTAACATTAATTTAGTGGAATTCAGTCTCTAACATCAAATATCATATTTATTTTCTATTAAAAAATTTATTTTCCTTTTTAAGAATATTTATTTTCATCTCATACAGGTATAGTTTCCACTTCATAACCATATTAAGTATTTTATGATACATTATTATGAGAGTATTGTTCCTCATCCTCTACCTTTAAGGATAAATATCCTTCCACTGTGGAATATTTTTTTCTTCTTCGAATCCATATAAGAATTCATCCTTATCTATTTATGAATTTAATGGGTTTGAATATGATGAATTTGTTGTTTTTCTCTTCTCTTTTTTATCATGGTCATTATTTATTTATTAATTATCGTTTTATTCCTCTTCCTCGTCTCCTTCTTATTCTTATTTAACTTCTCCTAAATAATGTTCTTCTTATTCCTCTACCTCATGTTATTTTTCTAGCATTCAATATGTTCTATGGACAAATTTTCTATATTTTTTAGAAACAAATTGTATTTCCTTATGAAAAACCTTATAATCTATTTATGTTAAAAAAACTATAATGTTTTTAAAATATATATTTTCCACTAATCTTTTAATCATGAAAAAATACTACTGAACTTATAATTTATGTTTTAACATATTGTGGCTGAAAATTGGGAATGATTTTATCAGCACGATCTGGTTGTGCTACTAAAAATGGATAAACTATAATAACATTATATTATAAAGCTCTATATATTCTTCATTAAAAATTCAATACTTTTTACCTCATTCAACCACATATTTTTTTCTTTTCTATCTAGGTTCCATAACCTCATAATTAAATTTTAATTTTTAAGGATATGCCCTTTGCCTAATCAAGCCTAAATCCTAGATCACCGGATTTATTTTTAGACCTTTCTTTTCATGAAAACTACGAATACATTAGCATAAATTTTCATTTATTTCTTATTCTCTTTCTAATGGGAAGAAATAAGCTTTATTTTATCTTTAACATCCTCATTTTTCTGGGAAGGTTTTTCATCAGACATAGCTTCATTAAAATTTTCCACAAACATTTTCTGCATAGAATAAAAAACTAACTTAATTATTGATATTTCATCTTTACTAGTGAAGGAAATATTTTCCATCATGGGATATGTCAGATTATTTAACACAAAAACTTCCATAAATTCTAATAACAACTTTTGGATAAAACATGGGAACATAAAATTCTTGTATATCATTAAGGATTTCTTTATTTCTTCAACAATAATAAACAAAAATATCACCCAGTTAATTTTCCACAGGTTCATCAAGAAAGGAAAAAAATTCACAAACAATTTGGATGTCCATGTCAAACTTTATTGGTATAAGATAACCTTTTATCGATAGCATGATGACTCTAACATCTGGTGTGAGATGTTGTACCTTTCATACTTTCTCAAAAAAATTACAAATTAATCTTCATCCCTCAATCTCATGAAAATTATATAATTATTATATAACTTGTGAAAAGTATGGTAAGATTCACCATCAAATGGTATGAAATCTAAATATATGAATTGTTATTATAGAAGGTTATAATTTTCTCAAAACAAAGTTAAACAATTATCCATAAATATCTTTTGAAAGAAACTAAATGGTTTCAGATAACACTCTTACAATTTTGAGATAATATATGTCCAAATATTTATTAGGATTTTATATGCATACATTCTCCGATACCTGAAAATTAATGAATTTTTAAGTATAAAATCATACATTTCACTCAATTTACTCATAATGAGTCATTATATAAAGACTTAACTTTGTGATTGATATTATTTTGTGGCCATCGTATTGATATTTAAATTAGTAATTGGATAAAATCCAAATAATCATACTAAGAATATAAGGTGGAGGAGAGAATAGAGATTGAAACTTTTGAGTATCGATGTGGGAGATAGGTGCAACCAACCCTCATATAGTCTTATGGGAATCTATTCATCTTCCAAATTCATTTCAATGGTTCAGATAAAATCCCATTTTTGATATTACAGTCAAGATGTAATCAAAGAAAAATTTTAAAGATAGTTTTGAACACTTAACGTTTGAAGAAAATATTTAATTGATGTGAGTAACAACCCGATTATAATATTTAATATGTTTGATAACAATTCATATTAGTTAAAAAAATTAATATAGAAAAATTATGTATAAATTAATGTAAAATATTTGAGAAAAAATTAAAATAATAGAAGCATACCTTTTGGAGTAAAATGGTTTCATTAGCATGAGTAACAAATTATTCATGGTTTTTGTAATGAAAACATATAAGTATCTAGTTGATAAAAAACATTTCCTATATATTTTTACAAAATTTTTGATTCAAAATGATTTTATCTCAGTTATTGGTTTTGGAAAATTACTGACTCTGAAAAAAAAAATTATAAAACTTTTATAACTTTAATTATATTATATGAAAAAATGACTTTGGAAATTTGATACGAAAATCCAAGTTTGTGAAATTTTTTAAGGAAACAAGTTTATGAAAACAAAAAAAAATTAATTTTTTTTTTAAAAAAAATATATGTTCTCCCTCTTTGGGAAGATAATTATTAGTATAAGGAGACTGGTAAAGAAGACATAGAATTGAATAATCCCTAAAAGTTTATTATTTTAAACCTCATTTAATTCATTAAAATCTTTTATTACTAAGGTGTTTAGTAAAAATTTAAAAAATATTCTCTTTCATTTCCTATGAATTATTAAATTAAACCACATTTTTCTATATGATCCTGAAAATAATGGTGTCTTGTGTCGATGTGATTATAACATGAGTGATGTGCTAGGTTTTAATATAGGTAAATGGAACTTATGTTATAAAAATTTATTTCATATTTAGTAAATCTCCTTCCATAGTCAGTGAGTGTCTGTTTTATCCGCAACACTTGAGTGCAACAACATCCAGCTACCACATATTCATATTTAGTAGTGATAGTTTTTACTAAGTGTTATTTCCTATAAGAAAAAGAAACTAAATTGTATACAATGAAATAAAAATTCTAGATAATTTTAATCTATCCATTATACGTCTAAAAATGTCATAATACATGAAATGTTTTAGTTCAAAGTCATTTACATAATAATATAATAATCCTTAATCCATAGTTCTATTTGGTTAAAAAAATTCTCCTAACAAATTTCATCTTGTATTATTTTTGTATTAGATATATATCTACCATATAATAACAAAGAAAACATTAATATCAGAGGAAAAGATATTAAGTAATATACTCTTCAAATTATTCTTCAAAGGGTAACTTAATCAACTGGTTTCCTAGATTAATCAAGATCAAAATTATTTGAGGTTCTCAAAAGAGTAATAATACTCTTGGTATTTTCATACCCAAATTTATTATGTATTAATTTTATATACTTATGTTGAGATATAAAGGTTGTTTCTTGTTTTTATGATATTTTAAATCCTAGAAAGTATGGTAACTCACCCATTATACTCATTTCAATCTCAAATTTTATAATAACCTCATTGGAATCAATTAAATATTTTTGAGTTGAACCAAAAATAATGTCATTAACATAAATTTTTACAATCATAATAATTTTATAATCTATTTTTATAAAAATAGTTGTTTTTGTATCTCCCTTAAAAAATTGTTTTGTATCATAAATCCATTTATCATATCATTCAAATTTATAAGGTCTTGTATAAGTCCATAAATATTCTTGATAAGTATATATACATATTTTTGATGTTTTTTTAGAAACCGAGTGATTTATATATATATAAATAATTTTGATCATACACATGACATCAATTTTAAATAGTTTAACATTTAAGAAAGATATATAGGATAAAATTATGTGAATTACGAAAAGTCTAGCTACTGGATCATAAATTTCATCATAGTCTATTCACTCTTGTTGTTTATAACCCTTGGAAAAAATTCCTTTTTTTATTTATAAATATTATACCATTTTAATTATATTTATTCCAAAAACCACATTTTACTCAAATTATGATATTATCTTTAGAGACTTCAACTAAATTCAAGAATTTTTCCCTTTCAAACTCATTGACATCATCGTTCATTTATTTTATCCAATCCTTATCTCCTAAATCCTCATACCTACTCTTATGTTTTAATTGAGATGAGAATGATAGACAATCAATTTTATTAATAAATAAACCCTATTCCTTACCAATAGATCTTCATCACCAATAATATTATCACTTGGATAATTCCTAATAATCAATTGATTTTATGGATTGTGAAAATAGTTTGTTTCAATAATTGGATAAAAATCACCCTGGGAAAACATTACAAACATATTCTTGAGTTATTTCCATATGAAAAGAATTTTATAACAATGTTTGAAATTATATTTTATAAATAACAATTCATGATAGAAATTTGGGTTGTTTGAAAACAAAAGGAACAGTTTCAATAATTTTCACGTTTTTGTTTCCCCAACAGTATATAAATTTTTGTATAAAAATATATAGTCTATTATAGTTGTCGAATAAAAAAAAACATCCTTCTTATGATGTTGGGGAAAATTTGTGTAAATTATCTTTATCAATAAAGATGAATAATTTTCATCCAACAACTATAAATTTAGAAACATTTTATGTTCCTCCAATAAACAACCCATTAAGATTTTAGTTCACAAAATGTCTAATTATAAATTTATTTATAGTATAACAGGATGTAAAAAATGATTTATACCAAAAATGTTGAAAAATTTAATATTCATTCATCACGGTTCCTGTAATCTTATGAAGAAATCATTTTACTCATTTAACTACACAATTTTTTATGTGTATTTTTAAGTTCTAAAAAATCATTTACAATTCCTTTCTTACAAAAAAAGTGTCAAAATCATAATTTTCAAATTATCTATCATGATTACTAAATTTAGTTAACAAGGAGTGTTTTTTCCCTTTTTTAACTATGGATAAAAAATGTTTTAATGTGACTAAATTCTTTGTATTTCCATAATATAAAATATACTAATTTATATATAGTTTAGTCCTAAACTAAAACAAATATATGGTATTTACCACAAATACTTATTGATTGTCTAGGATAAAATATATCCATGTTAAATAACTATAATGAATCAGAATTTGATAATTCCCTTATAGATTTAAAATGTGACTTATTTATCTTAACATATTTAAAATGATCATATAATTTATAAGTATCAAAACAATATTTTGACATATCCTTCAAAATTAATCTCAAAGAAAACTTATCTAATGTTTTATGGTTACAGTGTCCAAATATTCTATTCTATTATCGAGATTGATCTTCCATTTCACTATGGTAAGGTAGCTCTTATCTTCTAATGCCATGTAAATTTATAGAGTAAACATTCTCATGCTAATTTGTAGAAATAAAAAAATAATTATTATAATTGTGTATTGTACATTTTTCATTACTATTTTTTTCATAATAACCCCCATAACATTATTTAGTTATTTTTATAAGGTTTTTATTAAGTCTTATACAAAATAAATCATTTTAAATTATTATTATTTTCAAGAATATTAATGTTACTTATTCTGATTCTCTCAACAAGAGAATTACCTCTAAAATATACTTTTCTACATTTCATACTTATAATCATCATGAACAAACAATTGTTTCATATCATATGTTTATAGAAACTACTATTTATGTACCTATTTATTTTTTGTTGTTTTCAATTTCTTTTATTTCTAGAAAACATTGATATTAGTGTTTTGGAACCAAAAAAAATATTAGGTTGGGTACTTTTAGAAAATATTATTTTTTGTAACCACATTTTTTCCATTATTACTTCATTGTGGAAATGTCATTTCATTAGAAACTACAATTTATGAAAACCTAAATATTGAACTCAATTCAGAGAACAATATTTCTTTCATTATCCCCTACTTTATATATTTTTCAAAATGGGGCACTTTTAGGAACAAAGTAACTAATTTTAAAAATATTTTTTTGTGAGTAAAATCTATTCTAGTAGTATCACTATGAAGTATGATTTGTTTATACATATTATTAATTTTTCCCTTTCTTTAGCTAAACATTTAAATCAAAATTCAAAAAAAATATAAAATTCTTAATTTATTTGACAATTATGTTATTGTCTTTGTTATTAATTGTATTAAAAATTTGTTTTTCAAATTTTGTTTGTAAAATATCATTCTCTGAAATATATTTTCATGATCCTTAGAAAAAATATAGTTTTCAAGATTATAATTGTTAATATATTTGTATAGATCTAATATTTTATAGTTTCAATAGTTTTTTAATGGAATTAACAATCTATACATTGGTAATATCTTGTTTTTTTTAAAAAAAAATTCAAAATTCATTTTAAAGAAGTTTTGAAAACCTGGATATTTCATAAAATTTAGGTAAAGTATTATTTTATTTATTGGAGGAATAATCTTCATTAGAATAGTTTTTATCATCATTTATTTTAGTATATTTTTCATTTAATGAAATATTGTTATGGTATTCAATTGTGTTCTTTTCATATTAGGAAAATACAAATGAATGTGTCATGTCTTCTTGAATTCATAATAGATAAATTCATTAGAAAATTTATTTTCATTATAATCCTTGTGATGTTTCATTTTTATGTATTGAAAATTTTATTTCATAAAATATTGTTCCTCCTTATAGAATGATATTATAACCCATTCGTAAAAGGTATTGATGAACTATAATTGTATCCAATAATAACATTATTCTTTTATGAAGTCTTCAAAACATGTTTAGATAACTGAGCGTTCACAATAACATTAGATTTTGGGAAAAGTATCTCATCCATAATTAATTTTAATTTTCTCAGCATATCATTTCAATATTAATTCATTTTGTATGACGGTTCGAATAAGATCATCATGTTTTAGATTTTTAAATATTCTTAGTAATATCCAAGGCTATCCTTTTGGATTACAATTCATTAGGCATGATCACTGTAATATTTTGAACAATTATTATTTTTGTAGTATTTTTATCTCGAATAGAATGTAAACTATTGACAATAGTCCTTAATAATTGCTTAATTTTTTCGTGATTATCCATGTAGGAAAACATAATCTTGATAGTATTCTATCATCATAGCTCTTCAACTCTCTATATAATATATATGTTCTAATGTGAATGGATTCAAACTCTTCCATATTCAATCAGCATCTTCATATGAAGAAATATGGGTATATTTATTTATTTTCATTAAATATAATTGAGTATTCCTTACTCTATAATTTAGTTGATACTATTTCTTTTATTAATGATTAAAGGTAGTTAACATTAAAAACTTATCCACTCTAGTATTGATAACAATTGTCTTCATTCTATCTCCCTAGTAATCATAGTCATAGTCATCGTAGATAGGTGCTTGACTAGGATTTAGATTTTTTAAAGTGGCAATGTTAATACATGACATATTTAATATAATAGATACTCTTTTCTTTAAAACACATTAGTGTAAAAAAAATTAAAAAACTATTATATAAAACTGTAAATAGCATTTAGTTGGTAAAGAAATCAAAATCCTCAAAAATTATATCATAGTGGAACCTATTATGACACCAATTTTTTGATCATAAGGGTTTACAATAGATATAATAGGGTTGATGAATTATAGTTTGAAAAATATATACTTAACACCATACATAAATACTCATAAGTTCAGAATGATCAAACAAAGCTATTTCCTGATGACCAAAGTGTTAGAATCATAATTGGAAACTATCTTATTATATAATAATTTATTTATTAGTATCACAGACACGCGATTAAACAATTATTCAAGAAGATAAGTATAAAAAATAAATTTCTTACACACATTCCTAGAGATAAGTATTACTTGTTAAAAAGAAATATGTAGTATTATAATAGTAAAAATGACATAAAATGTTTAAGAAAAGGATTTAATCACAATTTTCAATAGTTTAGGGAGTCACAAACAAAGAATAAATGTATCTAAAGTTTTATAGACATTTATATTCATATTATATTATAAATATTGGACAGAGTAATAAACATTTATATTCATATTATATTATAAATATTTATTCATTCCTAAAAAATAATGTTTTTTGAAAAAAAATTACTGAAACCCTTGGGGAGTATATAGTTTGTAAAATATAGTTTAATGGCAGTTTTTGTTATTTTCATGAATAAAAGAAGTTTAAAGTAGAATTTAACATTCAACTCAAAAATATTACGATAATTTTCTAGATCATTTGTTAATTTCAATGGAATTATTTTGTTATCATTAATTCATTCCATAATATTCATTCATTATTCAGATTCTCTTATATGTATTCCCTTATTGAGAAACTATGATCACACCTTTCTTATGTTTCCATTACACAAATATCTAGTAAATGTTTTATTTTCGATATGAAAGGACACTATAGAGGGAATAACTTTTATCGTAATGAAAATAATATAATTTATTTTATGTTACATGTGTAATTAGGGATTCAAGTATGTTTCTAGTTTACCGAGACTAATAAATAAGTCATCCATTTTGGATATGATCTAATATATTTAGTATGAATTTAATAGATTAATCACTGGTTATTTTTTTATATTTATGTATGTGACAGTAAAATAAATCACAAAAAATAATATCCCCATGATAATTTTGAATTATAGAAATTGATGAAAAATATTATTCGTAAAATATAAGTTGATTTTAAAATATTGTATTAATGGTTGTGATAAACTAAAAACAGAACTTTTAAATTAATTATTTTAAATTAGGATTATTTATTTTTTATATAAAATATATTTGAAAAACATATTTTTCATATAAAGGGGACTTTTTGGAAAACTTTTTATTTTCCATTATTCAAATAAAATCTGACAAGTTTAGAGAAATTTTATAAAATACATTCTAAACTTATTTTTTTGTGATTAATTTGGAAATGAATTTTACAATATAGAATTTTAATTGTTAAATAGTTAAAATTAATTTTTTTAAATAAAATTTATAATATAAAAAAATGATTTTGTTGAAAATGTCATTTTCAATATTAACTCTTATTAATTTCATACTATCTAAATGTAGTACCTATTAATCGATTATAGTCTTAGTATTATCTTTATCTTTATTAATAATTTATTAATAATATTTTTTTATCTTGGGTATAGAATGTGAAAAAATTTATATAGCATAGTATATATTTTAGAGGATATAGAATCCCTTGTTGTTACATTTTATCCCTCAAATAAATTGCATCACCATAATTTAATCATCTTTTATATTCAAGAATATATAATGTTGGACAGAATAATTTCCAAGAACAATATTTTTTATCTATTGATATATGATCCTCAATATCATATGGAAGACTCACAACTAGGTATTAAGGCCAATGTTAAGGATTCAATTTTTATCATAGATAAATCATTGTTTCCCAAACACTAATGGATTTTCACAATTTATTTATAATATCTATTTCCCTATTTTTTCAATTTATGGGGAGTTAATGTAATGATAGACATTACTTTCCAAAAATTCAAAAACTATTCTTACAAGTTATTTTGATTTTCACACTATATATTTACACAAACATAATATTTATACCACAGAATGTTCTTTTTAAAATTAAGAAAATGGTAGGGAATTTATATTATTCGAAAACAACCTATATATTATAAAGTTTATTAAATTAGAATGGAACTAATAATTAAGGGATAAAGATTAGTGAAACCCAATTATAATTATCTTCTTCACCGAAAGTCATTGGAAATTTTTTTCATTGTTCATTGGGTCCAAGAGGTTTTAAATTCCTACCATACCAATATAATATTATATATTTATCTTGGATAATTCCCAAATTCTATGAACATATGACATTGTATTGTTTATGGTTCTCTTGGACGACTTATATCTCCATTCCCCATATTATTTGAACTCATCATTTTCCCTTGGTAGTTTCTTCATTAATTTCATCTTTTACCATATGTAAAGCATCTTCCATCCCCAATGAGGCAATTAACTAGGTGTTTAATTCCATATTATTTACATACATAAAAGTGAACAATTTTTTCATTATCATCTTTATCACTTATTCTTTCATGAGACCCAATAATTATCTTATTTTATGTGTTTAGGACATCTAATATGATCACATTGTTAATCATATTTTGTGATAGATAGTTTTGAATAAGGACAAGGTTTCTCATTCCATCTAAAATTATGATAGGTTCTTCCTTGTGATAATCTTTTAATTCTTCCTTACACCCATGGTTCCTTATACTTTGAAGCATGACTAAAATAATTTTTTTGGATATGATTGAAAAAATATTAAAAAAAGTGGTCTAAATTTATCATTATAATAAATTTAATTTAAACCTTTGAACATATTAATATTTTACATGATCACAATGTCTTATATTTATTTTATTCCAACCTATATCAATATTAGTTTGATCTAGGTTACATTAAGTTCACTTTTCTTATACTTCTCAACCAAATCCCTAAGTGTAATTGGAAAATAATACCTTCATCATTTTTTTTAAATATTATATGATCAACACAATAAAATTTTTAAGGAGTTTTAAACCAGATCTTCAATTATGATTATTTTTAGTGTACAAGGTGATAATCGAGTTAATACCCAACATGCCCTTTTCATAAAAATTACCTCGAGGTAAATCTATGTCAGATACTATATCAAAATATAATGTCTAGAAATGGATTTATTTATATGGAAAAATCTATCCTTAAGGAATTACAATTTTTTGGATATTTTCCTATAATTATACTCTTATATTGGGTTTTCACAAGGGTTTTCATAACTTAAAATTAAATTTAACTCAAAATTTATAAAAAAATAAATAAACCTTTATAAATTAATTACTATATAAACTGAAAACAATAATGAATTAAATAATATATTAATATCATTATTTAAATAATACAACTCACAAACAGTCTCCTGACACATTGATTGAAATCTTTTTTGTCTTAGAGATTATATATACGGACATCGTATTTTATTACAGAAGACAATATTTAAGGATAATTATTCTCATCTAAATCCTTTTGTGGATATCTCACATTATATAATCATCATCATGACCTAGATATTGGAATCATAAGAAATGTTTGAGATTTAATGATTTATATGTTAAATAATATCATAGATTAATGAATCATAAACATGGAGGAGAAAATGAGGAAGTCATAAATTTCATAAAAAAATTTACGACCTAAGATGAAAATCATTGATCATTCTAGAGATACATAAGATCATAAAAGTACTGTTAATGATACATAAAAGATAAAACATATAACTTGTGAACTTGAAATAAATAATGGAGTTGTTACGACCCGTCCCACTGGCCCGTGCCGTAACTACCCCATGCCCTCCTTCCACAGGCTAGGGGCTGGAGACTAGAACCAAAGGTGTAAATCCCTATAACTGGGAAGGCATTGCCTTTATAAATTGTAAACACACATGACCATAATACAAGAGGAAGCAAACACTAAGTAAAAACTATATTAAAAGTGACCTAAAAGTAAAGGGGGGCCAAAATACAAGCCCAACTATAAAGTTCAAGTGCAACGGAAAGCAAATACAACTAAAAAGGTAAAAAAAGATAAAAGGTGGAAGCATCTCTTGGATCATCTTCTAGGGTTCCTACCTGAAGGGTAGGTACAGATGGCCTCCTCAGCACTTCATGTCTGTCAGACTCCACCATGTACCGATATTTTTTAAGTTCCTCCCCTAGTTACCATCCAGTCCTTTCTCGCTCTTGGCCTCCATCAGCGCTGTCTGTCGTCTGTATCCAACAAAATGAGGTGCGGGCATAGCTCATGCAGGGGTGAGTATAACAATACTCAGTAGGGAACCCTAGACCCTCAAGGTCTCACAAAATCCAAAAAGTATAAACCACAATGTATGAAAGCAATGTGTAGACATTACTTTGGTATATGCCCATACATATACCCGAGTTATCAAGTAACCCATCTCAATCATGAGGAAAACCCAAAGGTCATTGGCTCAACTCAAACGAGGATTTTTATTATCGAAACCATGGCTGGTGAATTATAGAAGTACAAATGATTAGTCATGAAGCTATATCATCTTATTCTGTCAAGAGGCACTACATCTAACCATATGGAGTCTGACCCAAATAGGATCGATAGGTACTAACCCCAGTAATGACCCACACAGGATCTGACCCATAAAGGATCAGAATGCGCTGACCCACAAAAGATTCCTAAGCGTTGACCCACAGTGGATCTGACCCACACAGGATCTGTATGCGCTGACTCACACAGGATTGCTGATTGTTGACCCACACAGGATCTGACCCACACAGGATGGCTCGGTACTAACCTTTGTATGTCCTGTCTCCAACCTCCGCCTCACTACCAGCAACTAGGTCTTCGTACACTATCCACTCACCTCTGGAAGGATCCGCTCCATGAGCTACTAGTCAAACTCCAACTGTCACGAAGTCCCGAGTATAATTATCTCAATGGTCCGCCTCATCATAGGGGTCTCAATGCAATAGACGGTTCATCAATCAGATGCCCGGTCTGGGAGTTATAAGCATTTTAGTCTCGGGGGCCCGATTGGTTTCGTGTACAAACCAACCTGAACATATCTCAACTACACCCCAAACTACCATGGGGTATACTAAAAAGGATGTATATGCTCCAAGAATGTCGGCGCCATTGACGGCTCGTCAAACGGACGTCCAGTGCTTAAGATACGGCCAAATCAAAAAAAATGGTCAGTATTGGGCACGGGTCCGGTCCGACCCGATCAGACCGACTTAGCCCAACCCAGTCTGGGCCGACCGGTCTTGGTCGACTCGGTTGGACTCGTTGGGTCTGACCTGGCACATTGGGCGGGTCAGCCTGCTACGTTTTTACCCCGTCCGCTAGGCCAGGCCTAGCGGACCGTGAGGGTGGTTCGGCCCGGTAGTTGCCACGTAGGCGGCTCGGTGACTCGGGCCGATTCGCCCAGCGACACCGCGGGGAATGCTGTAGGTCGGCTCGGGTGCCCGGTGGTTATGTGGCAAGTAGGTAGGCTGTGCGGGGAGTGGGTAGGCCAGCTGGACACCGGGTAGGCTGCGGGTGCACCAAGCAGGGCGTGGTAGGCTGCGGGGCAGGCCGCAGTGGTTCCGCGCAAGATGTCGGGGCGACGGGTAGTGCGGGGGTGCCGGAGCGCGCATGAGTGTGTGTCGGGCAGCACGGTAGGGCGTCGGGTGGCATGCCAGTAGGGGGGAGGCGTCGGCTAGGGTGTCAGGGCATTGCGGGGTGCGGGTCGGCCACCGGTTGGGCCGGGCAGTGCACCATGGAGGCACAGAGAACCGTCGGCCGGACCGCGGAGTAGCGCATGGGGCGCGGGTCGGGCGCTGCTTGGCCAGCGACGCAGTTTGCAGAGGCCATGGGTAGCACTGAATTTTTTCACCGTCTTCATCACCGTCACATCTTTTCCATACTGTCGTCATCAAACGAGAACAATAAAGGGCACGAATCGGTCGTGTTTGTGCGGTCCGACCCCCCCCCCCCCACACACATGTTATATTCATATCAAATGGAATATCTTACTACATATATAGAACATCATTGAACGAGAATAAAACAAACATAAATCCCCCTACCTCGAGTTTGGTGATGTTGACGGAGTCACGAAAAGGCAGCGTCATTCCGTCAATGTCGGAGGAGGAATAGGGTACTCGTCGTTTGCGGACGAGCTTTCAATGGTGACGAAGTGGAAGACAACGTCAGCATCTTCGTGGGCATCACTTCCCTTTCTTTCCCTGATTGAATATGGAAGAATATGTCTTCATTCTTCATTGGAGAGCAAAAGGCTCCTCCCAAGCTCTCCCCTTTCTCTATTCCACCTAGGAAAAATGCCCAACCAGAATGAAATAATAGTTTTGCCTATTATTTTATTTTTGGCATGAATTTGAAATTTTTTAAATTTATTTAAGTTACCTCATGAATTTAATGGGTGAAGTTGGCCTAATTAATTTGGGGAGGAAGGTGATGGATTTCAAAGGTTTCTCCCAATTTATGGATAGTTACAATGGGGTTAAAGCTCATGTGGGCCCCACCCCTTTTATTGCAAGAGAGGTTAAAACATCGGGTGGGCCCCACCAAATAATATCATCCCAAGGTAGGTTATGTGAGGGTGGGACCCACCTCTAACGTCCCATTGGAGGTTTTAAACATATCAAATAAAAATAAGTACACCTTATTTTTATTTAATTTAATTAAAAACACCCAAAAACAAACTTCCATTATCATTAGAACGTGACTGCGGTGAAGGTATCCCTAAGAAATCACTGACACTGTGAGTTCAATGGTGACCTTGGATTTCAATTCAGGGCACCAGTTCAAAAGTTATAAAACCCACTATATACGTTTACTAAACGTATCCAAAAAAAACTTTATAAATTGATTCCGGGCACGCCAGGCGTTGGAGTCATGAGCCGTAAATTTTTGCAGACTTGTAAAATTCTCATGTATTTATGAAAAAAAATCCCACGGAAATTCTGGATCTTTACATTCTCCCCACCTTAGGTATTTACGTACCTGTAAGCTACAACTAGCACTAAGGGAACAAATGGGGGGTACTGAGCATGCATATGAGCATCCCGCTCCCATGTGCTCTCCTGGAGGTTCTCGTGCTGTCAGTGAACATGCACCAGAAGTGCCGAACGTCCACATAGGACCCTCTCTAGTCGATCCTCAATCTCCACTCGAACCTCCATAAAAGTCACCTCATCATCAATATCCAGATCTCCATTAAAACACACAATCTCTTGTACATAGAGGCGTCCCACGCTCTCTACTGAGTCATGCTCTCTGATCGGTAGGATGTGGGCCGACTTGGTGAGTCAGACGACGATCACCCAAATCATGTCGTGGATCCAGGATGTACGTGGGAGACCTGTCATGAAGTACATGGATATCCCATCCCACATCCACTCTGGGACCTCTAGAGGCTGAACCAAACCTGCTGGTTCCTGGTTCTTTACCTTCACTTGCTAACATGTGAGGCACCGAGAGACAAACTCTGCTAAAACCTTCTACATACCTGGAAACCAATGCTGTCGTTGAAGGTCCTTGTACATCTTCTCAACCCCTAGATGTACCGCTATAGTGGAAGTGTGGAACTCCCTCAACACTTTCTCCTAAAGTGCTACTAATACCATAGTACGTCCTCTGAAGAGGATGACGTGGTCCCCACCATTAGAAAACCCATCAGGTTCCTGCCCTATGAATATCTTAGCATGTCATGTCTCACAGTCAATGTACCCATGCTGTGCCTCCCTGACTCGCTGAAGAAGTGGGGGAGTGACTGTAAGAGACTGTAGATAGGCTACACCATCTGTATCCACAAAGTATATATGTAAGGCAGCCAGCTGCTCTGTTGCCTCTCCTAGAAGGTGAATACCAGTCCTCCTACTTAGCGCATCTGCAACAATGTTCCCCATCCCATGAGTATAGACTATCTCAAAGTCATAGTCCTGGAGGAACTCAAACCATCACCGATGTCTCAGGTTCATGTCCATCTAAGAGACTTTATACCTGAGACTCTTGTAATCAGAGTACATGGTAAAACGTTCTACCATTCGATAGTTCCGCCACATCTTCAAGACTAAGACCACTGCTGCTAACTCCAAGTCATGGGTAGCATAATTCTACTCATGCTGTCTCAGCTACCGAGAACCATATGTGATCACTGCTCACTCATCCATCAGGACACACCCATGTCTGGTCCCTCATGCGTCGTTGTAAACTACATATCCTACACCTTCCCTTGGAAGTCTCAAGATAGGGGAACTAGTCATCCTCTGCCTCAGCTTCTGAAAGCTCTGCTGGCATCTCTCCGACCACAAAAAGGGTTTCCCCTTCTTCATTAAGACTGATAGCGGTGCTGCAACTCTGGAGAAGTCTAGTACGATCCTTTTGTAGTATCCAGCCAAAGTAGACGTACCTCCCCCCTTTTGGAGGTAATCCTATAATCATAATTTGAAAAGATGTCTCAATGTTCTGACACTACAGTTTGGAACTAAAAACTCAAAACACATGCTGCCACGAGGGTAAGGCTGGTCAACTCAAGATTGATCAGCTGCAGCTTCCTATGCTTGAGTTTAACCATTGCTACATGGGTTTCCTTTTTCGCTGACCTAGTAAAATATCATCCCAATGGTGTAGATAAACCACAACCTTTTTTCCTAATACAGTCAATTTGTGTATAAACTATGGTTTCCCTGTCCATGCCCAAACTAACGTTGTAAGGCCTCGATGCTTCCACCAAGAGGATCCAACCGAAACTCTTGCCTCAAGGGTCAGATCACACCGCCAGTGTAAGTGTGATTATTGAGTCTCCTCCCAAAGGTATCTCCAGAGGTGAGGGTCAATTCAATGGTCTAATTGGAAACTCTAGGTCTGAGATTTGATTTGTGGAAGGAATGATTGGTACCTATTTATGTTGTTATGGTAGCAAGTAGTAGACATAAAATGTTCCTCGAATCATTCCTAGAGTTATTTGGTCACACTTCTTGACCACAACCAGCTACACTCTTACCCTACACTCTAGCACACTCAGCCTGGCGGGGAGGACTATAAAGGAGGGTGATTTAAACATGTCAAAATGTACACCAGTACATGTTGTTCTCCTATCTCTTCTTCCATGTCTGCTACCCTGTAGACTCATATGTCCCTGTCACATCCTCTTCCTGAAACATCTTGCACGTCCAAGTCTCTATGACTTGCACCAGTTTCCTACTTTCCCATAGCTAACATTCACTGGTTGTATCCGATCAGCTAAAGAACATTTAACCACAAAGGTTCTCTCTAGCACCCTAACATGAGTATCACTGCAAAGAGGAAAAGTGTTGGCTCGGTTGTTATTAAACATACATCACTCAGAAGACCGATCCCCGAAGCATTGTTCGCATTGTATTTATCAAGTACTAGGAATGGTCGGTATGCATCGATGAATATTGAACTACCAACATGTCATCCTACCGAAACTGTAGAAGGTGAAGTGAACTCTCAACCACCTCCTCAAGCCAGTCCTCTGCCGCCTGTGAGTCAGGCTCGCCTTGGAACATGAGGGGTATGTGATTCTGAAACACATGTATGAAAATAAGCCTACAAGTGTCCTCTACCGGTACCTCTAGTAATGTCTGCTGACCAATGGGTAGAGATATAGTTGGCACACTGCCCGAAGGTAGCAGCTCGGAAAATGGTCCACATACCGAAACCTCATCACTATGCGGACCATCCTCATGGTCACTCACTAAAAAAGGCTAGTATCTAAGATCAACATCTTCTCTAATAGTGTATCAACTAGGCGGAAAACTCTATTAATCGCCTCCATCTAGTCCTCTACAGCCTGGGAATTTGTCTCGCCTCGAAACCTCGGAGGAATCTACCGTTGGAACTTGTGCAACGAGCTCAATCGGCACGCACTGTCCTCTAATGTGGCTGGTGGAATCTGCGACCCAACATGTGGTGATGCTACTGGTACACCATCCGAAGGTGCGAACATAGTAATAGAGCCCTGCACCGGAGCCTCATATTTTGGTGGGCCATCATTGAGTACTATCTCTGGAGCCCGAACTAGATGTCTGCGTGGAGGCATCCTGATAAGAGACAGGTGATCCACGGTCAAAAGTTTATACCTACTGATCTGACCTGGTTGAGCTAACATAAATAAAACTCTTGAAAATTTTTTCCTCTAGAATTGGGGATGATCTTATTGATTTAAGGTTCAATCATTTCAAGCGGTTTCTTAACAGGTTTGTTTGTAGAACCAGAAACATCTAATGATTCCATAACCATTTGGACCTACATTCCAAAGGTAGGCGCTCATTAGTTGTGGACTGATAAGGCTTAGGAATTTGCATTGGTCGAGAGGATGGGAGGTCAGACTCATCACACCTTTTTTAATGGAATTATTGTCTACTTGGGGACTCTCTTTATAGATTTATGTTATGTTCGTGAATCCTTATTACATTACCAAGTATAAAATGATCTTTCCTTTAGATCTGACAATCAATGATTGATATGTACGAGATTTAGAGAATCATTTATATGTATTCGATGTTCTTCATTGATAGAGAATGATCTGTATATGATAGAGATTATTAGTCCATGGTATCCTTAAATACATAAAACTCTCTTGGTCATTGTGATGACCATACTAGTTTTAAATCCACTCAGTGGGGAACATGAAGTTTATTGTCATTCAGAAGGACATGGATTATTTCAAAGTTGTAATCGTACCCGAATATGGGCTACCTACGTATCCTTTTTTTGGAAAAGGAATCAGAATCCACGTAGTTCGAGTAAGGGAGTATGATGTTTATGCATGATTGATGGCTTAAAGAAAGATTTCATGATTACTTTTACATGCTAAGCTCACTTGAGTCATGCTCGGTCTGAGAAACAAGAGGTATTTGTGAAACCAGAAAATTGTGCCACGAAAGGTGAAATGATGTGGGGATTATGTATGTATGACTGCCCAAAATAGATGACTATTTGGTTTTACTTATTGGAAGAAACCCAAGAACAAGGTCCATAAAGGTATATGTGCATTATGGAGACTTGGATACTCTACTAAGGGGATTACTCTTGAGGAGGATGCTCAAATTAGTAGGGGACTTGTGATAGGGTTTTACTCTGGAGAAGGAAGCCCAAATCAAAAGTAAATTAAGACTGGTTAAGAGAAATTATGACTTGGGCTTATTCCTGAGAAGGAGTTCCAGGTTAAGGGACTTGGGGATTACTCCTAAGGAGGATGCCCATATTTGTAGACATTGAGAATGGGGCGTACTCCTAGAAAGGAATCCCAGGTTAAGAGAACCGTGGTTGCGGCTTACTCCGGAGGAGGATGCCCATATTTGGGAACTTGGGGCTAAATCATGAGGAGGATGCCTATATTTGGGAACATGGGGCTTATTCCTGAGGAGGATTCCCATATTTGGGAACTAGGACTGGGGCTTACTCCTAAGGAGGATTCCTAGGTTAGGAATTATCTGATCTTAAAGGATTATGTTGAATGAATGAAATCTCTGACCTTAGTGACATAAAGATATGTAAATCACTATATTTTAAGAGATGTTCCATAAAATTCCTTTCAGATAAGGAGGAAAACAAGGAAATCATTCCATAGATGGATTTGGAGAGAGATATAAAGGCTTAATCTTGAAGGGGATAGGTGGATAAGCATAAGAGAGGTGAAATAGGTAGGTGGGGCACCAAAAAAGAAGGTGGTGCGCAAGTCCTATGTGGGCGCGCAAGTCCGGGTCACACATGTATACTTGCGAGACACATGGGTACTTGCGCGTCGGTGAATCCTTATAGTAAAACTTGGGAGAGGCTTTGATCAATCCCATAGTACTATCCTTGGATGCTTTCAGAAGAGTGGAGCGCATGTTCTCTTGAAGGGGTAAGGCGGCGTGCAAGTATGGCCATTTCCCTTAAGGGCTGGCCACCTAGGCGCGCAAGTGTTGATGATTTTCCACACTTAGGACTTCCGCACCTCTTAATATCTTTCATTCTAGGTAAGAAATTACTTTAGAAGTGTTTGGACGATTTGAAAAGAGACTAGGGAACCGGGAGCTCAAATCTGAGTTTCTGGAATTTTTCGTCCCCGAAATGGGGGGCCCATAGGGGGTATTTATAGGCCGGAGAAGACCCTAGGTGAATTTTAAAGAAGGCACGCAAGTCACTTGCGCGACCAATGGGTGGTGCGCATGTATACTTGTGCGACCTTAGTGGAACTTGTGTGACCCAAGTGTATTTGAACCTTTCTTCATGCCTTTGTCAATTTTTGATGTTTCTTCAAAGTTGAATCACTTTGAGTTCAATGCAGTCCCCTTTTCATTATTTTATACTCTGTGACGTAAAAGAGCATCAACAAAAGTCCCCCCTCAGAGTTGGATCTGAAAGAAATGAGGATGTGACTCTGAGGAAAAGAAGAAAACCAAGGAATCAGTGGTTCACTAGTGTTGATCGCGTAGAGGGCGGCGCACATGTGTTGAACCGCACAGGCGTCGGCACATCTAGTTGCGCGCGCAGGCTTTAGGCGCATAGGGATGAGGCCTGGTCTATATATATATGGCCATTTCTCATGCAAAGCACTGAATTTTAGAATTTCGATCTCTCTCCTCGCAAGTTCCCTTTTTCAGGCATTTTGCTCTGTTTTACACTATTTTTTCATTGTCATGCTTCTGTAATGGTATTTGGGCTTGCGCGGTGATACTTGTGCCCCAAAACCTTGCGCGGAACATCATACTTCCATGCCAAAATTAGACTTGCGCACCTTAATGCCTCTGCCATTTTCTCAAATTTCTTCACAAATTTTATAAAAAATCAACCCATTTAAGAGTTAATTTATTCAACTTTTTTGCAGATTCAATGGCTCCCAAGAGAATCGAAACAACAGATGAAGTGGCCAGTAAATGGATTGATTATATGATGAGCATCATTTGTCATGATTACTATACCTTCTACGACAGCACTCTCCCGAATTTGGCCAAGTACTTGAAAAGTATCATCTTGATCCCCCACAGAGAATCTATCTGCCTTTGTAGGGATATGGTCATCTACGAGAAGTTACCATTCCAGAGGAAAAGAACTATCTTCCAATTTCATTGTTTCAGAATTACACATACTTTGCTTCAGCAAATATTTCATTTGGAGGAGCATTTTTTAATGATGGAACATTGTAGAAGGTTGATATGATGCATCATATCCCTTGTACGCCAGATCTAAAACCTCACAATCCTGAGCTGCACCCACATTATTATCATTCAATCTTCCAAAATTCTCATATGGATCAATCCAAAGGATGGAAGAAGAGCTGGGACATCCTTCCTGGATGAGGTGTGAAGCCATCTTGGATGTGGTCATACTGGGTATGACAAAACTGTGTAGAGTTTGTTGGGGATTTGAAAGGAGTTGCGATATATGAAGCCGTGTTCTGAGAAAACATATTTTTACAGACATGATAACTTTGTGTCAGAGATACTCAGTCATTGGAGACCAGAAACAAATTCTTTCCATCTGAATCATAGAGAAGTTGGAATCAGTCTGTGGGATGTCCACAAGATTTCAAGGGCTCCAATTTTGTGTGATATGTATGATTAATTTATCCCTCCCAAGGCGACTTGGAATGATTTGGAGAAGACACCAGATTTAGCTAGGGAATTATTGAAAATCTTCCACAAGATTGAGAATTTATAAAACATCTTAACTCATTCTAGAATGGATATTCATCTAGAGGAGTGGATGAATATGTTTCTTATCGATAAGAAGGAGAAGGATCTGAAGGAAAAGGGATAGAAGGAGAAGGGATACAAGAATAAGGGGCCTAAGGAGAAGAGGCCCACCCGTCCTACCACTTGCCCCGAAATAGAGAAAAGGGGTGCTCCTGGAACATTCTGGCCGACCCTAGAAGCAGGGGAATTTGAGAAGTGGGTATATGAAGTGAATCAGAGAATCCCAAATAAGACTCTTCTGGCAGGAAACTTGGCCGTGTGGCTCAGTGTTTATCTATTGCCAGACAGGGACTTGAATGGAGGTTTCAGGCCAGGGACCATCATTATTTCGGCCAAGTTGGCTGAGGGAAAAATGGTTGGGTTAGCTACCCCCATTTTAGCAAATATTCACATGATCTTACTCCATGTCTTCATGGGTAAGTCTCCATTGAGAATAGTGGGACCATTTCTAGTTTTGTGGGGATGGATCGCCACTCACTTCCGGACGTATAATATACAAAATGGGGTACAAATCCCCAGATGTTCTTTCAGGCCGTCAGTGTAACCATTCTCTGAAATTGCTCCAATAACTTTCAATTCTTATGACATGAAGGTGAGGATAAGCATTTAGAAGGAATTTAATTTCTTTCCTTATGGAAATCTTCCAACCGGGTGGTTTTTTTGATGATGTAACAGCTAGTCTAGAATTAAGGGAATATATTCTGGCCTGCAGAGATGGTGTGCTAGTCGCCAGGATTGACAGAGTGATTATATGCAAGGCCTATGCTCCATATAGATTTGCATGTCAATTCCAGTGTTTGCAGTAGAGTGTTGTACCTCCCCCTATACATGTCAGGTCAGAGCAACAATAGATGGTTTCTCGGTAACTGTAGTTGCTGACATCTAGGGAGAATACAGGCACAATGTTTGAGCTACCAGTTGATAAAGCGACAAATAAATTGACTACATGGTATCCCAAGCACTGGATAGCCTCATATCCTAGAGGGGTGCCGAATCAACTGGTTTATCAGGTGGGGAAAAATAAAGAGAACTATAGAGAAAGAGACCCTTCCTCAGGGAGATGATTCTTCCCCACATGAAGCTCATTTGCCAGATTCCTCATCTAGGACTGACTCACCAGAATCCCAAGACGGGGATGATGATACACAACAAGCGGAAAAGCTGCCTCATGCCCGATATAATCCTCCAATCAGAATCAAAATACCCACTCCATCAACTCTTGGTGAGTTACTTCATTCTGGAAATTTAATCACCATTACTTTATAGAACAATAAGTCTTATTTTCATATTCGTTATCAGTAGTTACAGGAGTTGGGAGGAAACTGATGTCCAAGATTGTAGGACCTTCCTCTCAGACTTCTGGTACACATACTGAATATCTACGGCCATTGGCTGTCCAGACATGGTAGAGTTTATATTGTCGTTCGGAAATTACCTGGCTAGATTTATGCGAGGGGATGCACCTCCCTGGAATAGGGAATCTTGTGGCTTCTACAGATATCCATTACAAGGATAACCGTAATGAAGAGCTGTCTTATATCAGAGAGCTAGAAATGATCATATATACCACTAACGATTCCATTCCAGTCACCAAGTGGGTGAAGGAAATTATAGATTGTGGCGCCGCTGATGGGACTGATGCTTCCGGAGATGAGGAGTGGCACGATTACGTGGATCCTAAAGATGTATGTTTCCTTTCTTTATTTTCATTGCAACTTGATTTCAGTGAAATCATTATTACTGAAGGAAAATATTTTCTTCATCCCGCATCTTGTAAGGAAAGGAACTACAGAGGTTCCTTCGCCACAATATAGCCCTGGTGGTACTGCCATCGGGGATGCTGGTGAATCTCCTCACGAGTCGGGTGAGATATCTCTAGGCCAGCATGCCATGGATGGGGATTTGGTAATGGATTTCCATTCTCCAATTCAAGTGCCTATAAGGGATACTGCCGACCCTCCCAAAAAATCAAAGAAGCAAAGTCATCGAAGGAGGAAGTCCACAGCTAAATTCTTCATTAGTAGTGGTAAGTCCTTCGGATAATCATGATTATTAACCCATGAAAATATTGCTCATACTTTTTGGGATTGCAGAAGATTATTAAATTTCCCCTCTAAGAGAGAGGACCTACCCTCCTCTGAGGACCACAGAGGGTACTGGTGAACAATCAGATGTTCAGTATGACTTGGCTGCTCCTAGAGAAGATCCAGAATATATTCCCAGTATCCCTCCTGCTGCTGTTTCAAGAAGAGAAGAACCTACTTATGGTAAGTTAACAATGCTTCATAAAATGTTGAATGAAACATCTACTGACATACATTCTGTTATACTTAAGGTTCAACCCATTCACTCAAGCTTTTGGAGGCCATTGCAACTGACGCCGCTATTTTATCTGAAGATATTGTCTAGGGTCAAAGATCGCAGGATGAAGGTCGCCAAGAAGATATACCAAATGCTCCCACTGGTGAGATTAACCCAGATTCTGAGATTATATTAGATGAAATGATGGGACTTGGAACATATTTTGAAGAATTTTTTTATCATGTTAACTTACCATGTAATTTAGAAGATTTTGGACGTGAGTGTTATCATTTGTACTATTAAAAATAACATTTTATTACATGTCTAATCCTGATCGGTTCAAATATGCAGCTATATCTGAGCAAACTTGTGTACCATACAAAAACAAGACCTTGTAATGACTGTTCAAAATAGCTGAGCTTAACTTATTCCTGTTGCTGAGGGGTTCCCATCATATGATCTCAACGAGAAAAAAAGTGTGTTAAGTGTTGCTCTGGATTTCCGGAACCATTAATGATTGGGAATGTGGTACTTTCAAAATTTGATGGGGGAGGAATTGCAGCAACCCAATCAGGGTAAGCTCTCTTTCTGGTTGAATTTGAGCATGATTTCCCTCCATAGAATTCAACCGAGCTGTTAATGACTCAATAGTAATTATTAACTTTGGAGAAACATCCGATTGAACTTGGACATGAATAGGTGCAATAACTGGAGATGGTAAAGATGTGGTGGCAGGTACTACAATTGATGGTAGCACTTCCAATTTTTGTTTCACTTGACCCATAGGATTAGACCTATGAGGGTGTACTAGTAGAGAAGGATATTCTTGATCCATCTCAGTAGCTGAAACAAATTCCCTTGGCTGACTGACTCCAGCACGCTTAGGAGGAAGACTACCTTGAAGTAGTTCTGCATTCATCCTCCTCAATTCCTTCATTTATTCCTCTTGTTATGCAAATCCTTTCTCTAGGGAGAGCAATTGGCCTTCTCCAGAGGAAGGGTATGTAACTTGATTCTTTCCATTCCCTTTATTGGACAACTTTAGGATAGGGGATGTGGGTTACTTGAAGGATTACCTAGGTTCTGAGTAACCCTATGATTTCTTGTAGGCACACCTTCTTCATTTGTGTCTGTGAGTACAACTTCTTTAGCGAGAACCTCTTCATTTGATCCCTCCGAGTGAGCCTCATCTGGTGGATCAGCAACTACTGCATTGATGAAAATGAATGACGCAAAATTCATTGCATCCCTTCTATCGGAATTTCTGCGATATTTTCTTCCTCCATGTTCTTGATGAGACATTTCCTTTTTTTTTGATTCAATCCCTTAGGAACTTTATGACGAACCGTAATTTGGAGGGAATCTCCTGATTATTTGGCTCTTCATTCCTCTTGAGGCTTCTTCCCCAATCAAGAGAAGACTGACTTTCTCTGAGGGAGGGATTGAGGATTTGAAAAAGTCCCCAGTCTGGTGGACTGGGGTTGTTCCTGCTCAACTCCTTAAACCCTATTTGTTGATTCTAAGGGTTGGGTTAAAATATTCCCCAACCTAGGAAGATGGGGTGGTTCTTGACGTACTATATCTGAGACCTTCTTGAAATATCTCCTAATATTACAATGATTGTTGGTGGGAGACCTCTGAAAGGACTCTCGTTTCCTTGAATTAAGGCCCTGAGCAGCCTTCTCATTCACGTCCTCAAAATATGGGTTGGAATGGTTTTTGCATTCTGGGGATAACAACCTGAAACGGTTGGAGATGGTGGTTAACACCGTCTGCTTCTTGATCACTGGTCATCACTGTCCGGACGACCAGGGTGAGTTGTTCACTTGGAGAGCTTGTCAAGTAGCCTCCAGAGTTGGAATGGTATTGTGTTGACGGTACTCCTTAGCCAGCACATTCGATACCCAGCATTGAAGACGCTAAGTAGGTGATGTCTCCCTCAAAGAGGACAAAGATCTAGCAGGAGTAGTTGCAGATTCCTTCACAGTAGAGGAATTCACAGAAGAGGTATTCACAGGTGTGAATTTAAGAGAATTCATTCTTGTAACACAGATGATCTTGGAAAAGAGTGCCTATTTCATATAACAAACATAATCAAGATAAGTTCGGCTACTACATCTTTTGGATGAGCACATATTTTAATGATTGCTTTGTTGTCCCTCTCATTGAGTTTAAATAGGGGCCTAACAAATAAGTAAAACATCATTTTAACTTGGTTAAGAATTCACGTCGGGTTTACCATTTTTTGTTCCCTCTGGAATTGGAGATTTCATTATTGATTTATGGTTCAAACATTCCAAGCAGTTTCTAATGGGTTTGTTCATAGAACTGTAAATATCCAATGATTCCATATCGATTTTGACCTACTTTCAAAGGTAGGAGTTCATTAGTAGTGGATTGATGATGCTTTGGAATTTGCATTGGTCGAGAGGATGGGAGGTCAGACTCATCACACCTTTTTGAGGGGAATTATTATCTACTCCGACACTCTCTTTATAGATTTAAGTTAGGTTCGTGAATCCTTATTACATTACCAACTATAAAATGATCTTTCCTTTAGATTTGAAAATCAATGATTGATATGTAGGATATTTAGAGAATCTTTTATATGTATTCAAGGTTCTTCATTGATAGAGAATCATCTATATTTGTTAGAGATTCATATCCAATGGTATCCTTCAATTCAAAAAAGTCTCTTCGTCAATGTGATGACCGTACTGGTTTTAAAGCCACTCAGTGGGGAACTTGATGTTTATTATCATTCAGAAGGACATTGATTATTTTAGAGTTGGGATTGTACCCGCAGATGGGCTACATACGTATCCCTTTTTTGGAAAAGGAATCAGAACCCACGTAGTTCGAGTAAGGGAGTATGATGTTTATTAATGATTGTTGGCTCAAAGAAATATTTCATGATTACTTTTACACTCTATGCTCACGTGATCCATGCTCTGTGTGAGAAACAAGAGGTATTGGTGAAACCAGACAATTGTGCAATGAAAGATGAAATGATGTGGGGCTTATGTATGTATGACTAACCAAAATAGATGAATATTGGGTTTTACATCAGGGAAGAAACCCAGGAACAAGGTCCATTAATGTATATGTTCTTTATGGAGATTTGGATACTCTAACTTGGGGCTTACTCCTGAGGAAGATGACCAAATTAGTAGGGGACTTTTGATTGGGTTTTACTCTTGATAAGGAAGCCCAAATCAAAAGTAAATTAATACTGGTTAAGAGAAATTATGAATGGGGATTATTCCTGAGAAGGAGGCCTAGGTTAAGGGAATTGGGGCTTACTCCTAAAAAGGATGCCCATATTTGTAGACTTCGAGATTGGGGATTACTCCTGGAAAGGAATCCTAGGTTAAGAGAACCATGGTTGGGGCATACTCCTGAGGATGATGCCCATATTTGGGAACTTGGGGCTTACTCCTGAGGAGGATGCCCATATTTGGGAACATGGGGATTTTTCTTGAGGAGGATACCCATATTTGGGAACTAGGAATAGGGCTTACTCCTAAAGAGGATTCCTAGGATAGGGATTCTCTCACCTAAAAGGATTAGGTTGAATGAATGGAATCTCTGACCTTAGTGACATTAAGATATGTAAATCACTAGATTTTAAGATATTTTCCATATAATTCCTTTTAGATATGGAATCCAACAAGGAAATCATGCCATATATGGCTTTGGAGAGAGTTATGAAGGCTTAATATTGAAGAGGATAGGTGGATAAACATAAGAGAGTTGAAATAGGCAGGAGGGTCACCCAAAAAGAAGGTGACGCACAAGTCCTGCATGGGCACGCAAGTCCTGGTCACGCTTGTATACTTTCACGACACATGGGTACTTATACGCCGCTGAATCCTAAGAGTAAAACTTGGGCGAGGCATAGATGAATCCCTTAGTACTATCCTTGGATGATTTAAGAAGACTGGCGCTCAAGTTCTGTTGAAGGGGTAAGGCGGCGCGCAAGTGTGGCCATTTGCCTTAAAGGCTGGCCACCTAGGCGCGCAAGTGTTGATGAGTTTCAACACTTAGGCCTCCCCCCCCCTCTTATGATCTTTCTTTCTAGGTAAGAAATTACCTTAGAAGTGTTTGAAAGCCTTGAAAAGAGACTAGTCCATCGGGAGCTCAAATCTGAGTTTCTGGAATTTTTCGTTCCCAAAATGGGGGGGGGGCACAGGGGGTACTTATAGGCCATAGAAGACCCTGGTAGAATTTCAAAGAAGGCGCGCAAGTCACCTGCATGACCAATGGGTGGCGTACAAATATACTTACATGATATTAGAGGAACTTATGAGAACCAAGTGTATTTGAACCTTTTTTCATCCCTTTTTCATTTTTTTATGTTTCTTCAAATGATTAATCACTTTGAGTTCAAGGTATTTCCCTTTTCATTCTTTTAAACTATGTGACAGAAAGGAGCGTCAACAAAAACACATACGCAAATAGTGTTTTCGTGCACTGAGTCAGAAATCAGAAGTCAGGGTCCTGGTGTATGGATATATCGGCCACCGCACCAATACTGGACTCCCTAAAATAAAAACCATAGTCAGTAACCTTAACACTATTGCTTCACAAAAAAGAAAGATCAGAGTCATATGTTCGGTGGTAGAATCGAATCCTCTGATACCAACTTGTCACGACCCATCCCTCGGGGCCCATGTCGTCACTACCCTAACTTGCCTTCCATTATCTAGGGGCTAGTGACTAGCACAAAAGGCGTAAATCCCAATAACTGGGAAGGCATTGCCTTTATTAATCGTTAACACAGACAACCATAGTACAAGAGGGAGACAAAACTAACTAAAAACTGTATAACAAGTCTACTTAATGTAAATGGGGGCTAGAATACAAGACCAAATGTAATGTGAATGTAAAACTGAAAGTAAGTAAAACTAAAAAGGGACAAACATATAAAAGGTGGAAACTACTCCTGGATCGTCCACCGGGGTTCCTACCTGAAGGGTAGGTACAGATGACCTCCTCAGCACTCCATGTCCAACGGAATCCACAATGTACCAATATGTTGTAAGTTCCTCTTCTGGGTACCGTCCAGTCCTAGATCGCTCTCGACCTCTTTTAGCGTTGTCTGTCGTCTTCATCCAACACAATGAGGTGCAGGCATAGCCCGTACCGGGGTGAGTATAACGATACTAAGTAGGGACCCTGAGACCCTCAAGGTCTCAAAAAATCCAAAAAGGATAAACCACAATGTATGAAATCAACGGATAACCGTTACTTAGGTATATTCCCATACATATACCTAAGTTATCATGTATCCCATCTCAATCATGAGGAAAACACAAAGGTCATTGACTTAGCTCAAACCAGGATTTTTATTATCGAAACCATGGATGGTGAAGTATATAAGTACAAATGATTAGTCGTGAAGCTATATCATCTTATTCTGTCAAGAGGCGCTGCTTCTGACCATATAGGGTCTGGACCATAGATGATCAATAGGTACTAACCCCAGTAATGCCCCACATAGGATTTGACCGCCACAGGATCGGTATGTGCTGACCCACATAGGATTGCTGAGTGTTGAACCACACAGGATCATAATGCACTGACCCACACAGGATCGCTGAGTGCTAACCCACACATGATCTCTCAGTACTAACCTCTGTATGTTCTGTCTCCAACCTCCTCCTCACTGCCGGCTATTAGGTCTCCATACACTGTCCCCTCACCTCTAGAGGGATCTGCTCCATGAGCTAGTAGTCAAACCAAAACTTTCACGAAGTCCCGAGTAGAAGTATCTCAATTTTATGTCTCATCATAGGGGTCTCAACGCAACAGATGGTGCGTCAATCGGATGTCCGGTCAGTGAGTTTTTAGCCTTTTACTCTCAGGGGCCGGTTTGTTTTGTGTACAAACCAACATGCCCGTATCTCAACTACACCCCAAACACCCATGGGGTATACTAAAAGGGACGGTTATGCTCCATGAATACCAGCTCCACTGACGGTTCATCAAACAGACATCCGGTGAAAAATATGTGGCCAAAACAAGCAAAGGGTCAGTAATGGGGCCCAGTCCGGTCAGACCCGGTCAGACTCGCTGGGTCTGACCCGGTCAGACTCACTGGTTCTGACCTGGACCATTGGGTGGTTTCGCCCGCTCTGTTTTGACCTGGTGTGCTAGGCCAGGCCCCGCGGACCATGAGGGTGGTTCGTCCCGGTAGTCGCCACGTAGGTGGCTCGGTGACTCAGCCTGGAAGACTGGACCGGTTTGGCCCGCTACATCGCGGGGAATGTTGCGGGTTGGATCGGAAGGTCGGTGGCTGGGTGCCCAATGGGCAGGCTATGAGGGGCATAGGCAGGCCGTCTAGACATCGGGCAGGCCGTGGGTGTACTGGACAGGGTGTGATAGGCCACGGGGCAGGCCACGGGGGTGCCGGGCAGGATGTCGGGGCGTCTGTCAGCGCGGGGGGGGGGGGGGCATTGGGAAGGGTGTCGAACAGTTTGTAGGGGTGCGTCGGGCATCACAGTAGGGCGTCGGGGAAGCTGGGGAGTGCACCGGGGGGCACAGGGCAGCGCAGATGGGCATCGGGGGGCACCCGGAAGGGCGGTACGGAGCCGCGGGGTGCGAGCAGGCCACAAGCAGGGCCGAGCAGTGCGCCGGGGGCGCGGGAAGTGCACCGGAGAGGTGCGGTGGGCCATCGAAAGGACCCCCGAATTAGCGCGAGGGGCACGGGTTGGGCGCCGCTTGGCCGGCGGTGCAGTTCACGGAGGCTGCAGAAAGTGCATCATTTGTTCACCGACTTCATCGATGTTTCCTCTTTTCCATGTCGTTGTCATCAAATGAGAATAAAAAAAGGGAACGAATCATCCATGTTCGCCAGCTTCGTCGACGTCACCTCTTTTCCATATCGTCGTCATCACACGATAATAACAAAGGGGAAGAATCATCCATGTTCTTCCATGCCCAAGTCTCTGAGACTTCCACCAGATTCCTTCTTTCCCACCGCTAACATTCACTGGTTGTATCCAGTCAGATAAAGAACATTCAACCACAAAGGTTCTCTCTAGAACCCTTACATGAGTAGGAATACATAGGGGAAAATTGTTGGCTCGGTTGTTATTAAACACACATCGCTCAGAAGTCTGAGCCCTGAAGCACTGTTTGCATCGTATTCATCGAGTATTAGGAATGGTCAGTACGCCTCAATGAATACTCAACTACTGACATGTATTCCTATCGAAACTTTAGAAACTAAAGGGAACTCTCAACCACCTCCTCAAGCTAGTCCTCAGCCGCCTATGAGTCGGGCTCGCCTCAGAACTTGAAGCATATTTGATGCTGAAACACATGTATGGAACTAATCCTATAAGTTCCCTCTACCGGTACCTCCGGTAGTGTCTGTTGACCAATGTGAAGTGATATAGTTGGCACACTGCCCGAAGGTACCATCTCAGTAACAGACCACGTACCGAAACCTTATCACTTTACGGATCATCCTCATGGTCACTCACAAAAAAGGCTAGTATCTAAGATCAATATCTTCTCTACTAGTGTCTCAACTAGGTGAAAACCTCTCTTAATCGCCTCCATCCTGTCCTCTTCAGCCTGGGAATCTGTCTCACCTCGAAACCTCAGAGGCCTCTGCCGCTGGAACTCGTGAAACAAGCTCAGTTGGTGTGCATCGTCCTCTAATGTGGATGGTGGAATCTGCTGCCCAACGGGTGGTGGTGATGCTGGTACACCACCTGAAGGTTCCAACATAGTAAGAGGGCCCTGCAGCGGAGCCTCATCACTTGGTGGGCCATCAACGATTACTATCTTGGGAACCCTAACTGGCTGTCTGGGTGGAGGCATCCTGATAAGGAACAGGTGCACCATGGTCAAAAGTTTATACATTCTGATCGGACCTTATTGAGCTAACATAAAGAAAACTCTTGAAAACACATATGCAATTAGTGTTTTCGTGCACTGAGTAGGAAATCAGAATTTAGTGTCCTGGTGTATGGATATGTCGGCCACCACACCAACACTGGACTCCCTAATCCAAAAACCACACTCAGAACCCTGAACATTATTGCTTCAAAGAACATAAAGATCCAAGTCAAATATTTTGTGGTAGAACTGGAACCTCTGATACCTGTTTTTTCAGGACCCATCCCCCAGGGCCCATGTCGTAACTACCCCAAGCTCGCCTTCCATAGGCTAGGGGTTTGTGACTAGCACCAAAGGAGTAAGTCCCTATAACTGGGAAGTCATTGCCTTTATTAATAATAAACACACACAACCAGAGTACAAGCGGAAGACAAACCTATGTAAAAACTATATAAAAAGTGTACTGAAAGTAAAGGGCTCCAGAATACAAGCCCATCTGTAAAGTGAAAGTACAACTGAAAGAATGTACAAATAAAAAGGGCCAAACATCTAAAAGGTGGAAGATACTTTGGGATCATCCTCCGGGGTTCCTACTTGATGGGTAGTTACCCATGGCCTCCTCAGTACTCCATGTCCATCAGACTCCACCATGTATCGATATTTCGTAAGGTTCTCCTATGGGTACTGTCCAGTCCTTGATCGCTCTCGGCCTCTGTCAGCACTGTCTGTTGTCTGCAACCAACACAATGGGGTGCATGCATAGCCTGTGCAGGGGTGAGTATAACGATACTAAGTTGGGACCTGAGACCCTCAAGGTCTCACAAAATCCAACAAGGATAAACCAAAAATTATGAAATCAATGGATATCCATTACTTAGGTATATTCCCAAACATTTACCTATGTTATCAAGTAACCCATCTCAATCATGTGGAAAACACAAAGGTCATTGGCTTAGCTCAAACCAGGATTTTTATTATCAAAAACATGGCTGGTGATGTATAGAAGTAAAAATGATTAGTCTTGAAGCTATATCATCTTATTCTGTCAAGAGGCACTGATTTTGACCATATGGAGTCTAACCCACACATGATAGATAGGTACTAACCCCCGCAATGACCCACACCGGATCTGAACCACACAGGATCGGTATGCACTGACCAACATATGATTGTTGAGCGCTGACCCACACATGATCAGAATATACTAACCCACACAAGATCACTGAGTGCTGACCCACACAGGATCTCTCAGTACTAACCTCCGTATGTTCTATCTCCAAACTCCTCCTCACTACCATCTACTATGTCTCTGTACACCATCCCCCCACCTCTGTAGGTATCCACTCCTTGAGCTACTATTCGAACCCCAACTATCAGGAAGTCGTGAGTAGAAGTATCACAATGGTCTACCTCGTCATAGGGGTCTCAATGCAATAGACGGTGCGTCAATCGGACACCCGGTCATTGATTTATTAGTCTTTTACTCTCAGGTGGTCGGTTGGTTTTGTGTACAAACCAACCTGACCGTATCTCAACTACACCCCAAACACACGTGGGGTATACTCAAAGTGAGGGATATGCTCTAAGAATATCGGTGCTGCTGACGGTTTGTCAAACATACATCCGATGCAAAAGATGTGGCCAAAGCATGCAAAGGGTTAGTAATGTGCCCAGGTTCGGTCAGACCCGGTCTGGGTCGACCCGATCAGACTCGCTAGGTCTAACCCGACCCATTGGGTGGTTCAGCCTGCTATGTTTTGACCCAATGTGCTGGGCCTGGACCAGCGCACCACATGGGCGGTTCGGCCCGGTAGTCGCCACGTAGGTGGCTCAGTGACTCGGCCCGGAAGACAGGGCCGGTTCTGACAGCAACATCGCGGGGAATGCCGTAGGTTAAATCGGGAAGATGGTGGCTAGGGGGCCAATGGGTAGACCACACGGGGCGCGAGCAGGCTGGCTAGACACCGGGCAGGCCGCGGGTGCACCTGGCAGGGTGGGATAGGCCGCGGGGGTGCCAGGCAGGATTTCGGGGTGCCATGTAGCGTGGGGGGGCTCCGAGCAGGGCGCCGGATAGTGCACGGGGGTGCGCCGGGCATCATAGTAGGGCGTCGGGGGGCGCCGGGCATGCTGGGGAGTGCACTGGGGGCATCGGGCAGCGCGGTAGGGCGCCGGGGGGCGCCGGGTGTAACATCCTAAGATTTTATGAGAATTTTCTTTTTAATCTCATTAATGTCTTGTGTTGTGCGTGAAACCAAAATTAGCTTGTTCTATATGCAACACCGTATACGCAACATTATTCTTGGCCCGTGTTACACAAAAATTCAAGTTCGTTTGATAGAAGCTATTCTACGCATCATTGACTCTATATATATATATATATATATATATATATATATATATATTCAGTGTATAAATGAAATACGGTTGGATTCGATTATATATAACAACAATGGAATCTTTCACTACACGAACCCCTGACTTGGCTTGCTTTACACACAATCACGACCTTTCACAATAGCGTGTGTTGTACGCAATACCGAGTTTCACTAAACAATGATATGCTATTAAAATATTATATAAACTAGTCATTATGAATAGTAATATTCACGTTTTGACATTTTATTTTTCAAAATGGACGTCATTTTTGGATTCGGAACATCAAATTTTCCTAGGATGAATTTTTGGTATTTTTCTGAAAACATGCAAAATTTGATGAATATTGAAAACACTGGGTTACTATTTTAAAACCGAATTTTTATTTAAATAATTATTTATTTTCAGTAAAAATTGATACATAATACCTATATAAGTTAAATGTAATTCATTGGAGTCATTTTATAATAATTTTAGATAAATAAAAATTTTATTGAACTTTTCACTGTCTTTTACCAACCTCCTAGGAGCTTTTTGCAAACATACATAAAACATAATTTTATCGCTTCTGTGAGTGAAATTTCTAAAATTCGAGAGACACAGTTAATATCAAGAAGTAAAATGTGGTTCAATAAGATAAAAATAATTTTTGGTGAATAGTAACTTTTTTACTTTTATTTACCACGGTTAAAAGTAAATAGGGTAATTAAGGGTAAAAATGATGTTATTATTACCTTAAAACATGTCCTAATTCTATTGGATAAGTATAATTCTACCAAAAACAACTTTGGGAATAAAATATTACCCTATAGGTTCACATGGATTAGATTAGGACGGTTATTAATATTTTATTTAAAGAAGAGTTAAAAGAGTTAAAATCAACGTTTAATAACTAAAACATTTTTAATATAGGTTTATACATAAGACAAATTCGAAATTAAATAATAATTATAAAGTTAAAAATATTTCATTCATAATGGTATTTTATTTATAATTTTTCTACATTAAATAATTTAATTTATTTATGACACAACGATGATGTAGTAATTACCTTATTAATGAAATATTAACATAATTAATTTTATAAATACCTAAATAAATTTAATTTGAGACTTTTTATAAATTTCACTAATTTTTTAGGTTAATATGACATGTTAGTATTGATGTAATTAAATTTTTTTAACTAATCATGTTGTTATCATTTTCTCAAAAATCAATTATCAAATGGTGTCCAAATTGACATAAAATAGTTTTTTAAACAAATATTATAATATTAATTGTTATTATATTACTAAAAATATAGGGCTCGTCCAAATGACATGGATATGGTTATATATATTAATAATGAACCAATTGGGGTTATTTTGGCTTGTTATAGTAAGTTTATTAACCATATAGTGTAAGAAAACAAGAAGGAACAGTAAAAGATAAATTATTTAACTTAGAATTAAATCTAAATGATAAGGTTAAAATAGTAACCTAAACTTGTCTAAAACCTATTGGTTGAAATCTTTTCGACCCATACCCACTTTATCATTGATATAATAAATTTGGGGATATTATAAACCAAATATGACTTTATTATAAAATAATATTTTATGTTTTTCCAAAGGTGCCCCTCTACTCCCTTATAAAAAGGGCACCCCTTCCCTATTCACATCACACCCTTTTTAGCCTTGAAGCTAGTCCAAGCACTACCAATTAATCTTATAAACCTATATATTTATATCATAGAGGTTCTGGTATTCTCAAAATACCATCTTTAGTACCCTAAGAAGAAGTTTAAATGAGGTGCGTCGAAGAAGAGCCAATCTCTTCTACCGATTCATTCAAGTTTCTTTCTTCTTCAAATTCTACTTATTTATTTGTTTCATTATAAATTAAAAACACCATTATTAATTATATAATGATATGTTATTATAAATATTAAACAACCCCATTTCACCTTCTATCCATCCTATGGAAATTGAAATCACCTCGCGTGCGTACGTACGAAATACCGTCTCCACTCCGTGGTGTAATCTGTTTTTCCACCCCACCTTACTTGGATGGGTATAATGGTGTAATGTATAAATATATATGGTTATTATAACATAATACTGACTCTATCATATTATATCATCCATTCCAATTCCATTCAATAAATATGGGAACGATATCATCGCTTGTGCGTACATACGGATTACCGTCTCCACGACACGATGAGATTCATTTTCCATGTTAACAATTCAATAATGATTATAAAGTATATATAATACGTTATCATGAAAGTTATGACATAATAATTCTACTGGATTTATTTATATATATATATGTATGTCATCTACTTAATTCCATGCAATTTAATAAGGAAACGAAAAACAGCGTTAATGCGTACGTACGACCAACCGTCTCCATGAACAGTGTATTTCATTAAATTTTTAGATCTATTATATATATGTATATTCTGAATATATATAATATATAAATCATGTTTTATATTCAGGAATTAATTAATCATGATCTAAGTAATCATATTAATAATTACATGTCAAAACACATTCGACAAATGAAACGATTTTACCCAAAATGATGCATTAACATGGAATTGACAAATGAATGGATAATATAAAGTTGTAAGTGAATCATATATGATATCATAAATGTTATTATGGTTCTGTTATAGGTTAATAATATGTATAAACCCACTATACTTGAGTCTCAGACACATATGGAAGAAATTGGAAATAAGGTAAGGTATAACTTTTCCAATCTCATTTTTATCCAAGATTGTTTATTCGTCAGTATTTACTGGGGTTATATTTATCATCCATGTCCATGTTTTCTAAAAAAATGGTTTAATTTATTTTTAAAGTCCTTTTTACCCATTTTGACTATTAATAAATGGTATGTAAGGAATATTTATTTTGTTTATCATACGAGGTACTTTTTGACTTTTCCGACAAAAGTACAAGAAGAATGTTTTTTTAACTTATACAACATGAATGGATTATTACAGTTTTATAAAGACTTATTTTCATAAATCATACTATAAAATATTTCATAAATTTTTTCAACAAAATCCTTTTCTTTTAAAATTTCATGACTTTTTGTGAAAAGAAAATGATTTTGAAGAAGAAAGGATATTTTTCTCAAGAGTTCATTTCAATTGTTTTATCATAACCATTTTCCATCTAAGATGACATTATTTAATATGTCTATGTTTCAAGTATAATATCTATATGATTTACATGGTTTCACTTTTCTTATGATGAAATGATATCCATTTGTTTTATATGGATTATGTTATGATGAGATGATGTTTATGAAACCCATATTATTCTTTGGGTTGCGATGAATGATTTATGTTTCTGTTGTGGCACACGTAAGAATGATTTCATTATGAGATGGGTGGGACCTATATCTCCCTCTAAATAATTAGGTAAAAATTTATATTTCATGAGATAGACATGTCTAGAACGGTAAGTTAATACGGTTCGGTGATACATGACTGGAATGAGGAATGAACTCGGTTCAGTAAGGGACTTTTTCCTCTAAGATGGTCTTGAAAGCAATGCCTTGGCTACTATGGAAATCATATAATGTGCTTAATGTTTTTCCACAATTACATATTTTATTTCCAAGCTATTTTATCATGATTGATGTTCCATTATGATCTATGCCTTACGTACTTCCATGTTTTATGTCATTACTCAAGATTCTGATTTTAAAACATTATGTTCATGTTTTTATGTTCAAATGTATATGAGTTGTTTTATTTTCTCCATACATACCCATACTGACCACTGTATCTCACCCTTTATATGTTTTCTTTTCACCAGGATATAAAGAGAGGTTTTAGGTAAGAAAACAAAAGGGGAAGATCTTTATGAGAGATGATGAATATCTTTCACCACGATTAAAAGATTTTGTTCCGAGTTTCCAAAGACACTAAACTATTACTGTCGTTGTGTGTTTGTTTTGGTTATGTATTAAGTATTGTGAAAAAGTAATTTAATGTCCATGTACATCAAGATTTTGTGTCTCTATAGTTGGTATCAGAGGAAATGTTTAGTTAACTTTTGGAAACTAGTATGTGAAAACTTTAGTGAAATCCCTAGAGATATTTCTAAGGTATGTCTAGGGATGTCCATATGGATAAATATATGTATAGGTTATAGTCCTCGAATTATAGTAATGATATTATAATTAATCATATGATGTTATATATTGAAGGTAATCCCCCTTTATTATGTTGTTTTCCTATCATTATTTTTCCTCTCACACTATTCATTCTGGGTTTTAGATGATGGTTGGAACCCGAAAGAACCATGTTGATCAATGTAATGGACGATGCAATGATTGGCCTATTGAACAAACCAACGTTATGGGAGATGGAGTGCAAAATCTTATTACTATACTTACACAAGCTATGAATCATTCTGGACTTCCAAATGACCATATAAAGGAACAATATTCTATTGAGTCCTTCATGAGGCAACATCCACCTTCTTTCAATAGGTCTTCTAATCCACTTGATGCTGAACAATGGATCAATACCAGTGAAAATAAATTTCTATACATTGCTATTCAGAACATGAAAAATTCATTTTAGTTATTTACCATTTAGAAGGTGAAGCAGACCAGTGGTGTACTCTAGATAAAAATACAAGGCCCCAAGATGAAATTGAATCCATGGAATGGGATTAGTCCAAGAACTTATTTTTCAATAAGTACATCCCTAATATTCTTGGAACAAAGATGTAAAAGGTGTTCCTTGAGCTTAAGCAAAAGGATGATAAATCTATTGGTATATACGAATTGAATTTTACAAGGATTTCAAGATATGCATCTGGCTTTATCATCAAACCTGAAAGTAATGTTGATCGATTCTTCAGTGGATTAAAACCAAGTCTTCGAAGGACATTAGCTATAACAGACTTTAGTAGCTATGAAGAAATTGTGTGTTGTGATATCAAGGTAGAAATGTATGTTGGTGTTAAAAATTCATCTCATGGTTTTGAAAATAAATGAAAGATGGAGTTCAAGTAGATATCTCAGAATAATGGTGAAAAGAAGACGAATGTTTCATCATGCTCAAACTGTCGAAAGAAGCATGGTGGAGATTATATTAAAGGGGGTAGAAATTGTTTTAAGTGTGAAATATAAGGTCATTAAGCATCTGAGTGTCAATGTAATGGAAAAAGGGTTGCTAATGATGTGAATAAAGAAGTGTCTATAGAGAACGCACCACCAACACTTCAATGCTTCCAGTGCAATGAAATGGGGAATTATGCTAATCAATGCCCTAATCCAAGGGTTAATGATGATCAACGTGAGAAACCTCATAAGGAAACAGATAAAGGGAAGTCACATGCGATCACTATATGTGATGTTGAGTATGAAAATGATGTTGTGTAATGATTTTGTGCTTATGTATTGGGATTTCAAAATAGTATCATGGAATGACATTTATAGTATCGTGGAACTTTGGATTATCTATGTATTGGTTTTCAACAATTATATTGTACCGGTAACCATGAAATGTGATTGAAATATTTTTGGAATGCAGATGATATGCACATAATGAAGGCATAAGGAGAAAATACTATGTAAGATAGTATTCATGAGCTCATGAATGATATAAGGACAATGTTATACTATGGTTTGAGTATATAGAAATTTTTGGATTTTGGTATGTGGAATGTGTTAAATTTTGACAGCATTCATGTTTTCAATTAGGTTCAATGGGTATTAGTTTTTCACGAGAATAAATGATTAAGGTATTAACATGTTTGGAATGGGACCAGCAAGATATATCTTATGATATATGGGGGACAAATGAAGGAATTCACATGCTCAGAAGATGAAATTTATTGTAATCAGACAAAAGTATTTTCAATAAGCCTAAAGATTGGAATGGATTATGTTGGACATCAGATTGTATTGTTTAAGGATAGAACTATTTTTCGATTTTATTCTTGGAATGTTATAATAGTGTAGTTTTAGAAAAAGGGACAACCTGCAGGATAGCCGACAACCCGTCACGTCGGACAAGGCTGTGAGAATTGAACCCGTAACTGAAGTACAACTAGCCTTTATCGCATACCACTATCTTACAAAAAGTCCCTGGTTAGTAGAAACTAGTTTAAATTTATTAACCACTATGATAGTTGAATTATAAGTCCATTTTAGGAACCATATATGATTATTCTCAAGATAGATGGACTTATGTATATTTAATAAATTGTGCTAAACTTTTTGCAATAGAACCAAATGGAATGACATTTCATTCTATCGCATGATCTGATAACACATCACGAATGAAAAATTCAACTTCATTTCTTTAAGATATGAAGTAGGAATTGTTCAAGACGCCAACAATGATGAGATTTTACCAAAACCAAGTAAGTATTTCTATTAAATCAACAATTCATCAGCATTAAGGGAATGATCATGAAAACTAAAAAATTTGTCCTAGTACCCTCATACCCGATAAATCAGATGGAACCTTAGATCATCACAAATTTATGGCTTTGTGATTGATGGCTTTTTCATAGTCATGTTCTCTACCAATCTCCATCAAAACATGATGGTCAGATTTCTCTTTCATATCAATATTTTCACCTATGTTCTCTTTTGTGGAAACCCAGTGATGAGTTAATTTGGGTAACTGTTACATTTCATACTTTAGTATTTTAAATTTATGTTTTGGTATTTCTTTTTATGATGTGGGTTTCTATGAAAGAAACTTTGAAGTAGTAAACCATTTATAACCCCGACGAATTTTGGGGGCGAAATTCATTTTAAAAGGGTACAATGTAACAACCCAAGATTTTATGAGAATTATTCTTTTTAATTTCATTGATGTCTTGTATTGTATAAGACACCAAAATTATCTTGTTCTATACGCAACATTTTATACACAACACTACTCTTGGCTCGTGTTGCACAAAATTTCAAGTTCGTTTGATAGAAGTTATTCTACGCAACATTGAGTGTATATATATATATACTCAATTTATAAATGAAATACGATTGAATTGTATTATACAGAACACCAAATGAATCTTGCACTACACGCAAACCTGGCTTGGCCTTCTTTACACGCAATCGCAACCTTCCACGGTAGCGTGTGTTATACGCAAAACTGAGTTTCACTAAACAACCATATGTTATTAAAATATTATATAAATAGCCGTTATGAATAGTAATACCCAATTTTTGAAATTTTATTTTTCAAAATGGACTTCATTTTTGGATTTGGATTATCGAAGTTAGCCTCGGGTGAATTTTTTGTATTTTTCTGAAAACATTCAATTTTTGATGAATAGTGAAAACACTAGGTTACTATTTAAAAACGACTTTTTATTTAAATAATTTTTTATTTTAATTAAAATTATTTTATGTAAAAATTGATACATAATACCTATATAAGTCCAATTTAATTCATTTGAGTCATTTTATAATAATTTCATATATATATAAATTTTATTCAAATTTTCACCGTCTTTTACCTACCTCTTAGGAGCTTTTTGCAAACATACATAAAACATAATTTTACCACTTCTGTGAGTGGAATTTCAAAAATCCGAGAGACACGGTTAATATCAAAGAGTAAAATGTGGTTCAATAAGATAAAAATAATTTTTGGTGAATAGTAACCTTTTACTTTTATTTATACCGGTTAAAAGTAAATAGGGTAATTAATGGTAAATATGATATTATTATGACCTTAAAAAATGTTCTAATTCTATTGAATACGTATATTTTTAACAAAAACAACCTTGGGAATAAAATATTACCCTTTATGTCCACATGGATTAGAAAAGGACACTTATTATTATTTTATTTAAAGAAGAGTTAAAAGAGTTAAAATCAAAGTTTAATAACTAGAACATTTTTAATATATGTTTATATATAAGATAAATTAGACTATAAATATTAATTATAAAGATAAATAGATTTCCTAAAAAATGGTATTTTATTTATAATTTTTATACATTGAGTAATTTATTTTATTTATGACACAATGATGATGCAGTAATTACTTTATTAATTAAATATTAACATAATTGATTTTATAAATATCGAAATAAATATAATTAGAGACTCTTTATAAACTAAAATAATTTTTTAGGTTAATATGACATGTTAGTATTGATTTAATTAATATTTTTCGAACTAATCATGTTGTTATAATTTTCACAAAAATCAATTACCAAATAGTGTCAGAATTGACATAAAATAGTTTTTAAAAAAATATTATATTATTAATTGTTATTATATTTATAAAAATATATGGTTCGGAAAAAAGACATAATTAAGGTTATATATATTATTAATGAACCACTTGGGGTTCTTTTGGCTTGTTATAGTATGTTTATTAACCATATAGTGTAAGAAAACAAGAAGACACGGTAAAAGTTATTTGATTTAACTTAGAGTTAAAACTAAATGATATGGTTACAATAGTAACATAAACTTGTCTAAAACCTATTTATTGAAATATTTTAGACCCATCCTCACTTTAGCATCGATATAATCAATTTGGAGCTATTATAAACCGAATATTACTTTATTATAAAATAAGTATTACTTATACAATTATATGTTATTATAAATATGAAACAACCATATTTCACCTTCTATCCATCCTACGGAAAATGAAATCACAGCGTGTGCGTACGTATGGAATATCGTCTCCACACCTTAGTGTAATCTGTTTTTCCACCACCACCTTACTTGGATGGGTATAATGGTGTAAAGAATAACTAAATATGGTTATTATAACATCATACTGATTCTATGATATTATATCATCCACTCCAATTCCATTCAATAAATATATGAACGATATCATCTCCCGTGCGTACGTACAGATTACCATCTCCACGACGTGATGAGATTCATTTTCCATGTTAACAATTCAAGAATGATTATAAAGTATATATAATTTGTAATCATGAAATATATGACATAATAATGCTACTGTATTTATTTATTTATATATATATTTCATCTACTTAATTTCATTCAATTCAATAAGGAAATGAAAAACATCGTTCATGCGTACGTACAGCCTACCGTCTCCATGAACGGTGTATTTATTTAAATTTATCGATCTATTATATATATGTATATTCTGAATATATATTATATATAAATCATGTTTTATATTCTGGAATTAAGTAATCATGATCTAAGTAATCATATTAATAATTACAAGTCAAAACAAGGACGTTAAATGGAACGATTTTTCCCAAAACGCTGCTTTCACATGGAATTGACAAATGAACGGATAATATACATTTGTAAGTGAATCATATATGATATCATAAATATTATTATGGTTTTGTTACAAGTTAATAATATGTTTAAACCCACAATAAAGGAGTCTCAGACACATATGGAAGAAATTGTACATAAGGTAAGGGATAACTTTTCCAATATCGTTTTTATCTTAGATTGTTTATTCGTAAGTATTTACTAGAGTTATATTTATCATCCATGTCCCTGTTTTCTAAAAAAATGGATTCATGTATGTTTAAATTCCTTTTCACCCATTTTTACTTTTACTACATGGTATTTAAGGAATCCTTCTTTTTTTACCATACGAGGTACTTTTTGACTATTCCGACAAAAGTACGAGAAGAATGTTTTTTAACTTATATGGCATGAACAGATTCTTATAATTTTATAACGCCTTATTTTCATAAAGACTACTCTAAAATATATAATGACTATTTTAAAAAAAATCATTTTCTTTTAAAATTGTATGACAGTTTTTGAAAAGAAAATGATTTTGAAGAAGAAAGGATATTTTCCTCGAGAATTCATTTCAAGTGTTTTATCAAAACCATTTTCCATATAAGATGACATTATTTAATATGTGTATGTTTCAAGTATAATATCTCTATGATTTAAATGGTTTTACTTTTTTTTGATGAAATGATATCCATTTGTTTTATATGGATTTTTTTATAATGGGATGATGTTTATGAAAGCCATTTTATTCTTTGAGTTGTGATGAATGATTTATGTTTATGTTGTGGCACACGTAAGAATGATTTAATTATGAGATAGGTGGGACCTATATCTCCCTCCAATGAATTGGGTAATGATTTATATCTCATGATATAGACATGGCTAGAAGGAGAAGTTAATCTGGTTCAGTGATACGAGACTAGAATGAAGAACGAACTCGGTTCAGTAAGGGACTTCGTCCACTAAGATGGTCTTGGCAGCAATGCCTTGGCTAGTATGGAAATCATATCATGTGCTTACTATTTTTCCATAATTAAAAGTTTTATTTCAAAGCTATTTTATCATGATTGATGTTCCATTATTATCTATGTCTTACTTACTTCCATGTTTTATGTAATTTCTCATGATTTTGATGTTTAAACAGTGTGTTCATGTTTTTATGTTCAATTGTATATGGTTTGTTTTATTTTCTCCATGATTACCCCAACTGAGCATTTGAGCTCACCCTTTTTATGTTTTCTTTTCCCCATGATATAAAGAAAGGTTTTAGGTAAGAAAACAAAAGGGGAATATCTTTATGGGAGATGTTGAAGATCTTTCACCACGATTAGAAGATTTTGTTCCGAGTTTCTAAAGACACTAAACTATTATGGTCCTTGTCTGTTTGTTTATTTTAGGTATTAATTATTCCTCAAAAGTAATGTAATTTCCATGTACGTCAGGCTTGGGGTCTCTACACCGGGTAGGCCAGGCGGCGTGCCGGGGGGGGGGGGGGTGCTGGCAAGGGCAGAATGGCGCTGTAGGGTGCGATCAGGCTACCAGCAGGGCCGGGTAGCGCGTCGGGGGCACAGGAAGCGCATTGGAAAGGCGCGGCGGGCCATCGGTAGGACCACAGAGTAGTGCGAGGGGCACGGGTCGGGCGCCGTTTGGCCGGCGGTGCGGTTTGGGGAGGCCGCGGGTAGAGCAGCCTTTGTTCGCTGTCTTCGTCGACGTTGCCTCTTTTCTATGTCATCAGCAAAAAATGAGAATAACAAAAAGGAAGAATTGGCCCATTCGTGTAGTCCGACCCCCCACTTTATGTTGATATTAAGGGGGTTAATGCTCATGTGGGCCCCACCCTGTTGATTGTAAGATAGGTTAAAACATCGAGTGGGCCTACCAAATAATATCCTCCCAATGCAGGTTATGTGCAGGTGGGCCCCACCTCTAACCTCCCTTTGAAGGTTTTAACCATCTCAAATAAAAATAATTACACATTATTTTTATTTAATTAAATTAAAAACCCCCAAAAACTAAGTTACATTCTCGTTAGAACATGATGGCAGTGAAGGTCTCACTAAGCAATCATCGACGCTGCAAGTTCAACTGTGTTGTCAGATTTCAATTCTGAGCACCAGCTCAAAGGTTATAAAATATCGTATGTACATTTTTTGAACGTACCCGAAAAAAACATTAGAAATTGATTTTGGGCACACCGAGCCTCAGAATCAAGCATCGTAACTTTTCACAGACTTGAAAAATTCCCATGTATTTAAGAAACAATTTCCATGGAATATCTAGGTCATTACAGGATTACTTAAATAGTATAATCATAATGAATTGGAATTTCCTGAAAATGAAATGCATCTTTAAAATTTATCACAACCTGCTAAACAAAATTTAAATGTGAAATAACTCTTAGAAAAGGAACACCAATTTCAGAATCCCCATCATTACCATGCCTATATGAAATAAACCCATTATGTCCACCATTGAAATGTAAAAAAGATCATATTTGACCCACCTATGTAAAAAAATCATTATGTACACACAAGATTATATAATGAGATATATGTTTAAATTTATAAATTATAAGGTGATATACGACCCCTCTCATCATCATTCAATCATAATTGGGCGGTATAAATTAAATAAAAATAATAATGATTAACCAATGGAAGAATGATTGTGTTTTCTCATAAAATGATATTATGTAATCAAATATATCACAATCTCATTTTCCAAAAAGAATAGTTAACATAATAACTTATAAAGTGTGACCAAAATATCAATTTTAGAGAGATAACCCATGTATGAAAAATAGAAGTGAAAAATAAAAATCTTCCTTAAAATTTTTTATTCATTTATAATAATAGATTATTTTTAAATTACATAAAAAAATCTAAGTAGAAGAGATGAATTTTAAAAAAAATATTATAAATAGTTATCAATTAAAGGACCTTGATGAAACTTTATTGTTTTAAAAAATAGAAATAAAAAGTTATTTTAAACTTTTCATTTTTAAAATATATTTAATAATGGACCCTTTAAAAAGAAATAAATTTTATCAAAATTTAATGTGATATTGATGATAAAAAATTTTATTTTGTAATGAAGAAAGAAACATTTGAACATTTTGAAATAACGTTTTTGAAACCACAAAAAATTAAAAGGATGATGAAAACTTTATTCTAAAATTAAAGAAGGGGATAAAAAAATTTTGATGTGACAAATATTTTCTATTTTAAACAATAAAAATAATTAAATTCTTGCGATGTTAAATCATGTATACATGGAAGAAATATATTAAAAAATTGGGATTATTCTAAAAAATGCATTTTAACAAAATATAAGTATCATAAAGAAAAATTCATTATTTTGGGACATGAATCCACTTGAAAATATGGTGGATACACATCCAATATTCATAATAGTTTATAATAGATCACCCATTAACGTTAATAGATAAATAAGAGTGATTATGGAAAATATAGTATAATTAAACCATGAAAACTGTTTACATATTTAATATTTTTTTTATAAAAATTAATTATATTCATGATAATAATATGGTTATATGAATCCAATGAATAAAATAATAAACTATTAAAAAATAAATTCATTTGTTGTATATATAATATATAAATGAGAAATTTGTGCATATCATTAAAACATGTCCCAATAAAGGGGGGTTGAGATGAAAAACCCTTAATACCATTGAAATAATTAAATCAAAGAACCATGATAGATATAATTTTAATTAAAACTTTTAAGATCTTGTAATATAATATAATAATGATACAAAAATGAGAAATACAGTAATATTTACACCATTTAAAAGAAAACAAGGTTTACAACTTAAAAATGTCTCAATGAATCGATTTTGATATGAAACCGCTTACAGACAATGTAACTTTTGAATCAAAACACCACAAGAGGTATAATTTTAAAATGAAAATTTAATATATTTAAAAAAATTATTTGGATGAAATGTTATAATTGTGTAGTATTTAGATCTTTGAGAAGAAAATATGGTGTATAAAAATAACATGTCTCAAATTATTCAAATATGGGAAATAGAATCCGTTAATATGTTTCCTTTATTTATTTATGAATCTATACCCTCCTGTAAAAAAAATTAGATACCTTAATAATCTACTTCATTGCTTTAATAATACATTTGAGCTTCTATAAAACTCTTTTATAATTATTTATTAGGGTTATATTGGTTTGTTATAACTTATTTTTAACCATATAGTGTTAATTGTATTAATTTTTCTCAAATGCTTTATAATGATGATGTCACTTCACCTAAATTAACACAATTTAAATCCATATAATATCATTTAAAATACTTTAATATATATATATATATATTAAATTTTAAATACTTTATATAATTCAATATGTTTTTTAGTAATGATGCATGAAAATTGAATAGGTGTTGGATTATTTCAGTGAATTTTTAGAAAACGAAATTGATAATTTAATAATAATTTACAAACTTTATATAATATTTTTATATCTATATAAAAATGATTAATTATTTATGTAATGATTAAATGACTTCTCGTTTTTCCATAGTCATTTCTAAAAGATTCTTATATCACCATTCTTGTTGGTGGTTAAACTGATCCCAACATGAACACGCTTTACCTCAATTGGTTAGTATGGTTAAGGAATCATTCTTTTAGAATAATCTAATTATTACATAATCATAATAAATTTATTTTTTTAGGTTTTTGAACCATAATTGATTGCATATTTTAATGCATAAAAAATCTGTGGAAAATTTTAAAAAATGTCACGATGGTTGTATTCTGCGATCACACATGATTGAAGTTCTTTTATTTATATTAGTGGATGGAAATGAGGCAATGAGGGTTGTAATAGTAATATAAAAAATATAATTATAATAATTATACTAAACTAAAATTATTATCAGGGTTTAAAAATATTTTTATGCTTAATATTAAGAATAAACTATAAGGAAGAGAATGGTAATTTTGTTGGATACATAATCAATCCTATGAAAACTCGTTATAATTGAATGGAATAGGCTAAATTCCTGTGAAAAGGGGATTTATACTGTTTTATGGTATTAAATTAGAGGATATTTGGTAAATTATTCAAATAAATGATGATTGGTAGGGGTAGGATTGAAGGGGTGTTTGTGATCTCGTTTTTTAAGAGAGGGAAATTGAAATTCTATAAAAATCATTTACATTTTAATAGTTCCATGACACTATTACATGGTACGTGGCTCCAAATATTAAAAATAATGGAGTGTTTGGTATTTTTACACTAATAAACATACGAAAATTTATTTCAACACATTTTTTAAACCCGTCATATAGTATTTACCATCAAGTTTTTACATTTTACTCTTTTTCATTTAAAATATGTAATGGGTTTCCATATTAGTGTTTTTATTTTTATTATAAGGATAAAATAACTCATATATCACAATTTTTATTTTATAGATATAAATTTACCCCATATATAAACGAAATAAAATTTTCTATATTATAAAATTACTTTTTAATTGAATAAAATAATTTTTAAAAAAAATTTATCAGTATATAAATTTATATTTTGACCATTAAGGATTCATAATTATATTTAATATTGATGGTCAATTAAATTATAGTGAATATTATTATTTATGTTTTTATAAATTATATTATATTTATCATTTATTTTATTTTATTTTATTTTATTCAATTCAAATTCCATGATATTAATAAGACAATAACATTAAAATAATTGATTCAATATTATCGATATAATTAGAAATAATCGAGAAAATCAAGATTTTTTACACAAGTCTAAAATTTTTTAATATTAAATATTATGAACATTATTATATCAAATTTAAAAAGTAATGTTTATAAATTAAGTATCATCTGTAGTGAAATTATCATTAAAATTTGTGCATGTATCGTTTAAACCCTCATGTTTATAGGCATGTTTTAAGCGTATGTTATTATTTGTATGATAAAATTATAAATTTTATTGATAATAATGATATAAATATGATTATACTATATTAAAGTAAAATTAATTTAAATTAAAATAAATTCAAAATCTAATTCTCTATGATTGAATTTCATTTGAGAAATATTTGAAAAAAGTTTTCAAAAAATATTACTTGATTTACTAAAACGACATTAATGGGTTTTATAAATTTAAAATAACAATAATAAATGATATATTTTAATTTATAATTTTATATTTTTTATACGAAAAATATTTTTAAAAAGTTATTTTTATATAAAATTGACTCTATTAGGAAAATCGATATTTTTAACTATTCATCTAATTAATCGATTATTTTATTTGAATCTAATAAATACATCATAATATATATTTTTGGAGGATTTATAATTTTAATTATATAGTATCAAATATATATGGTTTAATTTTTAAATATATACTTCAAAACAATTACATAATGAAAATGAATTTTATAGAAATTATTTTTTTTCAATATTAATTCATATTAATTGTTTATCTTTTAATGTAATTTTTATTAATGGTTTAACATAATAATATTTATTATAGTTTTACAAGTAACATATTATTTATATTTTCTGGTTTTTTACATTGGATGTATCCCTAGACATAGATTATAGATCATATGAAGAATTTTAAAGGATCCAAAATAACAGGTCATCGCATTCTACCCCCTTAAATAAATTTTTTATTTACATTTTAAATATCATTTACATCTAGTAATAGATACAGTTGGAGATAATATTGAAATGGATTAATATATTTTCTTCAATGATATATGATCCTCAATAACAAAGGGGGGACTAGAATATTGTTATTTATTGTAACCATTTCATGGAAATGTATTTCTTTACAAGGTAATAAAGACCGTGATAAAGAATGGGTTTTCGTTTTAGAATATTAATAATTGGTATTTACATAGTAGATGTCCACAATTTATTTTTAATGTGGGTTTTCCTATTTTTAAAATTTATGTGTGGTCAAATTTGAATTATACATTCTATTTTGAAAATGGAATCAATTTTTTATAGGATTTTAATATTTTCAAAATGACTATTTAGACAAAAATAATAATCATAACACAAATTGTTTTCTATAAAATAAATAACTCTGGGGTTGGTGACGTGATGTTCTTAGAAAACATCCTTGATATATCAGGGATGATAGAACTAGAAAAAATCCCATAATTCATAGTAAAGTTTATGTGAAATATAATTACTACAATCCTCCTCCATCAATAGTAATTTCATAGGGTCCTCCATTCTCCCTATGTGTATGAGGTTTTGAATTCTTAAAATTATAAAAAATACTTTGATTATGACATCTGATCTGATAATTTACATGTTATTTGTAAATAAGATAATGAATTCATAAGGGTTACCCTGGATGAGTTCTATCATATGTCCACATGTCAACTTAACACTTAATTTTCCCACGATATTTTTTCTGTCAATGGCCACATTTAAAAAAATTATTTAATCTTCTAGTCCCCTATAGGTAGTTATCTTGGTTCTTCATTCCACATTTTTTACATATAGGATATGAAAAAAAATTCAATTCATCATCTTCATCACATTATCTTTCATAAATACTCTTCATTATCTTATTCGATTTGTTTAGGACTTGAAATATTTTCACGTTGATAATCTTATTCTATGATAACAAGTTAGTCAATTTTTTTCCCATTCTATCTCCAATTATGATAGTTTGTACATTGAGGTAATATTTAAATTGTCTCCCACATAGATTGTTTACTATTTCTACCATTAATAATAATTAAATGCTTGACATGAGTTACGAAACATTAATAATATGTGTTAAGATTAATATAAGGATAAAATGAATTAAAAATTTGAAACATTTTTCTCCTTTTCATTATCATGTTTTCTAATACTTTCTTTTAATCGACCAATATCAGTCTTATTTTGATCTAGGTTATATTATGTTTTTCATCATGCACATATCAGTATAATACCTCAGTGTAACTAGGAAATCAATCCTTTATAATGGTTCCTAAAAATATAAGATCAAATATTTCATATAAATTATTAATATCAAACAAGGTGACCTATTATTCATCTTTATCCTACACCGGTTCTTGATTATGTTAATAACAAAGAAACTATTTTTATTATTATTAAAAAAAGTTAAATCTATTCTAGATTATTCCTTAATTTTTTCTCTATAAAACTGGATGTACTATATAGGAATTTCATAAACTCAAGACATTACCAAAATTTAACGAAATTATCATATACATAAACTGATCTCTAGGGGTTTCACTAATGTTTTCAAACCCAAACACCAAATTCAACTAAACTAATCTAAAAAACTAAGGAATATTTCCTTTGATAAAAACTATAGAAACCCAAACTAATCATGTATTAAATGGTAAAATATACTCATGACATTAATAATACTTCTAAAAATAGTTTCATAACCAAAAGTCGAAATGTTTAGTGTGATTGGGGATTGCAACGTAAAAATATTATTTTATTACAATTGAAAATGTTTCCCTATAATGTTTCTGCTCAAAAACCTATTCCATAAATACAAAATGAAATAATAATATTCATGTCATTGGTATTTCAAAAATAAAAAAGGATTGATCTCAAATTCCCATTAATGGAAAAATATTTCATACCATAATATATCATAAATAAGTAAGAGAATACAGTGAGGAAGTTAATTTACTAATAATGGATAAAAGGCCATAAATGATGATCATAAAATATGTTAGAGAAATATTATATAAAATAAGGATCACTAAGGATACATAAAACATAAAAAATAAAACATATAAGATCTAAAAATGATATTAAAGTGGTAAATACTTAAAAGGAGTAATTATTAAATGATGGAATATCATTGAAATAAAATTTTTCTAAATAATTTAGAATTACTTAATAATAAATCATGGAACATTATTAAAAAATATAATAAGGGAAACCTATGGAATAAATCATATAATTACCATACCTATTTGAAGAAACTCATTATATCCACTCCCAAAATATGATAAAACTCATATCTTCACATCTTGTGTGAAAAAAATCATTATGTACATGCTATACTCTCTCAAGATATATATTCTTAAACGAATTCATTAGAGGTTGATATGGTTTCCCACACACTGTTATCCACACATATATTCTCAACATAAATTCAATAACAAATATATTTGAATAAACCCATAGGAAATAAGGGGTTTTCATTTAACATGGTACAATTTAATAACACTTATCAGAATATAATTTTTTAGAAGAAAAAAAACAATTGATAATGGACTATCAAAACAATTCTTCATGAGAGATAACCATAGGAGGGAAAAAAGATGTGAAGATAAAATATTTATCCCAAAAGCATTTAAATAATTTTTAAAAAGATGATGTGTAATCCACTTTCAAAAAAATATTATATAGAGCAAGAGAAGCCTTATGAATACCCTATTATAAATTTATATTAATAAGAAGTCCTCAAAAAAGGCAATGATTCAACATAACTGAAGTGGAAATAATTTTAAAAACATTTACATTAAAAAAAATCATTAATAATGAAACATTGAGAATTAAATTAATTTTATCAAAATAAAATGTGAAGAGTATGATAAATATTTTTATCATGAAATAATTGAAAAATCAATTTAATTTTTTAAAATAACCCTATTTTAAGAAAAAATAATTAAAAATGATGAAAATGTTATTTTTAATGGAATAAGGTGGTGAAATAATATCATTAGAGAAAAAAAAGATTTGAATTTATTTTACCAAAATTTAGAACATTAGTTGTAATTAAAATATGGATACTTAGTAACCCGCATTAAAATAAATGGTTATTGTTTTTTTTAAAAAAATTATTTTTAATGAAACATTATAATCATACAAGAATATGAATTTTTTTGAAAAAAAACAATTTGAAAAAAATAATATAATCTTCATTTTTTAGAATAGATCACTCATGAAATATAAAAAATAAATAAGATTTACTTTTACCCATAGAAGAGAATTGATTCACAAAACCCTTTACATCATTTTTAATTTTTGAATAAAATTTATCTCGAAGATTAAAGATAAAATGGTTCAATAAATAAAATGAATAAAAAATTGGATTAATTGAAAATAAATCATTGGATTTATATACCCCATTTAAATAATAAATTTGTGCATATCATTAAAACATGTCTCAATGAAGAGATGTTGAGATGAAAATATCTTATAGCCTATTAAATTTTTGATTCAAAACCACAATAGTGGTATAAAATTAAATAGTAAATTTTGTATCATGAAAAATAATATAGTCATGGAAAAAAATATAAAAAGGGGTAGTATTTATGCCATTGAAATGAAAATTTTTTGTATAACATAAAAATTTCTAAAAGATATGAGTTTAAGATGAAAATCATTACAACATAAGAAATTTTTTAATGAAAACCCCATGATGGGTATAATATCAAATTGAACATTGAATATAATGAAATATAAGTTCATAATGATAAAAAAATCACTATAGGTAATTATTTAAAATACTAGAAACGATATAGGTTGTATAGCTTATCATGTCCCAAGGGATTAAAATATGAGACAAAGAAACAATTACATTGTTTCCTTGCTTAGTCAGTGACACTCTATCCTCATGTAGAAAAAAATATACATCCCAATCAATTATATAATAAGATTTTTCATAAATTTAGCATTTTATATCACTCAATTATAATTATTTACTATGGATATATTGGTTATTTGTAACATAACTTCAATCATCATGTGTTAATCGCCATTTTCAGACATTTAATAATATTGATGAAATTATACATACATTTACAAAAAATATAATAATTAAAGAATAATTTAGTAAAATTTAATTTTTATCTAATATTTTTTTATCCCTTACAACATTCCATAAATTTTTTAGTTATACATCAAGAAAATGGAATCCGTGTTAGTTTATTTCGGTGATTTTTAGAGATGAAAAAAGATACATTAATAAAAATTGAAATTATTAATATAATATTTATATAACCATATAATAATGATTTTTTTATTTTTTTATTCTAATAATATTAAATTTTCATTATCCCTAAGTCATCAGTAATATACTTCTATAGAATTGTTTTTATAGGTCTCTAAACTAACCCAAACATTAAGACAATTTAACGCTATTGGTTAGTATGTTAGAAGTGGTTTTTATTTTAAAATAATTTTGTATAAAATAATTATAATGTTATAATATTTATTTTATTGTTACTTTAAAACATATTTAATTACTTTTTATTAAATAATGAAAAACTATTATAAAAACAAAAAACATTATTCTTCGTGGAAAGGGTAGTCCACATACAGACACGATTAATCATCATTAATTTTCATAAGTGAGTTAAAATAAATAAATAACAGTTATAACATTAATAAAATAGATTCAAAATATAGTAATGATACCAAAATCATCATATTATTATGGTGATAGGATATTTGGGATAGTGTTATTAATAAAAATAATAAAGTAATATAAAAACATGTATTTTAGATACTTGACCTTTTCTTAGAATAATAATTGTAAATGAAGGGATTAGGATGAATTTTTGTGACCATGGGATTTAAAATGTATTACAGAATTATATTATATGTTATTTTTTAAGATTTTCGAGGCAATTTATAATGGTAGGTGTATGAACAAAAGCATGTAATTGATCCCCTTTATAAGAGAGGGAAAATGCCCCTTTTGGAAACAATGTTTATATTATAATAATTCCATGACACTATTTCAATTTCAATGGATAAAAAAATCTAAATAATTCATTTTTTGGTATTTTATGGTCTATCATGTCTCAACAATATGTTTTCACACATGTTTTAATCTTTTTTTAGGGGTTTTCCATTATGTTTCTTCAATTTATACTTTTATTTATAAACATGGTAACTGGATTTCAAATAAGTGATTTTATGTTTTATAAAATATATAACATTAACCATAAAAAATTGTTTTTTATAAATAAACTTTACCTCAATTTATTTTAATTAAATACTTATATATTATGAAATTAATATTTAAATTTAAACAAATAATGTGTAGAGAAACTATTTTAGTAGAAATATGTAATTTTTACCATTATGGATTCTGAATGTTATTATTATTTACTATTAATTAAATAAAAGTAAATATATGTATTTTTGTGTCAATAAATTATATTATACTAATTTTTTAAATCATTTAAATTTATTTTACTCGATTTAAATTCTATGAAATTTAAAAAATATAATTTTTAAATAATTCTTTCTTCGTTTTCATGGTAATTATCTTTAATCCTAACAATATAAATATCAAAACTAAAAATAACATTGGAATATTATATAATATAAAAATTTATATATAAAATATATAATAATTTATTCAAAATTTATTTTTATGTGTAGGAAAACTAATCTTTATGGTATCAAATGTATGGCATAGAAAATATTTCTAAAAAAGTGTATTTGTAAGAATAATGTTTTATATATAAGGAAAATTTTCAATATTATTGATGATTAAGGTGTTAGAAATATTATAATTATTTAATCTATAGTTATAAATCTATAAAAAAAATAAAAAAAATATTTCTCCAAGCAATAATATAATTAGATAATCCCATTCAAAATAATTTTTATAAAATAATAGATGATTTTTTAAAATGTCATTCGAGGGATTTACGAATCCAAAATAATAATTTTAGACTATTTTCTTACATATTTATTATATATTTTTATATTATAAATATTTAAAAATCGTGTATTTCATATAAAATTGATGGTAATAAAAATTCATTTATTTATGTATTAAACAAAAAATTATTTTTTTTAGAAAAATGATAAAAATACATCCTAAGATAATATTGTTAGAAGAATTCGAACATAAATTTTACTTCTTAAAGTTTAAATTAATTTTGATTAACATTTATATTTTTAAAATAAAATATATAATATAATTAAATCGAATTACATTTAAAATGGCCTTTTCAATATTAACTATTATTAATTATTTACCATTTAGTGATAATAACAATTATGATTTTCTATCTTAGTGTTTATTAAATATTTATTAATAATTTATTTTTAATATTTTTCTGTTTCATTACCATGAGTGTAGTGTTTTATACATGTTATAATACATAATATGTTTTATAGATGATATAAAACCTCGTTTTATTGTAGATATGGTGCCACACTCCATCAAATGACACACCTACTTGTGTGAGGAATAAGTTCCCCACTATGGATCGGGGAGGTGGTATTAAAAGTATCAATAATGATGATGTTTTAGGACTAATGAATCCTTAGTAATTTATGGATTACTTCAAGATATAACATTCATATAGGCTGTAAACAATGGTATTTTATTATGATTTTTTGTATTATGAGAAATCCTATTTTTTCATGAGATCCATCCTACCATAGAGTGTAGAGAAAATTACTAGGATTCATTTATTACATAGATACTTTTAAGTAAAGGAAATGTCTTAAATCTATGTCTTTTTTTCACCTACTTACTTGTTATAGCATTTGATCTGATGTGTTTCATAATCAAACCATTGTGTTTTTGTGGAATCATATTGATTATATTTAAAATCCACCAAACATGAGGTTTATGCCCAAGTGTATTTTGTGTGTGTAAATGATGAATTGTATAAAGGTATTATTTATGGATTCATGTTGGTAGATATATTAGTTATTATTCTTTGTACTGTACAATTATATAAAATTGATTTTGTTTCTTTTAGGATACTTATTTTTGAGTTCTTATCATGAGAAGTATAAATCCATTCACACACATTGATTTATATACGGTGATATTGTATTATACATATTTTTTCCCTTTTAAGAAGTTTCCTATATGCCATTTTATTCGTTATTTATATAAACTTACATATATTTTTATCCATTTTGTATCTTCATAAATATATATATGTGTTGTTGGTTTTGTTAGATATTTTTGGACTTGAAATGAATGTATATTATATTTTTTATAGGGAATACTCTCCCATATTTTGTGATATTTATGATTAGTGTTATAGAAAAATATCTAACCACTTTTAAGGTGGGCATGGGGTGATATACTTGTCTTGTTTCCTGATCAGGTCAGATCATAGTGAAATCATATACTCTAGTAACATAAATCTAGTATTTTATTTATTACATTATTATAAGATAATATTGGTCATGAATTGATGGATTGGTTAGTTTATGAGTCTTGTAAATCTATCTACATACATGGTTCCAATATTAAATTAGAAATATAAAAAACATAGCATAATAAAAAATATTTTATGCTTGAAATAATTCAAAATTTCCATCTTCCCATCCTAGGTAATAGAAAACTACTAAATGGTGAGATAAATTTCCCCATAAGGGATAAAAATATAAGAATCTATCAGGGGTAAATATAAGTCCCCAGCATAAAAACATTACTTAATCTTTTGCTAAATAAATAATTAACATTAACGATCTTTTTAGGTTTATAGTTTTAGAGAATTAGGCCATAACTATAACATTTTATCTCAAATATTATTAAGTAGACACTTATAATCAATATCAATTTTTTTCATAAAATAAAGACTCTTAAATGAAAAGAAGAATTATTTTCATGATATAAATCTTCATGATTTCTTTATTTCCCTTACCCTTCCTATACCCTATGAAAAACATTTCAAAAAAACATGGGATAAGCATAAAAATATCAATAAGGTTTATAAAATAAATAAATAAAACATTTGTCGATCAAAACAAACAAAACATAAGCTCTTTAACATACATCATGAAATCAAATGTTTTATGAATAACACATAGAAATCATAAATCAGAGAAGGTAACTTGTCGAGTCCATAACAGACTTAAATTTTAGTTTTCACAGCTACAAATGGAGTTATGTTTTTAATACCCATCACAATATATTCCCTAAATATCATTGGATAAACATTAATGTTACCATCATCACGTTATCCAATGAATTGGAGAGCTATCTCGAGCTTACCTTTCCTTGGTTTATCACGGAACCACTTGTATATGTAAACAATTACCAAGAAACATAACATAATCATAAAACATAAAATAACATAAAAGAAAGATAAAATTTCAACTTTTCATTCACAAGATATCATTTAAAGATATTGATATAATCAATTCATATAAAACATTAAAAAATAAGTGTTTTGAATCAAAGTGTCCATAAAATGTTGAAACTATTGAAAGAAATTTCCACATTAAAACAATTATGTCCATATAAATTAATCTTTAAAATAATTTCTAAAACATGGGCATGAAATATAAGGATTTATAAGATTAAATCTTTTAAACTTTTAAAATGATGTTTTAGTTAAAGAATCCCTTATTACAAGAGAAACGCTTGAATAAAAATAATTAAAGAATAACATTAAAAGAAACTGTAAATATAATGAAAATATATAAATTAAAGATATGAAATGTCAAAATGGTTTTATATAAACATTATTTGATAATAAAGGTGCAATAAATCAAGATATACCTCAATTAAAGGAGATGGAGATGTAGTCCCTTACGAATATTTGGCAGCCCAACAACGTCACATAAAAAATTCATAAAATGAGTTCATGAGAGAGAAAAGGGTATCTTGTGACTAGGAAATAAAATTTATAGTAATAATTATATTTAATAATGTATCCCAACATAATAAAATTTTAATTAAAATTCATAACATAAAATAAGTCTTTGACTAAAAGAGTACGGTGAAAGGTTCCCTTACCTTGAGTCCGAATTATCTCGTATGTTCCTTGTTATTCCTGAATAATAAACATAAGATAATTTATAATTGATTCAGAACCTTTTTAAATATTTTTATTCTTTTTATATCACTTATTACATTTCACCAAAATTTAGTTAATTATTTGGGTTTATATCGGACATTTTCTTGATGTTTGGAACTTGAGTAAAAAAGGAACATGTTATAATTATAAATTCTCCATGTGGTCAAAAGTAAATTGTCTACATATTTGTATTCATGATTTAAATATCATATATAACAAGTATATATGTATTTATATCCATTATATATATATATATTTAATTTCCCTAACATTTGGATAAAAGAAAATGAAATGCACCGTTCATGAAGAGACTAAGCCGTACATATGCATGAACGCTACTTTCATTTTTTTTCTTTTTTAATAGAGTGAAAACTAAATGAAACATAGATATATTATAATTCCTTTATAATAATTATGTTATATCTGATACATATGTTCATTAATTCCATACATTATACATTCAATGTATAGTGTGAATGAGTCATATCACTTTGAGGGGGGCGGTAGTCCACACTTCCTCAAATGAAATTATCATATTTATATGACATGAAATGGAAAAAGATATGTTCTAAATAATTATTAAAAAATAATAAAGATAAAGTAAATATCATAAATATCATATATAATTACAGTTCTATCATAACTTCCACTATGAGAGATGGTAGGAGAATATTAAACAATCATCATTTCCTAAGGCAGCAGTTCACCCTAAATAGAAACAATATTTTCTATACCCATTAGAAATAGGTGTGTGTAACTGTAGTTATAATACTTATCCTAAAAAATACTAGTATATTTAGGATACTTTTTTTGTTATGTAATCAATGAAAAAGAATAAAATAGGTACCGAAGAAGTAGAATAATGAAAACAAATTTTAGAGAAGATGTTACCTCTTAAAATATGTAACTCTATTTGATTTGAGCCAAAAAGATTTCATTAATTTGTTTCTTTCTAAGAGAAAGCCTCTAGTAGAAATATGGAAGATTTTTAGAGATTCTTGGATCAGATTTTGGATAATCCAATTGGATTTAGAGGTGTTTGTATTGTGTTAGAGGTGGTGTCCTTTTGTTAGAAGGTGTAGGGGATCTTTATGAATGTTTGAAATTATTATTTTATTATAAAATTATTTTAGGTTTTAAAAGTTCCAAAACTCATTAAAATATAATAGAAAATTAATATAAGTCTCAATAATATTATCCAATAATAATTGGACACGTTTTTGATATTTTTTAATCCTTATCATTTTAATTTAAACCTTTTTTACTCTTACTGTTTTATCAAGCATTTAACATTTAGATATTTAAAATGGTTTCCAAAACAAGAAAAGTATCCAATTAAAGGGAAAATAATAAACTTTTAGACATATGATAACTATTTTTCCGAATCATATATTGTTTTTGTTTTATAATATTTGAAAAATATTTTATATTTTAAAATAGGAAATATGTCAATTTTGACACTATTCAAATCATGAATTTTTTAAAAATCCAAAAAAACATTATTGAATCGAATAAAATTCATTTATACAAATATAACATGTAGATATCATCTAAAATATTCGTGTATGATATAAAAAACAACCAAATTACCTTTATTTAAACGTTTATATTCTCATTTATTTGAATCCTTTATTAATGAAGCAATCACTACCACATTATTGTGTCATAATTAACATTATTTATATAGTGTCTAAAATTTATAAAAAATTACAATAATATAGAAAATATTTTTATTTTTCTAATAACTATTTATAGTCTAAAATAACACTTATAAAATCTCAAATAATTTTTTACTAAAATATATATGTTTATGTTACAATTTCCTTAACATTAAATTAATTTTTATAAAATGTCTTTTTCACTTACAAGTGGCTCAATGGGGTCCCAAAACATATCCAAGGATTCCCATGGTCGGACATGTAATATAAAATCAGGTTAGGAAATTTGTTAGGGTAATTTTATATTATTGTAATATTAATTGTTTATTGTTATTTACCAGATTTACCCTTTAACCATGGTAAATAAAATATTTACTAAAGTTACTATTAATAAGGTCTAAAAATAAATGTTTCCTATTTAAAAAATTTGGACCTCATGATTCAAAATATAGAATACATTTTTCCATATTCAAAACATAAAAGTTTCATAGATTAATTTAAAATTAATTCCATTGTCAATACATAAAGTGTGTTTTTAAGAAGTAAAAACGACTAAAGGATTGATATGTGTTTATGTAAAATTTTAAAGTTAAATTACATTAAATGACCAAAATTAGATTAAATTATAAAAATATAATATAATTACACTTTAAAACCAATTAGACGTATGTTCTATTCAAAAAAATAAATTATATTAATGGGCAGTTTTGAATTAAAATGCAATATTTTTCACTATTCATGATAAAATGAACTTTATCAGAAAAATACCAAGATTTTACCCAAAGTAAACATTGATATCCCTATTCTAAATAATAAGTTTATTTTTTAAAATTTATGATATAAAAGTGATAAAAAAATATATTTAAAAAGGGTTCTCTATCAAAAGGTTGTAAATCGGCCATTTAAAGAATATTTGAGTATGTCATTCTTAAAATCAGATTCATTGTTATTTTATGCCTCTAAAATTTATTTGATAAAAGTAAAAAAAATAACAAACATTTGTAAATATATTGTAGTTATTTATGCTCATTCCTGATAAAATAATGGCTAGGAGTTAACCATCATTAAAAATAATAATATTATTCTATTATCTTTTGATATAGCTGAATGTTTTGTACACTATAAGATTTAGAAGAAATTTTCTATTCTATGTTGAGTATGCTATCTAACATAACATCCCATTAATAGTAAAATTAATATTTAATTCACAAATATTAATAACTATGAAAATTTCATATTCTTTATTAACCTGGTTTGTTACATTAATCCCCCTTTTGGGAATTGCATCCTTGAAAATTTTAAAAATTGGTCTCAGAAACATAATTAAAAGACCCACATTGAAAAAATAGTCATTAAAACTATCATTTTATAATAAAAAAATATAAGTACAAAGGCCACCCAAGATAACACATACTATGATTCCATGTAAGAAAACATGGATATGGAAGAAAAACTAACTCTCACATACTAATAGAGAGTGATAGAGTACTTGATCACAGAATGTTAACCACCAAAATACAATAAATTTGTGTTTGGGAAATGTCTTTTGATAAAAGAAATCATATAAATTTATTTCTTAAAGATCCTTTTTGTAGAGTTGAAATATTTTATTACTACCGAGAATAATATCATAAGAAAACACAGTTACTTTTCAAATAGTGTTTCATCCTTTAGTAAATTTCTACCACAAACTCATCTTTTTTCTTAACGATGAGTATTAAACTTGAATTGGTCATATGTGATGTGCTAGAATAAACATCTAAAGAATCGCATTATCCACAAAATATGAACTATATATATTTCCCCTATCTTTATACATTAACCATAATTAAAATTGTTAGTTCAAGATCATATAATCTTCAAAAATCATAATCTTTTATAAATATACATACTACTCTTAATATGCAAAATTCATAAAAAAATTCCAAAAGGTCAACATAGAACATTCGATAAATAATCTTCCTCTAAATTCATAAATATAATCCAAACTAATATTGAAACCCAAAAATTAGAATAATTTGGTCACATAGGCTTCCACAACTAATCTTAACATTTATCTCCAAATAACATCAACTACTCATGATGTCTCAAAGTGAAGTGTAATTAACATAATCAAATATTCACTATGATAGGTTAATAATTTCTATAAATAACCCAAATTTTTATAATTCCACAACAAAAACATAGATTTTCCCAAAATAAAATTAAACAATTACTCGTAAAAAAATCCCATAGTATTTTATTTTCCTTAGGCATATTTTTTCCCAACAGTGCAAACATCTTCCAAAATAACCATTATCACATAATCAACAAATCATTTTACTATACTATGGATATCCATTTGATAAAACATAAGTTCCCAAAACCAAAATATTCTTTATCCATAAAACCATTTAACTAAAAATAATTAGTCATACTAATCAGGGACTTCATGTAGTCTAGTGGTAGGTGATAAATCCTCATCGCACTTTGGTTGTTGGTTTGATTCCTGTAGCTTTATCCTATGTGACGAGTTGTCACACAGTCTGTATGTTTTCCTTTTTCAGAAAAATATATAGTTTTAGAACATTAACAAAAAGTAATAACCCATATTTGCTTCAAATTCATGGATCATATAAACCCGAATGGTTCTTTAAAACTATATCTATAAAAGAATGGATAGTTCTTCCTCAAATAGGATTTTCATATAACAAACTGTAGGGTTACACATAATAGAGAAAATTAATCCAATAAAATCCCATCAAAAAAGAACACTAATAGTTTTAAACATTTTATCTCCCATATATCTAACATGACACTCATATTTAAAAAAATTTGACATCATAATAATCTAGCATTTTCCATGATCACTTAACAATTTTTTTCATCATTCTCCTTAAATCTTATTTTATACAAAAAAAATCATGAATAATATAATAATATTCAATAAAATAAAAACAACATATATGAAATAATTCATACCTTTTATAGTTTATTTCCATTTTCCAAATCTTTGATTGGAATGGAATTGGGAATTGGTAAACATATAATTGTATGGTACAACTGATCACATTCCTAAACCTTCTTTGTAGGAAATCTATTTGTATAAAGTACATGCACACCAAATTTAAAACATTCAATTGATCCTTTAGAAAGAAATTATTTCCCTTTATAAGAGTCAATTGGACTCTTCCTTTTTTTTCATAAAAGTTTATTACTTTATGACTTTAACTACCACATATGAACCATCTTCATGTACCTTTGAATCATTTTCATATGTGTTTATTTCCACATCCTTAACACATAGGTTTTTTAATATACATACCTTTATGATTGTTACCTGAACTTTCTTTGGGATTTGTTTCTCCCAGATATGATGCCTTATAAAAATCACCAAGGATCAAGTGGTCAATCATGACCCCAGATAGTTGGTTAAGAATAACCAATAGTGTTCTCATTGAAGATCCCATTTCATTCGGTTGCTCATTTAAAAAATTATCATATTTTTCTTCATATCTATTGTTACTTTGGTTCCTACTAGATCCATCCATTTACTAAAACCTAAACAATCAGTGTGAGTATATCAAAAAAATTGTCATATAATATCTTATGAGGAGGGTAAACACTAAGATATAATCATTCATGTTATCTTAAACTAATTCAATATATCTAAAATAATTTGACTATTTCTAATAATTTAACCACTATGGTTATGTAACTTATGCTTAAATAACACCCTAACCTCTAATGTTATCTAAATCAAACTCTGATACCAACTTTAAAGTCCCATCCTGAAAACTTTACTGAATCTTGAGTTAAATAAATAATTACCATTGAAGATATTTTCAGGTTTAGAGTTTTATAGAATTAAGCCATTACTATTATATTACATCAGAAAAATTACAATGTACACACTTCTACTCGGTATTCATTTTTTTTCATAAAATAAAAACTCTTAAAAGAAAAAAAGAAATATTTTTTATATATAAATATTTTTTATTTCTTTCTTTCTCTTACACTTCCTTATACCCTGTGAAAAATATTTCAATAAACATGGGATGAGAATAAAAAGATCAGAAAGGGTTATAAAATAAAGATAGAAAACATTATTACATTAATACATACAAAACATAAGTTCTTTAAAATACCTCATGAAATCATAATATTTATGAATAACACATAGAAATAAAAAATCATAAAGGTAACTTGTGGCATCCATAACATACTTACATTGTAGAATTCACAGCTACATAGAGAGTCATGTTTGGAATAACCATCACAGTATATTTCATAAATCTCTTAGGAGAAACATTAATTTTTAACACTATCACGTTACCCAATGCATTGGATAGCTATCTCGGGCTCACCTGCACTCGGTTTATCACGAAACTACCCGTATACATAATCATTGACCAAAAACCATAATATAGACATAACACATAAAACAACCATAAAGGAAAGAAATCATTTTCACATTCCAATCACATGATATCATTTCAATATATTGATATAAAAAATTAGTATAAAACATTAATAAATAATTATTTTTAATTAAAGTGCCCTATACCACTTTGTAACTTTTAAAAGAATTTTTTGACTTTGAAAAACTCATGTAAATATAAATAATTAATTAAAATAATTTCTAAAACATGGATATGAAATAGATGAATTTCAGAGATTAAATCTTTAAAACTTTTATAATTATGTTTTAGTAAAATAATCCCTTATCACTTGAGAAGCACTTGAATAAAAATAATTAAAAAATTAACATCAAAGGAAATTATAAATATCATAGGAATATAGAAATTCATGATATAAAATTTCACATTATATTTATATAAACCACATTGGATAATAAAGATTTATAATATCAATATATTCCTCAATGAACGGAGATTGAGACGTAGTCCCTTAAGAAAATTTGGTACCTTACATCGTCACTTAAAAACTTAGTAATTGAGTTGATGAGAGAGAAAAGGGTCTCTCATAAATATTAAATAAAATTTACAGAAATTAGGATATATAATAACATTTCCTAAAATAATAAAATAGAAATAAGAATTCATAACATTAAATAATTCTTTGACTAAATGTGGACTGTGAAAGGTTCCCTTCCCTCAAATCTGACTTGTCTCGTATGTTCCTTATTCTTCATGAATAATAAACTTAAGTAAATTTATACTTGATTTAGAACCATTTTAAATTTTATTATTCCTTTTTTATGACAAATTATCTTGATAAAAAAAGTATTTAATTATTTTAGTTCATTTCTATCAATTTTTCGATGTTCAGATCTTGAGTAAAAAAATAAACTTGTTATAATTACCTATTGTTCATGTGGAGAAAAGTCCATTATCCCCAAATTTTTATTCATGATTTAAATATCATATATATCATGTATATATTTATTTATATATATTATATATGTATTTATAATAGTCCATAACATTTGAATATTAGAAAAAGAAAAGCACCATTCAGAGAGACGGTAAGGTGTACGCACTCATGAACGCTACTTTTATTTCATTTTTTTCATTTGTAAAGGAATGAAAACTAAATGATTCATAGGATTATTATAATTCAAATACAATATATATGTTATTTATATTACATAAGTTCATTAATTCCATAATTTATACATTCCATGTATAGCATTAACGAGTTATATCTCTTTATGGGAGTGGTAGTCCTCACTCCTCAAATGAAATTATCGTATTTATAAAACATGAAAAGGATAAAGGTATGTTATAAATGATTTTTACTGAAGAATATTGATAATATAAATATCCTAAATATCATAACTAATTACAGTTCCATCATAATGGACACTATGAGATCTTGTAGGATAATATTGAACAATCATCGTTTCGTGAGGCAGTAGTTTGCAGTCCATAGAAAAAGTATGTTCTATACCCATTAGACGGAGCTGTGTGTAAGTGTAGTTCTAATAATTATCATCAAAAAAAAATATTACATTTAGAATATTTTTTTTTGTTATTTATAAAATAAAAATAATTGAATAGGGAGTGAATAATTAGTATAATGGAAAGGAATTTCAGATTTGATGTTACCTCTTAAAACGTGTAACTCTCTTTGATTTGAGACAAAAGAATTTCTTGAATTTCCTTAAAACTAAGGTAATGATTAAAGGTGGAATATTATGATGTTTACAGATTCATGGAAAAGATTTTTGATATGCCAAGGGTCTTTAGAGGTGTTTGTAGTGAGTTAGAGGTAATGTCCTTTTATAAGAGGATGTTCTCTTTATGATAGTTTGAATGTATTATTCTATTATAAAATTATTTTCAATTCCACAAGGTCCAAAACTCATTAAATATGAATATAAGATGACTATAAGTATAACCTAAATCATCCCATAATAAATTTATAGGTTTTGGATATTTTTTAATCCCTATAATTGTTTATTTAACCCTTTTTTTACTCTTACCATTGTATCAATAATTCAACACTTTGAGAATCAAAATACATACCAAATCATGAAAAATATAATATTAAAGAGTCCATAATAACATTTTATTCTTACAATATCTATTTTTTCTAATATTCTATTTTTTTAATTTTATAATATTTAATAAATTATTTAATATTTTAAAATATGAATTTTTTCAATTTTAAAACTATTTATATCAGGGATTTTTTTAAAAAAAGAATACCAAATTGATTGATTCGAAAAGCTTCATTAATAACAATATAACATGTAAATATCATTGAATAAAATTCCTGGATGATATCAAAATAAGCAAATTATATTTATTTTAATATTTAGAATATCGTTTATTTAAATCCTTTATCGTCGCGATTTTTTCATAATTAAATTTATTTATTTAACGTCTAAAAATTATAAATAAAATATCATGATGTACTAAATATTTTTATATATCTAATGATTATTTATAGTCCAAAATATCACTTATATAACCCCATATAAAAAAAATTACTAAAAGAAATATTTTTATGTTACATTTTTCGTAACATTAAATTAATAGTTATAAAATATCATTTTCACGTAAAAGTGGCTCTATGGGGTCCCAAAATCGACCCAAAGATACGCATGGTCGGACATGTATCATCCAATAGGGTTACGATATGTTTTAGATTTATTTAATATTTTTATAATATTATTTTTGTACCGTTATTTACTAGATTTACCCTTTAACCAGGATAAATAAAATATTCAAAGAAGTTACGATTAATAATGTCTCAAAATAAAAGTCTCCTATTTACAAAATTTCGACAACCTGATTCCAAATATAGAATAAAATTTTCCAAATTCAAAATACAAAAGTTGCAGAAATTAATTTGAAAATTATTCCTCCTGTCAAAACCAAAAATCTTGTTTTTACGAAGTAAAAACTACCAAAAGATTGACATGTCCTTATGTTCAATTTCAAAGTGAAATTATATTCAATGACAAAAATTGGATTAAATTATAAAAATATAATATTATTACAATTTAAACCCCATTAAAATGATAGAATAATCATATAAATAAATTCTATTAAAAGACATTTTTGATTAAAAATGTAGTTTTTTGCACTATTCATCAAAAATAAACATTATCAAAAAAATACCAAAATTTTACAAAAATTACATTTTGATGTCCCAATTCTTAATATGAAGTTTCTTTTATAAAATGGGACATGTAAAATTGACAAAAACTAGATTAAAAAAGGCTTCTCTATCAAAACGTGGTAAATCAACCTTTTAAAGAATATTAGAGTATTTCAAGCTTAAAATCAGAATCATTCTTATTTTAAGACTCTAAAATTTGTTGGATAAAAGTAAATAACATTTAACAAACATGTGTAATCATATTGTAGTTAGTTCTACTCTTTCCTAATAATTGAATGTCTGTCCATTAATTACCATTTAAAATAATAATATTATTAAATTATTTTTCGGTATAATTCAATGTTCTATACAATGAAAGATGTCAATGAAACCCATTGTTGAGTTTTGAGTACGATATCAGAAATATCATCCCCATGAAATTAAAATTAATATTTAATTCAAAAATATTAATAAATATCAAAATTTCATATTCTTTGTTCATATAGGATGTTATAGTAACTATGGAAAATCAATATGGAATAGTGCATAACCATAAAACATTACATTCAATAGACAACATGAGTTCAACGTGAATCCATGGATAATATTAACATATAAATAACCAGTATAATGGGAATTGAATTATTAATATATTAAATTCATCATTCTAGACAATCATGATCTTACTGCTAAAGTGTCATTCAATATATCATGAATTCTACAATCAAGGGTTCATTCGAGACATTAATATTAAATGGTATGGGTAAAATAGACACCATATAATGGTGAATTAATGTTATTTTGCCTCATGATAGAAATAGACGCATCAAAAGGTCAATATATAAGTGTTCCCCATCCATCACATGCACATATAATGTATTCCTCGTATATTTAATGGTTACTAAATTTTAATCTCATAATGACTTGAAAATTAAAAATTATCAATTCTAAATCAAGAATATAGAACATTTAATCATTCAATTAAATAAAATTCTTAATTGTATTCCTTAAATTTATTGCATATATATAAATTTTATATTATAAATAAAACATCAAAGAGGTGGAAATGATACTGTATAACCCAATGAAACTAAAAATATTTACCTGAATGAGAAAATAATGTAATGAAATGATTTGGATGGAGAGGGAATTTTATCTTTAGAATGTTAAAAAATAATAAAATATAAAATACTAAATGATAAAATCAACCCATCAATTAATAAAAAAATTATTCTTTGTATTAAAACAATGCCATTGAGAAATAAAAAGTAATATAGAATAAAATCTTAAAAAATACCTTCTATGTTACATGGTGTGAGAATATAGTAATAAATCATTTTGAAAAAAAATCCTTCATTTAATAACACAATCCACCTTATTGAAAATTTTAAAATCTTAAAAAAATTCATTGAATAACGATAAAAACATATCCAGGAATCTGATAAAATAATAATGCTCATGGAGGAATGAAATTCCATTCATGTTGTATACGTGAAAAAATATTCTATTCAGACTATTGTAAATAATGAAAACATTATCAATTTCAAAAAATAACGTTAGAAGATTCTTAATTTGAACATTTTTAGTAAATTAAATGGTACATGAAAATGACCTAAATAAAGCGTTTGAGTTTAATTAAGAACATTATTGAAATAATATGAAGAAGATGGATATGGACGAAAAAGACTCCCTACCAAAAGAAGAGATAATGACGACATCACATACATTTAACTTTAATTTGAATATTGATCCAAAAAGAGATGAAATTGATCATGTAAACCCAAAAAAAATATAGGAGAATGAAATATTTAAATATTAGGATATTAGTATCATATAATTTTCCCAAATTAAATATGAACTTATACAATCATGAAAAAAATTAGATTATAAAAAAATCACTTTCCTTGTTTATCTACTTAGTTTTATGAGTATTATCCTCCTATATAATGATTTTGTAATTTTTAATTACTCATAAAAATTTCATATTCATACTTATAATACCATAAGTTATTAACATATAATATGTCACCACCTCTTAGTTAACAATTCTTCATTAAAATCCTTATTATAGTGGTTATGTATTGAATTTCTCATGTATCTTTCTGTTTGGAAATATCAATTTTTACATCATGGTCAAGGTTTAACATTTTAAAAAATAGGAACCATGATATAAATATAATATTTATTTATAAAATTAACGACACAAATATGTTGAGATAGTTGTTTTTACAAACACGTGTGTGATAATTTCATTTGACATTAGTTAGAAGAGTATTAAAGAAGGTTATATATTAACATTAAAAAAGAATAATTATATCTATATTAATTATCTACTGGGAATGGTGTTGATGAATAATGATATAATTCTATTTGTGGAGGTGATAGTATGAATTTATTTTCAAGTGATGCATTCAATTCCCATTTTACATAAAAGGCATGGATAAAGGTTGTTCCATAAAAATAATAGAATTAAATTATATTTATGATACTATAATAATTATTCTAGGAAGTATGCAATATATTTTGAAGTGGTGTGAGAAAAAATATACTTCAAAAGACTCATTTAACCTGATTACTAACTCAATGAGATACCACCTATGGTAGACACCTTAATCATTATTAGTATGGTCTTATAGGAAGAAAAAATGCTCTATGACCTGGGTAGGGAATCTTGGATGGTATTTTTATAGTTATTTCCTAACATAATTGTCTCTATTTTTTTTAATAAGATTTGGGATGGTGTCCCATTTTATAGCTGAGGTGTGTGGAAATCTTTTAAATAATTTAAATATTATTATATATTATATATATTACTTAAATAAAGGGGATAAAAATTATCAATATTTATAATTTTAGATTCTTAAGGTAGAAATATTTTTAACCAATATAATTTTAACAAGTTATTATGTCATTTTAACCCATAATATTTTAGTTTAACTCCTTTTGAACACATTTTAAAATTTATCATCATAATGATTTTGTACTTAAATTAATATTGATTATAACTAAAAAATTCACTTTTCCAATTTTTTAAATTTTAAAAGAATGTTTAAAAATTTTCAAAATATTTTATCAAATTATATTTTTAAAATTTGTTGAAGAAAATTTAAAAAGATATAAATAAAATGTGATTTTTTTGGAAAATTCACTTTTAAATCAAATAAGGAATTTATTCTAATTTTTTGATAATGAAAAACCATTTTAAAAATTTAAATATATTTCATTTAATTAATTATGTAAAATATTAATAAAATCTTTCAACATTAGATTCTATTTTTTTACAAATACATTGTTCATTAAAAAATGAGTTACTGAAAAACATTTGTCATTTTACTTATAATTGGTTTTATCTTTATTTTTAATTAATAAAAAAACTAATATTGACTATACATGTTAAAAAAATATTATAAGTAAAATGAAATTTTAAAAAATAATACACTATTAAAATATAACTAATAATTAATTTCTAGGGGAATATTTCAAAAATTCATTGTACTTTTATTTCAACATAGTAATTTAAAAAGAGATATTTTCCCTAAAAAATTATAAATTTTGTGCCCTAAAATATAAAAAAGTGAATTAAAATATATATTATTTATAAAAAAATTTAAATTTAATAATTGAAACTTTTGTACTGTAATACCAGTTAGTCAGGTTGTGTCAAATTGGTGTAATTGTGGTTAAGTCCAAGGATTATTTTTTTGTCAGCAGTCTTGTAATAATTGGATCGAAAATTTCGGGAAATGATGTGGTGGTGTTTTTTGGTTTCGAGAGTAGAGAACCCATTGATATTTTAATAGGTACTTCATCTATTTATTAGGAATATGATAATATATAGATCGATTTAGAACTCTAAGGTACGAGTTATAAGAAAAATTTTGGATGATACACACATCATATAATAGTATATTGTGATCTCCAATTTCTTTTCTATGTCAGTGAAAATAGAGTATTTTCATATATATTGTTGAATTATTCTTTAAAATTATAGATTATAACTATAGATATAACTAATGTATTTAGAGGCAGGGTCATGAAAATAATTTTTTTAGTTATTAAGCCTGTCACCATAAATCAGTTTAGTGATGAGATATTGATTCCAAAAATCGACTGATGTAAATCATTTCCTTTTCAGTGGTAGAAGCATGTCCACGCTTGTTATATAGTGTACACCTTCCAATATAATGAATGGTAGTTAATATTTATGGGACTATTCATATCTTGATTATGTTTTATGTGTATCTATTGGTTGTGCATTAAAGTATACATATATAAGTTGTTTGTAAACATGCATATGATGTGTGAAATATATATATTATATATTATATATATTTAAAATTTAATAAATTCATATGATGTGTGCATATTGGTTTTTTATATAATTTTATTAATTTATTGAAATAAGATTACTAATTATTCGTAATAGTCTAAATTCATGAGACGTGTTTTAAAGATTGGGCATTTGGATAATTATATATGAGTAGAATAGTTCTATTTCATTAGTATGGTTAATGGTGATACGATAATCAATTTGATGAAAATATTTCTATCAAAACTATATTCTTCAAAACATGTTGTTTATAATTTCATAATGAAGGTTCTATAAACCCTTTATCATTAGGGTATCCTCATTATAGGATCATGGAAACATCATCTAGTGTGATCCATCGGAGACAATAGATATAGAATAAATTATTCATACTAATGTCTCTCAGACATTATAATGAGATCAAAAGGAGCGAAGCTACTATAAATGGTAGTAAAGTATTTTATGTTTTATAGTTATATTACATGATTGATTTCTTGAAGAAGGATCATCATATGTTTAGGTTGTTTTCATCTACCGATAATGACTAGATGATTAAACAAACTCCATAAGTGTAATTAAATATTGTTTCTTCAAGATTTAAATTCATTTTATACATTTTTCTTCTTATAATGATGTATTTTACAACATATATGTAGTTTTTTCTCCCTTTATATTGAATTGGTTCTTAAAAATGGGTTTTGGGGTCATCCTTACATGGATGGCCTATATAAAGGTTACCTATAAGATATCATTTTATAATTTTATCTATGTAGTGGTAAACTTGATGTTTTATTTACACAACATAGAGTATTTATGTGCATGTCCAAATAGAAGGTCCTCATAAAGGTACCCAATGTTCTTCATATAGGTAATCTCAATTCCACCATTATGAAAAGTTGAATATTATTGGATTATATTTTTAATAAGGTATATGTAATGTTAAATAAGTTTTTCCTTTACAAAGATTTTCAATGTAAATATATTCCCCAACCTTAAACATTACATAATCTTTAGTTAAGTTAATAATTTTACTTTCAATAACATCAATGATATTTTCTGGTTTAGATCTTAACTTATACATGTCAACATGATTATTACAAAGTATACACTTCAACTTGTTGTCTATTTTTTCATAAATCAAAATCATTTAAAAAAACATGGTTTCGTTTCATGCTCATACATCGTAATTTTTACATGATCCCATCTATGACTATATTATCCTTTAAATCCAATAAAAAACAATTAAAACATGGCATGAGCATAAATAGATCAGTAATGGATACAAAAATGATGAAAACCATTATATTTCTGAAAGTATGTAATTCTTGAATACATTATCGTATTGTAATACCTTTCAACATGATGAAGTAGTAAATACTCTTCATCAAATATAGGCTCATTTCGTACCTTTTTGTAACCAAAATATTACTATAAAACACATATAAATCACACATAACATATAAAATGTATGTTGGGATGTAATCATACTTAATTGGAATAACTATACAACTGACTTCCACAGATAACATTTCTACAAATAGATTAGCCATACAACTAACTTACATAGCCAATGCATTAGATGTTATAACATAACCACCCATCCTTAGTTTATCACAGATCCTCCCATAATTGATTTTTCATGTAACTAATATTCTTTGGATTATCACGTAATATCCTATCAAATTTCCATGTACCATTATATATTCACAAAACATAAATGATTTCAATTATCATCATTTCACTCCTGAAATTTCATTTGCAATCACAAGAAATCATTTCAAGATATTGAAATAGTCAATCCATTTTCAAAACCATTCTCAATAAAAAAACAAACAAAAATGATATAAGGGATTTATTTTCCTTTAAAAAAAATTTAAATCTTATAGAGGATGTCGAATATAAAATAATGGTTTCGACGGTGTAGAAGTCTTTACCGCCACATATGTTAAAACATTATTTTTGTTGTTTAGTACAATGTTTGTAGAAAAATGGATCCCTTTAAATTAGAATTAAAATTGATTTATTATACACCTTATAAAATAAGTTGACTTATAGTATCAAAATACACCTCAATGAATTGAGATATAGATTCATTCCCTTACCTCGATTCCGACGTGTCTCATTTTTTCATTATATTCCTCTAAATCGGGTACCTCCTTTTAATTTGAGCCAAAAGGATTTATTCAATTGCCTTATTCACAAGAAAAAGATTATATAAGTAAAGGAGGGATTTTATGAGCTTATTTGAGATTAATGTGTTAAATCCATGGGATTGAGAGGTGTTATAATGTGGGTAGACGTAGTTGCCTTTTATTTGAGGGAGGAGGGGCACTTTAGAAATGTCATGAAAAATTATTTTATTATAAACTTATTTTCGAATTATAATAGATAAAAAGTGATATATTTAGAGTATAAGATTAGTATGGGTCCAAATACTCACAACGAAAAGGTTTTAGATAGGTTTATGTCACAAACATAACCTTATCTTTTAGATTTAACCCTTAGTTAAATAAATTAAATCTTACCATGCCCTCTTGTATTTCTATACTATATGATTAATATAGTTATTATAAAATGACAAGAGAACCTCAAATAGATCATTAATGAAATTTGTAACATTATCTAAATCAGATGAAAATCGTATATTTTTATGATTATTATATCATTTAATAAAATAGTTTTTGTTTTTAAAGCACATTTATGTCAATTTTGACAATATTTAGTAATTTATTTTTGTTAATGTCATAAAAACATGATTCATTGAAAAAAATCATTAAAATAAAGATGAAATGTTATAATCATCCATAAAATTCGTTTATGGGATAAAAATTATTAAATTACTATTATTTTAATATTTATAATATTATTTATTTGAATCATTCGTTAATATGTTAATCGTTGCATCATCATTGTCTCAAAAATAAATTTTTCTATACAATATGTAAGATTTATAAATAAAATACCATTATTTAGGAAATATTTTAATATTTATAATTAATATTTATATCCAATGACATCATTTATTTTACCCTATATTAAAAATGGTTTAGTAAGAAGATTCATGTTTTTTTATATTTCTATTTAAATTAATTTAATTATTATAACATTTCAATATCACACCCAAGTGGCTCCAAAATGCCAAAAGTTTAGCCACATGATCTTTTTATCACCCATGAATCATCAAATAATATTAGGAAATGTGTTACTGTAGTTTTGTGTTATTGTAATACTATGTTTACCCTTATTTACTAAATTTACCCTTTAACGGCTGTAAATAAAAATAATTATTGATGTTACTATTCATAATTTCCAAAAATAAAAGGCACCTATTTACAAAATTTGAAAATCTTAATTAAAAATATGTAATACATTTTTCTAAATTATAAACATTGAATTTTCATTAATTAATGTAAAATTTATTATCATTTTCAAAACCAAAAAGCTGGTTTTTAAGAAGTAAAAACCGTCACAAGATTGACACGTGTTTATATCCAATTTAATTGTGAAATTACTTCCATTGAAAAACATTCTATGAAATGATAAAAAATAATCAAAATATACTTTAAAACTAATTAAAATAATAATATCATAATAAAAATAAATTATATGAAATGATGATTTAAATTAAAAATGCAATATTTTTTCACTATTCATTAAAATATGAATTTTATCAGAAAAAATCATAATTTTAATCAAATTAAATATTGATTTCCCAATTCCAAATAAGAATTTTATTTTGTTAAATATACCATATAAAAGTGTCAAGACATGATTTAAAAATGAATCATCATCAAAAGGTGGTAAAATGACCTTTTAAAAATATTAGAGTATTTTATGATTTAAATACAATTCATTCACATTTTAATACTCTAAATTTTATTGGATAAATGTAAAAAAAATATAAAAACCATGTTTAATCATATTTTAGTTAGTTATGTATATTTCTCCCAGTATAATGTCTTGACATTTACTACCATTTAAAAAGAAAAAATTATTATTGTATTATTTTGCAGTATAACTGAGTGTTGTGTGCAATGTATGATTTCAGAGAAACTGATTATTTTCTGTCGACTAAGATATTAGAAAAAGAATCTATATTAATGTATAATTAATATCTTATTAACAAATATTAATATATATTAAAATGTATTGTTCTATAAATACGTATGTTGTTACATCATTCCACCATTTTGGAAATTGTATCCCTATAATGTTATAAACTTATCAAATTAGTTGGGTGTATTTCTATATTATAGATTATTATATTTCCATGTTTCCTCTTCAACCAAATGGTTTTTCCAAAAAATACTTTCCTGATTAATTTCTTTATTCCGCAAAACTTTTTATCTGAGGATTTTATTTTTTACGTGTTGTTCCCCATAAGAAAGAATATCTTTCAGCTGAATTACTTATAGACTCAAAACATGTGATGGATCTAGTATATAATTCCATAACATTGAATCATGAAAAAAATTCTGTAACTGGGATAAAGTTGTTGGTAAAACCACTTGGAATGAAACTTACCCATCTTTATCTAGAATTTCATTGGGTCCAATTAACCGTGGACTTCGCTTCCCTTTCTTACCAACACATGTTAAACTCTTCTATGGTGAAACATTGAGAAAGACATGATCACCTACCTAAAAAACCCTTCCTATAATTATCCATATAACTTTTATGCCTACTACATGTTGTCCTCATATAAATATAAATATATTCAACTTTAGCATCCATATCATGTACAAATTCTAGTCCCATCAACTTTCTTTCACCTTCATCATCCCAAAAACATGGAATTTGACACCACAACCCATATAATGCCTCAAATAGTTCCATCTGTATAGTAGAATGAAAATTTTTTTTATAAGAAAACTCCACCAAAGAAATATATTTATCCCAATATCCTTGGAAATCCATTGAAAAAAATATAGCATATCATCCAACCTATAAATTTTTCATTTTGACTTCCCATCTGATTGAGGATGAAAAGTTGTACTGAAATTTAATTCAATACTGAACGACATCTGATGGCCATTCCAAAAGATATAAGTGTACCTAGGATCATGATCAGATACAATTCATAGGGTAAACCCATGTAACCTAACTATCTCTTTAATATACAATTGATAATGTTGATGTTGAGACAGATTATCTCGAATAGAATGAAAATGAGCAGATTTAGTCAATATATCAACAATAACCCAGATTGCATTATTACCATGATATTTCTTTAGTAATACCACAACGATGTCCATAGATAAAATTTATATCTTCCATTATGGAACTTGAAAAGGACGAGTCACCCCTTTGGAAACTATCGTTCTTCTTTCACATATTGAAAAGTAAAACATTTTGTTGTAATGCCACCAATATTATTTGTCATTCCATCCCACCAGTAATACTCCTAAAGATATTTGTACATACTATTACTTCCAGGATGAACTGATAATAGTGAATTATATGTTTCACATAACAACTCACTCTTCAAATTTGAATCACAAGGTACACATATTATTTTCCCAAATCTCAAAACATAATCATTATTAATGTGAAATTTAAGTAACATACCCTTTTGAACCATTTCTACTTTTTTCTTCAACACACAGTCTTCCTTCCACACTTGATTAATTCTGTCTGATAGAAATGATTTCATTGAAACCTAAACAAAATTGAAGAATTTTCTAAATCAACAACATCCATTCCAAAATTCATTAAATAATTTACCAATGCATCTTGTTCCAAACGTAACATGGTTAATATAAAATTAACCTTTCATCTCGAAGCATCTTCCATATTATTTTCTTTTCATGGAAGGAAATGAATCGTGAAATCATAATACTAGATTAATTATAGCCATCTAATCAGCACCATGTTAAATTATTTCTAACTGAATATATACTTAAACCTTTTTTGATCAGTATATATTTCATATTTTACTACATAAAAATGATTCCTCCAAATCATTAATTTAAAAATAATAGTAGTTAATTACAAATCATTGGTAGGGTATTTTAATACACGAGGATTCAATTGACATGAAGAATATGAAATTACCTGATCATTTTCCATTAAAACACAACCAATTCCTTTCAATGGATAATACTTGTAGATAACAAAACTGACCATTCCTAAAAGGCATAGCCAAAACTGGATCATTAGGAAATATTATTTTCAGTTCAAGAAAACAATCATCACATTATTTTATCTAGATGAAATCAACTCCCATATGTGTTGACATAGTTATTTGGCCATATAACTATAAAATTATTTCAACAAACCTTTGGTAATAACCCATTAATCCAAGAAAACTATAAATCTATGTGATATTAATAGGTCTTGGGAAATCATTAACAACTTTAGTTTTAGAAGGGTAAGTAGTTATGCCATCTTTAGAAACAATAAGTCAAAGGAATGATTTTTTTTGAATCCAAAATACACTCTTATTAAAAATTACATATAGATTATTTTCATTTAATGTTTTCAATACAATCCTTATGTGACATTCATGATCCTCCATGATTTTAGAGTATACAAAAATTTCATCCATAAACACAACCACAAACTGATCCAGAAACTATTCAAAAACTCCAGTCATAAGATTCGTAAATATATATGTTGCATTAGATAACCCATAGATAATAAATGCAAACTCATAATTTCAATATCTCATTCAAAAAGCTGTCTTTCAAATTTCATCATCTTTCACCTTCATCGTATGGTACCCAAACCCCAAATCAATCATCGCAAAATACTGAGCTCACTAGAGATGATAAAACAAATAATCAATATGAGTTAAGTTATACATGTTCATAATATTTATGTTATTCAGGGATATTTAATCAATATATAGTATTATAGAACCATCTTTCTTTTTCACAAATAAAATCAGACCACCCCATTGTAAAGTGATAGGTCGAATGAAACCTTTATCAAGTAATTATTACAACTATTTTTTCAATTCCACTAGTTCTACTTGGGCCATTCAATAATGGGGTTAATAAATAGGCTTTTCATTAGTCACCAAATCAATAGTAAATTCAACCTCCGTATTAGGAATAACACCTATAAATTCATCTAAAAAGCATATGTTGTAACACAAGGATGTTTTTATGAAATATTTTCAATAAAAAGTTTAATTCTTCAATAACACGCATTGCCCACAATTGTGTGTTTAAAAAAACAGTGAGACTCCATTTTTATAAAATTACCATTATAGACTATCCATTATGTTAGTTGGGATATGTATATCAATCTTATGAAAATGCATTAGGAATTCATTGGCTACTAAATATTTATGAAAAATATAATTCAATTATATATTTATTTTTTTGAGTGAATTAATATTGGAATCAAATTAATGAGATATATATTTTATATACCTATTAAAATATTTTTTATATTTATATAATTGATATTTTTTTAATTGGGAATGAATAAATCCTATTAGATGTATAAAAACCAATATATTTTAAATTTGTAATTTTACGCCTTTGAATGGAGAACCCATTTTAAATTAATTATTTTACACATTAATTATTTCTATATAAAAACATAAAAATTTTCATCTTATGTGGGATATAAAATTTACATTGGATGAATTTATCATATTTTTCTAATAACTTTCATGTTTTGATGAATAGTAAAATACACTAAATTTTATAAAAACATAATTTTTTCATCAAAATAATTTACATGGTAAAATTATTATATTTTATGGGTTTAAAGTATAAATAGAATATATTTTGATAATTCAATATAATTTATTTCATTTAAATTAATTTTATGCTCAATTATGATTTTAAAACATTTTAATCTTGTGCAATGTTTTTTCGTTTAAAACTTGTTCTCTCTTTCCAATAACAAAATTAATTTTAAATTAATTAATAAAATGTATCTATTTTGAATTTTGAAAAAATGATTCCATATTTGGAATCAAGGGGTCCAAATTTTGTAAATAGATTCTTATTTTGGGCATTATGAATAGTAACATCAGTAATTTTTATTAATAAGGAAAAAGTGTAAACCAGGTAATTAAGGGTAAGAATCCTATTAATAAATTAACCTACCAATTGTATTAATATTAATGGAAGAATTTATTTCATCCTAAATCATCCTTGGGTCAAAATGGTATCCATTTCAATCCTCTTTGATGAGATTAGGACACTTAATATATTTAATATAAACAAATGTTTAATATGTCTCACTCAAATTTTAAAAAATAAATCATTTTTAATATAAAGTAATAAAAAATATATTTTTAATTATAAATACTCATTTTAGAGATCTAATGATTTCCATTATCATGGTAATTTATTTGTAATTTTTAGGTAGTACATTATTTCTTTAAAAACGTATACATTAATGGTGCATAAATAATTTAATTGATGAGAAATCAATAATATAGTTTTTATTAAAATAATAATAACCATTAAAATAACCAAAAACCTGACCAAATCTTATTGGTTATGTATATATCAACCCAAATCATCCAATGGTCGATTTATGGACCATTTGGAGCATTATATGAGGGACTACGACACTTATATTATTTTATTTAAAGTGATTTTAATGATGTCACCATCCGAATTTAATAAGTATAACATTTTAAATATTGGATTTTCTAGATGATAAATTTGAATAAAATTATTCTTCTGAAATCTAGTAGATTTAACTTAAAATTATTATTTTGTGTTTAATTTTCATTAAAAAAATTATTATATTAAATATTTACACAGAATAGTTGTAGTATGTATTTTATGAAGGGAAATATCAAATAAATGTTATTAAAAAATTTAAATTAAATATAATTTTTTATAATTAACATGTCTAATAAATTTTGAATATTACCTTGACCTCCTAAAAATATAATAAAACATTTTCTTCAAAGTTATCTTTTTATATTAATATTTTTTAAAATCAATTAATAGAAGAGTGAAAACAGATACTGTTGATTATTTATCAAAATATTGTATTACTAAATTATTTAAAAATAATTATACATTTTTTAAAATATATATAATTATTATTATGTGGTATAAAATGATCTAATTTATTTATTTATGGTATATTTTACGTAAAATAAGTAAATATTTTACCATTTTTATATTGAATTTCTTTTACCCTTGTGAAACATTTAATAGAATAACAAAGTGTTAATTAAAATGATAAGGATTAAATTGACATAAATACTTTCCCATATTTTATTGGTTAATGAGATTACAACCCTATCTCAAAATCATTATAGAAATTGGTACATTTTCATAGTTTTTATGGAGGTTTTATTTTATTATAAATTTCTGTTTATCGAGTTTCCAAAAATGACCCTCACCTCAATTATAAAAGCACACCTCCTCCCTCACCTCTTCACTTAAATATGAGCATTTATGGCCGAAAATACCCTACCCTTTCCTTTATAACCATCCCTATTTACATTATAGAGGTTCTGGTAATCTAAAAATACCATCTCTAGTTCTCTATGTAGAGATTTAGAGGAAGCATGTCGAGGAAGAGGTAATTTGTTCTACTGATTCTTTAAAACATCTTTCTTCTTTTAATTCATCTTAATTAGTTTTTTAATTATAATGTAATAAAATTAGTATCACTCATATAATTATATATTATTAAAATTATGAATCAATCGTATTTCAACTTCTATTCATTCTCTGAAAAATGAAGTCACCACCTGTGCGTACGTACGACATACCGCCTCCACGTCGTGGTGTAATATGTCCCCCCCCCACATTACGTGGATGGATATAATGATGGAATTCATAAATATATATGATTATTATAACATTATACTGATTTTGAAATATTATACACTATCCACTTTAATACCATTAAACAATTATGGGAATGATATCATCGCTCATTCGTACGTACGACCTACCGTCTCCACAATGCGATGTGATTAATTCTACATGATCTTAATTAAAAAAGGAATATATACATTAATTTAATGAATAAATATGATATATATTATAATAATATCATATTGTAAATTATATAACTATATCCTAAGAAATGGAACAAGATCTTATCCAACAAAACATGCATAAGAACATAACACAGTTAATATATGAAAAATAGTTGACAGTGAAATGTTACTGATAGAAAGATGATAATATGATCATATAAGATATGATAAAAATTAATATTATTCTATAAAAAGTTAATAAAATTATTTAAATCATTTTACAAGAGTTTCAAATACATACGATGGATATCAGACCTAAGGTATGGAATAATTTCGCAATCTCATTTTTTTTAAACGTAAGTATTTACTGGGGTATATTTAACTACCACATCCATGTTTCAAAAATATGTAATTTGATTTATATTCATATAGAATTTTTTAATGTCAATCTTACTCATTGTTGAATTTTTATTTAATGTTATTAAAGAAATATCTTGTTCTTTTTCAAAACAATGTACTTTTTGACATTACCGGCAAAGGTATTAGAAGAATGTTTATTTTAACTTATACTTAATTATGAGATTTTTATAATATTAATAACACTTTATTTACATGAAACATCCTTTACACGATTTCATTTTTATTTTAAAGTAAATTATATTCCTTTAAATTTATGATGCATTTTGATTAAATAATTTTTTTTGAAGAATAAATAATTTTTTCCTCAAGAATTAATTTCTAGTTTTTTATCAAGATTATTTTCAATCTAAGATAACACTCATTAAATAGCGTTATGTTTCTATCCCTATTATTACTATTATTTGAATGTGTTAATTATGGATAAATTTCTTTATGGATTATGTTATGATGGATTGATTTTTAAGAAACCCATTTTATTTAATAGGATATTCTATGATTAATTATTTATGTATTTGTGGCACACTTAATAATGATTTCATTATGAGATGGGTGGGACCTATATCACTCACCAATACATTAGTTAATATTTATATCTCATGAGATAGACATGAATATAGTGGAATGTAAATTTGGTTCAATAATACAGGGCCAGAATGACATGTAATATCAGTTCAGTATTGGAAATTGTTTTCTATGATGGTCTTGTCAATGAGCCTTGACTAATATGAAATAATATTATATGTTTATGTGTATGCCAAAAAACATCATGTGTTTTGTTATGACTTTCTTTGGGATCTTTTCAATTGATTGCTATGAAATTTTACCACATGGCATGATATCACGATATTTCATATGCAGGATAAGACTGCAAACTTTTATATTCTTTTGTCTTATTATTATGACATGATTGATATTTCCCTTATTTAACCTTAATGAGAATTTAAAATCACCATTTAATATTTTTCTTTTACATAGGCCGTGAAGATGGGTATTAAGTATTATATGTCTAAAAGGATTATATTTTTGAAGATATAAGCGGGAGACAATGAAGATGTTTTATAAACATGTTGTTTATGTTTCCTAATTTCTGAGGACACTATACATATAAGTTCTTATCAGGGATTTATTATAAGTTTTCATGAATATAAATCAATTTTGATGTAATAATAATGAATTTAATTTATGGGTATTTATAGTTGGTATCAGAGGGAAGGCATAATTAACCTATGGAAACAGGGATGAGAAAGCCTTAGTAAAAACCCTAAAGATATGTCTATGTATAGGTTATAATCCTATTATTTTAGAAATTACCATGAATAACCTAGGATAAAACCTAAAGTGTCTTAAATTGAAATTTTATTCTTTATTATGTGATTTAACCATTATGATTAGTGTTTCCCAAAATATGCTTCTTAGTTTTAGTCAATGGTTGCAACCTGAAGGAACCATGTTAATGCTGAATGTGAAAGGTAGTGCAATTATTGTCCTCCTGAGCAACCAAATGTTATGAGAGATTGAATGAAAAAACATATAACTATTCTCATAAAAAATTCTCAATCTATGAATCATGTAGTAATTCAAAATAAGAAAAGGAGTACAAACATTCTGTTGAGTCCTTTATGAGGCAGCATCAACCTTCATTCAGTGAGTCTTATGATCGATTTGTGCCTGAACAATGGATCAATACCACTAAAAGGATATTTTCTGTTCTAAAATGTTCTGAATCTGATAATTTCATCATATTTTTATATTGGTTGGAAGGTGAAGCTGATCAATTGAGGAATGATATTAGGAATATGAGGCAAAGATATGAAATTGAGTCCATGGAATGGGATGAGCTCAAGATATTTTTTTTCAATAAGTAATTTCCTCGTATTATTTGAAAAAAGATAGAGAATGAGTTACTTGAGATTAATCTAAAGGATGATGAATCCATTGGTATCTATGAAGAAAATTTTATATGACATGAAAGATATGCTTCTGGAAGTATTATCTATCCTGAGAGTAAAATTGATCCATTATTTAGTGGCTTAAATCCATGTATTCTAATGGAATTTTCCATAAGGTAAATTAATATCTATGAGGAAGTCATTATATGTGATCTCAATCTTGAGATGTATATTGTAGTAACCAATAATTATTATGATTTTGATAAGAAGATAATAATGGAATTAAATGGAAAATCTAAATTCCACACTAAAATGAAGATCAATTTTCCATCATACTCAATGTGTGAAACGAAACATGGAGGAAATTGTCTCAAAGGGTCTATTAAATGTTTTATGTGTTAAAATTAAGCTCATTAGGTAGTTGAATTCTGATGATATTGAAAAAATATTTCTAATGATTCCAATAGAGAAAAGGCGACACATATTACACATCATACACTTCAATGATACACGTGAAAGGAAATGGATAACTATGATAACAATTTCCCTAATCCAAGGGTTATTTATGATGATCGATGTCAAAAAACTATTAAAGCCAATTACAAAGGATTCACACATGAAATTATGATCGGTGGTGTGGAGTACAAAAAATATATGTTCAATGGTACATTAATCATCCAATCTAAAGTAGAAATAGATTTATTTGATTCTAGATTCACCCACTCTTTTATTTCTAAGAATTTTTCTAAGGGTCTCATCATATTACCTCAATAATTAGATGTTGAGTAAGATTGGACTACTCTTAATGGCTTAACGATCACATCAAAAGTTTATAACTATTCTTCAGTTGAAGTTTGTGGGAAAGTGATTCTCGATAATATTGTGATCCTTCCTAGAGTTGAATTTGATGTGATTCTTGGTATGGGTTTTCTTTCCCAATATGGATCTCATATCAATGTCTATATAAGGGAATTCACATTTTAGATTCTATATCAATCAATGACCATCTATCAATGAAAGGATAAATATAACATTTTTGTATAAATTTCTTCCATCTTATAGTTCTTGATTCCTATAAATGAAGGTTATTTCATTCAAATGGTTTGGGAGAAACTCACAATTAATAATACACCCATTTTACGAGATTTTGAGGATGTCTTTATAGATTAATTTCGGGGTCTTACACCAAATCATGAAGTTGAGTTTTCAAAAGAATATATACATGATGATATGCCTATTTCAAATACACCTTATAGAATGGCCCCAATTGTGTTCCAGGAATTAAAGATGAAATTTAAAGAGAATATTGACAAGGAATTAATTTTTCCTAGTAAATCACCTTGGGAAGCACATGTTCTATTTCTTAAGAAGAAATATGGATCAATGAGTCTCTACACTGATTACCGAGAACATAACAAGATAACATTCAGGAAAAAATAACATCTTCACTAAATTGATTACTTATTCAAACAACTATGCATATCTCAATAATTTTCCATGATTGATATTCATTTATGATATAATAAATTAAGGATCATGAAGGAGGATATACTAAATATGGTGTTCCATACATGGTATAAACACTATTAATTTATATTGATGCTTTTTGGTCTTACTAATGCCCCTATCTTCAGGGATCTAACGAATAGAGTCTTTAGAGACTATCATGATCAGGTTTTTGTAGCGTTTATAGATTTAATTATTGTCTATTCAAATTGAAAGGAAGAACATAAAGACCATATGAGAATTATACTGAATATAGTAATAAATGATAAGATTTATGAAAAATTTACCATTTGTGAATTTTGGAATCATGAATTTCCACTTTTGGGTCACATAATCTCAATAGATGGGATATATTTGGATCCATAAAAATAAAAGTTGTTGAAAGTTGGATGAGACCAAAAAGAGTAAATAAGTTACAATTGTTTCTTGGTTTTGATGAATATTATATGCTTTTTTTGAATGATTTTTCATGATTATAAAATACACTCGCCAAGTTCAATCAGAAAGGAGTTATGTTTATATGGATGGATGAATGTGTAGAGAATTTCAAAGAGCTTAAAATAAGGTTAGCAAGTGCACCTGTACTCACACTGCCTTGTGGTTAGGAAATGTTTTTAATCTTTAGAGATGTATCTAATAATGGTATGGGATGCATTATAATTAAAAATGATATGGTGTGAGCTTATGCCTCATGACAGTTGACAATCCATGACCAAAATTAACCATCTCATGATTTAGAGTTAACAACGGTTATATTTGAATTAATGATATAGTGGCAGTATTTTTATGGTGAAAGGTGTGACATTTATACTGATCATAAAATTTTAATTTATATTTTCATAAAAAGGTGTTTAATATGTTCCAAATACTGTGGTTGGTGTGAATATTTATTACGACTTATCAATACATTACCACCCTAGGAAAGAGAACATGGTGGGAATTGCTTTGAGTCGACAAGAAAATGTTATCCTATTTGTGATGAGGATCTGAAGAGATCCAATAATTATAGAATTTCAATGGAAAGATCGTGATATTTTAATGGAAGTGGAGAAATTTTTTTTTTCAAATGAATGATGAATCATCTATAAAAGTGAAGATTAAGGAGGTTTAGAAGAAATATGTAGAGATACAAAATAAGGTGAAAAATATTCCTAAATTCAACCTTGATTGTGATGGAATAATAGGGTTTCAGATTAGAGTTTGTATTCCTACCATATTATAAATAAAGTGGAGCTATTGGATGAGTCTCATAGTTCTTCATTCTCTAGTCACCCAAGAAGGACAATGATGTATAAGGATATGATAGGGTATTTTTTGGTGGGATATAATGAAAAAAATTGTTTTCAAATATGTCTCTCACTTCTTGGTTTGTCACCAAGATAAAGTTGAGATAAATACATCTTAAGGGAGTTTACAACCATTTCTCTTACCATAATGGAAATGGGAAAACATCTGTATGGACTTTGTCATCAGGCTTCCCAAAACATCCAATGGAAATAATTCTATTTAGTTTATAATTGATCTCCTTACGTCATCGACACACTTCATTTTTATTAGAGAGGACTTATCTCTTGATATTATTATCATGATACATGTAATGGAATTGGTAAGATGGCATGGAGTTATACATTCCATTATATCTGATTGAGATCCAAATATTACCTCGAAGTTCTAGAGAAGTCTTCAGCAGGCCCTGGATATAGAGTTATATTTCACCATTTCTTATCATCCTCAGATATATGATCAGTCTTATAGGATAATTCAAACATTTGAATACATGTTGATAGATTAATCTACGGATTTCAAAGGTGGTTGGGATCAATGCCTACATTTGGTGGAATTTTCATAAAACAATAGCTTTCACTGTAGTATTCATATATATCCTTATGAAACCCTCTTTGGAAGGAAGTGTAGAACTCCAACTTGATGGGTTAATGTTGAGGAACGAAAGATATTAGGACCTGACCTTATTAATGAAATAGTATAGAAGGGAAGATCTATTCAACAACACATAATAGCAGCTCAGAGTCAAAAAAACGTTATGATGGAAACAAAATAAAGTACATATAGTTTGAAGTTTGTGATAAGGGGTTTTAATGAATTTATCCCTAGAATAGAGTAATGATATTTTTAAATATGGGAAAGATGATCCCTATGTATATCAATCCATTTGAATGTATGTATCATTTTGGGAAGGTAGCTTACTTATTAGATTTTCCACAGAATCTATCTAAAGTTCATGATGTTTTTTATGTATCTATTTTGATAAAGTACATACCTGATTCTTCACATTTACTAAACTCAGAATTCATACCGTTGGATCATGATCTTTCTTATGAAGAATAACCAATAGAGATTTTAGACCATAGTGAAAATTTTCTATGAAACCTGACCACTCACTTGGTTAATTTTTCATGGAGGAACCACTAATTTCATGAATTTATATGGGAACATTAGAATATGATTATGGGTAGGTATCATCATCTTTTTCTTTCCATGTGACGAATTTTGAGGGATAAATTCCATTTAAGGTGGGTATAATGTAACACCAAGATGTTTTTATGAAAATTTTCTATAAATAATTTAAATTCTTCAATAGATTGAATTTCATGAAAATGTGAGTTTAAACAAACCACGAGATTCCCCTAGTATAAAATTACCATTATAGACTAGTTTTCTGGTTATGGGGAATAAGTATAATTAACACATGAAAATCCATTGTGAATTCATTGGCTTCCAATTTTATAAAAAAATATAAATCAATTACATATTTTTATTCTAGAGTGAATTACTATTGGTAAATAAATTAATGAGATATATATGTTATATTCTTAGTAAAGTATTATTTATATTCATCCAATTGATATTATTGTCATAGTGTATGAATAAACCATATTTGATGTATAAAAAACCAATATTTGTTTAAAAGGCTAATTTTACGCCATTGAATGGAGAACCAGTTTTAAAATAAGATTGTCATGACCCATCCTCGGGGCCCGTGTCGTGACTACCCCAAGCCCGCCTTCCATAGGCCAGGGGCTAGCGACTAGCACCAAGGCGTAAATCCCAGTAAAAATGGAAGGCATTGCCTTTGTAATGTAAACAAACACCACAGAGCAAGCAAGCAGTAGAAGTAAACACTAAGTAAAAACTGAGTACAACAGTAAGTGCAGAAAAGTTTGTGGGCTAGAATACAAACCCAAACTGAAAGTAAAGTACAACTAAAAAGGGGAAACATCAACTGAAATGTAAAGTCGCAGCGTCGAGCCGTCCACTGGAAGTCCCACCTGAAGGGTGAGTACAGATAGCCTACAGAGCCCCTCGGGTCTGGCTGTCTGCTCCGAGTACGTATTGCCCAGTGGTCCACCTCTAGTTACCTTCCTGCTCCGCAAGCCTCGACCACGATCAGCGCTATCCATCATCTACAACCAACACAACGTAGTGTGGGCATAGCCTGTGCAGGGGTGAGTATAAGATACTCAGTAGGGACCCCGAGACCCCCGAAGGTCTCCCAGAATCCACAAAGGATAATCCATAAAGGAAAGGTACAATCACAAAGTAACATCCAACTTTACTTAGTTATATGACCATACATATACCTAAGTCATCAATTCCAGGTTCGGCTCAAACATCCAAGACCAAGTACAACATAGTCCACACAGGAAGCAGAACGAATTCCACAGGGGATAGCACAACACAATCCACAATGGAATGAAAAACAGGATTCAAATCACACAGTTATACTTCTTCGTATGACGATAGAGATGATCTGATATAGCCACTGATTCATCTAAGTCGTCGGACCCACAAAGGATCGATAGGTACTAACCCCCGCAATGACCCACACAGGATCTGACCCACACAGGATCGATAGGTATCTAACCCCCGCAAAGACCCACACAGGATCGGACCCACACAGGATCTGTAGGCGCTGGCCCACACAGGACCGCTGAGCACTGACCCACATAGAATTGGACCCACACAGGATCTGTAGCACTGATCCACATAGGATCACTGAGTGTTGTAGTCATCGCCATCGAATCCACTGAGGATCTCTGCACAGTTGCCGTCGTCGTCGCAGTCGCATCCAACTCTAGGGTTCCCGCACACAGAAAGCTCGTTCCGGAGGGTTCGATCCATGAGACGATAAGATGATACATCAACTGACACATAGACAAAAGTTGATGTATCCAAAAGTTCTGTATCGTCAACAGGAACCCAACGTCGCAGACGGCACGTCAATCAGACGCCCGGTCTGAGTGTTATTGGATTTTTCTTCCCAGGGGCCTAGTTGGTTTTTAAGTCAAAACCAACCCGACTATACACCACCTACATCCAAACCTCTGGAGTATTAAGACAAAAGATCATTCACACATAGAGAAATCCATCAAAGTCGATGACACGTCAATCAGACGTCTGGATCTCAAGATATAAGCGTTTTTTCTCCGAGGGCCCGGTTGGTTTCGTGTACGAACCGACCCGGCTGAACCCAAAGTATTCCGAAACCTTGAGTGTAATATGTCAAAACTACCGTATCGATCCAAGAATCACATCCCTGCTGACGGTGCGTCGATCAGAGGTCCGTAGCCCAAGATATGGGCAAAAGACCAAAAGGGTCCGGAAACGGGGGGTCTGGGCCCGGACCGACCCGGCCCAACCCCCTGGGTCGGCCCGAAACGGGTCAACCTGACCCAGGTCCGGGTCCAACCTGGATGGCATGGCCTGGCCCGGCCGGCGCGCGCGTGGCCCGGTCGCCAGGTGGCTCGGCTTTAACAGCCGAGCGGTGCGCAAGGGGGGGGGGCTTGAATGATCCGCAGCCCCACGTGGGGGGACGCATCTCGCCAACGGACGTGGCCGGGGTTCCACGTCCTGCCTTCGCCAGTCCCACGCGGTCGCGGGACGGTCGCCATGCCTCCGCGGCTGAAGCCGCGGCGGTTCTCCCCGGCAGCGCGCCGGGCACCGCCACCTCCCGCCGCCGGGGACGCCGTGCCGGCGCGGTGCGCCGACGGGTTACTCCGCGGACCACCAGACGAGTTCCGGTGGTCTGCATTGCATTCCGCCTTCGCCAATGGCCCTCCCGGGGTCCTTCCTTCACTACAAGGACCTCACATCGCCGGTGCGGCTTGTTTTGACGTCGTCCGCCGTTCCGCACACCAAGAACGAATAGGGCGGTGGGTTCAGACTTGTTCGTTGGTCCGCCACCACCTCGTTAGCGGTTTTAAAAGTCTCACAACAATCATTTAAAACAAACCGCGGATATAAATCACAATGATTTAAAATGATACAACCCCTACCTCAACGTTTTCGTCGAACATGAGTTCATCGCGGATTTGACTGTCGCAGAAGAAGAGGATCGTCGCGTCGCGGAAGGGGCGTCGCTGTCGTCGCGGTACACGACGTTGGGTAGAGAAAATCCAAGGATTAAAATCACCTAGATTTATGATGCACCAAAAGAAAATATGTCGAGGATATAATTCAAAAAGAATTTAAAGAACCGCAATCCCCTACCTCAATCGGTTGTTGATCGAAGATTGTCACGGGGAAGGAATGTCGCGGAAGAAGTGTCACGGAAAGAGGATCGTCGGCGTCGTGGTATATTGCGTCGCGTCGTCAATATCCGAGGGTTCAGTGTTCTTCGTCTCCCATCCTCAAACGCCGACGTTCTTCGAGTTCTTCACGTTCTTCGCAAAGGAGGATGAAGATCTTCAAGCTTTAGAGCATTCCCCCAATCCCCTCAACAAGCAACCCTTCAACAAAAAGTGATGGTCTTATTTTATTCCCATGCCAATGATTAGAAATTCAAAGTTAAGAAATGAACCATTAATTTGATGAATTAATGGTAACGACTTAACTTCCCAATTAATAGATGCATTTAGAATTTAAGTAAATGCACTGGTTGACATTATTTAAAAGAGGTTTTCGCAGGTGCGTTACTTAGAGGGGAAGAAATGGTTGGGCTCATGCGGGACCCACCTCACAAATATCCTACCAAGTGGGTAGGATATTTTGGGTTCCACCCTATCCACTTAACTTAGCTTAAGTGGCTTTAAGTGGCTTTAAGTGAAATAAAATAAATTTGTCGCACCACTTTATTTTATTTCTTAACATAACCCGTAAAAAATTATAAACCACACCCAAGAAAACGCAACTCCAGAAATGGTGTTTCTAAGAATATACAAGCGCTGCGATTCCATCGGTGCCCTCGGAAGTCGATTCCGAGAACTGGTTCAAAATTCAGAAAACCCCGCTCGTTCGTTCACTGAACGTACCCGAGCTAAACATTGGAAAATGATTCCGGGCACACTGGGCCTTGGAATTAAGTGCCATCAGAAACTGTGTTCTTGTAAAATTCTAAAGAAAATTAAGAAAAAAAATTCCCTTGAATTTTACGGGTCTTTACATCACTCCCACCTCAGGGCTTTACTTCCCCGTAAAGATCCATCATAAACTATGGAAAAAAAGTCGGTACTGAGCACTCATATGAGCCTCCCGCTCCCAAGTTCTCTCCTGGAGGTTCCCGTGTTTCCATTTGATGCACACTAGAGGGATCGATCATCCACGTAGGACCTGCTCATGTCGGTCCTCGATATCCACTGGGACCTCTGCAAAAGTCTCCCCATCATCAACGGCCAGCTCCCCATGGTCAATGATGTGCGTCAGGTCATGCACGTATCTCCTCAACTGAGATACGTGGAAGACGTCGTGCACCCGGTGCAACTGAGGTGGTAGAGCCAGGCGATAATCCACCTCACCAATCCTGCTGAGGACTTGGAAGGGTCCGATCAACCACAGAGATAACTTGCCACCTCGGCCAAACCTCCGTAATCCACGTCGAGGTGAGACCCTCAAGAAGACGTGGTCTCCAACTTCAAACTCTAGTGGCCTTCGCCTCTTGTCAACATAAGACTTCTACCGGCTCTAAGATGGCCTCATCTACTCCTTGATGACATGTACCTTCTCTATCGTGGCCTGGACCATCTCCGGTCCCACGAGTTCTGACTCCCCAGGGTCTGTCCAGCACAATGGAGATCTGCAAGGTCAGTCGTACAACACCTCGTATGGTGCCATCCCGATGGTGGAGTGGTAGCTGTTATTGTACGCGAACTCCACCAAGGGTAGGTGGTCCTCCCAGCTGCGACCAAAGTCGAGGACACATGCGCGGAGTATGTCCTTGAGAGTCTGAATGGTCCTCTCCGTCTGACCATCCGTCTGAGGGTGAAAGGCGGTGCTCAGACTTTGTTGCGTCCCGAACGCCTCCTGCAACCCCTTCCAAAGCTGGGAAGTAATGCGAGCATCTCAATCGGAGACGATAGATGATGGAACCCCAGGAATCCGTACAATATCCTGAATATATAGATGCTACAAGCTCTCCACTGAGCCCTGCTCTTTGATGGGTAAGAAGTGAGCCGACTTGGTGAGTCGGTCGAAAATCACCCAAATGGATTCGTGACATCTGGAAGTGTGTGGAAGTCCAGTCACGAATTCCATAGATATTCCATCCCACTTCCACTCTGGGACCTCCAAGGGTTGTACCAAACCTGCTGGTACCTGATGCTCTGCCTTCACCTACTAGCAGGTGAGGTATCGAGAAATGAACTCTGCCACAGCCTTCTTCATGCCCAGCCACCAGTGTTGTCATCTGAGATCCTGGTACATCTTAGCTACTCCAGGATGTACCGCCAATGGGGGAGTGTGAAACTCTCCCAGCACGTCCTTTCGCAAAGAAAATGGTACCAAGGTACGTCCTCTGAATAAGACGTCGTGCTCTCCTCCTACAAGGAATCCTTCAGGTGCATGTCCTGAGGATATCTGCGCACGCCGCGTCTCACAGTCGGCGTCCCCATGTAGTGCCTCTCTGACCCTCTGTAGTAGTGGAGGGGTGAATGTGAGAGACTGAAGGAAGGCTTCTCCATCTCTATCCATGATGGATATCTTCAATGTGCTAGCTGCTCTGTCGCCTCCTCAAGTAGCTGAATGCTCGTCCTCCTGCTGAGAGCATCGGCTACTACGTTCCCTTTCCCAAGAGTATAGACTATCTCAAATTCATAGTCCTGGAGGAACTCAGCCATCGTCACTGTCTCAGGTTCAGGTCCTTCTGAGAGAAGATATACCTGAGACTCTGATGTTCAGAATAGACTATCAAACACTCGCCCATCAGATAGTGTCTCCATGTCATCAGAGTGAAGACCACTACTGCAAACTCCAGGTCATGGGTGGCATAGTTCTGCTCATGCAGCCTCAATTTTCATGATACATAGGTGATCACTTCCCACTCCTACATCAGGACACATCCGAGTCCAGTCCCTGATGCATCGCTATAGACTACGTACCCTACTCCCTCCTCTGGGAACCTCAAGATAGGTGCGTTGGTCAATCTATGTCACTTCTCCTAGAAGCTCTGCTGACATCTGTCTGACCACACAAAGGGTCCCCCTTTCTTCGTCAAAGATGAGAGTGGTGCCGCAACTCTGGAGAAGTCTGGCACAAATCTCTGGTAGTATCCAGCTAGTCCCAAGAAACTCCGCACCTCGGTCACGCTCCTGGGTGGCTCCCAAGCTAGAACTGCCTCGATCTTCACGGGATCCACCACAACTCCCACCTCAGAAATGACGTTTCCCAAGAAGTGGTTCTCACGTATCCATAACTGACACTTAGAGATCTTATTATAAAGCTGGTGCTCTCGGAGTGTGTCCAGTACAACCCGCAAGTGGTAGGAGTTCTCCTCCTCAGTGGTCGAGTATATCAAAATGTCGTCGATGAGGACCACGAAAAATCAATTGAGGTATGGCTGAAAGATCCTATTCATGAGGCCCATGAACACCGCTGGAGCATTGGTTACGCCGAATGGCATAACCAAGAACTCATAGTGGCGATACTAATATCTGAAGGCCGTCTTCGGCACGTCCTCGTCCCGAACTCTGAGCTAATGATAGCCTGACTTGAGGTTTATCTTTGAGAACCACCGTGCTCCCTTGAGCTGGTCACAGAGGTTGTCAATCCTCAGTAGCGGATACTTGTTCCTCACTATCACCTAGTTTAGGTGACGATATTCGACACACAGTCGTAAGCTCTCGTCCGCCTTCTTGGCGAAGAAAATCGGGGAAGCCCAGGGTGAAACACTGGGTCGTATGAATCCCTTGCATGCAAGTCCTCCAACTGTACCCGTATCTCTCGAAGCTCAACGGGGGCCATCCGATATGCTGGAGTCGATATTGGGGTTGTCCCGGGGTATAGGTCAATATAAAAGTCTACCTCTCTGCGAGGAGGTAGTCCTGGAATGTCATCAGGGAAACGTCCGCATACTTATCCACCAATGCAGGAAAACTAGGAATCTGCACGTCAACTGCTCCTAGGATGAGACTAGACAACTGATGAGTGATGGGCTTTCCTCTCCTCTTCAAGAGTCTATCCTTTGCTGTGAAGGCCTCCTTCTCACCGGTGAAGGTGAACCTACTCCCGTCGGTTCGTACACATCGCACCTTGCGCCTAATACAGTCAATCTGAACATGAACTGTAGATAACCAATCCATGCCCAAGATGAAGTCGTAAGGCCTCGACACTTTTATAAGAAGATCCTAGCCGAAGCTCTTGCCTCCTAGAGTAATCTCACTCTGCCGGCACCAGTGCGTAATCGTCGAGTCTTCTCCCGTAGGTGTCTATAGCTGTAAGTATCGAGACAACAGCTCTGTCGGAATCTCCGACCTCCGAACAAGGGCAGCAGCTACGAAAGAATGACTTCCTCCTGTGTCTATAAGAACTGCAGAAAGGGTGGAATAGACATAGATAGTACCTCGAATCATCTCAGGAACGTCGTGGTCATAGGCCTCTACTTCCTAGAGCTGTTCCTGTATTTGCCTGCCAGCTCCTGGTGGTCGGGGTGGACCTCCTGGTGGTGGTGGTGGTATAGCCTCAAAGCGCCGCCAACCACCTGCTGCTCGACCATCTCCTCTTCCTCGTCCAGCTGCTCCCTGCGGACCGCCACGGTCGACCCTCTGCCTCTTCCTCGGTGGAACCTTAACTGTCTGCTGCTCCTCGGCATGGCGGGTCGGGTAGTCTCGATCCATGTGGCCCTGCCCACCGCATGTGTAGCACTGTCTGCCTCTTGAAAAACTGGCTCCGTGCTGTGTGCCCCGCACTGCTGTGCCAATGTCCTGAGATTGTCTGCCTAAGGGTCGGGTCTGCCTGGACCCATGAGTCATCCATCGACTGACGACTGCAGAAGACTCTGCTACCTGCAGCCCTACGGTAGATCTTTCTGCTGATGTAGACTCATCAAGAAAGATCTCGATCAAAAGGGCTTTCTCCAGTACTCCTTCCCGAGTCAGAATGCTGAGGGAGATCAGTGATGCCCTGATATCATGCCTCAACCCCTGCTCAAAGGTCCTGGCCTGAAGAATGGGTCATATACCATGTATGTCGAGTAGCGCGAGAGATCGGTAAATCTCTCCGAGTATTGGGCGACCGTCAAGCTGCCCTGCCGCAGCTGAAGAGGCTCCTGGATGCGCACCCCACGGAGGGTGGCTGGGACGAACTCCAAGCAGAAGAGGCTCTCAAAGTCCAACCAAAGAAGGGATGCCTCATCGTGCACTTGGATCATCAATCTCCACCCTCGTCCCGCTTCCGCGTGCAGTAGGCTCGCTGCGAGGATCACTATGAGGTCTACTGGTGTCCTCACTAACCTGAAAACTCATACCACAGCCTCCAGCCAGTCCTCGGCTGCCTGGGGGTTCGTCTCCCTGCGGAACCTAGGCAGTGGCTCGCACTGAAACTCATGCAGTGCACTAAGGTGACGTGCATCATCAGCGGTCGGGGCTGGAAGAATCGGTGGCTCGGCAGGTAAAGGTACTGCATGTGCCTCTACTGTCAAAGGGCCCTGCTCCGTGGCCTCGTCGCTCGGTGGGATGTCGTCACACAGAACTCTTGGAACCCTAGATGGCTGCCATCGTGAGGCCATCCTGAAAAGAAACTGGTGCGCCATGGTCAGAACAGTATACCTGGTGAGCTGACATAAAGTAATTACAAAGAAAACTTGAAACACACATGCAATCTATGTTTCCATGCATTAAGTCGAAAATCAGATGTCAGGGTCCTAGTGTACAGATACGTCGGCCGCCGCACCAACACTAGGCTCCCTGGACTGATAACAACGCTCAATACTCTTAACACTATTTCTTCACATGGAAGAAAGATTAGAGTCCAGAGTTCTTTGGTAGAACTGAACTCCTCTGATACCAATTTGTCACGACCCATCCTCGGGGCCCGTGCCATGACTACCCCAAGCCCGCCTTCCATAGGCCAGGGGCTGGAGACTAGCACCAAAGCGTAAATCTTGGTAAAAATGGAAGGCATTTCCTTTTTAAAGTAAACAAACACCACAGAGCAAGAAAGCAGTAGAAGTAAACACTTAGTAAAAACTGAGTACAATAGTATGTGTGGAAAAGTAAGTGGGCCAGAATAAAAACCCAAACTAAAAGTAAAGTACAACTAGAAAGGGAAAACATCAACTGAAAAGAAAAGTCGCAGCGTCGAGCCGTCCACTGGAATTCTCACCTAAAGGGTGAGTATAGATAGCCTCCACAGCCCCTCGGGTCTGGTTATCCGCTCCGAGTACCTCTCGCCCAGTGGTCCACCTTCAGGTACCGTCCTGCTCCGCAAGCCTCAAACACGATCAGAGATGTCCGTCGTCTGCAACCAACACAACGTAGTGTGGGCATATCCCGTGCAGGGGTGAGTATAAGCTACTCAGTAGGGACCCCGAGACCCCTGAAGGTCTCCCAGAATCCAAAAACGATAATCCACAAAGGAAAGGTAAAATCACAAAGTAACATCCGACTCTACTTAGGTATATGACCATACGTATACCTAAGTCATCAATTTGTGGTTCAACTCCAACATCCGAGCCCAAGTACAACACAGTCCACACAGGAAGCAGAACAGAATCCACACAGGATAGCACAACACGATCCACAAAGGAAAGCAAAACAGGATTCAGCTCACACAGGTATACTTATTCATATGACAATAGAGATGATCAGATATAGCCACTGATTCATCTAATTCGTCAGACCCACAAAGGATCGATAGGTACTAACCCCTGCAATGACCCACAAAGGATCTAACCCACACAGGATCGACAGGTAACTAACCCCCGCAAAGACCCACACAGGATCGGACCCACACAGGATCTGTAGGCGCTGGCCCACACAAGACCGCTGAGCGCTGACCCACACAGGATTGGACCCACACAAGATCTATAGAACTGATCCACGTAGGATCGCTGAGTGTTGTCATCATCGCCATCAAATCCACTGAGGATCTCCGGATAGTCGTCGTCGTCGCACTCGCAGCCAGCTCTAGGGTTCCCGCACATAGCAAGCTCATTCGGGAGGGTCCGCTCCACGAGCCGAGAGGCTGATACATCAACTGACACATAGTCCAGAGTTGATGTATCCAAAATTTCTGTATCGTCAACAGGAACTCAACGTCGCAGACGGCGCGTCAATCAGACGCCCGTTCTGAGAGTTATTGACTTTTTCGTCTGAGGGGCCTGGTTGGTTTTTAAATCAAAACCAACCCGACCGTACTCCACTTGTGTCCAAACCTCAGGTGGTGTAATTAAAAAGATCTGACTCACTTAGAGAAATCCATCAAAGTCGATGGCACGTCAATCGTACGTCCGGAGCTCAAGATATAAGTGTTTCCACTCTGAGGACCCTGTTGGTTTCGTGTACGAACCAACCCAGCTGAACCCAAAGTATTCTGAAACCTTGTGTGCAATATTTCAAAATGACCATCTCGATCCAAGGATTACATCACTGCTGATAGTGTGTCGATCAGAGGTCTGTATCCCAAGATATGGGAGAAAGATTGAAAGGGTCCGGAAACTGGGGGTCTGGGCCCGGACCGACCCGGCCCAACCCCCCCTGGGTTGTCCCGAATCGGTTCGACCTGACCCGGGTCCGGGTCCGACTCGGAGGGCGCGGCCCGGTCACCAGGCGGCTCTGCCGTAATGGTCGAGCGGTGCGCAAGGGGCGCGCCACCCCCTTGAATGATCTGCGGCCCCGCATGGGGGGCCGCCTCTCACCAACGGACGCGGTCGGGGATCCGCGTCCTGCCTTTGCCGGCCCCGCGCGGTGGCGGGACGGTCGGCCTGCCGTCGCGGCTTCATCTGTGGTGGTTCTCCCCGGCGACACGCTGGGCGCCGCCACCTCCCGCCGTCGTGCCTGCGCGGCGCACCTGCAGGTTGCTCCACGGACCACCGGATGAGTTTCGGTGGTCAGAATTGCACGGCGCCTTCGCCAATGGTCCTCCCAGGGTCTGTCCTTCACTGTGAGAACCTCACATCGCCCATGCGGCTTATTTTGACGTCGTCCACCGTTCCACACACTAAGAACGAAAAGAAACCATGTCGAAGATATAATTCACAAATAATTAAAAGAACCGCAATCCCCTACATCAATCGGTTGTTGATAGAAGATTGTCGCGGGGAAGGAACGTTTTGGAAGAAGCGTCGTAGAAGGAGGATCGTCGGCGTCGCGGTACACGACGTCACGTCGTCGATCTCTGAGGGTTCGGCGTTCTTCGTCGCCCTTCGTCGAAGGCCAACGTTCTTCGCGTTCTTCGCGAAGGAGGATGAAGATCTTCAAGCTTTAGAGCTTTCCCCGAATCCTCTCAACATGAAACCCTTCAATAAAAAGTGTTGGTCTTATTTTATTCCCCTGCCAACGATTAAAAATTCAAAGTTCAGAAATGAACCATTAATTCGATGAATTAATGGTAACGACTTAACTGCCCAATTAATAGGGGTATTTAGAATTTAATTAAACGCACCGGTTGACTTTATTTAAAATAGGTTTTCGCAGGTGCGTTACTTAGAGGGGAAGAAACGGTGGGGCTCGTGCAGGCCCCACCTCACAAATATCCTGCCAAGTGGGTAGGATATTTTGGGTTCCACCCTATCCGCTTAACATAGAATAAGTGGCTTTAAGTGGCTTTAAGTGAAATAAAATAAAGTTGTCGCACCACTTTATTTTATTTCTTAACTTAACCAAAAAAAAATTAAAAACCACACCCGAGAAAACGCAACTCCGGAAATGGCGTTTCTAAGCAAATACCGACACTGTGATTCCATCGGTGCCCTCAGAATTCGATTCCGAGCACCGATTCAAAAATCATAAAACCCCGCTCATTCGTTCACTGAACGTACCCGAGGTAAAAATCGGAAAATGATTCCGGGCACACCGGGCCTCGGAATCAGGTGCCATCAGAAACTGTGTTCTTGTAAAATTCCAACGAAAATTAAGAAAAAAAAACTCCCTTGAATTTTACGGGTCTTTACAAAGATGTTGATATATTAATAATTATTTTGTTACAAAATAATAATTTTATTTTTATATGGGATATAAAAATTTACTTTGGATGCATTTCTAATATTTTTCTAATAACATTCATGTTTTGATGAATAGTAAAAATACTCTAAATTTTATGAAAACACAATTTTGTTCATCGAAATATTTTATATTGTAAAATTATAATATCTAATGGGTTTAAAGTATAAATATAAAATAATTTTAGCATTCAATGTTATTTATGTCATTAGAATTAATTTGACATTGAATTCATATGTAAAAACAATTCGATCTTTTGCATTGTTTTAAATTTTAAAACTCATTCTCTCTTTCTGATAACAAGAATTATTTTAATTCAATTATTGTGTATTCTAAATTAATAATTTTGAAAAATGTATTTAATATTTATAATCAAAGTGTCTAAATTATGTAAATTAATTTATTTTATTTTTGGTCATTGTGTTTAGTGACTTCGGTAATTCTTATTAATACATTAAAAAGTGTAAACCAGGTAATTAAGTGTAAGAATCTTATATTAAAATTACACTAACACTTATATTAATATAATTGGATGAGTTTATTTTGACAGAAATTATCCTTGGGTCAAAATGTTATCCATTTGAATCCACATGGATGATATTACGACATTTAGTATATTTTATTTAAATAAAAAGTTAAATATTTATCACTCAAATTTTCAAAAATAAATTATTTTTACTATAAGATTATACTAAAGATAATATAAATTTTTAATAATAATTTGAAATATAATTTTTTTCCTTTATCGAGGTAATTAATTTGTAATTTTTAGGAAATAAATAATTACCCTAATAACATACACATTAATGATGCAGAAATTATTTAATTGATGAAGAATCAATAATATAGTTTTTATTAAAATACTAATACCCATTAAAATATCCAAAAACTTGTCAAAATATTATTTTTCGAGTATATCACAACCGTAATCATCCAAGTTTCTAGTTAGGGACTATTTGGATCCTTATATAATGGTTTATAAGAATTATATTATTTTATTTAATGTGATCTTAAAGTTGTGACCTTCATAATTTAATAAATATAACATTTTAAATATTGGATTTTCAGAAGATATGTTTCACTAAAAATATTTTTCTGAAATCTAGTATATTTAAGTTCATCACAGTATTTTATTTTTAATTTTTATTTACAAATAATCATATTAAATAATTACACAAAACTATTGTATCAATTACTTTATTAAGAGAAATATAAGATAAATTTTATTAAAAATACTAATGGAAATCTAATTTTGGAGAATTAACATGTATAATTAATTATATAGATGACCATTACATTTTGGTAATATAATAAAATAGTGTTTTAGTTATTATCTATTTATATTATTATTTTTAAAAAACATTGAATTGAATAGTCTGAAAATTGATACTATTGATTGTTTATCAAAATAATGTTTTATTAAATTATTTATAAATCATTAATTAATTTTTTAAATTTTTAATAATTATTATATGGTATACGATGATCTAATTTATTTATTTATGGTCAACTTTATATCCAATATATAAATATGGAACTTTTTAATATTGATTTATTTGTCGCCTAGTTAAAAATAAAATAAAATAACGAAGTGTTAATAAAAAAGATAAGGTTTATATTGGGAAAAATAGTTTTCCAAAATTTATTGGTTGTTGAGATTAATACGCAATATCACCACATATTTTATATTGGTATCTTTTTTAGGTTTTTTGGGAGGTTTTTATTTTATTATAAATTATTATTTATGGACTTTCGAAAATGCCCCTCGCCTCAATTATAAAAGAGAACCTCTTCCCGCACCTCTTCACTTCACTTTAAGCTTTAAAGATCGACCATTTAATAAAATATTTCATTATCACCTTCCATGTTTATATTCTAGATGTTCTGGTAATATTAAAATACCAACTCTAGTGCTCTGAGATTATATTTTGAGGAAGCACGTCGTGGAAGAGGTAATATCTTCAAGAGATTCATTCAAACATATTTATTCTCCTACTTACTATTTATTTTTTGTTTCATTATAATGTAATAACATAATTATAACTCATATAATCCTATGTTATTATAATTATTAATTAACCATATTCCACATTCTATCAATTCCATAATAAATAAAATCACCACGTGTGTGTACGTACAACTTTCCATCTCTACATTGTGGGGTAATATTTAATTCACCACCACCTTACGTGGATGGTTACAATGATGGAAATAATAAATATATATCATTATTATAACATGATAATAATTCTGAAATGTTATACTCCATCCACTTCAGTACCATTCTAAAATTATGGAAATGATATCTTTACACATGCGTATATTCGGCCAACCATCTCCACCAAGTGATGCGATTCATTCTACATGATCTTTTTAAAACCATGATTATATATATGAGTGGATTGAATAAATATGATATATGTTATACTAATATAATTCTATAAAATATATAACTATAATCTATTATGTGGAACATGATCTTATCCAACAAAACATGCATAATAACATAAAGTAGTTAATATCCAAATAACAAGTTATAATGAAATTTTACTAAAATACAGATGTTAATATGATCATATATGATATCATAAAAATGACATTGATTCTGGAATAAGTCAATTAGATTATTTAAATCATTATACAAGATTTTTGGATATATATTAAATATATCATATAAGGTAAGGGGTAATTTCCCAATCTCATTCTGTTTAGATTTAAGCATTTATTGGGGTATATTTATCATCCACATCCATGTTTTGTAAATAAGAAATAGTATTTCTATTCATATACAATTCTTTAAGGTAATTTTTACCCAGTGGTAAATTTGTATTAAACGATATGAAGGAAATATTTTGTCGTTTTTAGTACGATGTACTTTTTGACTTTCCTATAAAAAGTATGAGAATTGTTTTTAACTTATACGACATGATTAGATTTTTACATTCTCGTAAAACCATATTTCCATGAAGCTTACTTTATAGAATTTAAAATTTATTTTCAAATAAATTCTTATATTTTAAAATTGTGATGTATTTTAAGAAAAGGATATGTTTTTTAAGAAGAAAGGATATTTTCCAGAAGAATTAATTTCTTGTTTTTTATCAAATTTATTTTCCATATAAGATGAAGATATTTAAATAGTTTTATGGCTAGATCACTATTATTACTATTATTTTATTGTGTTAATGATGGAGTGTTATTTCATATGGATTTTTTTTATGATGTAATGTTGTTTAATGAACTCATTTTATTTCTTGGGTTATGCTATGATAAATTATTTATGTTTTTTCTGGAACACGTAAGAATGATTTCATTATAAGATGGGTGGGAAACATATCTCCCTATAATAAATTAGGTAAAGATTTATATCTCATGAGATAAAAATTACATGAATGGAATGTAAATCAGGTTTAGAAATAAAGGGATTGAAGGACCCATAAGCCTGGTCCAGTCAGAAAATTGTCCGCTATGATGGTCTTGGCAGTGAACCATTACTAATATAAAATGATTTTCTTTCTTTATGTTTATGCCACAAAACATCATGTCTTATGTAGTGATTTTTTGGCATTTTATCCATTAATTACAATGAACATTTATCCCATGAAATGATATCACGATCTTTAATTTGCCGGATAAGACTTTAAAATGATATTTTCTTATTTCTTATGATTATTACATGATTGATATTTCCATTTTTTACACTTACTGAGAATTTGAGCTCACCCTTTCATATTTTCTTTTCCTCAGCTCATGAAGAATGGTTTTAAGTAAGATATGTCAAAAAGGATTCCAGTTATGAAGATATATGTGGGATACAAGATAGTTGTTTATTAAACTATTTGTTAATGTATCTTAGTTTTTTATGACACAATACTTATACAGTCCTCTCATATATTTATTATATGTTTGAATGAGTATACATAAATTTTGAATTAATTTCAATGTATGTAATGTATGGTTCTTTATACTCATAAATTATTTTAAAACTAGATTTTTAATAATCGAAATTGATTCATTATTTTCATAAACATGATCCAGATAACATTCACTACCATATTTAATCAATATTTCAACTTCTTGGTATGTTATCAATGGTATGAAATCATTGAATAAATATTTTTTGGCTTTTCAATCTATTTTAACAGCTAAACTTAAAACCAATCCATATCAAAATGATATCAAATTCCACTAATAGAAGTTCAACAAGGTTTGCAGGAAAGGCTATCCCACTAATGATAATTGGAAGATTCCTATAAATATTTATTTCTTTAATACATCCACCTGGAGTTTTTACCAAACATTATATATCAACTTCATGTGGTGATATTACCAATTTACTTGAAACTCACTCAGAAATGAAGGAATGTGATGATCCAATGTCAAACAGAGTGTTGGTATAATTTGAAAAAATTTCAAAAATACATGTCACTACATAATTTTAGGATCCCAAATCAAATATAGTATTAGAAAATGATATTTTTATGCCCCTATACTTTTGATCTTGCTTGTTTCCACCCTAGGTAATCATATTTGGACACTCATTGGCATACAGACCCATATCATTGCAACTAAAACAACATAAAACTAGTATTTAATTACCTGCCTATTCATATTCCTTATAAATACAAGAAATATGGATAGTCTTACCACATAAGAATCACTTCCCAGACTTTATGATACATTCTCTAGGTTTCTTTTTATCACACTTCTCACAAGTTGGAAATTTATTTTTCTTACCTACACCATTATTTAATGAGTTATTTCCCATTTCATTCTAACTAGATGATATATTTTTTTTCTCTCATGGAACACATGATCATTAGAAAACTCCATTTGGACCTTCTATGAACATCAGATAAGTTTCTTCTATCTTTTGAAACAACAAGAAGCTTACACCCTTCGATTTTTCAACATCAATCCTGAGTAAAATCGATTAATCTTACTACTAATATCATAGACAAATATTAGGATGTTCCTTGACATAGGGGTGAAATTTTCTTCATATGAAGCCATAGAATCTTCCTAATTTTGTCTCAATTCCATGAATTTATTTTCCTTCATAATTCAAATAGCCTTAGGAAAATATTTCTCAAGGAAGATATTCTTACCTTCATTCCACTCAATGGAATCATTCTATTCATTTCCTATGATATTTTTAATCATTGATCAGCACTGATTGACTTAAAGAAAAAAAATGATATATAGAAAGACTAAACATTTTATTGTTAGAACTCCTTTTTACATCAAAAATATTTTCCAGTTATTTAATCCATCATTCATCTTGCACAAGGATAAATGATCCTCTGAAATATGGGGGAGGTTTCCTATTGAAATTGTCCATTATAGACATATTCCTCTATGGTTGTTATGGTTGTTCTCGTGTATGGAATCTAACACCATTTACATCATAATTCAACTGAGTAATCCCTGAAACAATTTATTTAGTTTCAATTTAGACCATCTTAGGATGTTGATTTGGGAGGTTATTTCCCTTTATATGTCTTCCTAGAATAGTTGTCCTCTTTCTTATGCTGAAAACCATTTTAAAATGAAATATATTAGAAAAATAAACATGTTAATATTCAAATGATATATCATTTTAATTTAAACATAAAGTAAAAAATAGTTATGGATATTCTATTAAGAATCTTTTGACTCCTATAGTTATCTAAACTGAACTCTTATACCAACTATAAGGCCCTGATGTTAAACATATCTTAATCCTGATTTATGCCAATAATTTGGCATTCAATCACATTGATGATATTTTAATGGTTATACATTTATAGAATCCAGATATATCATATAAATATCAACTTGATTATTATAAATTATTCACTTCTACTCAATATCCATTTTATGTAATATAAAAACTTTTAAACAAAACATTATTTCCTTCCAGGCTTAATCATCATAAATTTTCCATAATCCCATCCTTGACTCTATTATTATATAAATCTTATGAAAAACATTTCAAAACATGGTATGAGAATAGAAAAACTCAGTAAGGGATACAGAAAGGAGGAAAAATAATATCCTTGTGAAAATATATAAACCATGAACACATTATAAAAATGTATTACTTCTCACCTTAATGAATTAATAAATACTCTTCACAAAGTATATACTCATTTTTTACTCTTTTGTAACCAAAATATTACCATAAAACTAATATAAATCACACATAATATATTAATGTTATTATAAAATGTAATCATACTTAAATGGAATAACCATACGGTCGACATACACACATATAATTCATACCAATGGAATATCCAAACGGGTGACTTCCATCCCTGATGCAATGGAGGTTATAACGTAACCAAAAATACTCGGTTTATCCAAGAACCAACCATATTTTTTTTATCACATAACCACCCATCTCTGTTTTATCAAGTAACCAGCCATAAAATTTCCAAGTACCATTATATAATCATAAAACATAAATGATTTAATTATCCACATTTCAGTCATATAATTTCATTTGAAATCACAAGAAATAATTTCATGATATTGAAATAGTCAATCCACGTTCAAAATCATTTTTGATACCAAAACCCCCAAAAGGGGAATAAGTTAATTATTTTCCTTTATAAAAGCATTATAGCATATAGAGGAATCCAAATATAAAATAATGGTTTTGGTGGTGGATAATTCATTATAGCTTCATACGTTAAAAACATTATTTTTTTCATTTAGAACAATAATTTATAGAAAAAAGATTCCCTTTGAATAAGTAGTCAAAGGATTTTATTATACACCGTATAGTAGATGGCGGTGTATATTATAAAAATATGACTCAATGAATGGATATCTAGACAAATTCCCTTACCTTGATTCTGACTTTTCTCATTCGTTCTTTATATTCCATTAAATGAGGTAAATCTTTTTTATTAGAGATAAAAGACATTATTGAATTTCATCATTCCAAGTTATGTCTTCTATTGAATGGTAGGGAATTTTGGGAGATTATTTAATTAGAATTTGGATGAGACAAGGGCTTGAGAGGTGTGAGTAAGTGGGTAGAGGGGGTTGCATCTTATTAGAGGGGGCCACATTTGGAATGTGTTGAAATATTATTTTATTATAAATTTATTTGTTAATTATAATAGCTCAAAACTGATATATTTAATGGATAAGATGAGTATTGGTAGAAATCCTCTCAACCAATAGGTTTTACATAAGTTTAGGTCAAAACATTTAACCTTATCTTTTGTCATTAACCATTTGAAAAATAAATTAACTCTTTCCATTCCTTCCTATATTTATTCACTATATTATTAATATAGTTACTATAAAATTACAAGAGAACCTAAAGTAGATAATTAATGAATTTTTTAACATTATATATGTTAGTTTTCTGAATCATGGATTTTTATGACTATTATATAATTTATTAAAATATTATTTTTTCCAAAAACACAACTATGTCACTTTTGACACTATTTTTTTATTGATTTTTGTTAAATTCTTAAAAACAATATACATTCAAAAAAACAAAATTAACATAAAGGTAACATTTCATAATCCTCTAGAAAATTCATTTATGGAATCAAAATTTTCAAATTAAATTTATTTTAATATTTATAATATCATCTATTTGAATATTTCATTAATATAGTAATCACTGAATCATCATTGTGTCATAAATGACTTTATTTTTTTATTGTCTAAAATTTAAAAATAAAATATCATGAAGAATGAAATCTTTTCATATTTCCAATGAATATTTCTAGAACATGTCATTATCACACCCAATTGGCTTCCAATTGCCAAAACTCCATCTTACGGGTTTTTTGGTCGTCCTTGACTCATCCAATAATATTAGTACATGTTTTATGGTAGTTTTAAATTAAAATACTATTATTTTTACCCTTATTTACATAATTTACCAAAAACCATGGTAAATATAAAAAATTACTAATGTTACAAATCATAATGTAAAAAAATAAAAGGTAACTATTTATAGAATTTGTACCTTATGATTCCAAATATGGATTCCATTTTTTGAAACTCAAAATTACGAATTTTGATTAATGAATTTAAATTTATTTCTCATTTTCGAAACTAGAAAGCTGGTTTTAAAAAAGTAAAAACTTTCAAAAGATTGACTTATGTTTATGTCCAATTTAAATTTGAAATTAATCCTAATGAATTTTTTTGAATAAATTATAAAAACATAATCTAAATATAATTTAAAACCAACTCAAACTATAATCCATCAATATAAATAAATTATGTAACAATGTAGTTTCGAATTAAAAATGCGGTATTTTCACTATTCATTAAAATATGAATTTCATCAGAAAAATACCAAAATTTAAAAATAAATTTTTTTTATGCCCCAATTCCAAGTAAGAAGTTTATTTAATTAGATAGAACATATAAAACTAGAAGAAACAATATTTGAAAATGTTTCACTGTCAAAAGGCAACAAAGGGGCCTTTTAAAAATATTAGAGTATTTTATACTTAAAATTTGATTCATTTTAATTTTATGCCTCTAAAATTTATTAGATAAATGTGAAAACATTTAAAAACACTTGTAATCTTATTTAAATTAGATTTGTTCATTCCTTTCAATACAACGACAAGGTGTTAACTGCTATTTAAAATAATAATAATATTATTGTATTATTTATTGATATAACTCGGTGTTGTGTGCTATGTAAGATTTCAGAGAAACCTGTTATTTCATGTCGAGTATGATATCAGACAAATCATCCCCTTTAACTTAAAATTAATATATTATTCATAAATATTTATAGATATAAAAATGTATTATTCAATAAATACTTGGGACATTATAGTAAAAGAAACCAAATAGTTTACATAAAGATAATGGGAGGAATACCATTTCATAGTAAGCATTGTGTAAGGGTCTTGAAGATATAAACCTATATAAATAGTCTATGTATGGGAAGTGGGAGGTTACCCTTATATATATTGGGTATTCTATGTAAGGTTAAACAAAAATGTTCTAAAAATAATTTTACTTAATTTAATTTCTAATATGGTTTTGATATGTTTTTAAATCATGGTAAAATGTACATTGGGAATTTCTAAGTAATTTATTAAAAACGTATTTAATTTTATAAGTTTTGTACTTAAATAAAATAAATATTTGAATTGTTTTATGAATTATTAAAAATTAATATTGAAATAAATTTTAACAATATAATATATCACGCCTTGTTGTCTTGAAGTAAAAGTGTTTATTTATAAATCATAAGTGTAATTTTTAAAGAGGTTATAAAATTAAAAATATATCCAAAATATAAAATAACGATTATTTATTATTATACAATATTTATAATTTTTCTAATATGACCTTCTCAAATTTGGGGGAGATATTTGGATATTATTTAGACAATATGAAAAGTTATTTTACGACAAGATTCAATAATTTTAAAAATATATGATATTAATATTATTTAAAGGGTTTTACAAATTAATGTTGCATTATAAACTTTTTATTATACATGAAATATCTTATAAACTCATTATAAAAAATATGAAAATTTACATATTTAAATGAATATAAAAAATGTTTTTATTAAATATAATTTAGAATATATATAGAGAGTTTTTTATGAAATATTCATGACTTTTTATGTATTGTTTTTAAAAGTAAATATAAATTTTATATATCTATAAAATTAATTTTGTATTCATTTTAGTCAATTGATTAAGAAAAGAGAATATCGTTTCATCTTTATGTTTAACTACTAAACTACATTTAGGTGTTAGATCCATGAATTACATGTTATCTACGACTGCATAAAATATAGTTTTCATTGATATTGACCTTGATTCTATGATGATATGAATTTCAAAATATTTGATGAAAATAGTTTTTATATAATAGGTGTTATGGATATAATGAATTGGATTCTTTCTAAGGTAATGTCTCCCATTGTAAGGGGACATTGGGTTGGACCACCTATTATCCAGGAGGCTTATGTATTTTCATAAATGTGATTAGGGTTGGATCTTTGTCACTCTAGGCTTACTTTTATGGAGTATTTCAGTATCTTTTTAGTCTATAACATTATAAATATTTTTCAAATATCTCATGAATATAACACCTTTATATAGGAATAAATATTTTTTCTTCAGTGTTTTGATGATTCACAAGAACATGTAGATTTTTAAATGAGTTACATGTTAATATGGGGAGAATACATTAATTTCACAGTTGGAATATATATTCAAAAACTAATGTAAAATAATTACACATAAAAAATGAATATAAAATTTGAAGAAAAATATAATATAGGATGTAATATTTAGGAATTTAAAGTGTGTTTGATGTATATTAAAATTTTGAGAAATGAAAATACATAAAATAATAATTTTGAGAATACTTTTAAAGGGGAACATTCCTCAAAATTAATAATTCAACCACATTAGTCATTCTAAATTTGGGTGACTATGGATTATCTTTTTGGAAGTAATAATGTAGAAGTGAATATGGATTTTCTTATTGGGTAGGTCATGGTAAGTCTGCATAACCAATGATTTTCCACTTTTAGATTATTTTTTATCAATATTTAGTTGCCCTATCCTTGGAATCCAAATATCATTATGTTATAGGATTAATAGGATTTGGATAAATTGTTACACACTTAACTATCCATGAATCACAATTATTAAAATTGGTATGATTCCCTATATAAATATTTTCTTCATATGAAAAATTTTAATGTCCCAAAACCTAGTGAGATGTATATATTGTCTTCCCAAATAGATTATATGTGGTGTGTAATAATTTTTAGTTGTAGAACATTCATTAAATATAAAAAATTAAATTATATAATGCATGATAATCACCCACTTATATTTCTATTTTTGACTTATAGAAAACTTAATAGTTATGAAATTTTCTCTAGGAGAAAAATTTGAGAATCTAAATTTCAATATTATATAGATTAGTTCCACCAGATCAATCTCATCTGTATTAAGTACTGATTTTGTTTCACACATTTTTTCGAAAATAAGAAACATATATATATGATTGAATTATTGTAAGAAATAAGTAGATCATTTTCATATATTGTTGAAAGTGTTTCTACATTAGATTTTCGAACATATGATCTATGCATAACCAATGGATTTGAAATATAATTGAAAAATGTTATTATATTTCTCTCATAAATAAAAATTTCATTTCTATATATATTTTGGATGAGATATTATATTCATTAATTATCAAGGATAGAGATCTGTTCTATACATAATATTATAATTTTTTTTTCGGATTGGGAATATAATGAATGTTTTATGAAATAAGGATATGGATAATATTTTCTATATCATTCGGTATAAGAAGTTCATCATTTATTCTATTTCATCTACCCTTTGTAATTATCGACATAGATATATAAATTAAATTTGTTTTAAAAAACTCCCTAGATATATATTATTGGAATCATTCAATTTTGAATCATTAGAGAATTATGAATCATAATTTTATGAAAAAAATGAAAAGGGAGTGATTTGAAAAAAAATTAGAGGTCTAGTGGATTTTTAGACCTTATAAATTGTAATTTATATTGACTAATGAGCACATAATACTGATCTCATTTTAGGTAATTATTTAATTTTAAATATGGATTTAGTTTTTATGGTTATTTTTTTATGATAAGAAATAGCTATGATACTTTTTAAAATTTCAACTAGTTTCAAGTGTAAGTAAATAATAAATAGGGGAAGAGTTATAAGATTATTTGATCGGATTAAGGTGGTGAATACATGATCCATGATTTTATAGTTCATTAGAGAGGTTGGGGAATTGTTTCACCATTCACTCACCTAGAAAACCATAATTTAATGGTTCGTCTAAAAGGATGGATTTTACTTCTTTATTCATAGATCAATAAATTTAGATTCTATGTGACATTTCTACTACATTATGGGGTCATGTATTGGAGACTACTTCATTCTGACTAAATTAAATTACATCTAAAGGATTTGTAAACACTCCAAATGAGATATAGATTAGAGGCATACCAAAAATAATTTTAAAATTATTTCATGCTACAAATAACTTGTATAATAATTTTTATTTAATAATTCTATTCCAAAATTATATAATTAGTTATTTATTCGGTATCCCAAATATACTATGTGACATTATTTCTCTAACTCTACTAATATCAATGTGTTTCTGGATGAAATTGATATATTTAGTGATAAATAATATATAAAAAACATTTTAGAGTTAGTAATGAAAATTTTATAGAAGTTTAAGAATAGAAAATAGGATATTTTACTGAGTTTGTGGTTAAGCCAGTTCTTAAAAGGGTTGTGAAGGAAGAGACAAATCAATATACATATGTAGGTCGACAGACTTATTATATTTTTATTAAACTAAGTGACATGAATTCTTTTTGGATAATAATAATAAATAAATATTCATAAAATATAATCTTACATCCTAATGAGAGTGTATTTAGAGTTATGATTCTCATTAATTTTTAACATCCATGGAATATAAGATGGAATCCATACAAACTAACTATGTTTAAAACATGGTGGATAATCCCAAAGGGCTTTGAACTATAGGTTATAAGTGGGGCCTCTACAAGAAAACATAAATGGATGGTAGAGTGTCTACATATATAAATAACACATAATAGAAAAGGGTTAAAAATAATCTATTATATTAACTTTGAAGAGACCTTTTCACCAATTACAATGATAAATTCAATTTATATTTTTCAATGCATAATAGATCATTTTTATTATTAGATATATCTAATTGATATAAAAAGTTATATCGTAATTTGGAGGTTAATAAAGTACTAGTTTATGATAAATCATAATGGTTTTGAAGGTACAAATGAGTCATTTATGGTTTTTAAAAGGTAATGGTCCATTTATGGACTAAAGAGATCTTATTATTAATAGAATATCTAGTTTGATGATGAAATCAAAGGATTTGGTTTCATAAAAAAATATGGAATATTCTTCTGTATATAAGTTTATTATTGATACAATAGTGTCTTCAATGACATTTTATATAGATGACATACTACTTAACATTAAATTACATCTTGAAAAATAACTCTATAAAGTTATGGATCAGTAAAATTTTCTCAATATTACAAATGGGTGAAGCTATATATGTACTAGGTATGATGTTCAACATAGATACATCTAAAATGTTTCTTGAAATCAGTCCAAACACATATATTTTTAAAATTATAAATTGTATTAGAATGGGTAAATCCAAAATGGGAATTTACAAATGTAAAAAATATTGAATCATTGGTAGATTAATCATCCTTCTAAAGAGATATAAATGAATAATTTTATTCCTTATGTGTCCTCCATAGGATCTATTATGGATTCCATATTGTATGATCATCTTGAAATCTCTTATACTATGATAATAATAAGTAGATAAAAATATAGTACTTATGAGATTAACTGTATTTCTTTGATGAACATTCTTATATACATTAGAATTACTAGGGATATTTTAATGGGATTCAGAGGATTGGAAATGTATTTTTAAATCATTTCATAGATGATATTTTTTTATCCAACAAATATGATATAGAACCTCAATATATATTAATTTATTTCAAATAATTTGGAGCTATTAGTTGGATGAGTTCAAAAAATGTCATAGAGACTTGAAAATAGAGTAGGTAACATTTTTATATGATATTTCATGAATAAATATTTTGTAAGCAATATTTTCACTTCTAATCTTGAGGATGTTACTCACACTGATGAAAAAATTGAGTTATATTGTGAAAATAGTGGTGATATTTATCATGATATGTGACAATAGTATCACCAAAGGACACAACACATCCTAAGAAAATACTTTTTCTTTGGATTGATCATTGAGATGGGTGATGTAATGATCAGTCATTCATCTACCTAGAAGATTGTAGTATATATATTAATCAATAAATAACCATAGTAAAAAATACGAGTTTCCTCAATAAGACATGTTATTATGACAAATAAGTGATTATTTGTAATGGTTGAAAATTTTCAATGTTATTATAATAATATAAATCTCCATATATAATATATTCAGGTTTGATGAAATTTATTTTACATTAATATTTGAATGATAATATTCCATCCACGAATTACATTGAGTTGTCCCTAACTGAAGATCATTATTGATTATTTTGGATTATATCACATATATCATTTTTTACTCATTTCAAATATTTATATATGATATAAAAATAATATATTAATTTAGTAATAATTAGAGACATATTATACTTATTGGAATTCCATTGTATATCATATGTAATTTAATACAATTATCTAAATACTTATGGTTTAATGCTTATATTTAACCCTTTTTACTTGAGGTAGGTATGATACATATTATTAGAACCCTCATACAAGGATACCCTACATGAAAAAATAAATATATGAAAATATCTAATCTGATAGCAGTTTGTTATTTTACTAATCATATTATCAGTTGGAGCACAACCAAGACATGATTTTTCCACTAGTATGATAGGTAAAGACATTGGTCCCTTGATTGAATTTGAACGAGTAAATAAATGGCAATTTAGAGTTTCTTTACATATGATGTGATCAACTGCGTGGATGGGAGATATGTAATGCGCATATTTGATAGAAGAATGACATGTGGTGTATTCATTTAAATAGTTTTTATAATTAAATAATAATGTAAAGATTTTTTGTATATACAAAATTTATATATTATATTTCTAGGGGTCAATCAATTGTAAATTTTTTTTTTATAAATACAAAAAAATTATATGATACAAATTGTTTTGTAAATTTTTTTATAGAGATATGAATAATTTTGATAACTATCACACCATACCCCTTAATATCTTTGGTAGTGACAAATCCTTTCTAGAGGATTATATTTCTTACATAAATAAAATATGGATTTTTTAGTTTTTTTCATTGATATCAAAGGAAGAAGTGTCACACAGTTAGGCCTCAGTAAAAGGATAAAATAATGGGAAAAGTGCATGTTAAATATAAAGAAAGTTTGATGAAGAATTGTATCGAAAAGTATTTTGATGGATTCATAAATAGTTTTAAAGTTTTTAATAAATACAATAAATGATTTTATTATGGGTGGGATATTTTTGGATGTGCATTGATGATTAAATTAATAATATGTATGTACATATGAATATGATTCATGATATATATATATATATAATATTATATTTTATATATAGTGTGTTTTTAATACATCCATATGATGAATGTATAATATCATTCATATGATTCATGAATATACTATAAATATAACATTTAATATCTCTTATTTGTGTATTTAAACTAATTCTCATGATGTAATGGATGGTTCATTTCTATAAAATGGATTCACTAGTATGTGATCAAAAGCTTGATTCATTAAATCAAATTATTTTATTTCATGAAAGGAGTTCAATGAATTATATATATAAACAAAAATATATTAGATGTGTTATGAAGCCAGAGCATTGGATTATACTTATAAATAATGTATATTTCAGTTTATTGAGAATGTTTGATTGTGATAAAAACAAAAATATCATGAAAATATTTATGTAAAATATCTTTTCTAACTGTAGTGTTTTTTTACCATTTCTCAGCAATGGCACTAGAAACCCTTCAAAATGTGATTATTCATATGATATAATCATAGATACATTGATCAACGCACTCTGTCATAGGTAATAAGAATATATTCAATTAATCTTAGTGATCTCTCTCGAATATTCTCATGGGATGAGTTAGTGGGATGTTACTACAAGTGTTTATAAAGTATTAACATTTCATAATTAAGTTATATATAAGATTTTATTAATAAATAATATATTATGTTTGGTTTCTCCTTCTAGTACCAATAATAATGATAAAATTAAACTAAACCTATCTGTACAAGTAGAAAAGTTCAATTATATTCTAAGGTAATCCAAATTTTTATGTTTTAGGGTATAGGTTGGTGTATGTGAGAAATTTATATATGATTTTGGTACACCATATAACTTCATAATTTTCATCTATTGAGTCCCATGTATGGTGAAATAATCTCTTATGGGAGGTTTTATACTAAATATTAGGATTTTAAAGTTAGACCATAGTTAGAGTTTTAGACCTTATCATGATGGTGTTTTATTTATAATTTTTGCGGATATTTCGATTTTAGTAGATCTTAAACCCTTAACAGGGAATGATTATAGTTTTTGATTATGAAATGAGGCCAAAATATCTCATGATGTATTATTTGGGCTTGATTTGTATCTAATTTTCCATTCATATTTTTCTAAAAGATATTTTAGAGAGAGGACTTTGGTCAATTTTGTCATCTTATACAACTCTACTCTAGATGGAGTCCCTGAGAGAGTATTGAAAGATTGATAACACATAGTATATATACACCCTATATTTGGGATATTTTTTCTATGTTTCCTAAACATATGCAGAGATTTTCCATGAATAAACCCCCACATGAAATGGAACCTTATGAAAAGAGACTTGGTTTCCCTAGGCATAGTAACCTACCTACAGTCGATTTAGATTTAGAAACTGGTTGTTAAAGAATATTTGGTAATGGAAAATGCCTTCAGACACTCCCAACATCAAAAAAAGTATTTGGTTTAGTTAAATAGTTGAGTGTTGATAGTTAGAGCTATGTATTTCTTCCTAAAATTGATTGATATCATTAGGTGACATGAAATATCATTCATGTTATGATATACATACTATCTATATAGAACCTCATACAAGTCGATGTCTGTATAATAAATTCATTCTAAATAACTTTTATAGGAGTTATATATTCCATTAGATAACCAAAAAATCCATTTTACAGTGAATAATTTCCACTAATGGTGGTTAAAATTCATTCATTCCTTTTGAAAATGTGAGTATATCCTTGGATGGGAAAGATAACTATAGATTCTTTCTCAGTATAGATTGTCTACTCCATTAATAAAAATTCAATGTGATAATTAATTTACTAGATATAGATAGTATCTACTTATATAGTGAGTGTGACCCACAAGTATGGTGTAGAAATCCATCCCTACTGGAGTTGTATCAAGTTATCTAAAAGATGGTGAGAAAGGATTTTTATGTTTTTGGTTATTTTTAGGGATCACTTAGTATTTACATAATGGAATCCATAAGTTCTATTTATTATTTAACCCATTATTATACTTTAATAGGTTTTCAAAAGAATAATATTCTTTCATTCTATATAAGTAATTATATTACTTCTAATTAGAATTATGGATCCCATTTCTTTTTTTTATAATACAAAATAAATGAGTCTTATCATGAACTATTTCATAAAGAAGACATTTTTCATTAAATATTTGTGAGAATCAAACAATGAGAGTACTATATTATTTGTAATGTTTGATAGTGTATAGTATATAATTATCATGTCTCCCATTTGAGAAATTTAGACAGAGTGGATAGATTAGTTATTAGAATTTTGAATCTTGATGTTATAATGGTTAATGAGATTAGTGTGGCATAGTAGTGGAATGGTGGTCAACCACCATAATAGGGATCCCATGTTGTATTGATGGAAAAGGTTTTTATAATGTCTCTAGCATGAGATAACACAATTGTGTGCAGATCAAAGGGATATTGGGGCCTTAGTCACACCTCCCCATACATTGTATGTTGTTGACTAGTAGTGACTATATAATAAAATCAAATTTTAGTGGAATTTTTTTTGATTTGGAGGCATCTTGAACCACTGCCAAATGTTTCGGCGAAGGTTCCCAAAAACTACTACTAATTCTTGAATTGGAATCCAATATGAGTCATTTTGTTCAATTGAGTTGTGTTTTCTATGAACCATCATCGAATATCTATTTAGAATTTGTTTCTCCTCCCGAAAAAGGTGGACGATATAGGGGCAATTTAAGCTGTAGCTATATACTCTAGTTTTTTTGCATGGGGAAACAATCTCTAAAATGAGAAAAAACATGTAATACAATATAGAAATTATTTACAGATTGTTAAAACCATCACTATTTTTTTGACATTATATAGATGCAGTTTAAACAATCTCTAAAAATAATGAATCAATTTTTTAGTCTAAACTTCTACTAAAGATCGCTTTAAAAAAAATTAAACTAATGAATCTATAACCCCAAAACATCCAAAGGAAAATAGAATCCAATATTTATTTTTATCCCACCTCTAAAACCAAATAAAAATGATCCCATTTCAATTGAATAGAAATAAATCTATTATCAAGTATATAATAATAAATTTCATTTTAAAAAAATGTAATCAAGGTGCTCAAAAATTTTGTAACCATACCCTTTGAAATCATTATACATAATGTGAAAAATGGGAAATTAGTTTATGGTACTAATCATATATATTAAAATTCATATTTTAAACCACATTACAAATAAAGATAAATATAACAAAAAAATAAGTAACATAATAACATAATCATAGTCAGGTAATGAATTCCCTAAAACCATCCTATATACCAAACACACCCCTTATTACACAAGGAACTTATTAAACTTGAAACGGACAAATCCAAAAATCAAGTTTGTTTCAAAACACAATGTATAGAGAATTCTATTTGAGAAAAAAACTCATGTAAATTTCATCAAACACATAAAGGGAATAAATTTATAAATACACATGGACAATGATTATTAATATAATCAATGGTGAACTATATACCATAGAAAAAAATGGACATCACAATAACTAGTTGTGTTTTGGAAGTTGATTGGTATTGGCTAACCTCTCCCTCTGAGGGCATGAAAATTCCACTAGGAAGATGGAAAGCAATTAGGCTTCCCATGGGGACTCATATTAATCACCTTCTGAGAAGTTCTCGACTACCTATTACTTTCTTGGATTTATGATTGAAGAATGTTGTAACCATTCGTGATACCAAATATATTAGGTTCTTCGAACATTAATTCCCCAACCAATTAGTGAATTTTGTGGTTTAACTCATGCATAAGGTTTCTAAAATAATATCATTATTTTAAAATATTAAAACAATATCAAATTACAACCCCCTCCCAATTCTCTGAAAAGTAAATTAATGAAAAAATAAGGATTCACCATAAAATAACTTTGAGTAAGTTATATTATATTTTAATTGATAATAAATTAAGTTTAAAATTAATAAACACCCATGAAGTACTAAAATAAAAGGAATGGAGTGAAGAATCTAACCTTAATCAGTAGAATTATTTCACCATTAACTAATACCACATAAATAAGTCACAAGAGGGACTCTGAAATCCCAAGAAATCAAGAACATCAATTATAGACATCCTTAGACCTGATACCCATCCACCAAGGATACTAGGGTTAGAGAGGAAAGTAAGAACATGTAAAGAACCAATATAAATAGAAGAAAATGAGATGGAATCCATTATCTCAATATTTGGTTGAGGAATCCCTGATAATTCTCTTTAGAACCACCAAAAAAAGATTTAAGAGGTTGATAATTAGCTAGGAGGATATCATGGGAAATGTAATTCAAAGTGGGGGATATATAGAATGGATACTAAAATTAAAAAACAAAAAATGAATAAATTTATAATCCCTAAGTTTTCTTCACAATTCTTCTATATGGTTATAAAAAACATATAGTAAACACGGAACCTAATCTACAAACTCAAGGTGAGTTAACATGGTTTCCTAGATGTTCAACATAGTCAATGTTAACCGCATGAAACAATATAGAATAACAATTCAGGAAATCTGGTCACATGAAAGAAAACAATGAATCCATCATGGCATATATGACCTAAGATTATGTAACTGATTTATTCATGGAAACATAAATGTTCACGAATTCCACTAACCTATCACCTAGAGACATTCATGTTAATATATCACAACTAAATTGATCATGAACTCTCATACATATTCATAAAATTATTTACTGATATGAATCATGAGGAGAAAAGAATACGGACTTGGAAATAACCCACTAATCCTAGATGTTCTTCTTTGTTGAGTTACCAAGAAAGGATAACATTAACACATTCTAAGAAAATAGTTTACATATTTTCAATGAATGTGATATTACTATTTACATGAAATTACCCTATAAACAAAAAATATCATCAACCATCCAAAAAATACACCAAAAGTACCATGAATATAGATTTTTAGGAAATATAATAGAAATACAGATATAGTAACCAAAAACTACAACATGGTTTCTAAATAACCACATTAGAGTTATTTTTGCATATGTTTCTTTTTGCATCATCTCTGAATACAATGTGATCCCTAATCACTACTTGATGAACATTTCTTGATACCCTCTCAATTTCCATCTTCACTTCCTATAATCAAAACTTGCATGATAAGAATATTGAAATTAAAAAATTTATATATAAAATTTCTTATTAAAACTAATAAATATTTGCATACTAATTGATTCTGATGTTGTTGTTTTTACCTTCACAACACCATCAATCGATGAAATTATCCCCAGAGACATATCCAGTCATCTTCTCACAAAATTCAATCTACTCTTTTTGTAGAGTGATGTAATTTTAATCTAGAATATTTATTTGAAAAACAATCTTCATGCCATTCATATTCAAAAAATCTGATCTGTTCATATTTTTCTCTTTAATAGCATTTTTTCTATATTTTATGAGAAAATAGTTAGTTGTATAAAAAATTGAAATATATTTATTTAAATTAAAAAATTTACATATAACGGTCACCCTCAAAAATCCCTGTGATGAAACATGAGTGATGATATACTCCCTCACTACTGATCTAGTTGAATGTGAAGGTGTGCTATGATCTGTTGATGAGATAGTAATGAATGGTGTTCCAGAAGCTGACACAATGGAAGATGTGAGAGATGGTGTAGTGGGTAGGTAGAGTGTGTCAAAAATGCTATAGAGATATAGACTGATAGATCATCCTTTATCGGTGTGGTCGATAGAACATCGACTAAGAGTCAAATGGGATCAATAAAATTCTTCCCCACGAAATTATTATCATTTAATCAAATAAAATTAACTACAGAACATATATTTCAAAAAATTCATGAAAAAAAATAGAAATGATAACATATGAATCATACTAAGGAACAAAATATGAATAGCTATAATAACGAATGATTTCACATATAACATAAGTGGTTGATAAATGAATGGATGACTGCACATACAATCATTTCTTCTATCATTCTGGTTATTTTACTACTTCATCATTACTTTATCTACTTAATCCATCCTCACTAGACTAATATTATCAATATCATGATTGATATATATATAATTACTTCATACTACTGATGGGATTTAATGTTAGAGGACAATCATCAAGTGCATCACCCATATCATAAAAGTCTCTTTGATTTACTTGAACAAATACACTACAACCTTCATCCATGACATCTTCCACATACTATACTATTTTTCATGTGATGATACGATATATAGATCATTTAATTCATTATCCCCAAAATACATCAAGTGAGAGATATTTATAGAAGTAAGTTACAAGGAATATCTTTTAATACCCTTGATAATATGAAACCACTAGAAGTTTAATAAAACAAAATAAAAAATTAGTGTGATCATTTAATTAAATAATATAATTAAACATTCCATAGTATCTCAATTTAAAAACTATAAATATACCACTATTATTAGTTTTCACACACTCTTCCTGATCAAAGTTATGAAATTTAATTCCATTCGCACTGTAAGCATCAAAAATTCAATCCTGTTTTATAGGACCTAGAGTTAGAAACATAAAATATTATGACAACTCATCTCAAGTATTATTATTAAAGATCTACAGAAATATATATACATTATTATATTTTAAAAATATATATCACAATAAAATATTTGTATTAATAGTAATATATATGAACTTATACATCATGCAAACCATTCTACAAGATCTTTATTAATAGATTTTGTTATATCATTTTAATTTCTTTTTTGGATTCCCATTTTTATATTTGATTCCATCATGAACTCTTTAATACATTGTTCAATAATTTCTTTATCTATCATCACCTATCTATGTGCTTTTAATAATTCCATTATATCAGTGTAACATTTTATCTTCTCTCAACTGATTGGTCAACAAAAACAATGATTTTTTCCTTTCCCATGTAGTTGAGATTGAGTTGATGTGTATTTAATGCATCCAACATGATTGAATCTCATATCAATATTATCCACGAATCTTGAAAAAATGTTAAGAAACTCTTCTATCAAATAGACTTTAGAAATAGAGCATCCATGTTGAGATTTATTATTCATGTATGATGTCAAATGCCCATGATATATGTGAAATAAAAAAATTAAATCAAAATTCTATATTTAATGAATTTCAAATAATTTATTACTTAAGATGAAAAAATTTAAATAAATTACCTCTCAATTGGATATGTCCATTGATAATGTACGAGGTCGCTTTATTTATCTTCCTGGACCAAATACATAGTAAATTTCACTATGACAGTAAACAAAAAATGGAGGAAATATCTTCTACATTGACCAAAGTATTAATAAAAATATATAATAAAGGTTTTCAAACTAAAATGGTTGTACATTTTTCACATATAGTTGTCTAATGAATGTGAAATATTTGATTACAATAGCAGTAACCTTTTCAGCTAATAATCACAGCAATAAAAATGGTTGTAACTACAATAAAAAAATATGTGAATCATGACTTTTCAATCCATGTAACCTATGATTATTTAAGTCAAAAAATTGACATGATACTTGAATACCCATTAGATACTTACATATGATTTAAAATTTGAAGGAACATATTTTTTCACTATTTTTCATTGTAATTTTTTTCAGAGCATACATTCCATTCTAATATATTCAAATATCACACAATATGTTAATTGTTTTTAATTACTCCAATGAATTGAGTTTGTACGTCAATTTTACATGTCATTAATCAATGTGAAGATCAAGTTTTCACAAACATTATTCTCAATATCAATAACCTAAATATTATTCTACAACAAATTAAATGACCAAAAAATAATTTTAATGAATATAATTTATTTTCATCCATTGTTGTATTCCAATTTCACTTGATGATGCACTTAAAACTCAATTCCCACTCTGATTAAAATGATTCACCTTCTTATATTTTGTTTCTAAATTTCCATGTTTTTAAAATATTTCAAAACCATTCAATAACTTTGATGGTGGTCTATGATCATTAGAACCATTGAATTTTAACTTTTTCAATAGCAATCTATGAGATTAATCAAGAAAATTTTGGTGGAACAAGAAGCACCATTTTTTTATGTGAGGTACTAATTCATGCTCAACATTAGAGTTATAAATTGGACAAGCAAACCCCATGTAATTTTTACAACCATCTAAATTCACAGGTATAAGGAAATAAGTAATTTTCCACATTATACCATCATTAATTTTGATCATTATTATAGAAGATAATCATATGTATGAATACTATTTCACAATAACTCATCTATTTACTCAGTTAGAGTGTGAAAATGTAAATAAATTTCATTTCCTGGCGTTTTTTTTTCTATGAATAATCATCAAAATAATAAAAAAACATATGTTATATACACATATATGGAGGAATTTTGTAAGGGATCAAAAAAACTAGACAAATTCTATAACTAGTGCTCAAAGTCAAAAAATGGGATGAATCTATCAACTTACAATCTCAATCGCACAATGATAGGATTAGATGCTAAATCTGGATATAATTAATCTAACATCTTCTATGATTGTGAATCTACTAGATGTTTCATTGACCCATCATTGTTATTATATATAGACATCCACTTCATGTTCTTGATTGTTTATGATGACATGGATAATCATTAAAATCAATGATTTAATGGAAAGCAACATAAATCCATTATAGATGTATTCCCTTTCTTATTATTCATTATATTATACTGATTTAGACTTCCAACATCATGCATAGACTACAATCTTGAAGAATAACATTTTTTATAATTTTATAAGCCCGAATCATCTCCCCAATAAAGTATATAGTCATTTGGAAAACATTTATTTTTGTATAATTTTGACCAACCTTGTCAACAAAATTTTCAATAACATAAAAATACTCAGTGATATTAGATTCATGAAATATATCACACAAATATTACAACATCATGGACATCACCTTATTTTTAATTACACATAGTCATTTTATAGGGTATAATATAAACAGAAAAGAATTTTTTCAATATTTGAAACATCTACTATACATCTATTGCTTTTCATCATCAACTAAGCCATGAAAGTAATTTTTTTGATCAATGAAGCCCTTCCATACATTGTCCCCCATGGAATCAATATGAGGATCAAATTATATGTTATAATCATTATGTTATGGTCATATAGTCCCAAATACATAACTTATAATGTTTCTATTTTTAGAACCCTCAACTATTTGTTGTGATATTTATTGGTGTTCATATTTTTTTCATGATATTTAAGATTAATCATTTATAAGGTTTATCAATTAATTTTCCATTTTAGATGATGTTGGGAGCTCACTCTATCGATGGACATCTCTACTCAATCTTACAATAATGTTCAATTATACATGCCAAATCCAACATTGATATTTGGATGGGAATTGATTCAATATAATGTTCTCATAAACTTTATATCTCTTCAACCATTTCTAACATTACATTTAGAACATGTACATCTTATTATCCATCAACAAATCTATTAGAAATTGATAAATATAAAAACTCCTCCAATCCCTTAGAATAATTTGAGTTTTTCCTCTGTAATGTTATCCATCTTTTGTCTATATATATCACATTGTGCATACATTTTATTAAAAAATATTTAGACAAATATTTCAGCTACTATCCGGAACCCATTCTTCATGACTAAACTTTCACCTTTTTGAAATAATTCAAGCCACTATGAAGCATATGGTCTGAAAAAAATTTAAAAAAAATTAAATTCTATCTACAAACAATTTCTAAAGAATCCCTATAAGACAATAGTACATAATTTAAAAAAAACTAGTGTTGAAAACCCATTTAAATTTTTAATTACCATTACAAAATCCTCTAATAATTTTAACAACCACTTCACATGTGATAATTAAAGAATAATGATTTTACCTTTAGGTGGTAATACATTACATTAATAGAAATTTTGAATAATGATATATATAATATATATATACTATTTTTTTATTTATACAAAGAAATTATATCATTTATGTTATATTTAAATAATTTGAATTTATGTCGGTAAACATATAGAATTCAAAGTTAATTAATAATTAAAAATCAGTGTGAGATTCTATATATCATATATGAAAATAACTATTAACCAAAAAATATGGAATCAGACCAACAAAGGATAAAAAAAGATTATACTCTACCCAAATGAAGATGTATACCTTTAGCCCAATCCACTTTTTAACACATTACATATGAAAAATTTAAAACAATCTATATTTCTAAAGCATTCGTAGGAAAAAAAACAATTATATTGGAAAAAATAAAATTTTTAAAAAAAAATCATTCTGAAGGAATATTAATCATAAAAAAACAATTATGATTTAAAAATAAAAATATATATCCATGAATTTCATTCCCCTTTCTGTGTTGTAAAAACATTGAATTACATTGAAATGTTGTGAATGTATCTTATGATATTCTATGGGGAATATAAATTAGATTAAATACCTTATTTAAATAATAAAACATGTAGGTAAAACTAATCAATTAATAAACTACTAAACAACATTCATAATTGTATTATTTTATATTCTATGAAATATTTATATGATTAATTCAAGGCTCCAAGTAGTATTCTCCCCAAACAAAATGGATGTTGATTATTGGATTAAAACTATAAATATATGGTCAATGTAATATAAGAAAAAGATAAACACCCATGAAATCCATTATAAGCATTAAATATAAATAATAAAGTAAATGATAAAGAATCAATCATGGTGTATTCCATTAGAATCATCAAAATTAAAGGAATCATTCAAAAAAATCACTATAAAAATATATAATATGAAATGATACAATAAAAATTAATAAAAAAAATCTTAGGGAACATATAAAACATATTGATTATATAACTAGTTAAAAAACACTCCCAAATATAATCATGTACTTATTTCAAAATACTTCCATTATTTTTAAAAAACCCACTCTACATATTATTTTATAAATATTTTAATATTTAAAACATCCAGTCGGTTTAAAACGGAAATATATGAAATATATAAAACTCAAAATATATTTAAAATCCATTAAAATCAATAAATTTCTAATTATGGTGAATTCAATTTAGGAAATACCTTATATAATATTTTTATTCTAATTAAGAAACATCCATAATTAATCAAAATTGAAACATGAATATTACCCTTATAATTTGATAACAGCGTGATTTATACAAGTAGTCCACTACACAATCGAGCTAATAATCAACTTCCTCTACCTACCGTGAATTTGTAGGGTTGTGAAAATTTTAGAGTGGGGGTGGTAAATTGATTTATGTAGTAGAAAAAAATACCAAAAAGGGAGGGCTTACCACTAGGGGAGTCAAGGGAGAAGAGTGGAGGGGGATGGATGGGATAGTTCATGGGAGATGTCTGGGTCGATGGATTGGAGGGATCAGGGTTGACTATAGATCCTGCATGGTATCGAGTTAATGAAAACTCTTGGGGGAGGGAGAGGTCTCATACGAGGGATAAGGATCAGGCGAGGGAAATGGTGAGGGTGATTGGATGGGGGGATTTACTACAGTGATGGTGAGGGATGGGGTCTCATGATCAATAGATATCTAACTACGTGATGGGACCATGATGTTCTTAGGGATCAGGTTTTTGGGGAGGTATAACATGTGGGAGATTTATGTGATTCGAGGAGAATGATGGGGAGTGGGGAAGGGGGAAGTTTTTTTTAATAAAAATGTATTATTTAGCTATGGTTTTTAAAGAACCTCTTCAAAAATATTTTAAAGTATTCTATCCGTAGTTTAGTAAACCACTACTAAACAATGAATTTTTTATAGTGTAAGGGGTAATAGTTTTATAGTTTAGAGAATATACCTATTGAATTATATTCATACAATATTGAAAAAAATAAATCATATATTTATATCAATATAAATTAATAATTCAAGAGATATATAGTAAGGTTCCAATAAAGAACTACAAGCCCCATGCTATATCAAAATGTACTATTGAAAATGATGTGTTGGTATACATATTAATAGTCAAATATACACTATCCAAAAAAAGAAAAAAATAAAAAATAGGATGTCACTGAAAAATATCCCCAAGTCCTTGCCTAGTCCCGATCTCCAATGATCCAACCTTTAAATTCAAATCATGCATCAGTTATAGGGTACTTTTACTTATTCTAGTAATTAATTAGGAAGTATTATTATATATCCATTGAATCATGAGTAGTGTGGGAGAATAGATTAATAATATGCTTCCAGGGACAACCAAAACATATATATTCTAAGAAAAAAGTTCATGCCAAATATCATAAAAAATGGTAGAAATATAAATAAATAGAAAATAAACATCAATCGACCCCCACGTTCTATGCTGACACTTGAGGTCAAGCATACCAACTACATCCAAAGACAGATGTCTATTTCTATATTTACACATGTTGTAGCTCCAATCCCATAGCTTTCATACATGGTGGTAATGAGATATTTGAAAAAAAACATAAAACTATTAGGGAAAACATACTGATGTATTGTAAGATAAGTGGAGTCATTGAAGAATATAAGGAATTCATCCCATGGTATTCTAATCGTTGGAATCAGTATCAAATCCCAAATAATTAAACCACAGTAATTTCATGTATCTAGGGTCATCACTGAACCCAAGTGTATTCACCATCAAAAGTTCTATGTATTAAGCATCATTGTTGAACCCAAAGATACTTTCCCATAGGTGTTCCATTTGGGAGAATTTAACTTCAATCCATTGTAGATTTAACCCAAGTCCTTACATTTATTATTCATTATATCATGAATTATGTGAATTTACCCCAATGGGGTCCATGTAGAAGTTATCCATTTAAAGTTCCTAGGTAATTTTTAAATAATTTAATTAATTTGAATCCTTCAGGTATCTTATGAAACACACGAAATATGATTCCTAGGGTATTACCCAGGAATCCTTAGTCTCTCACACATGATCAACTATCACGTCCCAACCACCATTAGGGTCACTTCATGAACAAAAAAATTTAATCACATAGTAATGCCCATGTCAATGGGTGGAAATTTCATTCTCAATATACTACTGGAAAAATCATGACATCTACTGGAATTACAATTTTATCTTCAAAGATAAAATTTATTTAATTATAATTTATGTTGTGGGAACAATATGTTTCCATGAAGTCACACTACACACACAAATAAAATGGTGAGAAATTTTGGGAAGGGATTTAGAACCAACTCTCTTACACTATAATATGAAAACACATCTAATATTGGTATCTATTTAGTGATAATGAGGTATAAAATGGAAACTCATAATAATATGCTAGAAACTTGGAATTTTAGGTTTAAATGGCTTGATACAAGAAGATAATGAAATATTCAAAGAACATATAGAAACAGAAAAATTTATCTTAACTTCAAATATTCTAACATAATGAATGAAACTTGATTTATAGGATTAGTAGTTGAGAAATCATCATGTATTGAAGAGGTAATGAAGATTCATTCATATTAGGATACACTAGTAGAAAAATAAAGAAAATAGTTGACCTAGGTATAAAATTCATGGGAGTAAAAGCGGTAATTTACCACTTTTTAAAGGTTTTACAGTTTGGCTACATATTTGGAAAAATTGTGAAATTACCATGCAGATACCATTTTCTAGAAAACTCTAATTTTCACAGTTTAGCCATATAGTTGGCTAAACTGTGCACTGAATAAGAGAAATGGGATTATAATTTATTTTTGGGTTTTAATGGTCACACAAAATAATTCCGATGATTTGAAAATTTTTTATCATGTAATAACACTCACACAAGGTTGGCCACGTAGTTAGAACTAAACATACATTAAACATGATCCCTTGGATTTAATTCTAAATTTTCATATTTTTGTCCCTAAGATCCTTGGAACACTCTAAGAACATCCACAAATCACAGTAAACATATATAAATATTTTAATTAAAATTATTTTCAAAAAAAACATAAAAGAATTATTGTAAATATAGGGTAGGGGGTTTACAACCTCCCCATCATATAGCAGTCATCCCTATGAAGTTGTATTTGATCTCACTAGGTGTCATCGGTGAACAAATTCATTGATTGGGTCCTCATATCATACTCCCCAACAAAGGTTTCTCCTAGATATGTATGTGATACAACAATACCAATTGTACGGGAATGGGATTTAAATAAATATCTTAATTTATACATTAAACTATACACCTTGGACGCTACTATAACGACTTGTTAGCCTCAAGAATCACATAAACAATGTCAAGAATATGATATGGATATAGATATTACTGATGCATCTGCAACACAGATAATTCATCATGCCTGGAACTGAAACAATATGGGATTGCTTCAAGGTACTCTAATAATCAAATCCTCTCTAAAATTGTGAATAGTCCCACATACCTATACATTATCTTCCCTTTTCTCTAAACAATATGGTGTCTTAACATTTCTGAAACTAGTAAGAATTCCAAATCACTATCCCCAAACATGAATTTTTATTTACACTTATCTTCATAAGATCTCTTCTTTCTATTGATAGTCTTCCTCAACTTCAAGATAAACTGAATATTCTCAGAAGTTTGTTTTATGAGACATGTCCAAGTAACCACTATCACACCATCCTCCAACAAAAAAAGGGGAGATCAACATTCCCTTCCATAAAAAATTAAAAGGTTATATCTATATAAATTCCAAAAAATTATTATTATTATTATTATATGAATATTATACTAAGGCTACGTGTCTCTTCTAAGAGTCACTAAATTCTTGGACACGTTCCCCCAACATGTATTCCCAAAAGATTATAGTTTTCTTATACATCCCATTTATATGTAGATGACATGTCATTCTAAGATGTACCATCATACCAAGAAAATTCTATATACCATTCTGAAACCATGACATAGGTGAAAATCTCTATCTGAGATAACACTCTTAGGTATCCAAAGCAGGTACAAAATCTCTCTAAGATATATCTTTCACATATCATTCACTGATAAATTCACTCATATTGGTATTGTTTTAACTATCTTTGTCTACAAATTTAGTGTCACCCAGACTATGTTATAACCCCTTGGTGTCCTTAGAAACCCCATCATGAAATTATAGAGAAAAATCATCCCATTTACAAATGGTAGTGGGAATGTCCGTCATAGACCAATTGGTAACTAATTATTTGAATTCATCAACTAATTGTTGTTTTATCACTTGAAAAAACCCTGATTCCATTATAAATTCTAATTCACTAATATTAATGATGCATGTAATGATATATGTTGACCACACATGGATAAACTACCCACATTGATGTGTGATAATATCACATTAGTTTCTCCCATATGATTAAAGGAAGAAATACACAACTATTAACATGTAAAATACAAACTTCTTTAGTTGATAGAATGTTAGTGTCTAACCACCATATGTATTATCCATCAGGCCAAGCACACAATATCCAAAAACAACAACTTCTTGATATGTCTTAGAAGTAAGGGTGTAATATATTATTAAGCAAGGGTATATAAGCTCTGATAAAAAAAAACCAAATTTGACTCAATATATATATCCCCATGTTAATGTTCATTGTTATACTTATTGACTAACTGATCTTATTTCTTCATGTGTATAGTATGTTCCAAAAAGTTTCTCTTTTTATAATTTTCATCTATCTCAAAATAAAATTAATATATATACTTGACCCACCTACATTACTATAATATCAAGACTCACGTAGTTGAATTTTATATTAGGATTTTTTCATCATTGTATAACACAAATTTTTCCCCTATTAGGTTACGTCTCTAATATCTTAGGGAATACACCATGATTTCTAGTTCTAGGTCATGTTTGGGTTTGTTCTTGTTATTTAACTCCAAATACCTTGGAACATACACAACCTCTACGATTTCTAGAATAAAAATTAAACCTACACCAATCATAGAAGAGTCATAATTCATAGTATACTAATTACCTGGCTTGGATAGGGTCAAGATTAGTGTGGTAGATAGTTCATCATTTAACCCTTAAAAGTCACTTTTACCACAATCAAAAAAGAAAATACACACATGATTCTTGGTTAGAGATATCATAGGTTCATCCAAATGGTTGAATTCATTGATGAACCTCCATTAATAAAAATACAACCCCATAGAGTTAAATATGCCAAAAAATGATATTTGGACACTTCCCAGAAATAAAAACTATTTCCTTCTTAGGTAGGATAAATAAACCTTTCTCATAGATAACAAAGATTTTTTTCTGACACATCCATCATGGAAGATATTGGGTGATGATATTTTTTCACTTTTGTATAGTGGTTTATATTCCTGGACTAGCCACAACAACTCCAACAGGGTTTCCCCACATTCCTACTTTTCAAAACCAAGCAGTATCTACAATCGATGTTGTTGATGTCGACTTATTGATATAAATGAAATAATGGGATTTTGGTCACTCATTCCATGGATTCCACTTATGATATTGTTTTCCAGTCTTTGTATCCCTCATATATTTCATACTTTTTCAAAAATATCATTCCTAAACCCATTATTATGTGGATTATAGTAAATTAAATGTTTTTTTTTTCACAACAGGGAAGCTACCTATGGACAGAGATCACAGTTATTTTGGGAATCTCATGAAATCTATATATATTGAATATATTGGGAATCTATAAAATTGTTACTCTTTTGGAGTCTAGGAAACCTTGTATATGAGGGATCTTTGTTATGAAACCCATGTAATCCCATGTTTGTTTTTAGGAAATATACAATAGGGTAAAAGGAATTCACGGCTCACTGCCTCCGGCATCCGATGCTTTCCAAACATGAAGACTCATATTTTTTATGTCTTATATGTGGCTGTAAACACACTTTATTACTATAAACATATACTTAACACCTACACAGTCCAAATATCATCACTGATGGAATCTCATTCACATCTAATGAGGAAGGGAATTTGATGCAATAGGATAAGACAATGGATTTATGTTATCTGGGGATGTGGTCATAGCTTTTGAGTATTGTGTGGATGTTTTCATAGGTTTAGATACTATTTTTTCCCATATATGTTGTCCATGTACTTGGTGTAATATAGGTTTAAATATTATGATGATAAAAAAAGTATAGTGGGAACCTCATGTTTTGGTTGAGAGGGGGTTGTGTTTTTTCCCAGGGGGGATGGTCAAACATCAACGTTGTTTCATACTAGGGGAGGTAGAACTATTTATACTGATGTTTGAATAGAATCTCAAGGATGAATCTCTATTCAAGATACATGGATAAAAATCCATATATTTCTAGTGAAAATATTATGGTCATGTAACCGTACAAGTCCATGTTGTTCAACATCATTCAGTATGTATTAATATGTTGTTAAAGGAGTGAAAACAGTAGATGGAGTGGGTCTTATGCAACAAAGATAACCATAATATGGGGGATAATATCATGTTTATCACAAGAGTCATTCCCCATTGTCACATAGGATAATGATAAACTTTAATGACATGTTAAGGATGTTTTCATGCATTTTAATTTCATACAGCTAGATGTTGATGACATTTAGTCTAATGTCTTACACCTTATAATTTTATGGAAAAAATTCATAGGTGTCCCATTATCATGTACTTTTTTTATGTGATTCTACCTTCCATTGAAGGGAAATGAATGTGTCTTCACTTTCAGATGCTACAATTGTTGGGTATGTAAGAAGGGGTCTCATGATTTGGGTGTCAATGGTTAGGAATAAGTGTTATAAATGTTTTATATCATTTAATTTGAGAAAAGGGAATGAAAACATTAGTTACTGATACAAGTCATGAATGTATGGTTTCTATGAGTGAATCCTATTTGCATGGGTATAGGGAACCTGAGAAGTCAAGATAAATTTGATTCTATTTATTGCATGGGGTTTGGGTATGAACCTAAGTTCTATGTCGCAAAATAATATAGTTTCATAAACCATAATTATTTTGGAACATGGATCTAGTATATAAATGTTGAAAGGATTCATGGATTTTAGTAATGCAGTACTTTTGGTGTTCCATGATTCATAGGATTGTGGTAATAATGATCGTCCTATATGAACCCCTATATAATGAAGGAAAATTTTAAAAGTATATCTATAAAATAAGGTGAATTGATTAGGGAATATTTACGGGATTCCATGTAATTCATCCACCTGTAAGAATCAATGAGATAATATAGTTGTGTACTTTGATGAAAATAAGGATTGAGTAAATGAGAGTCGGTCTCTTCAACTTCCAGAGGTACATCCTGAAATATTTTTTTGGATATTATATTTATAGAAACATTAGTTGGACATGTTATGTTTTTTGAAACATAAATCATGTTTTGAAAATTTTGGAAGGTTCTTATAGTCATGGGTTTCATGGCCATCATTCCATTACCACTAGGGAATCATCACATAAGGCCATGAAATGAGGTCACATTTCTAAGACATGTGACATTCATTCTAAAAGTGGAGTTATCTATATGTTCATAATTTTTTTCATCCATTCCCATTTTTTATTTATATTCAATATTATTCAAGAGTTGAACTATTTTACCTTTCCATTCACAATTAACTGATTTACCTATCATCTTTGGGAGTTTGAAGAAAATACTCAATGTTGTGAAAACTCCCTCCATTTGTTTCAAAATGGTCCCTCTAGTTTATTTTTCCAATTTATATGGAGATAACACATTTTTTTGATAAATGATATGAAATTTCATTTCAAAATCCCCCCTAATGAAATGGATATAATAGTGAAGTGAAGGGGAAAATTATGTGGAAGACACTGAACGATGGGTGATTTTTCACCATTTCACCCAACACTAAGTATGGGCCATGAAAATTAGTTGTGAACATGTGAAACTATATATCATTAAATCCCAACCCTGGTCCTCCAATACCTATAAATAATATGTGTCTTCCCAAGTACAATCATCGAAATGTCATGAACGACAAGCCTTCTCTCATGTATGGAACACATACGACTTCTGCCAACTCCTAATACTATTTCCATAACATTTTCACAAATACTCACTTCTGAAATAATGTTTTCATGAAATAAGGTCTTATATACCTTGGAGTTTATTGAACATGGATTCAATTGTGTGACATAAAGTGATTTTTATAAGAATGCCTCAAATTGTATGATCCAACCAATGAAACTATAAAAACCAATGAAAATATATTTTCAAGATTCTCATATCACTGTTGTTTCTACAAATGATATCAAGGGATAATAAATAGTTGGGATACCCAGTGTCCCTTATTCCATGAGGGTTCTCTATTGGATCATTGATATATTGTACCTGTCAAAAGGAATATGTAGGGTAATTCTATTAATCCATATGTTATACCTATAAAACATTTCACTAATAGATTTTGTAGACGTTCATATATTAAACAAATACATTAAGATTTTTTTAACCATACATGATAAGATTCAATGATAAAACATTTTCACAATTAGAAACTCAATTAGGGTGTTCAAGGATTTTTCCATCTATACCCACTTGAAAGGATGAGGATATTCATTGAGGAATAGTAAAATTATCGGGAGTATCCCACCCACTATGATAACATAATCCCTGACAGAATATTGGGAAACCATATGGGTTGGTATAGGTAATGAGAATTACGGTATTGTGGTATAATAATAGAGTAATAGTTTTGAGTGTACTAGTTTTACTACACGTTCATGGAGGTCATGATTTTGTTGTGTGATATCATCTTACATATGGCATTGTGAACATCCAAATCCCACATCTACCATTAAATGGTTACTTTTCCAAAGCACCTCAACCGATGGTCCCCATATATGAAAACATTCCATATCTCCTGTTGGGAAGTGTGGATCAGTTTGTTGAAGATTCAAATTATCGGTGGGAACCTCTTGATGGGATTACAATATGATGAAATTCTCTCCATGCCTAATGTTTGGGGTTGTAAACTAGACATTAATGTGGGTGAAAATTTTTGGATCAGGTGATGCTAATCATAAATAATTTCACATCCTTCAACAAGGATATTACATTCTATATTTGTATGGGTGTACTCTAGAAATCTATAATAGAAAACATGTTGAGGCTGCTAATGCAATGCCCTATAGTTAGGAACAAGAGGAGGACAACATTATATTAGTTAAAATTTGAGGAGGGATAGTACGAGTATTGTGGAAATAGTGTGGTGGAATAGAACCTATAATTTTAGTGCATTTATTTCATAGAAAACATGTTGAGTGGGTGATTATATTTTATCATACATTCTAGATAGTCTCTACGGTCAGGGACGCAACTGATGACTATGGTCATGGCATCTGAAAAATGGGTAATTATGGGTTTCCAAGTGTTTCCCCACATGTACAACTAGCCAAGGATTATTGGGCGGGTGGATACGCCCATGAAAGTCTAATTTGTTTTCCAATTACTGTATAGGTGAATCACATCGTACTTCAGAGGGTATGAATTTTCTTGAACTCCACTGCCCCGCTGAACGTTGGTCTATGTACATCCTTTTTAAACATTAATGATGTCATACATATGATAGTCAGTGAATATGGGGTGGTTTTCAGCATCAATAACGTCAAGGAACATAATATTTCACCTCTCTTGACCCTAAATAGTGATATTATCAATGATCAATGGGGTATTCTAGAGAATAGGGTGAACAAGTAAACATTTTGAGTTTTTATTGATTTCATCGATCGATGAAAATGGATATTTAAAATAGTGAACCCCATATCAATAAAAATAGTACTTTTGATGTATCCATCAGCTAGGGAGGAAAGTATATTCAGTTACATAATTAGAAATAAAACATTATATCTTCTATGAGTTTTGATGGATGTTTTTAATAGAAAATATAAGTAGGTGATGATGTATCCATCAATAAACCCCAACAATAATCTCACCATACATTACTACAATAATTGTGTTATAGTGCACTCATGTGTTGTTTTTTTGGAAATAGATGATGAAGGTGGATACCTAAGATGATTATTAGGAGAATTAGGGTGGAAGGAGAGTTTCTATATGTTGTGTGAGGAAGATATAATGGAGATAGGTGGACGTATAGGAATATCTTGGGTATACCACTCTATAAAACATCAGGTGGGGCTCCAATAGGGATAAAATTAAGTGGGAAAAAGAATGATCAAATCATACTTGGGTTCACAATTAAATAATTTAAGAAGTCTTGAGAATATTACAATAATATCTAGGGATGATATCACACCACTTAGTAGAGAAAATCTAGGATTTAGTCTATTTCAATATTAAGGTGGAAAGTGGGATATTTTCAATGTCCCACAAATTAGAGTTACTATAGTGGAGGATCAAAAAGGATATAATATAGATTACACAACTAAAGATCACTAGGTTCTCAATTTTATTGGTCATATTGAATTTTAATTGCTATTTAGTGTATATAGACATGTTGGAATGGTGGTACAAGGAGGGTGATCCCATCACAACTACAAAAGGATACACTTAAAGAGGATATCATGGAAGAATCAATAATTAATATGGTTGGGAAGGAGGCATAAAATTATGATTCTATATCCTAAAGTTATATTACTTCATAGAAAAATAGATCTAATGATATGTATTAAATTTTTAGATAGAGATGAATGGTGTCACCCAAAGATGATAATTTAATCGACCTTCTCTTTGCAAGCTAAGATTCTAGGTCAAGTATTCTATTCCCAATCATCAGTCCTAACAAATTATTTTATATTAATGTTGGGATTATAATGATAGGGTTAGGAATCCTCCAATGAAGTTGAGGAGAGTTCCTCTATGGGCATTGGGGAGCCTATATTAGAGTCTGCTCCCCCAGCCTCGGAAAAAGGGGTTCCCATAGAGGAGACTATAGAGGAGTTTCTAGGTTCCCCCGTACTATCAATCAACTATGGGGGACCTCTCTAATGATTCCTGTCGTATTGCATTTAGAGAGTATAGCATTAAACAAAAGATAGTTGGCCATCAATATTTATTTCCTAATTTATATATATTTTAAATTATTCTTACCATGTAATGTTTTGGTAATTCTGATGGTTATATAATCTTTTAATATTGAATTCCTACCTTTATTTGGTGTATTACTATAACATCATATGATATTAAAAAATATATTTTTAAATTTATATTTATATTTTTAGATATATTGAATTATATGAAAAACCAAGTTTATCTACCATTACATGCAACACTAACCTTAATATTAATTATACACAACCCTGAGTTTAGCTTTCATTACACAAAACATCATGTTTAACTGAAAAGTGAAATAAAATTGAAATATTTTTATTTAATAAGATAATTATAATCTCTCCATTGTAATGGGGGTATGAATAGGATTAACTATGTTATGAAAATATATGGTTTACACATGTATATAAAATTAATTATATTTTGTCCAATTAATAAGGAATGGAAGAAAAAACTATTTTATAATAAGGTAAATCTTTATCTAAATAATTTTTTTAAGGAAAACAACATGTTATAACTAAATAAATTGAAAACCCACTTTTAGTGAATTATTTAATTGAGACATATATTATTTATTCAATAAAATATTTTATATTAATATTTTGGGTTTTCTAGAAAAGTGATATGTATAAATACAATTTAATCTGAAAAACTATATTTTTTAAAAAATATCATTGTCATCTTTTTGGGTACTTTTTCTACATCTAATGTTATATGTTTTTAGAAAATATATTTTAGAAAATTAATTTAAATTTTGATATCATAATGTAAAAGTTATCTTAGGTTGAATATTTGTGAATGTTTTTAAAATATCATTTTTAGATGATTTGGGGAATGTAATTTTTTTTAACTAAATCCTATCTTTTCAATGAAATTATGTAAAAAGTAATATTAAATTAAAATTTTATTTTGAAGTAAAATGTTTTAAATTATCAATATTTTAATCCAAATTCACTGATTTTAATCATTTTCATAATGAATTAGCATATATAAACTTTTTAAACTTTTGAACATTTTATTTTTGAAAGATATATTTCTCATCGCATTTCTGGTATTGATATTATGTTAAATTTATTCACTTATATGAATTTAATTTTTATAAATGCATTCCATATTTTGAATTATAAAAATATATATTATCTAATAATGTAAAAATTTTTATTTTTAAATAAACATTGAAAAAGATGAAAACAAATTGTCACATTATTGGTAAAAATGGTTTTACCAGTGGTTAAACTATAAAGATAATGGTTAAATGGCTATAAAAATTTATTAATTCAAATTATGTATAGGTATTTGAGTATTATACCTTTAATGTAATAATATTGGTTAATTTTTAAGATCTTTTCTTTAAAATAAACTTTTTATTTTGGAATCTTTTGAGAAATTTCTATGTAGTTTCCATGTGTGTTTATTTCCCTAGCGTATAAAAGGCCACAACCACCCTCATCTTATTAAAACATCCAAATAAATATTGTTTAGAAAAATATGATAATATCTATCCCTGAAATTTTTATCATCATAAAGATCAGTTTTCCCTCCCAAAAGTCCCACACTATTTTCCTTAAAAATATATCTAAAGGAGGTGGTTCTATGAAAATGTAATTATCTTCCATAAGATTCGCCATTTATTTCATATTTCCCACCATTTAATATGTATTAAATAATATAACGTGATAACACCATTACACCATTATATCATATATAATTATTTGTTTTTATGTTAACGTAAAAAAATGTATTTTTCTTTATTTCCATCAAATTGGAAATGAAGCCTTTAATTGTGTGTATGGATGACTACCACCTCACAATCCGACATAATTATTGTTTCCATCACCATATACTTGGTCTTTATTTAATTAATTAATTATTATATTAATATTATATTTGTACCATAATTTTAATTTTTTAAATATATTATCACATATACCCTTTTTTACTTTCCATTCTTTGGGGGATACGCTATCATTGCTCATGTGTACGACGAACTACCACCACGTAAAAGGATGTGATTTGTTATCCCTAAATAATTAAAGGGAAGAAAATAAATACTCTGTTAATTATAATTTTGGATATATATTAATCAAAATAAGGTTTTTAATGTTTTATATTTATTTAATATTTCTTCCATAAATTCTTTAAAAGATGGAAACAACATTCATGCATACGTATGGTATATCGTCACCATAAACGGTGCATTTCATATTTCTATATCAAAAATTTATGAATAAATATAAATATGTATAAAATTAACATAAATAATTATTATGTAATTTTTAACATTATAGGTATCATTTAATAATTATAAAGGTACAATAAATTGAACGAATGAATAAAAACTCTCACAAAAAAATAAAATAGTTAACACCTACAAATAGATATTTTATAAATGAACTATTAATAATTATGTGTTAATACATTATAATAAGATCATATATGATATTATATTTATATTTATGTTGTTTTAATTTATATAATAAATAACAATTTATTTTATAAGGGGTACCTATGTGTATAGAGGAATTTGATACTTAAGGTAAGGGATTTCTATCTAACATTTATTTTCTATGAGACAAAATCCATATTGAAAAATTATTTCATTTATGTTTTTTAAATACATCAAATTAATGTATTATATTATTATTATACAAAAAAATAAGGTAAATAACATAAAATATTGAGGATCACTCTTTCATGTGGTTTACAGTTCAAAATTTTCCAAAGTATTAAGGGATTTATAGTCTCTCTTTTATTTCTAGGAGGCATATGAAATCCCATCACTAATTAATTTAGTGTGGTGTATATAATTCCCCTTTGAAAATTTATACCATGAACATATTTAATTTAATTATTTTATATTTTTAAATTTATCCTCTTATTTTAGGGGTATTAGGTTTTCAATATTACCAAAGTGGTCATGGTTTTATGTCACAATCCCATTATTTATTGGGATTGATTATGATTTAGTCACCAATGCTAAAATATTATATTCTATCTCTCAATAAATGAAATAATTTAATTATCCTCTTGTTATTTAAGGATAATATATGTGTTATATTCATTTTTATTTGTGTTTTTACATAATTGTTCAAAATGATGTTCTAATAAAAATCCTCCAAATTGGTCTCATTTATCAAAAACCATTTTCATACAAAACCATGATTTCAAATACAGTGTTAAATTTTATTTTATATTTTTAAAATGGTTTATTACAAATATTTTTACCCATTTTTTAATTTTTTTGAAAAACAATTCAAAGTAATATTTATGTCGTTTTCTTGACAATGTATATTTTATATTAACCAAAAATGTGAAATGAATCCTTATTTTAATAAGTATGGAATAAAAATAATTTCATATTATGATGTTCATTATTTCATATGAGGAATTATATTAATTTTTTCAAGTCTTTTTTCAATGAACATTAATTTAAATAAAATTAAAAATATTCCAACTAAAAAAGGTATTTTCATCAAGAATTGTTTTAAATGATTTTTTGGGGAATCCATAAAAGGTTTTCAAGGATATTTTGAAATAAAATTATTTTTAAAATGATTAATGATTTGAAAAATATTTTGAAAACTAAAAAAGGTTATTTTATTGATGAAATGTTTTATTTAGTTTTTTAATATTCCTTTATATGTTTTGAAGGTCGTTTTCATTAAATATGTTTTTAAAAATGTGTAGTGTTTTAAAATGAATTTTTTGAATTAAAAAGGGTATTTTCACCAAAAAAATGTTTTAAATTATATTTCCACATTACTTTATACGTTTTAAAGGTTATTTTCAATGAATACGATTTGAAAATTTTAATAGTGATTTTTAGTTCTAAAAATTGATTATAAAATAAAATTTATTTTTCTCTAGAAATGTTCTAAGTATTATTTAAAAATAATTATACATATAATATAAAATTATTCAATGTTACTTATTGTTTAATGAAGATATGATCCAAGAATTGTATTCTTATTCCTTCTCTGAATGGTTAATTTTTATTATGATATGATGTTTAACATACATGTTCCTCTTCAATGGTTTATATCATGATAAAATGATTATGAACGCTCATTATTTTCATGGTTAATGATATGATGAAATGATGAAATTTTAATGAAACTAATTATGTTCAATTTTTATGATATGATGAAATGCTTATGAAAGCCTTTACATTTCATAGGATTTAATATTGTTAAGGTTTTAAGATCATATGTCACACATAGGTATGATTTTCATTATGTGATGGGTGAGACCAATATCTCTATCCAAGGAATTGGGTAATGATTTATATCTCATGAGATATATATAAATGTAATAATGAGTAAACCTAGTTCAGTAAAGGGACTCTTCCACTATGATTGTTTTGAGAGTCAACAATGACTACTACGATGGTTTTGGTAGTGAAGCTATTTCACAATGATTTCCTTGTATGTGAGCCTTAACTACTATAGAAATGATTTTATATTATTTTATATATTCCAAAATATTAATGATTAGGCCGATTTTAGGCTCTCATCGATAACATATGTTGATATCTTATGATTCATGTCTTAGGGACCACCAATAATTATATTATGACCCATGATTATGATATTTTATATCAAGGGTATGATTTTCAAATGTTATTCTCATATTCATATCTTCTTATATTCATGTTATCCTTACAAATATTCCTTATTTACCGTTAATTATAAAATTATGTCACCTAGTATTATGTATCCTTTCCCCCAGTTATGAATAATGTTGTTATGTAGGGAATGTTTTTGAGGAGTACTAAAGGGGAATATATTTTTGGGTGATGTTGGAGATCATCCACAAAATTATAATATTGTGGACTATTCACTATAGACACTAAACTATTACATTCCTCAGACACATGTTTCTATAACATTTTTAATATTCATCTAAATGGATGTAATACCAATATAAGAAAAACCTCAATCACTATAGATGGTATGAGAAGATAGGTTTAGTTAACCTTTGGAAACTGGGATGAGAACACTTTAGTGAGATCTCTAGGGATATTTCAAATTATAGGTCTACCAATGTCTATAAGGATATGTCTAAGGATAAGTAAACTTATTAGAAAATTTATGCAATTTTGGAAGAGGATAGATCAAGTGGATCAAACGAAATAACATCTCAAACTGGATACTATAAGAGTATGTGGCTCTGGAATAGAGGTAACTACAGGTAATAACTCCTAAAAGGGTGTATTGAGATGAAATTGATCATCATATAATGAATTATAATGGGAATTGCTACACAAATGGTTTGACACTCCTGGGCGTTATACATTCTGAACTTCCTAAACTCTTTCTGAACTATCATGAATCATTTAAATTGATGATGACTGTGATTGACATATGATAAAACTAAGGTTTCATATATTAAAAATAATATATCCTTATTTAGACAGCCAATATGTTATTTTTCATGATTATATGTTTTCTCACTATGAATTTGAATACTCACACTATACATTTTGGTTTTAGTCAGTGAAGGGAACCAGAACAAACTGTCTTAAAATCAAATATGATTGAATTTTTTTGGATAAATAACCAAATTGGTTGATTTATAGAGTATATTATATTGTACGTATCCCTAATTATTTATCATGATATATTTTTAACAAAGTTAATTTAATTTACTATTGGAATAAAAAAAGAATATAGGGGTAGATTTTTCTGAGTGTTTCGGTAATGAAGACCATAGAGGAATGAATATTTGGTTTTATATATGTCTTAATGTTGGAAAAATCCCTCGAGGGAATGCCAAATAGGTACGATAATATGTTTTTGAGTGTGGAAAAGGACACAAAGAAAGTAATTACCATGGAAAAATGTAATGTTTGTTCAACACAAATGATGTAAATAATGGTCTCTCTGAGGTATCAACAACTATTGAATGTTTTAAATTTTGAAGTATGGGAATTATGAGAATTTATGTTTTAAGTGGAATGATCATTAAGAGAATCAAAAATTTTATATGTGTAATTGTTTCAATGTTTATGATGAAGATACTACGAATGAAATATGAAAAGAAAAACGTATTAATGATTAATATGAGGAATCCTAGTTAATGGTTTAATAAGAAATTGCGATAATTGATGTATTTATTTATTATATTTCAAAATTATTAAATATATAAGGTTTATTTAGTATATGTTTTTCATTATGGATTTAAAATAATATGATGAATGATACTGATGACCAAGAAACATTGACTTAATAGAAAGGTTATATTATATGAAAAAATGTTTAAGGGAAGGCTATCATTAATTTTTTTTGATGTCGAAGAAGTGGTGTTTAGTTTTGAACAAGATATTATTGACATCACTAAAGTAAATTAGATATTATTGATGAACTTGGAACTAATTATTGGTTTTTGGGAAAACTGTTTTCTTGTACACTAAGGAAGCATGGATTATTGTTGGATTTATGGAATATATGAAATAATCTATGGATTCATTATATGTATGATAATGTATGTAATTTTTAGAAAAAGTATTGTGGTAATTATTATTATTATAATGATTCAAGAAAAGATATTACTAAGATATTCACATGATTTATATGTAAAAATTTGGATCTAATTCATGTTTTTTGCATAATTAATGATAAGATAATTCTGTAAATTAAGTTATATTATTTATAAATATTTATATTTTAATATTTTGTAAAGGGAATGTGGTTACCTATTTATGAAATCATTTAAGTATAAATTTGGATGAAGATTTATATATTAATTTATGACTTCAACATATGATTATTTATGAATATTAGATAACCTTTGCAAACCATTTTGTTGTGATGATAACTTCTGATAGGTGGAATGACTTACCATTATTTTATTTATTTTACTAAGTTTTTTTTCATTAGAGACATGTATTCAAATATTAGAATAATAGATTAATAAGAAATTTACCAGGTAACAACAAAAGTATGTCATTGTTCATATGAAACCTAATAAAATCAAGTATGTATATCTTCTCATGAAAATTCACCATGATTTTGGAATGTATCTTGAAATAATTTTTTTTCATATTATAATAATTATTTATGTTATAAAAGAAATTTTTACTACATCTATCATTTTTTCCTTTGTGGTTATTAAATATATCCTAGTCGTGTTCTTAATCACTCTCCATCAGTATTTGGTGTTAAATTTTTTCTTCTATGTCCATGTTTTCACTTTCCATGTATGTTATCCAATTTTGACACATAGTTTTTATTATAGATACCATTTGAAAATCCATTAATATTTTTCTATAGTATGTTCTATTAATCGTTTTTTAGATGTGGGTTTCTATACTTTATTTTGAAAATGTTAAACCTTTTATGATCGATACAATTTTCAAGGATGAAACTCATTTTAAGATAGGTATAATTTAATATCCTATGATTTTATGAGGTATTTTTTCCAAATTAATTAATATTTTGATATCTAGAATTATATGAAACCCCGATTTTAACATTCCACACATGCAATGATGAGAGTTTCTTGTGTTATTTATAATACCAATTTTATCTTGTGTTACACACAACACCAAGTATAAATGAAATGTTACATACAATTCAAATATTATTATTTTATATTATTATTATAACCTAGACATTGGAATCATACATATTAATATGACCAAGTAACTTATATATATATATATACATGGTTTACTAATTATTATAACATGATTAATTTTGGACCATATAAATAAAAATTAAAATAAAAACTATTTGAAAATAAAGGTATTATTTTTTCTAAAACCTTTTTAAGCAAACAAACACCTTCTACTTTAATAAATTCAAACAAATTGGTAATTCATTAAAAAAAATTTATTAATTAATATTCCATAAAATATTTAAAAATCATATTATGTTTTTTCTATAAAATAGATAAGAATAAATCTAATTTTACTCTAAACAAAATATTTTTTTAGGAATCTGTTTTGACTCCTTTTTTTGAACGTATTTTTAGACTAATTTTTTTACAATTTTCGTAAAATTTATTTTCAATAAACAATTTAATTTTTGTAATCTTCATTTAAAAATTATAAAATTATTTTTTAGGGATTTTCTAAAAAGTTGAATTTTATATGAATAGTAAAAAAACTGAATTTTAATTGAAAACTTCCTGTTCATTTAAATTATTTATTAATCTAAATAATATTTTAAATTGGATTCAATGTAAAAATAGTTCAATTATATATATATATATATCCAATCAAGTTCATTTTAATCCAAGAAATTTGTTCCCATTGGGTAACATTTATAATGGGTAAATATGGGTCTACTATTGAGGCTCTAAGGGTGATGATATCATAGATGTGGTTGTCACTTCATGGGAACACTCATCGATGTTTTGTATGCTTTACTGGGGATATGATCCAAGGATACCATTCTTATTCTATCTCTAAATTTATTTTATAATTATAACATGTTTATGATTCTCATTTCTCTTCCATGGGTTATACTATAATAAAATTCTTGTGAAACCCGCTTCTTCCCAAAGGTTATACTGTATTGAAATGATGAATTGATTATGAAACCTATCTATTTTATGTATTTTATGATATTATTAAATTTTTTTGAACCCAATTTTATTTCATGGGTTATGATATGATGAATATTTAATGATTGGGAGGAAAACATGTGTATGATTTTCATTTTGTTGAAGGTCAGTCTTGTATCTCACTCCAATTAATTGAGAAAGATTTAAATATCATTTGATAAATAGGACTAGAATGGGGAGTTAAATCCATTTAGTAAAGGAATTTATCTATTATTATGGTCTAGGGAGAATACTATGATGGTTTGGGAATGAACTCATTCCACCATTATAGCCTTAGAATTGACCATTTATTACTATATAAATGATTTTATGTACTTATGTGCATTAAAAAAATCCATTTTTATGCCAGTTTTATGTTCTCATAGCTCGTGTTATTTTATTTCATTATGAATCATGTCTTATGAACATTGAATCTTTATTCCATGACTTATGATTATGTTGTTTCATATGAAAGGTATGATTTTCAAATGTTATACTCATGTTCTTATTCCCTTATATCCATGGTATGTTTACGATTATTCCTTTTATACCTTTACTGAGTATCTGTTCTCACCCATCATTATGTTTCCATACACAATGTAATTAAGAATGAAGTTAAAATAGGATTTTTAATGAATAGGTCTTTTGTTTTAGGCATCCATCCTGGTACATTAATGCTAGAGATGTTGTCTTGTGCGAAGCCACTCGGGAGGTAGTTTTTGAGGGGATATCCAAAATGAACATTATTGTTTCCCTTGTTTGACCTATGTTTTCTCTCACATGGGTTTAATTTATTATTTTTATTATTTTTTATTAAATATACAAATTTCATCTTTTATAAGATCGTGTCTACGGATGACCCCTAGCTACCTAGCAGGCCTGCAGATCATGAGGATTGGGAGACCATCCTAGTTGTAGGTTGATCACATAAGGGGTGTCCATTCAAGGATAACTGGATTAGGGAAAGGAGGAGTAACATGTATTTCATGTGGATCTAGATGAGGAAATGGTCAATCCCGAGTCTTATGAGGGTGTTTCTATTGGTGAAGGTTCAAGCGAGGCGATTCTCCCACTCAACATAGAGCCCAATCTATCCAAGATCTTACATGATTTAGATCCTAGTATATAATTTATTAATCCCTCCCTGAATACTACTCTTCACCACCCAAACCCATGTATGATTCATGTTCTAGTTTCAATTAGGAGACCTAGGTCATTCAGAATACGGTATGGTGGAGTTTTCATAGTTTCATCAATCATGCACTATGGGAGGAAAAATTAGATTGGATGACATAGCTTCACCAATTTCATTTTAACCTGGGAAAATTATAGTAGACTCTCATTCCCTCAACATACTATCATGAGACCTTTTTATTGACAAGGTATAGGAATGGTGGTGAGAGTTTTATGTCTCCTGGTGTAAGGACACTTATTTATGCATATAAAAGCAATGGCTGGCCAGAAAGACATGTATTGGATGGTGGATTAAACACAAAAACCTAAGGCCATAATCAGTACTCAATGATATATAATAATCTAGTGGGGGAACACTTGGTGGAATCTAAAACTGAGGAATTTGGATAATAATACTTGGTGGCTGAGTATGGGTAAGAATAGGGTTTACTAAGAATTTGGGCTGAATATTTTCACTATGTGGTTGAGGAGGAGATGATGGTGATTCCTATCATGAAAGAGGATCTCGATGCCACAAGGAAAAGGCTATTCTAGTATGAGTTCTCCCTTACCAATGATTAACCAAAGAGGAATGTGGTTTTTATTTATTTTTCATTTCATAAAGGAGAGGCGTTGTTTCTTGGATGTCCTTCCTCATTACTATTTTTTAGACAAATTTTTTTTATTTTACCTCATGTTTCTGTGTTTTCACATTGTCATATCTTCATCATAGTTACAAAAAAACCAACCATTAATCTATAAACCCATGTGATTAATCATAATTGTTTGAAATATGAGACAAATAGATTAATTCTCATTTTCATTAGAGAACCAAATAAGAAATGATGAGTTGGTTTCTATCTGGGGTTTCCCACATGGGTATATATTGGTTGGAATGAATGACTCTGGGCAAACAACTTGCTTTCTTAGGTCACGTGGGTGCATGATCAGGGTAACAATGATGGGGTAAAATTATTCCTATGTAAAGTTTAATATGGAATAAATGAATCTATATGTCTAGGAATTATAATGCAAAGAGTGAGAGGATGGATGTGGGTGATTTCTAACCATATTCGAAGAAATATTCAATCCCACTACCAAGAGCGGTGATATAAAAAATAGGTTAAAACATTAACTATGTTTGAAACATGGGATCCATAATTTTTTTATTATTTTCCCTTTGTGGCATGTTACAAGGATGGGTGGTGATCCAATTTCACTAGAATCATCTCTATCAGGGGATCCCACTCGTACATATATTATGGTGGGGATCCCAATCAAGGAAGATGTGATGTGTAGGTACAAAATGAAGAAATGTACATATAGTGTTAAATGTTCTAAGTATTACACCACCATAGATATCATAACATTAAGGGGGTTCATATAGATTGACAGTCACACCCACCTTCTAATGGGAGCATCATCTTGGTTACCAATTGATGAGTGTGGAACGCTAGTAGTGCAGTAGGTGACAAACTTTGGTGGTTGGGGAGAGTTCTTATTAAATGGGCTAATAAATTGTTGGATTATGTCTTCAAATTATGTTGATAGAAATTCAAATTGATACATTGTGTTGAGAATTTTGAAATCGTAGTTTAGTGTCATACAATGAAGATTGTGTGTCACACTATTTAAGATTGGGTGACCAGGATGTGTGTTACAAAACATAGAGTCTTGTGCATAGGATGAATAAACTAATTTGAATAGATTCTATCCTATCAATGTATTTGGATTTATAAATAGGAAATATAGTGGGTGATACTTCATGGAAGACCCCATTAAGGGGGGAATGGGATTTATTGACTGGCTCCCACTTTTTCCAAAATTGAGAGATTCCACATGAATATCTTGGTTTTTATATGGCATGATAGTGTGTCCCATTATTTTTATACCTATAATATTCATGACCATAATTATTACCAAGTCATAGGAGAGAATTTCTAGGATAAGGCCTGACTATTTTCTAGGATTAGTTTCATGGGTTTTGAACCATCCAGACATTTGTGCCTTATCTCATGGGTACTTTTGGGCTATATCAGTCAATTCGAAATGGAAAAACATTTAGGGTCATGTTCTTGGAAGATTTTACATAGTTTAAGGCCATCATTATTTTACCAATGATGAAATTATGTGGTCATAGGTTTTGGACCTAGAAAAAAATGGGTTTTAAAATTGTTTTGTATGGCATGGAAGAGGGATGGAACCTGACATGAAAGTATGGAAATATATTCTTCAAACTAAAAAACGTCTCTAAAAAAGACATAAATATTTTCAGGTTATAATTCATGGAACCCTTATATTTTAAAACAAAACATCCTTAGTATGTAATTAAAAGGAACTAAAAACCAAAGTTTGATGAGGGGCACCAAAACTAGGTTTGAATGATTAGAGGCTTTGCAACTGGTCTTGAGAAAAGAGATTCATGCATTCCTAAGTATCACATAGAGCTAGGAATAAAGAAACAAATAGTTACTGATATTGGGATAGACTTGACTTTCAGAACTCGATGGCAGATCTTGAGATGATGGTTTCCAAACTCTAATGGGGTCGGCGGCTCCCCCCCCCCTCTGATGCATGTCGTAGGGGGGTGGATGAGAAGATGGTATTGAGGCGGAATCGTTTCACCCGATTTTCTGACCCTGATTTGTATCCTCCATTCCCTGAGATTTAGATCACCCTGAAGGTTTATGGCTTTCAGAACGGTGACCCCGTGGTCCCTCTTTCTGCTCGGGAGATCTCAGAAGATGATAATCTCCTCGATCTAACCTTGATTGCGTGATTTAGGAAGTTTTGACCTTCGGTGGACGATTTTGACAGTTTTGTTTCCAAATCTTGGGGACTTTAGTTTCAGCCGGTTTTTGGTTTGCTGGATAAGCGGAGTTTGATGGTCCGTTGCTCTTCATCAGAGGACATGGTTCATGCGCTGTCGTTCGATCCCAAGAATTTCGGAAGGTATGAGTTTCATTTATTCAGATGGTCCTAGGATTTTCATATGAACCGCGATTCCCCTCTCATTCCGGTCTGGGTTAGCTTTCCCCTGCTTCCCCTTTCCTTTCAAAACCCAACGATCATGCGTGTGTTGGGGAACATGGTTGGGAAATTTCTGTGTGTTGATTCTCGTACAGCCTCGGTTAGCCACCCAATTAACCCAAGGGTGTTCATGGAGGCTGATACCTCTAGAGCGCTGGTGGAGACGATCTGGATTGATGCTCTTGAGGAAATACGATGCAAGCAGCTGGTGATCTTCGATCATTGGATAGATTTTTGTTTGGTTTTCTATAGACTGGGTCACACCATGGCTTGCTGCCGATGCGATGGCCTCCGGAAATTTGATGCTGTGAAGGCTGGAGGTATTTCAAAAGGGGATCACGAGCCAAGAGGAAATGGGTTCAGTATTGCTGAACACTCTGCTCCTGCTGCAAAGTAGGGTGAAAACCCCTTGGTGTATAGTGTTTTTAGCAGACTCAAGGATGATCTTAGGGATAATGTCATTGATACTAATATTGGTAGGTAGGAAATGGATCCCTCCTTGAATACTCAAGATAATGCTAACCGTGGTGGACATCAATTCATGGGACGTGGTCTTGACCATTCAACAAATACAGATGATGCGGAGCAGCCCGTACTAATCAGCACTGAATTGTTCTGTGCTGATCCATGCTCCTTGAACTAGTTCCCAGTACTAGAGGGGGAGGAGAATAAGGAACATAATGTAGGGGAGAAGGATGGGAAGTCTGGTGCCTCCTTAGGCGACTATCCTCCAGGGGGTTTGGGCTCTGGAATTCTGCCAGGGGTTGTATCTTCTACCCAGCCCCCTGTCGTCTTGTGCAATAGGTTTGAAGGACTGAATGAAGTGGATCCGAGAGTGGAACCATCTGCATTGGATGAGGAAGGTAAAGACAATAGGAGGAGAATCGATGGCTTCACTGTGGGAGGTCGGACCATGGGGCATGTTTACCCAGAGTGTGCTCTTGGAGGAGGGGAGACAGAATTCGACGAGGTCAGTAGGATGTTTTCTAATGAAGAGCCCGGTTCAAGAAGATATATGAGTAAAAGGAGAAGGAGAGGTAGGAAGGATTATTCCTTCTTGCCTCCTCCTTTGAGGACCCGATCAACAAGGAAGATAATGGTTGAGAAACTAGACAAGGAGGTCAGGTGTCCTCTAAAATCATGGGAACAGCCTGAAACTTCTTCAGACATGGTTTTAAGTTTGGATGATGTAGTGACAGAGTAGGTGCTATTTCTCAATGCATCAGAAGAGGATGCAGCCAAGATGATGGGCCGGAATCAGGAAGTGGACATTAATCAAGAACAATATTTGTGGTTTGACAAAAAGGACACGATTCTGGTTGGAGGCTTCAACAAGGGGTTGATCAGACTCGAGGAGTACATACAGATCTGGAATAAGCTGACCTCTTCTTTTGAAGTTCTGATAAGGGGGATCCACTTTTAAAGGTCTCTAATTTAACCAGGAAACTGTTTAGGGATATGAATTCTGGTAGAACTCAATTGGTTTTCATTTATTCTGTTTATTTCTTCCCTAACTAATTCTTTGTTGAGTTACAATCCTTGTTGTGGGTAGAAATGTTGGAGGCTCAGATCGGCTCCGGCAGGTTAGAGCACGCTGCTACTTCCTCTGAAGGTCATTTGGGATGTGGCTAATTTAGAGGGATTACTTTCCATCGAGAGGGACCATGCTTGCATGGGATCGCCAAGTGGTCCTTCTTTGGAGATAGCGGTTGCTGCTTTTCCTTGGAAGAGGTTGGATCTATTTTTTTTTGGTTGGGCTATGTTTGGTGTTTTTTTGGATCTTATGGTTTCTCACTTTTAACTCAAAAGTGTCTTTATTAATAAAAATAATTTTCAGCAGCAAAGAAACATATAGGTATGGATGGTGGTGTGGTAGGAGATCTTCATGAGAAGGGAGAAACTGTCTCGATTGAGGATTATATAAAAGGGTGAATTAGTCTATGATAGACCTATGTTTATGAAATACCAATGTGTATTGAGGGGGAAATGGTGACAGATTAACATATATTAGGGTCATGATTTATGGAATAAGTGAATTCTATATTATGGATATGGATCTTTGAAATTTCTTTGGGAATCCTATATATGTTCTTATGTACCATGATTGAGTATGAACTCAACATGAAAGGTGTTATAATGAATCCTCACACCATGAAAACATTCCCAAAACATGTGGAACACAATTTATGTTCATGAAGCATGGCCCATATGGGTTGCTACAATTTTAGGTTCATGGATCATGGACATGAAAGGGTATTGTTTTGTAAGGATATGTTTGGAACTAGAGTGATCAAACCCAAAATTTGGGAATGGAGAAGAAGGAATTGTTCTACAAATATATCATTGGAATATGTCACTCATTATTTCAGTCATTATTTTCAGATTTGAGGTGATGGTGAGATGATTTTTCCAGCCAATGGTAGTGAGCCTATTGGTAATAATGGTCATGGGAGCCAATTTATGGTGAATATCATCTCTCTTAGGGTAATTTTTTTGACTAGTCCTAAGGAATGGGTGCTATGAATTATTATATATCCTAAGAAAATTTTTGATTCATGCCACTAATTGTTCTTAAATGTGGTGCAGTTGGAGACCAAAAAAAAATGGACATGGATATCTTCCATTCTAGGGTTTATAAACTGATTATATATTATAATAAATTTTATATGAACATTTCAACTATATAGTTTAATGTCCTAAAGATAAGGCTATGTGTCATACAATTTAATATCTTGTGACAAGGATGTCAATTTTCAGTTTAGATTCATGTGACCAGGACATTCTTTATAATAGTTTAGGGTTATATAGTGTTTACCATATGTTTTAATATATCTAAAGTCAGGATTCTCATGATTAAATGGTATTCGACTATTTTATTTTCATCGCTCCTGGATCATGGTCATGTGTTTCAATAGGAAGTTCATTTATTCATGAGGTCAAAACCCCAATATAAAAAGAGGACCATGAAAGAATTTAACCAAAAAATGACATCAATTTTAACAATGATGAAGTTCATGTTTCTTGTAATTTGGTATAGGTTTTTCTTTGGAACATATGTGCATCTCAATCTTGTTAGATAACTTCATACAAAAATAGTTAATACCAAATGATCCATGCAATGTGTGAGGAATGAGGAGTAAATAAGGATTCCCATATTCCCAAGGTTGTACAAGAAAGTGGAAAAACAATCCATGTCTGGTAGGTCTTAATGGTGTCAACATACATATAAAATATGCATTAATTCATGGTAGAATAACAAAAATATTGTTAAAAACCCACTAGAATAATTGAAGGTGGAAAGTAAGTAAATCATGATTTCTGAGATTTGGACCATAAACAAGGATGACCATAGGTTTGGGAACATGTAATGACCATGTTATAAACATATGTCCCAAAATTGAATCATTCAAGGATTGGGTGAGTATATTTCTGATCGACCATAAACCATGATTGAAACATGGTAACCATTATCTATTTTTAGATATCTTTTAATGAATGTACCTAGATTGGGGTGATGCATTGTGGTTATAAAACATAACTATTTGGGGGTCGTTCAGATCCGAAGGATGATAATGATCCATATGAGAGAAGGAATGAGGCATGGAAGTGAAGTTACTAGGATGTTTGGTATAGATTTAAAACTCTATGTTCTATTCCTCCATTCACTCAAATACGCTAAATAATCACATTAATGAAATACTTACAAAAACTTTTCCATAGGGAATATCCCTAGAAAATGGTTAGTGGTTGGGATTTTGTTCGGGTTGTGTGGTCTAGGAATCAGTATATATCCCATTAGAAATGGGAATCAATTAATAATTATATATAGACATCTTTTAAGTAGATGATTGAAATTGGAAGGGGGACCCTCTCAATTGATGCTTAAATGTATAAAAAGATTAATTTCATTTTATGGGGACATTATCCTATAGTGTTACCTCATATGAATGTGAATGATGGTTGATATAGTTTATTTTCATGTATATTTATCCATATCTCCATAAAATTTTACTTTATGTGATAAGGATTTTGTAACATGTTTTAATGTCTTGAGACCAATATGATGTGGTATAGTTTTATGCCACATGACAAGGAAATTTCACCATAGTTTAATGTCATTTTACCAAGATGCTGTCATGTAATTTTACATCTTGTGACTATGATTTTTTTATATTGTTTAATGTCTTGCGACAGAAATTTTGTTGTAAATATTTACATCATGTGGATAAAAATAATGGAGGAGACACATGTGATTTACTGAATAAGGAACCTAGAATTGGTGGGAGGTGGGATAAGCTCCCCATTTATAGTGATCAATGAGTATCCTCTATTAGAGAAGACCTTATGAATGATGTTGGAACCCTCTTATATGGGTTCTATCTTCAAATACATTTTTATAGCTATCATTACAATCCATATATCCAATACCATTCCATAGTGAAAGACGTAACATACACGAAACATTTTGTTAAACACTTCCTCCATGTAATTCTAGTTATATTTGAGGAAATAAAATGCTTCTTATATGTTTTCATTAAGGGATTAAATGTCATCAAGATTAATATAATATCTCTTCTATGATATATTTCTAATCCTAAATAGCTATTTGGTGTTATGGAAGTTGAACCTGAATAGGTAAAACTACATCAAACCCATACACTAGGGAGTATGGGGACACCTAGGTGGAGTTTTCGGTAATCTTTAGATTGGGCTATAAGTAATTGGAGATCTTATCAAGGAAACCCATATTTCTCTATCTCACAATCTTCTACATCAATTTATATTTCATTTTATTAAATTCAAAAAAAAAATCATTCTCTTTTGTGTGATAGCGCGATGCGTGGTTGGACCAGACATCTTGCTTGACATACAATTTCTTTATCATTGAAGCTATAAAATTGTTATTTTTGTCTATGGTAATAGAAAATGAAAACATGAATCTATGGTTTATTTGGGAATTCAAAACCTCAATAACATACAAGATATTTAATTATTTTGGAGTGATTGAATCAACTTACATTCATAAAAAGTATATGGATGTGAAAATAAAACTACACTATAAATCCCTTTTTGGAAGGTAGGGGCCCACAATATCATGTTCCCATATAAATATTTTTCAAGAGTACTTAGTGGAATGAACAAGATCTAATGGATGATGCATAAAATTATAATGGACCTAGAATACATGAAACATATTGTTGAAATAAATATTTTCATGAACCATTGTATGAATGAAATAAACCAATCTCTAAATATGGTGGGGGAGATTCAATCCTTCTTAATACACCACATATCATCTGGAATTGACCACTTTAAATATCTATATAATATCCTTACCAGATATGTAATGGTGAAGGACATGATAGGACCCCACCTATATAGGGTTTTCAATAGGATGGGGACAAATAATAGGGTTAATTTAAGCACAAATTGTTGGATATTATTGAGCTTGATGTGATATAGTAGGAGGGTCCCACATTCAAGATACTAAATAAAGGGATTAATCCAATCCAGTGATTCATAACCACTGAGTCATTTGAGGGCCCTGTTTAAGAGGTTCCAGTTTCTAGATAGTTCACCAGTTGATCGTCATCATTGAATGTGATTCTTTAAATGATTCTTCATTGTGAAACATGAATGACTATTCCATCATGTTCAGGATATGAAAGGGATGAGGCCATGTTTTCCATGTAATCTCTCAATAATTTTATGATTGGGTAACATGATTCACCTACATCTGGGAAGGAAACTTTTCCATCAACTCATGAGTCCACTGAATCATGGATATGAGTTCCATCTTTCTAACATCATCGTTACCATTGATGTTTTTAATTACTATATTGGAATGTCCCATAACATAAAATTGTGGAATGTCTCTCTCAGGAGTCAACATGATACCATTGACTAGGGAATAATACATAAACTCATTTTTAGTTTATCCTTCTAAAAAAATTAATGATTATGGAATTATTTCATGTTTAAGAGTAACAAAGACAATACAGAGGCCCACCCTATTGAGTATGTTGTTTCATAGTCATCTCCCAATCAGGATCCAAGAAGCACCATCCAAGTGTATATAACAACATGGAATAGTTTTATTAATATAGATGATGGACTCAACTGGGATGTCAACATCCATGGGTAGCTCCTTGGGGGTAGGATCAGTGGCTAGGTATTTTTCCTATTATTGAATAATGAAAACATTCAAAGGGATAAAATTGTTATAGAAGTGTTATAGAATACCTTACCATTGATCCAATCAACCATTAAATAAAAATATACTGGGGATATACATCAGGGAGGCATCATATGATACCAATCGTATCTCATAGTTCTATAATAAGTTTCATAATTTCCGAACATCAATTACCATGGTAAGGTAGTACTTCATAATGGGAGAATAAATGGTATCTATGTTTAGTAACATGCACCTAATTTTTTATAAATTTTTCTCTATAACCTCATTGATATTTTTATCTACATGGTCACAAAGGGACCATTCAATAATATTCATGAAAATTAAAAAGATATTTCTAGATATGGTAGGCATATAGATCAGATTAAGTAGTAGATGCAACATTATTTCCTTGAATGTGGTTTCACACTCTTCATCCCATTGATAAGTGGTAATATTCTTCATGAACCATTAAAATGGAAGAATTTTCCATCGAAATTTCCAATAAATAATTGGATATAAACTAGGTGTTCATAGAGTCGTCGCAACTCCAAGATGTTGTGTAGGGTATGAATCTGGCTGATAGTCTTGATTTTATTTGGATAGATTTCTATGCCTTTATACCTAATGATGAACATGAAGAAATTTCCATAGGTATAATTGAATTCAAATTTCAATGGATCTATAATACATTTATAGTAGTGAATGAATATTACCACTTTCTAATGATCCATGATATATAATTGTCATTACTATGATTATAAACCCATGTCATCCATATACCACTCCATCAATGTCCCCTATATGGACATGAAGATATGGTGCATGGAACCCTTATAAGTATCCCCAGTATTCATTAAAATAATGAAATCACTCAACAATTGATTTTTCCTTCAGTTTATATAAAATTAGTGCCTATTTATTATTTACTATATACTAGATCAAATTATACCCAAAGAACACATCCAAAGTCATCAAGGATTGGACACCGATCATTGCATTGATTGTCCAAAAATTTGTCAGATGGGAAAAATCAGCATTTAAGAAATGGAGGATGCCATTTGACAATTCATTATAGATTATAATCTGTCTATTATTCATCTTCACTAAGATAATGTTAGATAGACATTTGTGAACATGTCTTCCTTGATGAATTTGGATATGACAATGTTCTGAACTTTGGCCACAACCATGGAACCATGGGAATGCTGAATCTTCCTTGGAGGTTGTTTAAACCCATGATTCCACTCCCCATGAGAGGTCATGAGAATGTAAAATATCCTTGGGTTGGAGACATATCATTCTATTTTACCTTTAGAAAATGTATTTGGGTGATCCTTTAAGAAAGCCACATTCTACTGGTTCTCTTTTAAGGATGTGAATGCACTAATCAATGATAGCCTCATATCTTCCCCAATGGAAATATTCACTTGGGTTAACTCATCAACAGTGGTGAATACAATCACATTTAAGGTAAGAGTTGTGTCAAACAAATCCACCTAGACATCTGAATCAAGAGGATTGGATGAAAGAGGTGAGTCCCTTATATATGGATATTGTGGATTGGTACTACTATCATTATTATCCATGATGATTTCCTATATGTGGGATTCATACTCTAAATAAACCCTGGAAGAAATTAGGATACAATCCCATATTATATCCAATGACAAGATCCAAATATAATGTCAAATAATTTATTATGGGCCCACTTTTATTTAGTCATCCCTACCCTCTAGATCATGTAGTTCTATCATAGATCAGTTTCAAATGGGATAATCATTCTATAAAAATAGGCAAAGTAATTTCATGAATCAACTAATCATATCATATATTAGAATATTAGTTAGTCTATGATCATTATTTCTTCATGGGGAATATGATATAGCTTGCTAGATCGGAGGTCATTGGATCTAACTAATATATTAAAAGGATGAAACTATCTTTCAAATCCACCCAAGTGTCCCTGGAGGTGTTAGTTAAATAATTTGGGGAATTGGTAAATTAGACACCATCATAATAATGAAATTTACACATTTTTTATAATACTCAATAACTATGGATCATGTTTCGGTGGAATCTTGTGCATCAACATCACTATGGAGTACCCCCTACTCGACAATCGAGGGGGTATTTGAGGCACTGGTGGTATGGGGAAGGGTGAAAAGATGAAAATGGATCCATGAGAGTCATAAAAGTGTGATGTTTTTATTATCATGTTTAAAATACAATAATTCAGTGTTTTATAAAATGTTATTGAACTACGTCTCTAACCAATCACTGTTATGTGGCCTTTTCACCCTCCTTCTATACCCCTAAATCATTTGGTTTGATGGGGTTAGATCTGCTTCTATGATTCCTAGATTATCGAGCATCCTGTTTGGGATAATATTGATCCCTGATCTAGTATATAATAGTATATGATGGGTGTATAAATATTCTATCTAATCAGTATCATACATTGGGCCTATGTTCCCCTAAATAGTGGCACACTCGTCTTCTTCAAAGAATGAAATAAACACATGGAATTACTCCAGTAATGAACCAGGTATTTATAAAATAATACTTTTTGATTTATATTGACACTTATGAATAAGAGATTAATTTTATGTTAAATTGGAATCTTTTTCAAATAGCATACTCGAAATGCAATAACAGGCTTCTCTGAAATCTTACATTACACACAACATTGAGTTATACTAAAAAATAATACAATAATGTCATTTTTATTTTAAATGGTAGATAACGCCTAGACATTGGAATGGTGGGAATGAAAAGTATCAACTCAATTTTGAAATATGGTTTACACATGTTTAAATTATTATTCATTTATTACCAAATATATTATAAATGGAAATAAAAAACCAATTGAATATAAATGATGTATTTTTATGAAAACCTATTTAAAAGAGAATAACTCTGTTTTCATATCACTCTTTATGGATTTTTATTTAATAAAAAATATTTGATATATATTCATTGTAATGATTTAAATTCATCTTATATTATTTCTAGATATGATATAAGAAAAAATTCCCTTTTTGGATAAAATAAGTATTTTTAAAAAAATACAGTTTTACCGCCATTTCATGGGGAACCCTTTTTAAATAAACTTTTTTAAAACATTAAATGTTTTATTTGAAAAAAACAAAATTCTTATAATTAATAGGATCATAAAATTTTTCTTTGTATGTTATTTTTTAATTTTTATGCTGAAGTTCATTTTTTTATGAATAGTGAAAAATAATGCATTTTAATTCAGAACTGCATTTTAATATAATTTATTTATATAGTAATTATATAATTTTAATTGGTTATAATGTATAGATGGATTATATTTTTTATCATTTAATTAAATTTTGGTAATTGGATATAATTTGACTTTGAAATTGGACATAAACACATGTCAATCCTTGATAGACATTACTTCTTAAAAAACCCCGCATTTTGGTTTTGACAACGGAAATTAATTTTAAATTAATTTCTGGAACTTCAATGTATTTAATTTGGGAAAATGGATTCCACGTTTATAATCGATGGGTCCAAATTCTCTAAATAGGTGACATTTATTTTTAGACATTATGAATAGTAACATTTGTAATTATTTTATTTACCATGTTTATAGGGAAAATCTTGTAAATAAGGGTCAAAAATAATATTATAATAATATTAAATTACCCTAACACATGTACTAAACTATTGGATGAGTTATTTCAGACCATTTTAATCCTTGGGTCTATTTTAGGACCTCATAGAGCCACTTTTGTGTGAAAATGACATTTAATTACTTTTGATTTAATGTTACACAAAATGTCACCTAGAAATTTATATTATAGTGAAACTATTTTTATATGGGGTTATATAAGTTTTAGGTTTGACTATAAAAATTAATTGGAAAGAAAAAAATATTTCCAACATCATTTTATGTTATTTCTATTTTTTATACATCATATAAATGAATATATTTATGACACAATGATGATGTAGTGATTACTTTAATAATGAAAGATTTAAATAAATGAGATTATAAATATTAAAATAAATTAATTTTGAAACTTTCTATGTCGTCCAAGAATTTTAGGGATGTTTATGACTTTTTATATTCTAATATATGATGTTTTTTCTAAATAACCATGTTTTTATAGATTTTTAAAAAATTATGATATCAATAGTATAAAAATTGACATAAATGAGTTTTTTTTAAAATAATAATATTTTATTAAATGATATAATAGTCCTAAAAATATAATATTCATAAAAATGACTTATATAATTTTTTAAAATTTCTTTAATTAACAACTTCATGTTCTACTGTCATTTTATGGTAACTATATTAACATTATAGTATGAATATACAAGAAGACATGGTAATAGTTAAATTTGTTAACTAAGGGTTAAAGATAACTGATAAGGTTACATTAGAAACCAAAAAATTTCTAAAACCACTTGGTCATGATACTTTATAAGAATATTCATCTTAAATTTTAATTAAATTAGTTTTGGATCTTTTGAAAATCGAAATTTTGTTTATAATAAAATAATCATTCAAGACATTTCTAAAGTACCCCTCCTCCCTCATAAAAAAAGAACCCACCTCTAACCCCTTACTCGCACATCTCAAACCCCATGGATTGACCAAAATCTACTCCAATAATCTCCCAAAATACCTCTATTCATTCTATAATTATTACCATAGTCAAAAGGAAAGTCAAGGAAGCCTTTTGTCTCAAATCAATGAGAGTTACTCGTTTAAGAGGTTGCATGTTCTCTAAAGTTACTTTCTAATATTCTAATTTTTCAATAAATATTACATTATTATTATTTTATTAAATAACACAAAAAGTATCCTAAATATACTTGTATTTTTTATGAGAATTATTTGAACTACACTTACACACACCATCATCTAATGGATTAAGAACATAGTATTTCTATGGACGGCGAACTACTGCCTCACGAAATGATGATTGTTCAATTATCTCTTACAACAACTCATGGTGGAAATTATGATGGAACTATTTTTATATGATATATATATTATTTATATATTGTCTTTATGGTTTTGTAATTTTTATTTACAACATACCTTTTTTCTTTTCATGATGTGTAAACACGATAATTTCATTTGAGGAATCACGGACTACCACCCATCAAAGTGATATGACTCGTTCATTCCATACATGGAACGTATAATGGATGGTTTTAATGAATATTATGTAAAATATATAAAATATTATGTTATATATTAATTATAATATACATATGTATCATTATTTTTTCATTCTATTAAATATGCAATTGAAATGAAAGTAGCATTCAAGCGTATGTACGAGTTACCATCTCCAGGAACATTGTATTTCATTTCTTATCTCCAAATATCATGGAATATTATAAAAACATATATACCTGATATATATGATATTTATATGAATAATATTCTGGAGATAATGAACTTTTGACCACATGGGCAAATTTTAATTATAACAAGTTCATTTTGGACTCAAGTACCTAATGTCGACAAAAATACCGATATTAATTTAATTAATTATTTTATTTTTATAATGTGTTAATAAGTGATATAAAAGTAATAATAAACTGGAACATGATCTGAAGAAATTATATTTTAACTTAAGTTTATTATTCAAGAAATTAATGAATGAACGAGTCAATTCAGACATGAGGTAAGGGATTTCGTCTCAATATCCTTTAATTGAGGTATATCTTGTTGTTATGAACATATATTATCCTATAATGTGTATATACAACCATTTTTACTCTATATGTAAAAAATTAGTATATTATCATGATATTTAATTTTTTTATAACTTTATTCTTTAATTATTTTTATTCAAGTGTTTCTCAAGAGGTATGGGACTCGTTATCTAAAAGATAATTTTAAATGTTTTAAAAATTTATTAATTTTAAACCCTCAATTTCATGTCTAGGTTTTCAAAATGGTTTTTAAGAATTTATTTATATGGAAATGAATTTTTTGAAATGATAATTTATTTCAATGGTTTCAAATTTCTATGAGACACTTTCATTCAAAATTCCCTTTTTAAAAAAAATTAAATGGTTCTTGAAATTGATTGAGTATTTCAATATCTAGAAATTATTTCTTATGATTGAAAGTGAAATGTTATTATTGAAATGTTGATATTTTTAATATTTTATGTGTTATGATTATATAATAGTTCTTGGACATTTGACGGGTGGTTATGTGATAAACCAATGACAACTGGTTACGTGATAAACCAAATGGAAGGTTGTTCCTTGATAAACCAAGGACAGGTGGTTACATTATAATCTCTAATGAATTGGGTATGGAATTCGGCCATTTGTCTACCAATTTAGTGATATGTGTGGAATTTAAATCAATTTTATTCTCTTTATGTATGTTTACGTCCCATATTACCATTATATGATATATGTTTCTTTTTATGGGATTTATGGTAATGTTTTGGTAACAAAAATGGTAAGCAATGAGCTTATATTCCGTAAAGTGGTTTTAATACTTCTTTAAGGTGAAAATTATTACTTTATGATAATGTATTCATGGTTTACATGATGTTTTGAAACACTAATAGTTTTCCTTCCTTATTTGTCCCTTATGAAGCTTTTTTTTCTCATCCCATGTTTTAAAATGTTTTTCATATGACTTAATGATGAATAGGGTCAAGGATGGGATCATGGAAAAGTTATGTTGTCTAAAACATAGAAGTATACATTTTTCTTTTTTAAGAGTTTTTTATGAAAAAAATTGATAGTTAGTATAACTTTCTACTTGTAATATTCAAGTTGTTATGTATAAGTTATGACCTAATTATCTAAGTCTCTAACCCTAAAATATCCTCAATGTGAATTATTAATATAATTCAAGATTATGTAATGTTTAAGGCGTGGCCCTTAAAAATACTCTTGGGATTACTCTCTATAATAGGCTTCAATGGAGGCCACCTAAATCTTGAACTGAAGAGGGATCTTCACGGAATCGATAACATCCTCATGCATCACATTTGATGGGTGGAGTTCATCAAGGATCAAGAGTGTCCCTGGTATATTGATGATATGTTTCATCACATCATAGTTCCTCGAAAGGGGAATCTTTCTTCATAGAAAGTTTTTCTATTTGTTAAAAAATTTAGTGCGAACCATCAAGTGAGGCACTGCTTCTTGGATTATTAACAACATGTTATATTATTGAATGGATGGATTTGAAACGAAACTAAGTTGATTTGATAGTACATTGATCAGTTGCAGTTGCTGAGTCACTTGATCATCCAATATGGTTGGTTTTGGTGGTCTACCCAGTGAAGAAGATTTAGAGGACAATGGATATTGAACAATAATAAAAGTGTAAAAATTTTTTTGGGTGGAATGAAGAGTAACTTCTAAAATACAAGCTCGAGTATCCTCCATGTTGGTGTGGTGTATCAACACCCCCCTGAAAATTTCATATATAATTTCCTTTAGGGGTTATATGGTGATACTCATCTCTAGCACATCAAAATGATCCACTAACCAGATAGAATTGATGAGGGAATACTATATCTTTTTGAATGTTTAATATTTAATATGGTATTAATTATAAGGAATTATCCCATGTCAGGGCCTTGAATTCACCAACAATTATGGAATGTTTTCTAATTATTGGGGAACATTAATTTCTCCAGCATTATCAATGCCATTTCTTTTGAAAATTTGAATATTGTGATGTTTCTATGGTATATAAGGACGAATTGGTTACCACAGGAGGTCATGGTCTACTAAAATATGAATAGATAATTTCATGGGAATGAGTGACTATCTAAAAACATACCAATTAATTATATGCATGTGTGACTCAACAATGAACTTACTACCACTCATCGAAGACTTTATCACCACTATCGAGGGTGGAAGAGACATGTGTCACATATACTAGGATTCCACCCAACTCGACCAAGAAATGGTCCACCTAGTCTCGGAGATAATATATAAAGAAAAATCACTCATTGATGTTATTTCCACGGACACTATGGTATCGAATGTATCTAACATCATAAATAAGTCTAACCAATTTTGTCAATTTGAAGTCAAGAAACTTCAAGATTTTCTTTTCAAGGTAACATATGATCTTCCTGAGGACTTGAGAATACATGGAGTTGTATAAATATCATTATATAACATGAATTTAATTTTGGTTCCTGTCCCTATAGGGGTTCTTGGTAAGAATTATCAATGTTAAATTTCACTTGGTGGGTCCAATCAAATGAATGTTCTTATAAGTTTACTGGCCGTGGGGTCTATGTTTATATATCAAATTTCCTTTCTTCCTTCACATTTATCCACATCAGAGATGCGAGAGGTAATTATTGTGACATCTACATGTTTCCCTTCAGGTTCTCTTTCAAACATTGTTCTATTTGCGGAAATTCTAAAAATCCACCAGGATATCTCAGGGAAATGAGAGAAAGAATCAACTCATCTCAAACACTATCCATGAACATCCCTAATTGCTAATACTAGTAAATATACTCATCATGGGTGTTTGTAAGTAACTTACATTAATAAATGAAATTTGAAACTCACTTATCATCCATCTTCATGAATTTTTAGAGGTCGGTGAAGCCTGTCATGAATTAGATGTAGAAACACTGGTAGAGAAACTATCTCTAGAGATATTCTTAACATGAAAACGATGTCCAGTCTAATTGAATATAATAAATCAAAGTAGTTTTTTCCAATGTCTAGATAAAACATTCCATATTTCCAGACTCCTATTGTTCTATATTTTCCCGTATAACACTACATCATGGGGAAAATTTGGTCAGATGCTAGAGTGGATCTCCCAACCCATTGAACAGGGTGTATTTCATATTATAGAATTATGGGGGTGGTTAAACCTGTTCCACCCATGTTAGATATAACATCCATTTAAGAGGTATTAAAAACTATTTCATCTCTAAGGTCTCAATATAGGTAGAGATAGTGGCTATCATGTCATCTTGCTGATGGTTGGTAATCACCAATGCCTTCACTATCCTAATATAATGAGCGGTGTAGTGATCATGGTCTAATGGTGAGAAGTCATGATACTATTATGGGGTGGGTAATTCATATTATTTCCATTTTCTAGATCTAGTAGACACTACTCTAACTAGATGGATGGGGCCACCTACCTCTTGCATGGGTTCACAGATAATAATTATCAGATGTTGATCTGGAGTAGCGGAACGTTCACCTGGTACATTATCATTACCTAAAAAAAACTCAATGACATGTTCATCCACAGTCCTCTTAAAAACCCCCAATATCAAACCGAAATAAGAGTATTATGGAATCTGAATTAGTTTTTGTTGTGGTGTTAGAAGGGTATATAGGCTGAGATTATTTTCTTCCTTAGTAATGATGTTGACGAAAAAAATGTAGTTCTTCTGTGTGGGGACTTCCTAGTATAAACGTCTATCTCTACCAAACAGTGTGGGTGACCATCAAAATATCCTCATTATATTGTGTCTCATATCATGGTGGATTCTCCACATCATTCCCTATTTTTTCTTTATTCCAATGAACATTTTGAGGATTGATCCTAATGAAATTCATTGTTGTTGTTCTAGGAGTGGAACCGTAACCATTAGCATTCAGGATACTATGGTGGCCATATAGTTTTAATTTAAGGGGCTTGAAATGTAGGAGATCATATTTTCTCTAGATTATAGTATAGGCATGGGTAGATTCCTATTAAGTGATTATAAGGCTTGGTAAGTCTCCCTACATAGGTCTGTTGGAAGCACTAGTGGTACCCATTCATGTTGAGGTGTTTTTCCACATAGATTTTGGTTTTTTAAACCCTACGACACTTTTGATAGATACCCTCAATATGTCAAAGTGTTCCTGGGTATTCCATATAGATATATCATTAGTAATAAAATGTCTCCCAAAGATTTTGGAAGAGGTTTTTTTCATCGTCCTCTATGAGGAACCCTAGTACTGTGATGCAAGTGGAGGAATGTGTCTAAAATATAACTAATAGCTTGTTGGTTTCCAAGACCTACCACAAGTATTACTCATAGTAATTATTAAAGGGTACTCATTTATTAGTTATATCAATGATATAATCAGTTGTTGAAAAAATAATAGTTTTGATAGTGATGTTGACCTACTCTGATAGTTATTTTATAGAAGAGGGGGTATCACATGGGTTAGTCATCCTAGGAATAACTGAATTTTTTCAAGTGGTGGAGCTCGATGAATGACCATATCCATATATGAAGTGGTTTATATAGCCTCCTACTAATCAATATGGACCCAATTAATCTATGGTTGAGTAGAATGTTCACAATCTTTTAAGGTGTCTAATCTATAATGTCATATCTCCCCAACATCAAAGGTGGTAGTTGAGAGGACAAAAGATTATAGTAGTCGGTAAGATTTTATAGATATCCCTTGAATGTAATCCAAGACAACCTAAAAATGTAGGTACCTATGAAAGGATCTAGGTACCTTGTGAAACTCATCCTTATAGATAGTTATCCTCAACATTTGGGTTCCTATACCGAACTATGGTGGTGAAGGTGAACATGGTTCCTTTGAGATTCCTCTAACCCCAAATTCTGAGGGGACAACAGTAACATGATGTTTTCTTCATTCCATCCTGTAAAGGAATTAGAGTTATCCAAATTTTTACATCTATGTTTCTTGATGATTTATTCTACATGTGATATGGTTGGTAGTTCCTGTTGGTTCACATTATGGTTTTTGTTCATCCTCTCTGGAATGAAACTTTAGAGTAGGGAAGTCTTCTGCATTGGGAGAACCTTCATGTAAAATGATGGTGTTCTATGGAGAAACATTTTAGTGGAATAATTATTCATTTAATTACCTATAGTGGTTTTCAATGCAACAAATTTCATGGACATCCAACCCAAATTACCTTATAGGTGGTCGTTGTCTTGATCACAATCGGTTAAAGACATGCCACCATGTGGTGGTTACGATGGTAGGAGGAGGTGCGTCGATGGTGGGAGGGACTACATGAGATGATGGAGAGGTCCCCTATTTGGAAATATTATTACCTTACCCCTCGTGATAGTGTTGGTTATTTTGGGTCAGCGCCAATGGAACATGTCTGAGATCATCCTTCTCATTGACTTCTACAGACAGTCAAAATTGCCCTTAGGGCTGGGTGGGAGACATCCAAGGTGTCTCTTGTGTATTATTCATGATCTTTACTGCTCAAACATGCTCTACCTACTTGGTATGGTGGATTGAGCTATAAAACATTACAAGTAGTTACTCATGAAACATTTCAATATTTTGATTGGGGGATTTCCCCATTTGTGACCCCTGAGGGCACTGACATTGGTGTGGCGCCACAACTCATTGGTCTATGTGAATCTTTTCCCTTTTTAATATGACCCCTTACAATTCATATAAATGAATTATTAAATTTTAACCCTCCGTTATATGAGCTCAGAGCTGAATACGATATGAGGGTATTGTGTACCTATGGGAGTGGTGGCTATCACCGCAGAAGCGTGGTTGTATGGGGTTGGAAAAAAAATCGATTCCCCAACAACCTAGATTAGTGATAGTGGGTCGTAGAATATTTTCAACTTCTTGATCCTGTTAGGATACATGAGGTCATTCTTCATTACATTTATGATGATTTCACAGCTTAACATGCCAAATATTAATCATCCTCTTTAGGATGGAAAAATTACCCATATGGACAATTCCTTAGACTAGTGATACCAAAATTTCATTATTTTTTACTAGTAATTGGATAAGAGTCTCATTTCACCCCCCCCCCCCCCCACATTTTTTTGTTGAAGAAAAACATTTTAATATTATATATCTAGTGATGTCTAAAATTAGTGATTTCAAAATATACTCATCTACTCCTTATTGAAGGGGAATATATTTCATGTTGGGTTCACCATCATGATTTCTATTGCTTATGCCATCAGTCACATGGGTAAATACATTTATTTCCTTATCAAATAGTGGTTGGAATACTCAGGATGGACATGTCCACATTCATGTGGTTTCCTCATAATAACACATTCAATTTCTGGGTGGCCTCTACCACCAAGGATGATGATGTCATCTCCTTGATCAGAATGAGATATTGGCACATCATCCCCTCCTTACATGGATTCATCCGTGGAGTTTGTTATCTATTTAGGGTCTCTCTAATAGAAATGGTACATGTTCATGAAACTTATTCTCATTTCAATATTGATGTTGACACTGTTTAATTACACATTTTCTTGTTGTTTCATTGTAGCTGCCAATGGTTGGAGCTGGTGGTGACATTGGTCATGTTTGAACATCTGTGGACATTGATTATTTAGGTAATTTATAAAATCATTCCTCTTTTATAGTCAAGGTAAATTAATAAAAGATTATTATTAGGTATTGAACCAAAGACATATCATTTTTTGTTACAAGGAAAATTTAACTAGTAGTGTACGACAATCGAGGATCATTCCATTGGGTATATTTTTATTATGAGACATATAATATCATGTTTAGTTTTGGTTTCATGAGGCATCTAGAAGTTGAAACTCTAAGAAGAATATTCTTATCACATAGGACATCCTAGGTTCATCACTTAAGGAATATAATTATCATCACATGAGGTAGGTATTATGATACATCATGAGGGGTCCCAAGTTTATAGTATTCTGGGGACATGGTCATAGGTTTATATTCTTATGGGGATGTTTTCATAAGTTTAGAGTCATGTGGGGTTGTTTACTACATACGATTGTCATGTAATTATATTATTGTAGGATAGAATTTCATTATGATTTCCATGTCTAGTGGGGACATAATGTTTGGGATGAAAGAAGGATAACTGTGTTTCAAAGGGGAATGGACGCACATTGGGGGTGTCAACTCCTTGTGAGAAGAAAGATAAATTTGGAGTGATGTTGGTATTGAACTTAAAAGAGGTGTCATACATACCCTGTTAAGAGACATATATCAAAATCCATCTAGATTGAGTTCATAGATGAAGGTCTTTTATAAGTTTTTGTATCTGTAGTTTAACATCAAATGGTAAGGAATCTTTTTTAACCAATATAGTGAAAACAAGGAATGTATTGGAGCATATGTGAAGAAGATACCCAAAATTTTGGGGGTTCATAACATTTTTATCATAGGACGCATCCCATGAGTTCACATTGTGCAAAGCTATAGTCTAATGTCATGCACTGTGGACATCACCATGCAATTTAACATCATGTGAGTTGAAAATGGATGCTATGTAGTTTCTAATCATATAGTTATGTATGGGGGACCCCATTACCATGTAGGTTTATCAGGTATCACATATTCCCTTAAATGTAAGATCATGTAGCTACCCTTTTATATTCCAACATTGTTAGGGTAGTAGGTAGGGGTCTTATGATTAGGTTGCATGTTCTTAGGAGTAATCAGCAGTAATGTTGTCCAACTGTGTCTTTGAGTTATGAGTATCATCATGATGATTAATGATACCAGTCATGTGTGTATGGTTTTCATGGGTTAATCTGGTAGGAGTTCTTGGGATAATCACTCAACATGTGGGGGACTACGTTTGGATGAAGGAGGTGTTGGATTATGGCGATGAAAGTTGTTTCACACAACAGTAGGGTTTTATGCAACTTCATAGTTACACAATCCCTATGATCTAGCACAATGATAAAAAAATGATTCATGGGGAATAGTTGTTCAATTATTTTTTGGTTTCATGAAGCATGGGTCTACATGATATAATCTCATCATACAAAACCCATTCAATCCATTAAGGGAAGTTTCAGAAGGTCATCTATATTGATGGGAAAACTTTTTTTGGGACTATGTTAGAGTTTACAGACAATTTTATCTACCTGTTGGAGTCCATGAGAGGATAGTTTTTTTTTTGGGTTTTCAAAAATAAGGATTACAAAAAGGGGGAATAATTCATTATCTTTTAGTGGTATGTAGTGAGAAATGGGTGGGGGGGTACATTGATTATTGAAAAAATGGATCTCTAGGTACTATAGAATGAAACATCATCCATTTCACAAAACATGTTGATGGTTCATATGGAATGTTTTTTCAAAATGTTCATTCATTTTTCACCAAGTAATGATCAAATAATGAAAGGATTTTATGTATAATTTCTCAAGAAAGATACATACACATCAAAATTAGGGTTTTTAGGGACTAAAAAATGTTGAATGAGGCCTTCCCATATTGTTTTTAGGTATTTTCAAACATTTTTTTAGTGTTGATTTATTTTACATCAAATATTGTGCCCAAATAATTTCCACACCAACATTGGGAGTTTCAAAAAATTTCTAATGATTTTATGGACTCCATCCCTTGGATTTGTAATAGTCCACTGGGCTATGTTCATCAATTGACATGATAAGAACACATATTTCAATGACATGGATGCAATATCAATGCAATCAAGACCAAAAAATATAACTCAATGATCCAAAAGAGACACATTGAGTGTTGGAATAAATACTATTCTTCATATGTGTACTCACCACAATCCTTAATTAATGTGTGTGTGTTAACCCTATGACATGGAATATATGAGAATTTCATCTATGAATACAACCACTAATGCGTCCAAATATAGTTGGAAAACCCAACTCATCAAATCCATGAATATCTACAATGAATTTACCAACCGAAATAGTATAAACAAATATTCATATAAACTATACCTACTCAGGAATGTTGTATGAGGTATATCTGAAAGCCTCACCCATAACTAGTGATAGGAACATCTCAATTAAATCTTTGATAATACTCAGCCACCTATCAATTGATCAATTAAATGATCAATTTATGAAGGTTGATATTTTTTCATAACAGCCATTCAAGTCAAATTTCGATAATCAATGTAGAATATCAATAAAACAAAAACCTTATTGAAAAATGGGATGGGTGAACCTAATGAATTTTGTTTATCTCAATGAATCCCTTTTCATAGAAATGCATCTACCAAGCCTTGATCACTCAAGGATCCATTGAAGCCATACCATAGGGTGAAAGAGAAACTTTCTCAATACCCATATTGGGTTCAATGGTAAAGTACACCTCCATATAAGGTATAAATATTTATAAATCACTCAGTAATAAATAATATAATTGATCAAAAATAGGTGAAAATATCATTTTTCATTCCTTCATCATACAATATATGGCTGGAAATAGGGGATACAATCACGCCTCACTATCAATTGGTTAGCCTTGTTCAACTAATTTAGATATCCTGTTATCTTTTATAAATGTATATACCATCCTAAAAAGGAGTATAAGACATACTTTGATGATAAAATATTATTTGGTCTTGATAATATACTTACTATTCCTTCTATTGAATCAATTTGATGCCAGAAATATGTAACAAAAATGATTTTGGAGGAACCTAGAGCCACCATAATCTATGAAACATATGTTATGACCATTAGTACCTTATAATTACACCCCAAATTCTATTTAGATAGTATTTAGCAAATAAAAAATATATTATATACACCCCAAATACCTCAATAAAACTATGAAAATATAAATGAATATTAAGAACATTTTTCTAATGGAATGCATGCCAATGTAGATAATAATATAAAATTACCTATGGTTATAGAAGTTCTTACATCATAGATTAAATGAATATGTTGTGTAGAAGGACAGTATCTAAAATTATATCCTCGAGCCTCTTTATAAGCTCCCTAAGTATTAATACCATGTTGGAGCATCTAATCCTCTACCTGATCACTACACACACCACCTCAATCTGAATGGATGGTAAAACAAAAGATTCTCTCCTGCCATGACATAGTTGTTCCAACTAATGTAACCTAATCATTTCCAAATACATGATCACTATTAATCCATTATTCCCTCATGTGAAACCTAAATAAGTTACCCATCCTACCACATGGTTGAAACTCAATAGGCACTCATTCGATCATTGGGAGTTTGAATATGGATAAACATTCCAAAATTGTTAATTTCCACCTCATTACCTAAATTAAGTGGAATGGATGATATAACACCATATACACTCAACACTCATCTAATCTAAAGTGTACTATCACACTAATTCTTCCTTATTCTTAAATACCCCCCCCCCCCCTACATTACTTCTCTTTGCAACATCCTTCTCTCTAGAATCCCTACCCCCACCCAGATTCTTATCAGTGATGGTGGTTTAGTTGACTACTTCAAAATATAAAATCAAGTGAAAATTTGTCATTAGTTATCATATATCTTATTTAAACTTGTCTTGACAAACATTTATTGATCTAACTTGTAGAACCTAAATAATTTACTATATTTTCCTCTAGATTTTGTTGATATATTTTCTATACACACAACAACTGATTTAAGAAAAACATTATTTAGTCACATTTCACGTTGTCAATTAAAATTTATAACTTTTATATATTTTATATAAGAAATTTATCTATTATATAAAAAATCAAAAAATTTACACTTATATCATATATTTTAGATATGAATAAGATAATAATAGACCCAAAATTACATATAAGATACTGTATTTTTATTATGGTGGTTTTACCACATTTTAATTGGGGACCAAATTTCAATATAATTATTGAACATTTTATGAATTTTATGTGTCAAAACAATATTCATATATAGAATATAAACATAAAAATTAGGTATGGGATAATTTTTTCTTATTTTTCTATTAAGGTTCATTTTGTTAATGAATAATGAAAAATAAGTAATTTTAGTACGAAATTTCTTTTTAGCTAATTTATTTATATGATTGAATTACATTTTAAATTTCATTAATATTTTAATTATATAATACGTTTATCAATTAATAAAATTTAGTTCATTGGAATAAATTAAACATTAAAATTGACAAGAAAAACACATCATATTTTTGGAAGTTCATACCTTAAAAACTTGCACTATCGCGTCGTCTTTGGGGTTAGATTTAAATTTATTTATTCCACTTGTATGATTATAAGTTGAAAAAATGTATATTATATTTGGAATAATAATTATTTCTAATTTATAAAAATAAATAATTAGTTTCGGAACAAAAATATATGTGAAATTATTTAAAATTAATTACAGGGATTTTGTTAAAATTAAACTTAATAAGGGACTAAACCGTAATATTAAGCACCAAAATAACCTACATAATTGTCCAAAAAACATTTTATGGAAATATTCAAAACCTATAAAAACATTGAACTAAATATTTCTACTATTTCATCCAATTTCAATATGAAAAATGAGTATGTAATTCCTTTTTAAAATATCATAAGAGTACCACTCCTCCTCCACTATAAAAGGGCCTCATCTCCTCACAATTCTGCACAGTTCCCAAGAAACATTATCTTTAAAAATATATACAAAAATATCCCCCCAATATTCCTTTGATAATCCTTTATGCCTCACCTTGTGAAGATAACTATCCATGTAAGACTTTTGGTACAAACCAAAAAGGATTCCCGATTAAGAGGAAACATCTTCTCTCAAGCTCTCTATATTAATTTCCAATATCCAACCCATAAAATTTCCTTATTTTATTATTATATAAAAAAATTTCCTAAATATAATAGTATATTTTCTGTGGTGTTTTGACCAAAACATACACAGAATTCCATCTAATGGAAAATGAATATATTGTTCACTAGTATGACGAACTACCACCTCACAAAATGATGATTGTTCGTTTTTGCTTTACGGCCTATCATGGTGGAAATTATGAAAAACATTATGTTTATACTTGATATATATTGTATTTATTATTTCATTATTCTTATTTAATTATTTTATAACACATACGTCTATACATTCTGTTTTGTCTAAATGTGATAACATCATTTGTGGAGGTGTGGAATACAGCCCCCTCAAAGCATTGTGACTCATTCAAGCTAAATATGGAATATATAAATGATGATTTTAATAAACCTTTGTAAAATATATAACATATATATGATACATTATTTATATTATAAATATTTAACATTTAATTTTCAATCTTTTTAATACAATAAATAAATGAATGTAGTGTTCATGAGAATAATGGCCTACCATCTCCATGAATGGTGCACATAATTTATTATCTCCAAATAATAGGTACTATTCTAAATACATAAATAATGATAATATAAGATAATTATGTCAAGTTTTAAATTCTAGATATTATGAAATCATTACCTGTGTAATAGGAACACCAAGTAACAAGTCAAAATATATTTGAGAAATCTAGGGAATTAACACCCAAAATAGTTAAAATAACTAAAAAGTGTTAAGAAACAAGTAATAAATTATTATAATAAGTTAATATATAATATTATGAACATTATTATCATTCAGATATAAGTTATTAAAAAAAATTAAACCACTATATAGGAGGATAATGGCAACAAAATAAGATGTAGTTATGGCACAAGATTTCACCTCAATTTACATTCCATTGAGATGTAGTTGTTATTATGCACCCATTCACTTTTACATGGTGTATTTACTGACCGTAAAAATGCATTTTCAAAAATCTTAATAATATCATGATATTTTAGCTTTCATTAAATATTATTACTTCATGGGATTATTGATTTAAATGTTTCAAGGTGGTATATGACACATTGGAATGTTTAAAATTTCATTTCCCTCAAGATTGTTCTTATGACAATTCAATGGTATTTCAATACATTAATGTTGAAAAACCTTGGTGTTACTTATCCTCTACTAGGAAAATATATATAGATTTTTATCCTCTATACAATACATATATTTTGATAAATAAAATGTTTCATGAAGATTAGGAATTCTTTGGACAAGCATGATACGAGGGGGGAGTTATAGATATCCCCTAGATGTATTGTTTGTCTCATGAGAAAAATAATTTGGCCAAATAAGATGGTTTTTTACCCAACATGTTATAAAATATATTGGAAACTTTATTTATGGTAATGGTACCATCAACCTAGGAAACGTTGTGTCCAATAATTAAGAATTATCATCATTTAGATTTATATATTATTCAGTCATGACATTTTTTTCATCATATCTATAGATACATTTCATTCTCAGATTATTGATTTAGATGGAATCAGTTTTAGTTTATTACCATTCCATATTGATATTGAATTATCTATTTATTTTAATGGAACATGTTATCATTTTTTTACCCTCCCATGACATTTTATTCATATTGATTCATTATTGCTTCTTGTTTACGTACCCTTAAAGATAATTTTAACTAAATCTTTTTATGTTTCCATTACTGAGGTTATGTGGAATAAATATATGATTAACCATTCAAGGATGATGTTTATTTAATTTTTTATGTATAATGCTTGTGTTTTCTATTTCCCAATTTATTACGAGTATCATGTAAGTAATCTAACATTTAGAGATAGCTAAACTGATCTTCCCTTTGCAATTTTATTCCTTGTAATCATTCCAATGTAATAAAATAATACACCAGCTATGGGTTTCTGGGTCAGAGAATTACAGTGTTTATCAAAGGAATTTTAGTAGAAACATATGAAACTAGATTTAAAAAACAATGATTTGGGAGCACATCCCTAAGATTAACATTGAGGATAAGCATACAAGAACATCCTATATTTTTCTAATGTAGTGATTATGTGGATATTCCTAGAAATACTACCCTATCTATATAATACAAGTGGACGTGGTTCTAGTAAAGATGTACCTAGGGCTAAAAACATCAGTAAGGAGTCCTGGCCCTATCTCAAGGTAACATGGTACATGAAAAAGGGAAGTACTGTGCATATGGTTTGAAACACTTAGAGGGTATGCTTTTTATAACTCACAGTCTCTTTATCTACCAATATGAAGAAATTTCAATTTAATCATGCCTTCAATGTAACCAAATTTATGATATATAATTCATTTCTATTTAGTGTTTTACTATATTAGAAATTTGTTGTTTTATAAACAAATCCATTATATGACTTTTTTAGAAATAGTGAATGTAAGGAATAATTGTATTAATAATCTTTGAAAATGTTGAATTCCTCAGCTGAGGAAACCAATATAATTAGTATTAGAATGGAGAAAATCATGGAAATATTGGTGTAGTTTAATTAGGTTATGAAAAATATCCTTTCTAGAATGGAGAAACTTATTCCATGAAGTTAATCTCTTATGTTGTATCACTTTATACAATATAACCCCCTATTGTTTTTTGGGACTAACTGTCCAATTGTTATTGAGAAATGGATTATGTAACTCGAGAAAATATTCATTAACTTAGGATACAATGAAATGGAAAATTGTACACTTATAAATTATTGCCTTAATGTTGATGTTGATTAATTATTTTCCTGATCCCAAATACTAAGGATGATTAAATTGGACTCCTGGAATGAAGTACTTTTAAGGAGACGTTCATTGATAAATAATTCCCTCACGATCAAAAAATGAGATGAAGAAAATGTTTCTTATCATGAACCTTAAGGAAGAAGTGAGTGTTGAATATTATTAAGCAACATTTAAAAGGTTATTCAGGTATGTTATGGATCATATATGAAACACGGAGTGAAAAATCAACCACTTCCATGATGGTCGTAAGACAAGTCTATGAATATAATTTGCTTCTATGATTTTTTCATCATATAAAGAAATTTTTTTATGTTCCATTGAGATAGAGAATGAATTATCAGGATCCCATGATTTCAACAAAAACCTAGAGAATAAGAGATATATTAAAAAACATGAAAAAGTTAATGCATCAAATAATAAGAAAAAGATGAAAAAATTACATCTTGTGAAAACTCTGGAAAAAATCACCATAAGAAATTATTGAACGAAGTGGGTTTTTTTCATAAATGTGGAGAATGAGTTCGTCATGTTAATGAATGTAAGGGGAAGAATGAAAATAAATACCTAGTGGAAGGTATTCTGGCATAGAAGAGGCCAAGTGGAGTTGGACAAGATTATATGATCACTATATCATAGGTAGATGTACCATATTTTTTAGTGGAAGGTACATTAATCGTATCTTAAAATTTATCCAATTCCTTATTTTATTCAGGATCATTTCCCTCTTTTATAAATACCCAGTTTTCTATGAATGTTATAAATTTACCATTTGAATTAATATGGTAATTTTCAGTCAAAAATATTTAGGGATGTATCATTACAAAAAAGTTGTGATAGTGAATCCCCATTGTGATGCATAAATGCGGTTTATTTGTTGACCTTGTAATCATATCTATGCATGAATTTGATAGAATCCTCAGTATGGATTGGATCTGAAAATATGATGCAATTATTTATTAAAATAAGATATAAACTACAATGTGTGATGAAGATGTATAATATATCATATTTAGAGAAGAAGATTCCTCACCTAATTCTTATTCATATCCACCTTCAGTAGCTCTAATGATTTAAATATATGGAAAAGAAGATTGTTTTCGACACTTTCGTCGGGGCACACAGGTTCGTCCGCTTGTGTGCGACAGGCACGGTTCTTGTGTTTCCCCGCATTCCGGCTTTCCAAAGGAGGGCGGCATCTACTACTTATTCAGGGACGTCTTCTCCTTGATTGAAACTGGGATGATGGGATGTCAGTTCTTCCTTCTGTGGATTCCTCCTTGGAACTCTTCACCTAGTCCGGGTCTCCCTAACAGATTTAATACGTTGTTTGTGAAATTCTTCCCAGTGCCATGTTTCCATGGACGTCGGTTAATTACACTGCTTCTGTCAGGACATTCCAAAGGGTCCGGTCAGGGCAGCAACCTTCAGTCGGGGGAGTAGTCTCGTCGAGGCATCTGTAACATGTCTGAACACTAGGGAATTAGTGAGTCTTTCTTTTTTCACTTATTATAGTGCTTCTCTAGGGCATAGAAGCCCGAGGAATCCCACATCAAGCGTGGGGAACCATATGCCATAAGCATGTATATGAGGTTTTCCTCAGTTTCCTATGTTTAACATAGGGTATGTCGAAGTTTTAACGTCCAGCAGAGACAGATTGGCCTGATCAGAACACTAGCTGGAGTGGATCAGATTGAGGAATTCCCCCTTCAGGAGATGCCGATATCAGTGTCCGCCCATGGGCGGCTTCCTGGACGGTGTGGAGGGGAGTGGAGTGGCATGATCTCACCAGGATGTGGCGGCCTGGTTGAGAATCCAGATGGATGATGGATGGATGAATGAAGTGGAGGGGGAATGAAATGGGATCATCGTAAGGCCGACAGTGAACATGGGCTTGAGACTTGAAGTGACATCCTACGTATCCTCGTGGTAGGGAATCAAAGTCCGCGTAGTTCGGGATGGTGTCGGTGAACCGACGTGAAGGTGGAACTTGGCCCGATAGTGTTGGGCTTGAACTTCGTGAGGTTTCCTGTGTACCAGGCCTTGACATGGATCAAGGTCCTCATAGTTCGGGTTGGTGTGCCAGAGGACTGACGTGAAGGTGAACCCGTGGGTCCACTGGTGGTGGGCTTGAACTTCGTGAGGCTCCCTACATACCTTGCCTTGACATGGACCAAAGATACCGTAGTTCAGGATGGTCACAACAGCTTACCTCTGGACTGGAATGCAGATTAACGTCATGTGGGACGAGGGAAAACCCTGACATTAATAAACGACGGGTGGTGTGCTTGAACCTCATGGAGCCTTCCTACGTACCATGCCTTGACATGGATTAAAGAACTCGTAGTTCAAATGGGGTGGGGCTTACACTCTAGGTTTCCCAAGGTGGTGGGTGAACCGACATGGATGAGGTCGGAACGACCGGGTGGTGGGCTTGAACCTCGTGGAGGGTTCCTACATACCATACCATAGAAAGGATCAAAGTCCTTGTAGTTCAAATAGTCTGGGGCTTACACTCTAGGATACCCATGTTGGTGGGAAAACCGAGATGAATGAGGTTGGAACGACCAGGTGGTGGGCTTGAACCTCATGGAGGCTTCCTACGTACCATTCCATAGCAACGATCAAAGTCCTCGTAGTTCTAGTGTGCAGTTTAACGTCGTGCAGGACAAGGGTACACCGTTTAACGTCATGCTAGATGATGGCATACAGTTTAACGCCATGCTGGATGAGGGCATTTCCATGTTCGATGCTTACTCTAAGCCCATTTGAGTCATGCTCGATGTGAGAAACAAGAGGCAGCAGTGACATGAAGATCACGTCGTGAAGGGTGCGTCCGTGAGAAACGAAGAGGGGCTTACATGTTAGGTGGACCATGGTGCTGGGACTTACTCCAGGATGGAGGCCCAAAGTGTGGAAAAGCGCAGCGGGAGAGAGATTTGGGACCAATGATGGAAGGTGCCTCGTTCCCTATCGTTCCCTCCACTAACCTTGGCAGTGGCGTCAGTGGCGAAGTACAGAGGTGCATGGGTGCTACCTTCCGCAAGAGGGGATAGGGGTATTACACCAAGATGGTTTCCCTTCTCCTGTGGACATACGCCACTTAGATGAGGAGGATATCATCCACTGTGTGGGTGACTCCATTCCAGTGGAGACGAGTGGCGTAAAGAATGTCCGAGCCGGGGGGACCCTGCGTGCGGGGCACAGGGTCAGGTCATAGTAGAACGTCATGTGTTGAGGACGAGGTTCTTGACAGTTTAACGTCCTGCAGCTCAGATGAGGTGGGATTACTCCACACCTCGATTACTTACATGGCTGGTACCCCCTGCCCCTTGTGGGAGGGAAGGTACCATCAAAGTCGTGGTAAAGGGGGGTCACAGAGGGAACCATCGAGGGGTCCACATTAGCGTGGCTATACGAAGAAGCAATAGCCGTTAGCATGCATATGTGAAGAAGCATTAGGTGAAGTAATGCTATGAGTGGTGTCGTCCATGGGAGTTTGAAATCACATCCTGCAAACCTGGAGGGTCGCACATGAAGAGGAATTGACAAGCAAAGGGGTGTGCTTCACGATGTGGTGGGAATTGGACTTAGCATGCGGCATAAGTACAAGTGTGAGGTTCTTTATGAAGTGGAAGGGTGTTCGTGGAGCATAGCCTCGTGAGGCGGAGGTGCCTCACGAAGCAAGTTGCTGTGAAGCAGTGTGCTTCACGAAGTATAGTGACCCTGCCTTGGCATGTGGATCACTTGTACGGGATGGGTGTTTTAGGAAGCATAAATGCTCTGCAGCTGCCCGGGTTCCCTTGGGAATCCCCTTCCTTTGTGCGGGCCCTGAGGCTTCGCGAAGGGCATCCCTCTCGGAAGAGGGGCTCAAAACGAGACAAGGCGAAGGTCTCTCGTGAAGCAAAAATACCTCGCGGAGCTCATGATTCCCAGAGCGAAGGGTGCTTCGGGATTTGGGAGCTGAGAAGCCGAATGGTCGGATCGTCCCTCCCATGGGATCAGGGGGAGCCCAATATTTATAGGCATGTGGCACCACAAAGCAGTGCTCACACGGCGCAAAGGGGCAGTCGTTGCTTCGCGGCGGGTTGTGAACGTCAACCAGGTTCGCAGAGGGTTACCGCCTCCTCTGCTCCGCGGCGGGTTGCAAACGTCATGTCGTTCGCAAAGCGTTACCACCTCCTTTGCTTCGCGGCGGCCATGTTTCTCGTGGATGTTTTGCGTCGGGGCTTTGCGAGTCATCGTGCACGCTTCTTTTCCTTCTTCCCTTTGCGTCCAATATTTTGGCGCCAACAAATGCCCCCCTCCTACTTGGATCCACAGAGGGATCAACGGTCGAAGTATGAGGGAAAATCGCCAAAATTATCGGCATTTCGCAAAGCGGACTCGCGAAGAGGGTGCGCGGGGCGGACAACGGCCGCACGGTCTGGACGTACTGCGATGCTTCGCGTGGGCGGGACGTTCCATGAAGCTTCGGGTTCATCGCCTATAAATAGGGGGCTGACCACTCTTTTGTCCTCTCGTGGATTTTGGCCTTTTTCACTCTCAACTTCGCGAAGATTCGTGTAATCCGCGTCTCCTCACTACGACTCGAGCTTCGCGGCGAACCACAAGTCTCTAACTCCGCAACTACGCCAAAAGAACTTCTGTTTTCCAGCCAAGGCCAGGCTCTGCGTCTTGGCTTTACACCCGAGCATCGTGAGCGACCTTTGTGAACAACCTCTGCGACCTGACCCAAAAAAATTTTCGAGTTCTGAAACCTTAATGGTCCATCAAGAAGTTTTGCTGGGGGTGATTTCAAACGTCGCCCGGAGGGATGAGATGGAAAACCGTCTGGGCCTTGGAGAGATGGTCCGAAGTCACTCAGACCATAATTATTTGACAGACCTCCTATCAGAATGCCAAAAGAAAAATACACTATGCAAGAAGCTTCCCTTGTATGGCTTTGGGCTGAGGGATGATGTCTTCATTCCTAACACAAGCAGAGATGAACCAACTTGCTGGTTCAGGAGCACGCTATGCCAATGCCAATGGTTCAGGGCGGCTAGTGGTCATGCGTAGGAGGACTTCACACCTGTCACCGCCAACTGTTTGTACAACCATGTGAACAATATTGATGGGAAGCCACTGCAACTGGAGACGTCCCCTCATCTGTACCGCACCATGCTGAAGGCGGCTTTGCAGGATTCGAAAAAGGGGTGGTACGATGAGTGGGACCTATGCCAGGGTGGCAACCTCACCAATGACTGGGCATGGGACTACTTGTTAGGCACCTAATGCGATGATTTTGGGGATGAGATGAGGAGGGTGGGCTTGTATGAGGCAGCATGGGCCTCCCAGTTCCACATTTACCAACTGAAACAGCAGATGTTGGAGCTACTGAGAAGATGGTCGTCTAGGAACAATACATTTCACCTGCACCATGGGGAGGTGGGCATCAGTCTGTGGGATGTCCATCTAATTTCGAGGGTCCCAATCTTGGGGGCCATGAATGATGAGTTCCTCCCCATCATGAGCTTGTGGGAGGATCCGGAGCAGATGTCGCGACTGGCATCGGCATTGATGGCACTGGTCCCCGGAGAGGACAAGGAGGCACTGAGAGATGTCCACTTTAAGAAGTGGTTCAAGCGGTTCCCGAACATCCCGGAGGATCATGAGTTCCCTCTGAGGCCTCAAACATGTCCTAAAGGGGATCAAAGGGGAAAGGAGCACTCATATTGGCGGCTCTTGGAGGACATCCAATAGAAGACTTGGGGTTTCAGTGTTCGCACTGAACAGCAACCGATAGTCTGGCTGGCGGTGTTCATCACGATCCTTATATGCGGTTGGATCCTACCAGTGAGGGATACCAACATGGGGGTGCGAGAAAGCTCGTTCATCATGGCGTCCATTCTCGCCATAGGACATCGGGTTAGTTTGGGGATTTTGATGCTCGCCAATCTGTACAGGATGCTGCGACATGTTAGCGAGGGAAAGAAGACGCCAAGGATATGCTGGCCTTCTACCTTTTGTACGGGTGGATCGCAGCGAACATCAGGGGGGTTTATGAGTATCCAAACCCTATATCGCCAAAGGAGTCGAACTTCCGCCCCTCCATTATGAACGTAGCCGGGATATTCCCAGTCAAATTAACCATACCAATGGTGCTGAACCAGGTGTGGAAGGTGGATGAGTTCAACTGACACCTGTTTCCTTTGCCGACGGGAGTGCTCACTGATGACGGTCAGGGAACTGAAGAGCACTGGGCCTATCTCCTGGCCTTTTGAAGTGGAGTTTTGGTTGCACAGGTGGACCGTGAGCTTCTCTACAAACCCTAATCCCCGCATCATTTTGCGAGTAAATTCCAGTGCCTACAGCAGCTGACCCTGCAGGTCTACTGGGAGGTGCGTCACGAGTAGAACCCATGTGTGATGAGGTAGTTGTGGCTCATGTTCACACGGAAATACAGGATGAAGCGAATTGCATTGCCTCCATCCACCACCGCTTTCAGACTGGTGAAGGAGTATGCCATCAGTTGGGAGGCATCTTATCCTGGGGAAATACTGAAGCAGGCAACTGTTCGAGCTGGTGACGGTGGGCCTCCTCTATCCTGTGGTTGGGGTTAGAGGGCAACAAGGGTCTCTCGCGGTGGCGGTGCTGTCGTGGCAGAAAGAACTGCACCAGCTAAGAATGCGGTAGCAGTGGTGGACTCTGTGATTTCGGAAGAGCAGGATCATCCAGAGTGGCGGCCGCAGAGCGGATTCCGCAGGATATCCTTTCAGGCTCTAGGGAAGCGGCTGTGTCATATCGACATGCCAGAGGATGTCGTCTTTCCGGAGGACTGGGACATTTGGGATGTCAACCAGAAACCCCTCAGTCTGCCCAAGATGTGGGAACTCATAAACCATCGCGGGATGGTTCTATCAGGTATAGGCCCAGTCCGGGCTGGTTTCACGGCATCTCCGGAAGTGGTGGAGAAATATTTGGTTGAGCTGGAGGGCTAAGTTCACTCCATTGGTGTCCCACGCCCAATAACAGATCAGGTGAGGGTACTTCTGGATCAGACGATTCCCCCATAGCTGTCAGCTGCCGATCTTAGGGAGCGGTTACCCCTGCTGGAAGAATCACAGGAATCCTCTCGAGAGAATGAGGCTAGCGGAGGGAGCCCGTTGGAGGAGGGTGAAGTTGGAGATCAAGACTCAGATTATGATGATTTTGTTGAGGTTATCGTGGTAGAATTCCAAATTTCTTTCCTCAGGGTACGCTCTCAGGTCATCATGGATATCTTACCAATGTTTGAACGATGTAGGAGGAACTTGTACGCAGGCCTCGCTCTCGCCCCTTGGTGGGAGATAATGCAGGTCCTTTAGAACCCGCGCCTACAGTTGCGTCCAGTTCTGCATCTGGTGGGGCCAGAGGACCTGAGGTGGCTCCCCCAGAATCTCCAGACCTTCCAATAGTACACGGAGGGCCATGCCTCAGGGTCCCATCAGCATCGACTCAGGAGCATCACCATGAGTTCGATCTCCGTAAGTTTCCTCTACTGGATTCATTGCTGTCATATGTATATCGTGCCAAATAACGTTCACGCCCTTCTCCGTCATACAGTTCTCTGACTGGATTGGGCTTCTACGGCTAGTTTGGTCAGGATGTCTGGTGGCATCCCTCCTAGGGGCATGCCGGTGATTGTGGAGATAGTTCCCCCACCTACCCGAGTTGCAGCACACACTATCATTGGCGTGACTACCAGCAGGGTCATGCCCGAGGTTAATGTTGTGGAGTCCAATGTTGAGGATGAATCGCCCGACCCAAGTCCCATCACGCCTACTCCGGCGCCAGATGTCACACCAGATTCAACACCAGACACAGATCCTACCGAGGACTTCCTACGGGCGTATCCTGCATACGAGCTTGCCAATCACGCAGACTGCGATGAAATGACCTCCGATGATGTAGACAACAACATATTCCACCGCCAATCATGGAACCTAATCACACGCTTCATCAAGGACACACCTAAGTGTTGTGGATGAATGAAATGGACAGACTTCGCTCACGAATGCGCGAACTGTGCGCTGGGGGAGTGGATGCCCAACGTCCTCACGCACTCATCCAAGATCTCATGGCTGATAATATCTAGGAGTATGATTGTAGGCTCAGAGTGGGCTGGAAGTGGAGGAAAGATACAAACATCAAGAAGCTCCAGGAGGCTGAAAGTGAGGTCCAGCAGCTGCAGATCTGGGAGGAAGAGCATTCGGCCTCTCTCAATGTACAATCTCAGCTGATCTTGCGAATGAAGGCTCAGCTGGAAGAGGCTGAAGAGGGCCTGAAGCGGGTTGCTGGGGAGATGGTTGTCATTCATCCTGACATGGAGAGGGCCCGAGCTAGGGATGATGAACTGTGCCCTATCACCGTTGAAGAGGAGCGGGAGCTCAGTCGACGGTAGCAATTTCTGGATGCCACCAGTCGAAGGGTGGTGGAGCTGCAATGCTCTTTCGACGAGGTCAATCCGTCCATGGGGGGAGTCCACTCCCAGGTGCTGTAATAATTAAAAACCTTTTAATGGTACCTTTTTGCTTCAATTTTGTCTTCTTTTTAATGTTGTATCATGCACAATTTCCACTGTTTTCACTGGTTCATGGAATCCATACAATGCTCGTGGAATGTCGAGCGACAGTTCCCTCAGCTCACGTGGGTCGGGCCCTATGTTAGAAATAAGAGACATCCACCTCATCGTCCAACCCAAACACAGTAGTGTAAACCAGACCTCGGGCATCCGTGGTTTGGATAACCAGTCTAGATTTCTGAAAGGTATGAGAGACCTGATCTGAGAAATAGGTTCTCAAAATAGCCAAATTACCATTTTTCAGTGTGCTCTCACACACAAATGGTGCAATGGAAGGGGCGCTGAAATCAGTCTGAACAAATGTAAATTGGAAGTGTGAATCGCGATACCCAAGATTCAGAACATTGTGGTGATGGAGTGACAATAAAGGGAAACAATTAACCATGGCGGAGAAATGGTATCCTTACTGCATTAGCCTAAAATGGGGACAACAAATGAGGTTCAACCGTTGACAGTGTTAAAAACATCGGACCATGTCACAAATGTTTTCGATCAATCCTTCGGGACGTTGGCCCAGGACAATAGGCAGACCCATGGTCGAGCATCCATACTATTAGGGGGTCCTTCTAAACATGACCAGTCTTCCGGAACGCTGGCCCATGATGGTAGGTGAGCCGATGCGGCATGAGAATAGGCCATTAGGGGGTCCCTTCAGACATGAAAGGGGATGAGGTTCCGAATAAGGGGCATGAAAAGTGTGGAATATGGAGTGATGGTTTGTCCGAATAGAATCCAACACCCATGTAATTCCACAACCATGGTGGGAGTATTCCAGATGGGTGAATCAGTTTGATCATGGATCATTCCTTCTTTGGGACAGGGCCTCTCTGTCGTGGGGGTTTGTCGCTTCCCAATGGGATATTGGGGCATCCTGAACTTGTTCAGGGCAGAGTCATAGTTACATGGTCCTCTATGAGGGGTCCGACCAGGGGGTCAGAAAGAGGAAGAACATGATTAATGATTCATACGGTCTGGACACTATGAAAAATACTAGGGTGTCCCTATGTATCCCATGCGGATGGGAATCAAGACACACGTTGTTCTGGAAGCATAGTGCAGTCATAGACCAACACTGACAGGTGAAATTCTCTCTAGCAGAGGCTCTGGTGCATCCCATGATTAACATGGGGCATCCTGAATTTGTTCAGGGTAGAACCATAGTTTAGTGTCATGCGTTGAGGACATATAGACTCCTGTAGTTTAACGTCATTTGATATGACGTGGAGTGAGAGGGAGGAGCCTGGGGAGCATATGGTGGGGTAGTTATGAACCCGACGTGAATGAGGACTTGAAGTCCAAATCACACCACGTACCCCCGGAGGAAACTCTTCAGGTCGAGGGACCAAGAGTGAGAATTAGGCTCGGCCCGAAGCAGAGTGGTCAGACGTTCCTACGTACCCCATGAAGATGGGAATCAATCTATACATAGTTCTAAGGGGACGATTAGAATCCTGGCCGTGTTGGTACACATCCTTCCAAAACTACTAAGCCCACGTGAGTCATGCTCGATGTGGGAAACAAGAAGTAGTGGAGGGACTTTCCCGACACATAAAGGGGTAGGTTAGGGTGAGGGGATGCTCGGTGAATACCGGCCCAATGATACTAACACGACCATGTGGTGCACCTAGATGCATGAAGATATAGAGACGAGTATGTAGGAATTCCACTTGAACATGAGGAAGTGGAAATGTGTGAATCATGACGCTCGGGATTTGGATCACAATGATAGTGGTGTGACGATAGAGGATAAATATTAACCGTGGTGGAAACGCAACATCCATATCACGTTATCCTAGAATGGGTATAGACAAATGAGGGTCGACCGTTTACCATGTTCGAAACAAGGGACCATGTCACAAATGTTATCCGAGATCCGTAGGGACGTTGGCCCGAAATGATTGGGGGGACCTTAGGTCCAGCATTCATGGAGATCCCTTAAGCCTAGAATACATGTCGTCTGAGGGTCCTTTTGGATGTGGAAGAGGATGAGGATCCAAACAGTGATCCCACAAATCTTGATCACGGGATGAGGGGAATGTCCCCATGAAAATACCACACTTTGGGATCTTTTGTCAAAATGTATCTGAATATGACAATGAGGCGTATTAGATAGAGGGAGCAGAGTTATTTACCATAGTGAGATATTACTTTAGTGCAGTATAATTCAGACCGTGGGTGGGAGGAAGCACATGAGGCACCTGACGGGTATTTACGAAAAACCGACGTGGATGGGCACCGGGGGTGTGTACGGTGCGGTGAGAAACCCAACATGAACGAGGACATAATCCCTTACCACACCGCACAACCTCCCTTGAGAGAGTTTTTAGGTCAAGGGACCGAAAGCTGATGTTGAGGTGGGCCTGATGCAAAGTGCAAAGGTGTTCCTATGTACCCCATGGGGATGGGGATCAAGCTGCACATAGTTCTTGAAAGGGTCTTAGTTTAAGGTCATAGAGCTTGGACCATATAGGGGTAATGAGATCAGGGGACACACAGTAACGTGGTTACAAAACCCGACGTTAATGAGCACATAAGTCCTGCTTACCATGCGTTCTCTAGGTAGTGCTCGATTCGATGGACCAAACATGAAATTTAGGCTGGGCCTACGGGGAAGTTCCCAGGAACTCCGACGTATCCCATGAAGATGGGAATCAAGCCATACGTAGTTCTGAGGAGATATTAGTTTATGGTCTTAGAGCTCGGACTGTGGGTTCCCCAAAGGACATCGTCTTGCAGCTTTGTGCACTGAGGGGTAGCGCTAAGAGTGTTGTGATTCCATCTGGACAAGGTGGGGTGGAACATAATGTGAATCATTTGACCAACATTTAAGGTCGGTAAGGGTTAGCGTGACGACAAAGGATTACTGCTGACCATGTTCGCAACACATTATCTTGTCGCATTAGCCTAAAATGGGGACAAACAAAAGAGCATCGACCGTTAAACATGTTCAAAACACGAGATTTGTATCAATTTGTTGTCTGAAACCCTTGAGGGCGTCGCCCCGTAATGGTAATAGATCCCTTGGGCATTTTATACTGGAATTTTTTTGTGGGTCCCTCTAGGTGTGAAAGGTGATGAAAACCCGAATTAAGGGGAACACATAGCATGACAAGTGGAAGGAACTTGACCAAGTCGAATATGACACTCTTGGTTCTAAACCAGCGTATTTTTAACACATGGGTGAATCATTGCAAGGAGTCAAGGGACTCATCTTGTGGGAAATTGAGAGATGGTGGATTCCCGAGAAAGAGGGAATAGTGCCAAAAACTCTGTATCATTCTTATATATACCCCCCCCCCCTTAGAGAATGATAGACCAAGGGGCCTAGGTGACTGGGAGATTTTCGAAAGATGGGGCTGGACCTGAAGCTTGGACATTCGGGTGGTCCTACGTATCCCATGAGGATGGGAATCAAGCCACATGTAGTTCTGGAGGGAGCCTTTTAATGTCGTGCAGGACAAGAAATTGGAGAGCTAACTCTGAGAACAGGGTGAACGTGGTGCAGCTATTGTAAACCCAACGTGAATGAGGACCCGATCCTACATCACACCACGCAGTCCCGTAGTCAGGGTCCCGAATGCAGGATGCTGAACTCAAGATGGACCCCAAGATAGGAGGTCTAGGCATTCATATATATCCCATGAGGACAGGAATCAAGCCAGACATAGTTCTTAGGAGATCTTAGTTTATGGTCTTAGAGCTCGGACCAGGGGTGGATGAAAACATTCCAGGTAAGCGCAGACCTCGAACTGATCCCTAAGCCCACGTGAGTTAAACTCGGTGTGGGAAACATGGGGGGAAGATCCTATCACAAAACCCGAAACATCTATCGAGGGGAAGTTGGGGAAGAGACCCGAATGAAGCCTCTGACACTACTTTTCTCCCCTAATGCGTAGATATGAATGGAGGAATAGTAACAAGGGTTTTAAAAACTCTACTTGGACATGATAAGAATGGAGAAGGATGTGAATCGTGTAACCGACATTTTGGGCTTAAGGGGGTTGGCATGGAGATGGATGATAAATATTAACCGTGTTGGAAAAACAGTCTCCATATCATGTTATCCTGAGGTGGGAACAACAAATGAGCATCGACCACTGACCATATTCGCAACGTGGTATTTTTATTGATTTGTTTTTCGAAAACCTTGGGGGCGTTGGCCCATAACGGTAGGAGAGCCCTTAGGAATTGTATCGAGGCCGTTCTTGGGGGGCCCTCTCGGTGTGAAAGGTGATGAAAGCCCTGACGAAGGGAGACACGAATACTGAAAAGTGGGTGCGGACGTGTCCGAGTAGAATATGACATTACCGGTAACATAAACCAGAGTACCCTTAGGCATATCGGTGAACCGTTAAAAAGGGTCGACGAAGTGAATCATGAGAGGTAGGCCAAGGGGCCATTGTGGGATGGATATTTTCAAGAGATGGGGCTAGACTTGTAGCTTAGACATTCAGGTGGTCCTACGTATCCCATAAGGACGGGAATCAAGCCATGTGTAGTTCTAGAAAATAACTAGGGGTAGGATACCCTAAAGAGGGCCTGTAAGACGCGGCGAGTAATGAGGATATAATCCTGCAACACTCCACACAGTCCCGTAGGAGAGAACTTGGGCCCAGGGGCCTGATTGTTGGGGTTTGGTTAGGAAGGCCTGGCCTACTCGCAGTTTAACGTCTTGCAGTGAGGTTGATGTTCGGTGAATAAAATTCCCTGGATGGAGGAGGTGTATGTTACGGCGAACAAACCAATTTGAATGTGGAAATAATCCGTCATCACACCATACACACTAGTAAGAACTTGTGCTAGGGCCTGAGAAGGCCAGGGGGCCTGAGGCTAGGCATCGGTCAGGACGGCCTGACTAATTTCCATTTTAACATCTTGCAGTAAGGACGGGGTTCGTGGGCCTGGAAAGGCCAAGGGGGCTAAGGCTCGGCCTCGGTGAGGGAGTGCGTACGACATGTAATGCAACCTGACATGAATGAGAACATAATACGATAGCACACCGCACATTCCTTGTAGGAGAATCGGGGTTGTGGGCCCGACTGTTGGGACCACCCGGAGGGAAGTTTGTCGCTTCGGGATGGGGTAGAACAAGTCACTGCACTCGATGTTTGGGACATCTTGGGGTGGACCCAAAGATCCAGGGCTCTGTTGACCATGTTTGAAACACAGCTTCGTTATGGTGACCTGATATGGGAGCAACAAATGAGTGTTTACCTTTGACCAAATTCACAACCTGAGACTTGTATTGGCTTGTTGCTCGGAAACCCTTGGGGGCGTTGGCTCGTATCGGTAGGAGAGTCCTTGGGTGTGGTATCCAAGCCATTCTTTGGGGTCCCTCCGGGTGACGAATGTGATGGAATCCCAGTCAAGGAGTGGGAGAAGCATAGCTGTTCCCCATCCACGAAAGAGGAAAATATCTCTAGGGGGACGTACAACCGGGTGTAGACTTGCTCGACATAAGTTGGGGTAAAAGTGTGAACCCTACCATATGTCTTGACCCGAAGGGAAGATTTTGGATTTTGGGCTAGGCTAAAAAATTAAATGTCTGGGAATTCCTACGTATCCCATGAGGATGAGAATCCAGCCATACGTAGTTCTTGAAGGTCATGTCGTTTAACATCGTGCTGTAAAGACGTGGGAGGATAGAAGAATGGGATTGGGAACATGGTGCATCCATTATAATCCTCATAAGAGTGGGGAAAAGAAAGCCTACTCCACATCATGCATGGATCCTCTGAAGAAACTATACTCAGGAGGGACAGTCAGAGAGAAGAGCTCGGGTCTGGGCTCAAGGCGAGACGTCTGAGCGTTCCTACGTATCCCATTAGTATGGGAATCAAGCCATATGTAGTTCTTGAGGCGTAGTTTAATGTCATGTTGGATGAAAGATGCGTATCATTTGGGGATATGTATGGAATGGTGGGTAACCTGACGTGAATGAGGACGTATCCCACACCACACCGTACAATCCGATAAGAGAGACCGAGTCGACGAAGGCCAAGGGGCCTGAGGCTGAGCCTCGGTCAGGGAGGCCTAAACGGCTTGCAGTTTAACATCTTACAGTAAAGATGGGGGCCAGGAGACTAAAGAGGCCAAAGGAAATGAGGTTAAACCTCTTTCATGAAGGCCTTACTGTCTTGCAGTTTAACGTCTTGCAGTGAAGATGGGGGAGATTTTAGTTTTATGTCGTAGAGCTCAGACCATTTTTCAGTTTATTGTCTTGCAGGATGATATCTTAGTTTCAATGTCATGGAGGATGGTGGTGCAGTTTAGTGTCGTGCGGGACCGTAACACGCAATTTAGGGTCGTGCGGGACCGTACAGTTGAAGGTCGTGTAGGACCAAGAGGCCTAGGCAATGTACTACATGAGGAACTTGGCGTTGGTGGGAGGAGTTATGCGCTCACCATCTATGGTCACCAAGGAGTATGCTCCATTAGGGTAAACCTTATGGATGACGTAAGGTCCTTTCCATTTGGGCTCTAGCTTGGGCAGTTTCCTACCGAGAATCATTGGCACTCGAAGGGCCAACACTAGGTCCCTCTGCAGAAAAGATCCAAGGTGAACCTTCTTATTGAAGGCTCTGGTTATCTTATTCTGATTCCTTTCCAAATTGTGCAGGGCACGAAGCCTGCTCTCATCCAGTGCTTCCAATTCAGCTAGACGGATTTCATCCACCTTATCCGGTTCCTGCTGGTCGCAGACTACAGTGTTTAACGATGGCAGCTGGATCTCAATGGGTAGGACGTCCTTCGCCCCATACACCAGGGAATAGGGGGCCACCTGGATGGAATTGCAAGTCGTCGTCTGATAAGCCCAGAGGGCATTGGGGAGCTTGTCCGACCAACCTTTCTTGTTCGGACCAACCATTTTTTGCAGAATGTTAGAGAGGGTTTTGTTGAACGCCAGGATATTTCCATTTTCTTGTGCATGATAACGAAAGGTATGGTTTGAACGGATATTGTACTTGGCGTAGAATTTCTTCAGCTCGGCTTCTCAGAAGTTGGTGCCGTTATCGGCGAGGACAGCGTGAGGGAGTCCAAACTGGTAGATGATATTGGATCTCATGAAGTCAACGATGGAATGGGTCTTGACCTATTTGAGTGGAACTACTTCTGCCCACTTGGAGAAGAAATCTGTAGCAGTTAGGATGAACCTACACTGGTGAGCTATCACCGGTAGATATGGTCCCACGACATCGAGTCCCCACACCGAAAATGGCATAGAGTACTTGGTGGAGTGGAGAGGCTCCGGTGGCTGATGCAGGAAGTTAGCGTGAACTTGGCACCTGTGAAATCTCTTGGAAAACACGTTACAATCATCGATCATAGAGGGCCAGAAGTACCCCAACCGCTGGATCTGATGGGACAGCTTTGGCCTAGGTTGGTGGGAACCGCAGGAACCGGCGTGAACCTGTTGCATAACCTGAGAAATCTCAGCTCCTTGAATGAAATGGTGGAGAACCTCATCGAAGCTCTGCTTATAGAGGATCTTCTCAACACTGAGACCGCTCAGGAGGGTAAATTGTAGTGCACAGCGTCAGATTCGCTCGCGCTCGGCCCGATCATCCAGGAGGCAACAATTTTGGAGATACTCGACAAAAGGTGCTCTCTAGTCTGGAGTGGCCTGAACCACTGTGTCTGATGAACATGGGACCCTTGACGTAGAAGGTCTAGTGGTAAGATGACCTACCAGCAAGCCGTCATTGTCATATAGGGTGATGGGGGCAATGAATCTCCGGTGTGCCACATGTATGATCAAATCATCTTGCTTGGGTTCTGCGAGCGACGAAGCTAAGCCAGACAAAGCATCTGCTCGACCGTTCTATGACCGAGGGACATGGGTAACCTCTGGTCGAGAAGGGAATTTGGCTATTAGATGGAGGGTGCACTCCAGTAATGGCACAAGCTTTGGATTCCTGACGGCATAGTCTACATTGACCTGCTTGATGACCAGCTCATAATCTCCTTTCGCATGTATATGGGGCACATCGATCTCATGGGCCAACTCGAGGTCGGTGATGAGAGCCTGGTACTCTGCCTCATTGTTGGTGCCACATTCTGACAATATAAATGAGTATGGAAGGATGTCTTGCATCAGGATGATGAAGACGATACCCAGACCCACTCTGTTGAGCTTAGGATCGTTGAGCCTCCTACCAGTGGGGCTCCGAGAGGCACCGTTGAAGTACATTTTCCAACAAGAGATGGCATGATCGACTGAGAGGATTTCCTCATCAGGAAAATCGAGATCCAGGGATTGATCTTCGGAGGTTGGATAAGTAGCTAAGAAGTCTACCAATGCCTGTCCCTTGATGGACTTCTGAGGCACGAACCTGATGTCAAACTGCAGGAGGATCACCACCCACTGTGCTAGTCGGCCAGTCAATATGGGGCGGTTCAGGATGAACATTAGTGGGTCTTCCCGAGAGACTAACTATACCTCATGGTGCTGCAGGTAATGCCGTAACTTCTGTACAGAAAACACAAGATCAAGGAAGCTCTTTTCGATAGGGGAGAATCTGATCTCCGTATTGAAGAGCATGCGGCTGATATAGTAGAGTTTTTTTATCTATCCCCTCATTGTTCTTCTTGGCGAGAAGTGCACCGAGGGACCATTCCAGGGAGGTCACTTAAAGAACCAAAGGCTTTCCAGGGATGGGTGGCATCACGACCATAGGATGGAGCATATACTGCTTGATTTCCTCAAAGGTGGTCAGACTATCTTCATCCCACTCATAGGCGGTGCCTTTCTTCATGAGGTGAGAATAGGGCTTACACTTGCCAGCCGGATTCATAAGGACTCGGTGTATATAGGCTATGTATCTTTGGAGACCTCGAATCTCCCAAATATTTCTCAGGGGAGGCATATGGATGATGGCCTTGATCTTCTCTAGGTCGATCTCAATGCCCCGGTATCTAACAAAAAATCCAAGAAACATCCTGGAGGTGACCCCGAAGGAACACTTTAACGGGTTCATCTTCAGGTGGTGGGAACAGAGGAAACTGAACACTTTCTCAAGGTCTTTGAGATGGTCTTGGTGCTGGAGAGATTTGATCACTAGATCAACCACTTATCATTCCACCAGTGTCCCGAGAATCGGCCTGAATATGTGATGCATGGCCCCCTGATAGGTGGCACCTGCATTTTTCAGGCTGAAGGGCATAACCTGGTATCAAAAAGTACCTTGGGGATCCCTAAAGGCAGCGGACTCCTCATCCTCGGGGGCCATCCGTATCTGGTTGTACCCAAAATACCCATCCATGAATGAGAGGGCATGGAACCCGGCCATGGAATCAATCAATAACTCGGTCACCGGGAGGGGAAAATCATCCATTGGGTAGTGGTGATTTTGATCGAGGAAGTCGATCTAGACTCTGATATTCCCATTCTTCTTCCTGACTAGAACAATATTGGAAAGCCACTTAGTGTACTGGACTTCCTTGACAAAGATGGATTTGATAATCTTGTCAACTTCGGCCTCAACCATGGCACAGAGAGAAGGGAGCTTCTTTCTAGGAGGCTGCTTAAACCTACAATGGTTTGTCGGGAGACCAAGGCGATGAACGGCTACCTGAGAATCTAGTCCTCGCATCTCGCCATAACTCCAGGAAAACACATCACTGTGCTATTTGAGAAAGTCTACATACCGTTGCTGCTCCTTGGGGGACATGGTTGCACTGATCAATGTGGGTCTTGGATCTTCCTCGCTACCAAGGTTCACCTGTACCAGTTTATCAACTGTGGTAGAGACACCTTCTTCAATGGCGGGGGGAGTATCCTCCAGATCTTCCTCTCCACCCATGGAGGGATTTCCCACAAGGGGAGTTTCTTCTGAGTTATCAAACCCTTATGGGCAGCTGGTGCCGGCCTGGGAGGTAGTGGTCATCATATCAGGAGACACATTCACTACTGAGACTATAGTGACGAAGGCATTCGATCCTATCCCATCTGGAATGCGGCCCAAGGGGCCACATTTGATGACATCAAAGTAGTAGTGCTGCTTTGGCCTGGGCTGGTTGATTCTAGTCCGGTCGAAGAGACACATATGACATACTGCCATTGCCATAAGCTTGAAAATCTGATACCGCACAGGGGTAGGAGGTTTCAGGATCACCTCTGCCTGGTTGGTGTAGGAGTACGAGGTGATTTACCACCATTTCTTGGACATAGGAACATGCCTTCCTCTTGTACCCGAAACAACAAAACACTGCCCCATGTCGGGGGTCGTGGCCTCCAACCGATCGATTGGAAAGATGTAGGCATCATCCATACCTGCCCAGGGATCACTTGTGGCCGGGGCGGGTTCAACATCTCTTTTAATGATTTTCTTGTCCTTTCTCTTGTAATAGTCAGCATCCAGATAACGGGCTTTACAAGAGGAAAAAGGAGATTCATCTCCTTGGAGCACACCTACTCGACCATTGAGGGAGTATTTCAGGCATTGGTGATATGATGAAGGGACCGCTGCATGCAGATGGAGCCCTGGCCTTCCCATCAATGCGTTGTACACAGAATCCTATGAGACAACCATGAAATCAGTGATGGAAATTAGGCCACTGAACTGGGTCTTCATGCGGATCATGTCGAATGGAGTCTACCTGGTCCTGTTATATCCTTGAATTCTGAGGTCGGAGGGAGTTAGATAATCCTCTGAAAAAACCAGCTTCCACATTGTCCAGGTCCAGATTATGTTTATCCCAAAACCCGTGTCAACGAGGGAGTGGCATACTTCCACGCCATTAAATTGACTAGTGATGTATAGTGGGAAAATGTGCCCCTGTATGGGAGGGTCTTCGTCTTCATCGGAGAACGAGATAACTTCCTGGCATTCGGCATTCTCAGTTACCTCAGTGTGGGAGGCTTCTGCAGCTGCTACCTCCATCTCAAACTAGAGGGGGCTCCTTAGGGCCTCGGAAAGTGCCTCACACATTTCAGACGATAGTCGAAGAGCCTCTAGGATAGAAATCCAAGATAGAATGCTGGAAAGGTGCTTCAGGACATCATACTTTCGTTCCAAACGCGAGCCTCTACTTACAGGAGGTCGATCCGCAGTTGGAGGCATAGCAGGTCCTACCGGTTGAACCGGCAGCTGGCTGGTACTGGGTACATCCCCCTGCCTACTAGTTGAGGCCTGGAGAGTAGCCGCTGGATTAGGACCAGACAATGGAGATTGTCCTGCAGCCAGGCAAGACTGACTGCGATACGGTCGTGGCAGCTCTACTTGATCTAGTAGCACAAATGGCGATGGAGGTAGATAAGAGGGCACTAGATGAGGTGGCGTGTGCTGAGTTTTACGCTGAGCCTACTGTCTGGTTTCAGTAGCATGCACGTCCTGACTGAAATCACCTGTTGACATGCCTCAATGACCCATGTTGTTGTAGTTCCGCCGACGTTGACGTCGAATGGGGACATTAGGGAGGCTCGCCCGGCGTGCCCCCTCATTGGGAGTCATGTAGGTATTTACCAGCTCAACGGTATTAATCGAAGCATACCCATGGCTGTCGCTTGAAAAATCATCCACCACTGGGTGGATTCTGGGAGGAATCCTCATTTCAGGGGGCATATAGTCACCAAGAGTGTGGGATAACGACGACAGTAGGGGAGCACGATTCTTCTTCTAACGTCGCTGCTGCTTACTCTTTTGAGAAGAGGTCAGTTGGGATGACGACGCATAGGTACTGGATTCTTCCTCTGTAGGATCCGGATAATTTAGGTGTGCCCAAATGATACCATGGGCATGAGCGACTATTTTACGAGCCATCCAGTCATCATACCTTTGGGACCCGCTGCTGGGAACCTGCTGCTACTCGCCTTCGTCATCACTACCGCTTTCTGATCTGACAAAGACACCTGCTACCTATGCCGAGGCCAGGCCTAGCCTGACTATGTTGTTGTTGACCTGGTCTTGGAGCTAGTCTTTAGACACAAAGCACTTTTTGAGGGAATGCCCCATGATCCGTTGATAGGGGTGGTAGTTCGGGCTATCGGTGAGACTCTTCTCTTCCGGCCTTCTGCACTTGGGTAAGCACACGATCCCTTGCTCTAGGGAACATCGGAAGTAACCGGGGACCCGATACTCATTGAATGAGTAAGTATGGTACCTTATTTTTGGAAATGGAGCTATGGGAGCCTGGCCCTGACTGGGGGCCGGAGGGGCCTACCAAGGAGGCGGTGCATAATTGTCCCTCCTTGGTGGTGGTGGCGCATTGCGCGGGGGAACCTGTCGATTCAGAGGCAGTCGCTGCTGGGCAGAAGGTTGTGCCTGAGGCGGAGGGCCTCAACAAGTTTGTGGAGCCGGTGCTACTGGTAGCAACTCCAGCTGCCTGGGGGCTTCTAATTCAGCCATTACAGCGGGATTAGCTCTGGCCCTCCTTGCTGGGATCACAGGGGGTGACAGATGATCCCGACTAGCTTGTTGTAGAGCTTCCTCGAGGCACTGGGCTTTATTTGAGAAGTCTCGGAACCCTCCAGGATATTTCTGGGTGATCGGGGAAGGAACCAGATCTGTTTCAACATTCCCTACACACATCGTCATTAATTGATTCTGAGTCAGTGGCATGTCGAGGGAGTATGTAAGCCCTTTCCACCGAGCAATGAAGTCTGCGACTCGCTCATCAGGCCTTTCTTTGCCCTTGAAGAGGTCTGCGATGCTGGTCTTTTGCATGGTGGGGCTGAACAGGTATAGGAACTACCGGCGGAGATCCTCCCAGCCAGTCACCAATCCGATAGAGAGCTAGTTGTACCAGACAAATGCAGGGCCCTCTAATGTCTACACGAAACATCGGAGAATGGCGGCTTCTTGCTGGGCCGGGGTCCCCAACATGGGGCCAAACCTGGAAGAAAAATGATCCAATTGCTGTGGCGGGTCCCCTGTCCTATTGAAAAGTAAGAAAGTGGGGTTCCCAAAACCCAGAGGTGCAGGTATATCATCCACCCACGCAGGATATGGCTTTCCATCTGGTGGGACTTCCACCTACCGCGTTTCCAACGGTTCGAGGCGGGGGATGAGTGCCGCTATAAGATCATCTGGGTGGGGGTCCTTGTCTTGATAGGGATCCCTAATCACAAGTGCGTTGTCAGGTTCTTCGACACGGTAGATGGATTCAGCAGCTCGTGGAGCAACTGGCAGAATGGCCTGTGGGGCGACTGGGGGAACCCGGGCTGGATTCCTCAAATTGCCTGACCAATCAGGAGGGTTTGGCGAGATGTATCGCACCCTATTTCCATGAGTTCCGGATTCTACCCTCTCTACAGAAGTAGCATGATCTGGGTTGCCCGGAGGCATCTCGCCGGGGAGAAATTGTTCCTACCCCTACTGCCCTGGCTTGGGATTACCATAGTCGGGTCACCGCTCTGTAGCATGCTCGTCCAGGAGTTCATAGACCACCCTCTTCTTCTCATCGAGCTGCTAGTGCAATGCGGCCTTTTCGGGGTCTTCTTCTGTCTTCTGCACTGAGGTGGACGGGTCAGAGTGCTTGATAGTTCAGATATTCTCCTTACTCTTACCGGTCATCCAACTGAGTACCAGCGACTCGGTGGGTACATGGTGGCCTAGAAGGTTCCTCTACTGACGGGTAATCCTCCCTGATGGGTCCAGCAGTGGTGGTACACCCTCAAGGGTTATGTCTCCATAGTGAAATTCAAGCTCGTCCTCCTTGTCCATTACGTCAGCCATGTGGACCACGAACCCTCTTGGGGGCATGTCCTTAATGTCACATAACAAATCGGGATGCCGTCAGATGGGACATAAGAGGAGGGTGGCATACTATCCCCAGCCACATACTTTCTCATGGGGGTAGCTTCCCTGATGATTCTTCAGAGTACTTTGAGACTCTAAACGCCTTTCCATTGAAAGGTACTCTGGCGGCTTGGTGACTCAGGGCACTGGGCCACAGGGAGCGCGGCCAAATCTACCAGGCGACATTGTTCACCGATTTCCTCAAAGTGCTCTCGGCTCCTAGGGTACACTATCCACTCATAACGAAGGAGTAAGTGTGTCGCCCATATGTTTTGGTAGAAGCACCCTACTTCCTCTAGGGTAAGGGACTCCGGTGCACAAAAGATCGGCACTACCATTGGCCAGAACTTCTCCGAAAAGTGATCCTCCACGAGAATGTTCCAGAAGCTCCTGGGCTCTGACTCAGGGTCTGGCCCCGTATTTCCCCACTCGTCAACCGGAGGCAGCTGAGGAACTGGTAGCAGTATCAAGGTGGACTGCTGGGACAGTAATCTAGGCGGCAGAGAATACGGAGAACGAGCCGACTGACCACCGAATTCTGGTCCATCCTCTGAGGAGTAAGGTGACCTAACCACAACATTGCAATATGACAGGCTGACCGTCACATATTCTGGTGCAGGGATTGCAGTCACCAGTGATAGTTCACGCTGTTTCTCTACAGTCGTTGGTCACCAGAATAGCACTCTGTGACCTTTGGTAGAGGTAGAGGGTGCTTCTGGTGATGACGGAGGTGATTGCACGGTCGGAACATACGGAAATTCTGAAATTTCATCCTCCAGGATATACCTGTGAAAAGAGGCGGCAATCCGATGGACTTTGCTTTTCAGGAGATTGAGGCTGACACGCCTTGTTCCTGCCCCGGTTGCTGACATGGAGGATTGGGGAGATGGTTTCATCGCTGAGTCGCATTCCGCTTCAGAATCTGAGAAGCGGGCTGGTTTGAAATCCACCCAGGATTTCCCCGGATTCTTCTTGTGGCGGTGACGACCCGCTCTACTGCCCCTCGATGGCTCTTCGAGACAAGGCTGATTCTCGACATGTAGTCTCGGGGCCGCGCTGGTTCCAAGGCAGAGAGGACTTTCGTTTGAGATGTCTGGGGTGGAAGGGGCACCGGGGTAGATTTCAAAGGGTACATGGGGATGACCTCTATGGATAGAACCCGTGTGGGAAGAACCTCTGTTTGAACCGGAAGGAGCCTGGGAAGGACCTCCATGATTGACGCGGGTGGAGCGAGGCTGACCTTCACCAGTTGCAGAGAGGACATAGGGAGGATCCCCACGTTGGAGAGGGACCAGATGGGAAATACTCTCACATCGATGGTCTTGGGTAGGAGGAGGAACTCCATACCCAGTGTGGTGGGCGCGGGAGAGGCTTACACACCGAGTATCACTGCTGCAGGGTAGGTCATCATTCCGGATGGGGGTAGCACGAGGCATACCTCCATGAAGACCTTCGGAGTAGGGAAGTCCCACTCTCTGTGTAATGGTGGTACGAGGAGGACCTCCGTATGGAGTGACGTCACCGGGGATTGGTTTGCGGCGATCATCACTCGGGCCTGTGACCCGGAGAGTCAACCTAGCCTGCCCGTGGGGTGGTTGGGGTCTCGATCATGGCTAGGTGAAGGGGTGTTGCTGCTCAGTGTATGTAGGGACTCCATGATGCACATCGGCGGTGGCTTGGTCCACAGTAGCTGTTGACGTCGACGCCCCTTGACGGGCACCCTCAGCTCGGGCCGAATGCTGGCGTCGGGTCAGATGAGCTGGTGCAGGTGGTGCAGGGGAATAGCCTACCTGCTCCTCTGGCAAAGCTAGATGGTAGTGCTGACGCGGCCATATGGGGGCCCCTTCCTGACGTCCGTGGATTGGGACTCTGACCGTGCTGAGCCGGACATCACCTGCCTCATCAGTGTAAGGGGAGGAGTCTTCGAGGCGTTCTGGGGACAGGCTCCCAAAATGATTGAACATTGGGGTGGGGAGATGAGGCTACCTACGAGGTCTTTGAGGTCGGCATTGACGGCGGGGCCTGGACACCTCCAGGTCCAGGCGGGCCATATCCCGAGATGGGATGACCCCTTCCTCCTCATACCTACATACAAGGTTGTTGATCACCCTTATTTGGATGATCTATGATGGGGAGAGGGGACATGGGTGTCCCGTATTCACGGATGTAGAGGTCGTCGTGATGGTAGTGGAGCCATGCGGAGTGGCTGTGCTGGTGTTGCCCCCGCCCCTGTGTAGGTGAGCGGGCAGTGACTGTGTCTCCATAGCAGCAACCTGGTTCCTGGGAAGCAAGGAGATCAACTCGTCAATAATTCGAGGAAAAGAATTGACAACAAGTTCCCCAGCGTCATTCCCTCTTCCGTGGCCAATAAGAGGTTTCCACGCTGACAACGTTATAGAACATAATGCCCCAAGTTCTATTACCCTTACTTCTGGTGAGTTTCACGCCAGGCCCACTATTTTCTTGGCGGGACCTGGAGCTGGATATCTGGATTCGGTGACACATCAATATACAGATGTATTGAATTCTACTAATCTCCATATTGAGGATAATACTTTCATGTTGGGTTCACCATTTCTGTTTTCGACCCTTTCGTCTGGGTGCACACATTCGTCCGCTTGGGCGCGACAGGCACGGTTCATGTGTTTCCCCGCATTCCCGCTTTCCAAAGGCAGGTGGCATCCACTCATTATTCAGGGACGTCTACTCCTTGATCGAAACCGAGATGATGTGTTGTTGGTTCTTCCTTGTATGAATTCCTCTTTGGAACTCGTCACCTAGTCCGGGTCTCCCTCATAGATTTAATACGTTGTTCATGAAACTCTTCCCAGTTCTATGTTTCCATGGATGCCTTTTAATTAGAATGCTTCTTTCAGGACATTCCAAAGAGTCCGGTTTGGGTAACAACCTTTAGTCAGGGGAGTAGTCATGTCGAGGAATCAGTAACATGTCTGAACGTTGTGGAATTGGTGTGTATGTCTTTTTTCCCTTATTATAGGGCTTCTCGAGGGCGTGGAAGCCTGAGGAATCCCACATTGATCACGGTGAATCATATTCCATAGGCATGTATCTGAGGTTTTCCTCTATTTCCTATGTTTAACCGAGGGATGCCGCAAGTATAACGTCCAGTGGAGATGGATCAGCCTGATCAGAACACTATCTGGAGTGGATCAGATTGATGAATTCCCCCTTGAGGGGATGCTGATATTGTGGTCGGCCCATGGGCGGCTTCCCGGACGCTGTCGAGGGGAGTGGAGTGGTATGATCTCACCGGGATGCGGCGACCCGGGTGAGAATCACGATGGATGATGGATGGATGAATGAAGTGGAGGGGGAATGAAATGGGATCATCACAAGGGCGACAGTGAAGATGGGCTTGAGCATCGAAGAGACCTCCTACGTATCCATGTGGCAGGGAATCAGTATCCGCGTAGTTTGGGATGGTGTCGGTGAACCGACGTGAAGGTGGACCTTGGCCTGATGGTGTTGGGCTTGAACCTCTATAGGTTTCATTAGTACCATACCTTTACATGGATCAAATTCCTCATAGTTCAGGTTGGTGTGCCGGAGGACCTACGTGAAGGTGAACCCGTGGGTCCATTGGTGGTGGGATAGAACCTTGTGAGGCTTCTTACATACCATGCCTTGACATGGATCAAAGACCTCATAGTTCAGGATGGTCACAACGGCTTACCGCTAGACTAGAATGCAGTTTAACGTCATGCCGGATGAGGGCGAACCCTAATGTTAATAAACGGTGGGCGGTGGGCTTGAACATCGTGGAGGCTTCCTACGTACCATGCCTTGACATGGATCAAAGTCTTAGTAGTTCAAATTGTGTGGGGCTTCCACTATAGGCTGCCCAAGGTGGTGGGAGAACCGACATGAATGAGGTCAGAACAACCAGGTCGTGGGCTTGAACCTCTTAGAGGATTCCTACGTACCATGCCTTAGCAAGGATAAAAGTCCTCATAGTTCAAATGGTGTTTGGAATACACTCTAGGCTACCAAAGGTGGTGGGAGAACCGACATGAATGAGGTCGGAACGACCGGGTGGTGGGTTTGAACCTCATGGAGGCTTCCTACGTACCATGCCTTAGCAAGGATCAAAGTCCCTGTAGTTCCGGTGTGCAGTTTAACATCGTGCGGGACATGGGTATGCAGTTTCACGTCATACTGGACGAGGTCATACAGTTTAACATCCTGATAGATGAGGGCATACTGTTTAAAGTCATGCTAGATGAGGGCATACAGTTTAACGTCATGGTGGAAGAGGGAATACTGTTTAATGTCATGCTGGACAAGGGCATACAGTTTAACGACATGCTGGACGAGGGCATACAGTTTAACGTCACACTGGATGATGGAATACAGTTTAACGTCATGATGGATGAGGGCATACAGTTTAAACTCAGGCTGGACGAGGGCATATAGTTTAACGTCTTGCTGGATGAGGGAATTGCCAATGTCTATGCTTACTCTAAGCCCACGTAAATCATTCTCGGTGTCAGAAACAAGAGGCAGAAGAGACCTGACGATCACGTCATGAAGGGTGTGTCTGTGAGAGACGAAGAGGGAATTACACATTAGGCGGCCCACGATGTTGGGACTTACTCTATGATGGAGGCCCAAAGTGCAGTAAAGAGAAGTGGGAGAGGTATTTGGGACCAATGATGGAAGGTGCCTTGTTCCCTTTCATGTCCTCCACTGGCCTTGGCAGTGGGAAAGTATGGAGGTTCATGGGTGCTACATTCCTCAAGAGGGGCTAGGGGGATTACACCAAGATGGTTGCCCTTATCCCATGGACATACGCCACTCCGATGATGAGGATATCATCCCCTATGTGGGTGATTCCATTCCCATGGAGACAAGCATCATAAAGAATGTCCGAGCCGGGGGGACCCTGCGTGCGGGACATGGGGTCATGTCACAGTTTAACGTCATGTGTTGAGGACGAGGTGCTTGGAATTTTAACGTCTTCTAGCTCGGACGAGTTGGGTTTACACCACACCCCTAGGACTTACATGACCAGTACCCCTGCCCCTTGTGGGAGGGAAGGTACCAGCAAAGCCGTGGTAAAGGGGGGTCGCAGAGCGAACCATCGAGCGGTCCACATTAGCATGGCTATGCGAAGAAGCAATAGACATGAGAGTGCCTATGTCAAGAAGCATTAGGTGAAGCAATGCTACGAGTTGTGTCATCCATGGGACATTGAAATCACATCGTGCAAACCTAGAGGTTCGCACGAGAAGAGTAATTTCCAAGAAAAGGGGTGTGCTTTGTGAAGTGGAGTGCCTTGGCCTTAGCATGGGGCAGAAGTAAAAGTGGGATGTGCTTCGCGAACTAGAAGGTTGTGGGTGGAGCACATCCTCACGAAGTGGAGGTGCCTAATGAAGCAAGGAGTTGTGAAGCAGTGTGTTTCACGAAGTACAGTGACCCTGCCTTGGCATGTGGATCACTTGTACAGGATGGGTGTTTCACGAAGCATAAACGCTCCGCGGCTGCCCGGGTGTAGAGACCCTATGCTTGATATACATGGACATTACATTACTTTTTCGAAATAATTTTTACACAACAAAAACACACACACAAGGACCGTAATAATATAGTGTCTTTGGAAACTTGGAATATAATCTTCTAATCGTGGTGAAAGATCTTCAACATCTCCCATAAAGATCTTCCCCTTTTTTTCTTACCTACAAACATTCTTTATATCTTGGGGGAAATAAAACATAAAAGGGGTGAACTCAAATTCCCAGTAAGGGTAAACATATAGAACATAAAACAATCCATAAACATTTGAATGAAAAAACATGAACATAAAATCTAAACATCAAAATCTTTAGAAAAGACATGAATCTTGGAAGTACGTAAGGTATATATCATAAGGGAACATCAATCATGATAAAATAGCATGGGAATAAAACATGTAATTGTGGCAACCATTCAACACTTGTTATGATTTCCATATTATCCAAGGCATTGCAGCCAAAACCATCTTAGTGGACAAAGTCCCTTTCTGAATCGAGTTCACTCTCATTTCAGTACTGTAACACTGAACCGGATTAACTTACCATTCCAACCATGTCTATCTCATGAGATATAAATATTTACCCAATGAATTGGAGGAAGATATAGGTCCCACCCATCTCATAATGAAATCATTCTTACTTGTGCCACAAAATAAACATACATCATTCATAATAACCCAACGAATAAAATGGGTTTCATAAACATCATCCCATCATCTCATAATCCATATAAAACAAATGGACATTTCATCATAAGAAAAGTGAAACCTTTTAAATCATAGATACATTAATCTTGAAACATACACATATGAAATAATGTCATCTTATATGGAAAATGGTTTTGATAAAACACTTGAAATGAATTCTTGAAGATAATATCCTTCCATATTCAAAATCAATTTCTTTTCACAAAACATAATGCAATTTTAAAAGAAGGATATTTTTTTCAAAATATTCATGAAATATTTTGGAGGAATCATCATTAAAATAAGGCTTTATAAAACCATAAAAATCTGTTCACGCCGTATAAGTTAAAAATAACATTCTCCTCATACTTTTGTCAGAAAATTCAAAAAACTACCTCGTAACGTAAACAAAAGAAAGATTCATTACATACCATGTAATAAAAGTCAAAAATGGGTAAAAAGGAATTTAAAAATACATGAAAAATCTTTTATAAAACATGGACATGGATGATAGGAATAACCCAAGTAAATACTTACGTATAAGCAATCTCAGATAGAAAACAATTCAGATTGCAACATTATCCCTTACCTTATGTCTGATATGCTTCGTATGTATCCAAACCTCCTGTATAATGATTTAAATAATGTCATTGACTTATTAAATAATCATCTTCATTTTTATGATATCATATATGGTTCATTTATAACTTTATATTACCCGTTCTTTTGTAAATTCATGTTAATGTAGCGTTTTGGGTAAAATCGAATCATTTATGGTCCGTGATTTGACTTGTAATTATTCATATGATTACTTCGATCATGATTAATTAACTACATTATATAAAACATGATTTATATATAATATATATTCAGAATATACATATATATAATAGAACAATAAATGGGAATAAATAACTCGTTCATGGAGATGATAGGCCATACGTACGCGTGAACGCAGTTTTCGTTTCCTTATTGAGTATAATGGAATTAATTATATGACATTAATATATATATACATAATTACATTAGATTTTTAATGTCATATATTTCATTATTATTTCTTATATATACTATATAATCATTGTTTAATGGTTAACATGGAGAATGAATCTAATCGTGTCGTGGAGACGGTAGTCCGTACATACCCACGAGCGATGATATCATTTCCATAATTATTGAATTGAATTGGAGTGTATGATACAATATATCATAATCAGTATGATGTTATAATAACTATGTATAGTTATTCTTTACACCATTATACCCATCAAAGTAAGGTGGTATTAGAAAAATAGATTGCACCACGGCGCGGAGACAATATTCCGTACGTACGCACGCATGGTGATTTCATTTTCCGTAGGATGGATAGAAGGTGAAATGGGGTTGTTTCATATTTATAATAACATATCAGTATATGAGTGATACTGATGTTATTACTTCATAATTAAACAACTAAATAAGAATAAGTGTAAAAAAGAAATAAAGTTGAAAGAATCAGTAACAAACTTTACCTCTTCTTTGAAGCGCCTCTTTGAGACCTCCTCTTAGGGCACTAAAATTGGTATTTGAAGAAGAACAGGACCTCTAGGATGTTTCTAGTTAAGTGGAGAAGATAACTTGGCAGGGTTTGGCCGAGCTTGAAGGCTCAAAGTGGTGTGAGGAAGAGAGGTAGTAGGTGCCCTTTTATAAGGGATGAGAGGGGCACCTTTGGAAAAACATAAAATATTATTTAATTATAAAGTCATATTCGGTTTTAAATAGCTCCAAATTTATTTATTTCAAAGCAAAGGGGGGGAAGGGTCGAAATCCTCTCATCCAATAGAATTTAGACAAGTTTAGGTTACTATTTTAACCTTATCATTTAGATTTAACTTTTAGTTAGATAATTTTACTTCAGCGTGTCTTTTTGTAGTCTTACTCTATAAGGTTAATAAACTTACTATAACAAGCCAAAAGAACCCCAAGTTGTTTATTATTAATATATATAACCTTATCTAAGTCATTTGGATGAACCATAAGTTTTTTGGAATAAAAGAACAATTAATAATATAATATTTGTTTTGAAAACTATTTTATGTCAATTTTAACACTATTTGGTAATTGATTTTTGTGAAAATCATAACAGAAATATTAGTTCGAAAAAAGTTACTTAAATCAATAATAACATGTCATATTAACCTATAAAATTATTTTAATTCATAAAAAGTTTAAAATTACATTTATTTGGGTATTTATAACATCAATTATGTCAATATTTCATTAATAAGATAATTACTCCATCATCTTTATGTCATAAATAAATTAAATTATTTAATGTCTAAAAATTACAAATAAAATACGATTTTGTCAGAAATCTTTTTAGATTTCTAATTAATATTTATAGTCTAATTTATATTATGTATAACCCTATATTAAAAATGATTTACTTATTAAACTTTGATTTTACCTATTTTAACCCTTCTTTAAATAAATTAGTATTAAATGTCCTAATATAATCCAAGTGGGCCTAAATGGTCATATTTTATTCCTAAGGTTGTTTTTTGTCGAATTACACTTATCCAATTTAATTTGGACATGTGTTAGGGTAATAATAAATTCATTTTTACCCTTAATTACCCTATTTACTTTTAACTGTGGTAAAAAAAAGTAATAAGTTACTATTCACCAAAAATTATTTTCATCTTATTGAACAACATTTTACTTACTGACATCAACCGTGTCTCTCTGATTTTTGAAATTCCATTCACAAAAGCGGTGAAATTATGTTATATGTAAATTTGCAAATTCTCATAGGAGGTGGGTAAAATACGGTCAAAAGTTCAATAAAATTTGTATATATCTAAAATTGTTATAAAATGACTCCAATGAATTTCATTGAACTTATATAGGTATTATGTATCAATGTTGACCTAAAGTAAATTTTAATAAAATAAATAATTATTTAAATAAATAGTCGGGTTTTAAATAGTAACCTAATGTTTTCACTATTTATCAAAAATTGAATGTTTTCAGAAAAATACCAAAATTTCACCCTAGGATAATTTCAATTTTCCAAATCCAAAAATGAAGTCCATTTTGAAAGATAAAATTTATAAAATTTCAAAAAGTGGGTATTACTATTCATAACGGCTTGTTCTAATAATATTTTAATAATATATCGTTGATTAGTAAAACACGGTATTACGTACAACACACGCTATCGAGGAAGGTCGTGATTGATTGTAATGAAAGCCAAGTAAGGGTTGCGTGTTGTACAAGACTCTTTTGTTGTTTCGTTATAACAGAATCCAACCATTTTTCCTTTATACATTGAATATATATATATATATATATATATATATATACTCAATGTTTCTTAGAATTACCATTATCAAACAAACTTGAAATTGTGTGTAACACAATCTAAGAATAGTGTTGCGTATACTGAACGCTAATACGGTGTTGCGTGAAGCACAAGAAAATCTTGTTGTTGCATAAAACACATGACATAAAATAAATTAAAAATAATACTTATCATAGAATATCGAGTTGTTACATTCTACCCCCCTTAAAATGAATTTCTTCCTCGAAATTCGTCGGGGTTATACATGGTTTTCTACTTGAAAGTTTCTTTAATTGAAACCCACATCGTAAAATGAAATACCAAAACATGGTTTTAAAAACTAATGTATGAAACGTAACGATTACCCAAATTAACTAATTACTGGGTTTCCACATAGGAGAACATAGGTGAAAATATGGATATGGAAGAGAAATCTAACCGTCATATTCTGATGGAGAGTGGTAGAGAACATAGCTATGAAAAATCCAACAATCACAAAGCCATAAATTTGTGATGATCTAGGGTACCATCTGATTCATCAGATATAAGGGCACTAGGACAACATTTTTGGTTTTCAAGATTATTTCCCTAAAGTTGAAGAATTTCAATAAGAATAAATACTTACTTTATTTTGGTACAATCTCTCTGTTATTCATGCTTTGAAAAATTTCCACTTCATCTCTTAAAGAAATGATGTTCAATTTGTTATTCGTGAAGTTTTAACAGATCATGTGATAGAATTATGGTTCATTCCATCTTTTTCAAAAAAAAGATTAGCAAAAGTTATCAAATATAATAAGTCCATCTATGGTGAGGTTAATCGTATACGATTCCAAAAAAGAACATATAATTCATATATCATACCGTGTAATAAAATAAAACTTGTTTCTACTAACTAGGGACTTCTTGTAGGCCATTGGTAGGCGATAAAGGCCAGTCGCACTTCGGTTGTGGGTTCGATTCCCACAGCCTTGTCTGACGCGATGGGCTGTTGCCCATCCTGCAGGTTGTCCTTTTTCTAAAACAATATTACTATAACATCCCATCAATAATATCGAAAAAAGTTCTATCCTTAAACAATACTAACTTATGTCCAACATAATCCATTCTAATCTTTAGGCTTATCTCAAATACTTTGGTCCAAGCTCATAGTATAAAGAAAATGATTACTTGAAATTTCACATAACAATCATGTGAATGCCATCATTTATCCCCCATATAACATAAGATATATCTTATTGTTCAAATTACAAACATGTGAATACCTTAATCATGTATTCTCTTGAAGAATGAATACCCATTGAACCTTAGTGAAAACATGAATGCAGTTTAAAGTTAACACTTTCCACATACCAAAATGCTCAAAATTCTATATACTCAAACCATGATATCACTTAGTCCTTATATCAATCATGAGCTCATGAATACAATCAAACATCTCATTATCTTCTTATCCCTTCATTATGCGCATATCATCCGCTTTCCAAAATATTTGAATCACTTTTCATGGTTACCGGTACCATTCAACATATACATTCAAATACTTTAGGAAAAAAAGTAGTGTAACAATCCTTAGATGATTCTTTATTCCATAGTACCATACATTATTCTTTATAAACATACAATCATTCCACTAACTTCTTAAACCACTAACTAAGCTTCATGATTTCTTTCATCTCATATTTTATTTGTATTCTCCTCATCATCATCCACATAAATACTACTCATATGACCATGCTGATTCTCTTGATGAGATTTTCCCTTAGGGCATTGGTTTCTATAATGCCCATACATTCCACATTTAAAACATCTAATCATTTTTTATGTCATAGAAATACCATTATCCTATTCCATGGTGTTAACTGAACCTTTTCCTTTTCACTTATTGGATTTGTATCCTCCTTTTCCACACCCAAAGCATCTTCCAGATCCTTTGAAACAATCTCCCCAATCCCTCTTCCCACATGATTTACATGAGGGAAATTGAACTATCTTTCTTCTATGATCATCATGAAACTCCATCTTTCTCTTATTATCTGATTCGGGAAACTTACCAATGTTGAGATTAATTATCATATTATGAGATTGCTGATTAGGAATAATAACGATGTTTGAACTTCCAGATCTTGTTTCATTTGGTTTCTCATGAATAATATCATTCCATTGTCCACCATATCCTCCATTATCGTGAATCTTCCAGTTTCCAGCCATTTTCTAAAACCCAAAAAGAATAGCGTGAGAGCCAAAAATCATACTAGGGAAAACAACATAGTAAAGGGGGAGTACCCTCAATATCTAACATCTTAGGTTAAATTCTGAAATGTTTACCGTAGTTCTAGGACTATATCTTATACGTATACTTATCCTTAGGGACATCCCTACACATACCTTAGAAATACATCTTGGGATCTCACTAACATTTTTGCATCCTAGTTTCCAAAGGTTGACTAATCCTTTCCTCGGATACCATCTGTAGAGACCCTAAGCTTGACGTACATGGACTTTACATTACTTTTGCGGAATACTTAATACATAACAAAAACACACACACAAGGATTGTAATAGTTTAGCGTCTTTGGAAACTCGGATTGTAATCTTCAAATCATGGTGAAACATCATCAACATCTCCCATAAAGATCTTCCCATTTTTTTCATACATACAACCTTTCTTTATATCCTAGTAAAAAAGAAAACATAAAAGTGGTGAGCTCAAATGCCCAGTAAGGGTAAACATAGATACCATAAAATAATCCATAAACATTTGAATGCAAAAACTTGAACATAAATTCTAAACATCAAAATCTTTAGCAAATACATGAATCATGGAAGTACGTAAGGCATATATCATAAGGTCACATCAATAATGATAAAATATCATGGGAATAAAACATGTACTTGTGTCAACCATTCAACCCTTGTTATGATTTCCATAGTAGCCAAGGCATTGCTGCTAAGACCATCTCAGTAGACAAAGTCCCTTTCTGAATCGAGTTGACTCTCATTTCAGTCCTGTAACACTGAACCAGATTAACTTACTGTTGCAACCATGTCTATCTAACGAGATATAAATCTTTACCCAATGAATTGGAGGGAGATATAGGTCCCACCCATCTCATAATTAAATCATTCTTACTTTTTCCACAACATAAACATAAATCATTCATAATAACCCAACGAATAAAATGGGTTTCATAAACATCATCCCATCATCTCATAATCCATATAAAAAAATGGAAATTTCATCATAAGAAAAGTGAAACCATGTAAATCATAGATACATTAAACTTGAAACATAAACATATTAAATAATTTCATCTTAGATGGAAAATGGTTTTGATAAAACACTTGAAATGAATTCTTGAGGAAAATATCCTTTCTTATTCAAAATCAATTTCTTTTCACAAAACGTCATTCAATTTTAAAAGAAGGATATTTTTTAAAAAATAGTCATGAAATATTTTGGGGGAAACTTCATTAAAATAAAGCTTTATAAAACTGTAAAAATATGTTCATGTCGTATAAGTTGAAAATAACATTCTCCTCGTACTTTTGTCAGAAAAGTCAAAAAACTACCTCGTAACATAAACAAAAGAAAGGTTACTTACATAACATGTAGTAAAAGTCAAAAATGGGTAAAAATGACTTTGAACATACATGAAAACTCTTTTATAAAACCTGGACATGCATGATAGAAATAACCCTAGTAAATACTAACGTATAAGCAATCTCGGATAGAAAACAATTGAGATCGCAACATTATCCCTTACCTTATGTCTGATATGCTTCTTATGTATCTGAACCTCCTGTATAATGATTTAAATAATGTCATTTATTTATTAAATAATCATCTTCATTGTTATGATATCATATATGGTTCATTTATGACTTTATATTACCCGTTCTTTTGTAAATTTTTGTAAATGTAGCGTTTTGGGTAAAATCGATTCATTTATGGTCTGTGATTTGACTTGTAATTATTCATATGATTAAATAGATCATGATTAATTAATTCAATAATAAAAAACATTATTTATATATAATATATATTCATAATATACATATATATAATAGATCAATAAATGGAATGAAATACAACGTTCATGGAGACGGTAGGTCGTAGGTACGCATGAGCGCTGTTTTCGTTTCCTTATTCAGTAAAATGGAATTAAGTAGATGACATACATATATATATACATAAATCTAGTAGCTTTATAATGTCATATATTTCATTATTATTGCTTATATATAATTTATAATCATTCTTTAATGGTAAATATGGAGAATGAATCTCATTGAGTCGTGGAGACGGTAGTCCGTACGTACGCACGAGCGATGGTATCATTTCCATAATTATTGAATTGAATTGTAGTGGATGATAAAATATGTCAGAATCAGTATGATGTTATAATAACTATATATAGTTATTCTTTACACCATTATACCCATCCAAGTAAGGTGGTATTGGAAAAACATATTACACCACGACATGGAGACGGTATTCCGTATGTACGCACGCGCGGTGATTTCGTTTTCCGTAGGATGGATAGAAGGTGAAATGGGGTTGTTTAATACTTATAATAAAATATAATTAAATGAGTGAAACTTATTTTATTACTTCATAATGAAACAACTAAAGAAGAAGAAGTGGAAGAAGAAATAAAGTTTAATGAATCTGTAACAGACTTTACCTCTTTTTTGAAGCGCCTCTTTGAGACCTCCTCTTAGGGCACTAAAATTGGTCTCTGAAGAAGACCCGGACCCCTAAGATGTTTCTAGGGAAGTGGAGAAGATAATTTTTCAGGGGTTGGCCGATCTTGAATGCTCAATGTGGTGTGAGGAAGAGAGGGAGGAGGTTCCCTTTTATAAGGGAGGAGAGGGGCACCTTTGGAAAAACTTAAAATATTATTTATGTATAAAGTCATATTCGGTTTTAAATATCTCAAAATTGATTTATTTAAAAGCTAAGGTGGGGAAGGTTCGAAATACTCTCATCCATTAGTATTTGGACAAGTTTAGGTTACTATTTTAACCTTATCATTTAGATTTAACTTTAAGTTAGATAAATTTACTTTTACCGTGTCTTTTTGTGTTCTTACAATATAATGTTAATAAACTTACTATAACAAGCCAAACGAAAACCAAGTTGTTTATTATTAATATATATAAATTTATCTAAGTAATTTGGATGATCCATAGATTTTTATGAATAAAATAATAATTAATAATATAATATTTGTTTTAAAAACTATTTTATGTCAATTTTTACACTATTTTGAAATTGATTTTTGTGAAAATCATAACAGATATATTAGTTCTAAAAAAGTTACATAAATAAATAATAACATGTCATATTAACCTAGAAAAGTATTGTAATTCATAAAAAGTCTCAAATTACATTTATTTGGGTATTTATAACATCAATTATGTCAATATTTCATTAATAAGATAATTACTGCTTCATCTTTGTGTCATAAATAAATTAAATTATATAATGTATAAAAATTACAAATAAAATACCATTATGTAGGAAATATTTTTATATTTCTAATTAATATTTATAGTCTAATTTATCTTATGCATAACCCTATATTAAAAATGATTTACTTATTAAACTTTGATTTTACCTATTTTTACCCTTCTTTAAATAAATTAATATTAATTGTCCTAATCTAATCCAAGTGGGCATAAATGGTCATATTTTATTCCTAAGGTTGTTTTTGGTCGAATTAAACTTATCAAATAGAATTAGGACATGTTTTAGGGTAATAATAATATCATTTTTACCCTTAATTACCATATTTACTTTTAACCGTGGTAAAAAAAGTAAAGAGTTACTATTCACCAAAAATTATTTTCAACTCATTGAACCACATTTTACTCACTGAAATCAACCGTGTCTCTAGTATTTTTGAAATTCCATTCACAAAAGCCGTAAAATTAAGTTTTATGTAAATTTGCAAATTCTCTTAGGAGGTGGGTAAAAGACGGGCAAAAGTTCAATAAAATTTTTATGTATCTAAAATTATTATAAAATGACTCCAATGAATTTAATTGACCTTATATAGGTATTATGTGCCAATGTTGAACTAAAATAAATTTCAATAAAATAAATAATTATTTAAATAAATAGTGGGTTTTTAAATAGTAACCCAATTTTTTCACTATTCATCAAAAATTAAAAGTTTTCATAAAAATACAAAAAATTCACCCTAGGATAATTTCGATTTTCTGAATCCAAAAATGAAGTCCATTTTAAAAGATTAAATTTATAAAATTTCAAAAAGTGGGTATTACTATTCATAACGGATAGTTCTAATAATATTTTAATAATATATCATTGTTTAGTAAAACCCGGTATTGCGTACAACACACACTATCGAGGAAGGTCGCGATTGCGTGAAATGCAAGCCAAGTAAGGGTTGCGTGTTGTGCAAGACTATTTTGTTGTTTTGTTATAATAGAATCCAACCGTTTTTCATTTATATATTGAATATATATATATATATACTCAATGTTTCGTAGAATTACTGTTATCAAACGAACTTGAAATTTTGTGTAACACAATCTAAGAATAGTGTTGTGTATACTGCACGCTAATACGGTGTTGCGTAAAGCAAAAGAAAATATTGTTGTAGCATAAAACACATGACATCAAATAAATTAAAAAGAATACTTATCATAAAATATCAGGTTGTTACACTGGGTTTCCTTGGGAATCCCCTTCTTTTGTGTAGGCCTTGAGGATTCGCGAAGGGAATCCATCTTGCAAGAGGGTCTCAAAATGAGACAAGGTGAAGGCCTCTCGTGAAGCAAAAATACCTCGCGGAGCCCATGATTCCCAGAGCAAAGTGTGCTTCGCGATTTGGGAGCTGATAAGCCAAAAGGTCGGATCTTCCCTCTCATGGGCTCAGGGGGAGCCCGATATTTATAGGCAAGGGGCGCCGCAAAGAAGCACTCACGCGGTGCGAAGGGGGTGCGGTTTCTTCGCAGTGGGTCGCGAACGTCATGCCGTTTGCGGAGCATTACCGCCTCCTTTACTTCGTGGAAACCACGTTGCTCGGGGGAGCTCTGCGTCGATGCTTTGTGAGGCATCACGCGTGCTTCATTTCCTTCTTCCCTTTGCACCCAATATTTTGGCACCAACAAAGATAAAAACACAGAGTTGAGAATAATTTAATATTCAAATAGAGTATGTACCTATCATACAAGAATACATTGATGTGTTTACTAAGGAATTACATAGAAATCCACTAGAGTGTCATGTTTAATTTTATCCTGATTTAATCCATGATTTGATGCCAATATTAATGACTCCATATATATTGGCCACTATAGAATGAGTGGAATTGAAGAAAAAACTAGACAATTTGGGTAATAAGGGATTTATTCACCCTAGTGTTTCACTATCTAAGGCCCTTTTCCACTTTATTAAAATGAAAGATGGATCCATGAGGTTGTGTGATGATTATAAGGAAATAAATTCCACTATAATAATAAACAAGTTTCCTCTCCCTCGCATCGATGACTTGTTTGATCAACGTTATGGAACCCAATATTTTTTAATGATTGATCTACGTTCATGGTATCACCAATTGCGAGTGAAAACGGAAGACATTCTGATTTTAACATTTCAAAATATGTATGGACATTACATGTTTATAGTGATTCCATTTGGATTGAATAATGAACCCTTTGTTTTATGGACATAATGAACCATGTTTTCAAGTAATATCTTGATGATTTTTTTGGTTTTATTTTATGATATTCTAGTGTATTCTGAATTCTACGAGGAACATGAGATTCACTTACAGATCATTATTAATACTCTTAGAATGGAAGAGCTATATCATAAATTTAACAATTGAAATTTATAGATTCATGAAGTCTCTTTAATTGTCCATATTTTCTCCAAGTATAAAATAAGATTTAATCCTATAATGAAAACTTAGTCAATTAATGGCTTACGCTAACAAACATAACATAGGTATGTATCTTCATTGGTTTTGGAAGTTACTAATGGCGATTCATTCAGAATTTTACCAAATTCACTAACCCAATAACCGAGATCACATGTAAAGGGGTTACGTTAGTCATGAAATAAGGAATGAGAATAATTATTTGATAAAATTAAGAGAATATTAGTTAATGCAATTAATTTTGACTCTACTATCTAGAAGTGATGGGTTTTTTATATGTAGTGGTGCAAAAAAGAAGGTACATGGTTGTTTTTTAATGAAAAATGATAATTTTATTTCATATGAATCAAAGAAATTGAAGATCGCAAATAGAACTATCCATCCCATGATCATGAGTTAGTGCCTATAATATTTTCTTTGAAAATATTGAGAAATAATATCTATGGTAAAATATGTGATATATAGAAAGATCATAGGAACCTAAAATACATCTTCTCCTAGAAAGAGCTCAACATGAATCAAAGTAAAGGGATTAAGCTACTAAAAAATTATAATTTCTCAACGCACTACCACCTAGTAAATGTTAATAAGGTAGAAGATGCTTTGAGTAAGAGGGATCATGGACTTATAACCCAAATAAGGATTGAGAAAGATATTATGTTCATGGATGGAGTAAATATGGATATAGAAAGTTCTACAGATGATGATAAATAAATAATTTTTCAAATGATTGTAAAACCTTATTTATTATATAGGATAAATAATTCTCTATATGATGATGTGGACTTATATATTACAATCAAGGCTATGAATGATGTAAAATTAGTCGACATTGTTTGTGAGTATAGTGTTTTGGGATTTAGAAAGAGGCTACGAGATTCATCTATACTAGAGATAAAAAGGGATTTTTGGATGACACTCGTAGATTGAATTTCACTCTACACCCTAGTGGAAAAATATGTATAGAGACTTGAATGAATAATTTTTAGGGGACAACATGAAGTGGATTTTTTTTATTATGTATCTATATGCTTACTTTTGCAAAAAGTGAATGATGTGAGGTAGTATTCTAAAGGATTCATGTAACTTCTTCCTATTCATGTTTGGGAATGTGATGAAATTTCTATAGACTTTGTCATAGGTCTACTAAAGACTCCTAGAAGGAATGATGAAATATGGGTTATAGTAAATGACCTAACCAAATCTGGAAATTTCCATGCTATAACAGAAGACCTGCCTCTTGAGAACCTCTCAAGGATCTACATTAATGTAGTTTTAAGACTTCACGTCACACCTCAATCAATTGTTTATAATTGAGATCCCCTCATTCCATTGAAGATCTGGAAAATCCTTTTAAAGTATCTCCAAAATTATATTCATTTGAAAACTTCCTACCATCCTTAAACTGATGGAAAATATAAAAGATCATTTCAATCTATGGAAGAAATGTTGAGATCATGTTCACTTAACATTCAAGATAATTAGGATAAATACTTACCATTGGTTTTGTTTTCCTATAATAATAGTTTCAATTCAAATATTCAAATGGTGTCGTATTAAGCATTACATGGAAAGAGATGTTGTAATCCAAATTGTTGTGATGAATTTGGTGAATGGAAACACGTAGGCCCATAACATGTTGAAGAGACGATGATTATTTTAAATTCTATCCAATTTGAAATTAAATACACTCAATGTAGGTAAAAGTACTATGCTGATAATCAGAGGAAATATTATGAGTTACAAGTGAGAGATCATGTTTTTTTGATAACATATTCATAGAAGGGTGTTATTCGATTCGGTAGGTATGGTGAACTAATTCCTAATTACATCAGACAGTTCAAAATTCTTGAAATAGATGTTGTCATTTCTTATTGTCTAGAATTACCTCCAAAACTCTCAACGGTTTATGATGTGTTTCATAACTCTCTTCAAAGTAAGTACCTGCTAGACCAAATGAATGTACTCGATTATAATGAAATTGATTTGGAACCAGACCTTTCATATTGAGAATAACACATACAAATTCTTGACACTAGAGAGAGAAATTATTAAGGAATCAGATGACCTGTCTGGTAAAATTTCTCTAGATAAATCAGAAATTAAAGAAGAAACATGGGAACCAGAGAAATAAATGAATGATTACAAACCATATATTTTTTGAATATAATAACCCTAATAATTCAACGAATAATTTTTTATGGGGGAAGAATGTATCTCCTCAATACATTACCATATTTTCTTTTTGGATTTTATTGTGATCTTTGCAATACACAAAACACACGATTTAAACAAAAAATTAGTTATTCATGTTTACATAGTCAATTAAATTATAACAGTTGTAAAGAGTTTATATATTAAATTTATATATTATATAACCTACACAATATTTTGATAGTCATATAATATATTTTGGATAGGAATAAGATAATAACAAAACCAATAGTACATATAAAATACTATATTTTTACAAAGTTAGTTTTTCCACCTTTTGTTGGAGAACCCATTTTAAATAAAAAAATTACCATTTAATAAATTTATTTTTTCAAAATAAAAATCATATTTGGTATTGAAAACTAAATAAATATTTGGTTGGATAATTGGTATTTTTCTATTATGTTTCATTTTTTAATGATTATTGAAAAATATTGAGTTTTTTGTTCATAACATCCTTTCATCAATTTTATTCATATAGTTAAATAATATTTTAAATTGGTTTTAAAGTTAAATTAGATGATATTATTATAAATTAATCAAAATTAGGTCATTAGAATGAACTCAATTTGAAATTTCGTACAAAAACATAGAAAAAATTTGGGCATTCTCGCTTTAAAAACCTACATTGTCATCCCGTCTACGTGATTAAATTTAAATTAATTTTTGAAACTTCTTTGGATGGAATTTTGAAAAATTGATTATATATATTTAATAAAAATAATTTATGATGTTTAATAATTTAAACACGGTTTTTGACCAAAATTATTACTGAAATTATTAAAAATTGATTACAATAATTAATGTAAAATAAAGCATAAGAGGGGACAAAATCATATTCATAATGGCCCAAATAATCTAGAAACTTATTAAAGAGCCATTTTCTTGACCTTTTTCAATAATATCCCCACAAATCCCGAAATGTTAAAATTATTGGAGCCATTTTCATTAGAAAAAAATTTATGGAATTCCATTGTGAAAATTTTACAAGGGTGCCACTCCTCCTCTAGCAAAAAATGGCCTCCTACAATCCCACTTCTTTACACATCTCAAGAAAATTTTTCTTGATAATTATCTCCTCAAATAGATGCCCCAAAATCCCTACCTTAATATTATAATACTATAATTGTGCATAAATCCATCGAAGAAATCCTTTTGGTACAAAACAAAAGAAGTTACTTGATTAAGAGGTAACATATTCTCTCAAGCTATCTAGTTGCATTTCTGACATCCACCCCAAAACTATCATCATTATATTCTTATATAATAGACCCAGTGTCCTAAATATTCTAGTATTTTATTTGAATATCTCATCATACACTAACCCAATCATCCATCTAATGGATAACAATCATACTGTATACGTGCATGGAGAACTATCGCATCACAAAACGATGATTGTTAATTTTTTCCATTACCACCTCTCATTGTGGCCATTAAGATGGAAAATCTATTTATATATGATATATATAATAAATATAATTAATTTATGCTTATTTAATTCTTTTAAGAAATATAAATCTATATATTATATTACTTTTAAATATAATAACATCATTTGTGGAAGTGTGGTCTACTGCCCCCTCAATTCGATGTGACTCATTTACGCTAAACATTGAATGTATAAATGTTGTTTTTAATAAACATGTGTAACATATATAAAATATATATGATATTGGAATTATAATATATATATATATCATTTAATTTTCATTTTTTTAAATACAGCAAAGATGTTGGGCAAAAATCCCTCGAGGTATCATTGAAGCATTTTTGAGGTGATTGTGTTTGTTGACAAAGTGGACATCTGAGTAGTGATTGTTGAAAAAGAAAAACGATGACATACAACATTGTTGACAAAGAGGATTTCATGGTGGAATGTCGAGTTCAAGAGCTGAGTTCAACGATCCATGTTTGATTCCAGAACTTCGATAAAAGGAATGGATGATCTAGAGGTGTTACAAAAGAATAGATACAAGGTGGCGCCGTTTTCCAGTGTTTGCCAAATTTTTGGGCCTAAAAATCGGCAAATGAAGAAAAGTGTTTTTGGAAAAGGGACTTGGGCACCGAGGACTTGTAGAATAAGAAACTTGTGCCCCATATGTTTTTCAAGATCAGAATATCAAAATATGGCAAAGGAAGTAAGTTCGTGCAAGTTTGGGAGTTGGTCGCGCAAGTGTCCAAAAGGACAGAAGACTTGCGCGCCGAAACTGGGTCGCGCAGGTGACTTGCGCGCCGTCGCGCAGGTTGGTCAGATTGCCTATAAATACTGGACCACCCCTCCTCATTCTTCACCGGAGTTCAACTCTTTGAGAAATCAGAGCTCCCGTCGTGCAGGTGTGGTGGTCGTGCAGGTGAAGTTGCGCGCCAGTGGTTGAAGTTGTGCGCCCATGTTAGAAGTTGCACGCCGGTTGGCAGTTGTGCACCAATAATGGTTTGGGCGTAAAAGGAAGAGAGTCGCGCAAGTTTGGAGTTGAGAAATCTTGAGTCACGCAAGTGTCTGAGGAGGACTTGCGTACCCATTGTGACTTGTGCGCCGATACTTGCACGCCGAGATTGACTTGCGCACCAAGTAAGGTTTTTTTCCAGCGGTGCTTCTCGGACTGCGTGGAAGATGGTACATTTCCCGATACCTTCGGTGGAAAGTGATATTCATCTACGGGTGAAAGTTGTACTTCAACAGAGCATCAACACACAGAGGAAGATGCATTCATTCATGCAAATGAAGAGACCTACAGGTCTATAAACTGTGAGTGGATTCCTTCCAAGAGCAGTGAGATTAGGAAGAGGTAGAAGGTGATCCTCTCCACCGACAGTGAGCAGAGAGAGTGAAACAGCGAGTGACCCTTGGGAAAGCAGTGAGCCTGGGCATAGAAGTGATCTAGCCCGAACATTGTAATCCACAGCTTGTGAAGTTTAGTGGACTTGGTACGACCGACAACCTGTCGGCGTATGCTCCATGGACGTAGCCCTTAGCGGTGAACCAAGTAAAATTGATGTGTCCTGTGCTTGCTTTACTTTATGTTTATATTGTGTAGCAGGAAAGAGAGAGAAGAGTGTTTTGCTTAATAGTGAAACAAGATCAGAACGAGCTTTAATTTTTAATTAGTAATACCCTAATTCACCCCCCCTCTCAGGGTATTCAGCCTAGTGGACCTAACAAAAGAAATGAAATCAGTGTTCATGCGTATGTATGGCCTACTGTCTCCATTAACAGTTAACTTCATTTCCTATATCTAAATATTATGGACTATTCTAAATACATATATGATGAATATATAAGATAATTAAATCATGTTTTACATTATGGTTATTATGAAATCATTATATTATTTATAGTAACAACAAGTATAAATTCAAAACATACTTGAGAAAACTATGAAATTAACAATTGAAATAGTTAAAATAATGACAGAGTGTTAACAAACGAGTAATATAGTACTGTATAAAGTTAATATATGATATTATAAACATGATTAAGATTATTTTATAAGTTAGTATCATATTTAAAACCACAATAAATCAGGATAATTTCCACACACAAAAAGGATTTTTAAGGTACGCGATTTCATCTAAATTTACATTCCATTGAGACTTAATTGTTATTATGTACCAATTAACTTTTACATGGTTTATTTACTATCCACTAACATGTTATATCAAGAATATACAAACAATAATGATATAATGGGTTTCATTTAATATTATACCTTTATGGTTTTTGTGATTTAATTGTTCCAAGGTGGTATGTGACATATTTGAATGAATAAAATGTCATTTTTGTCGATATTTTTTTTAGGATCTGTCATTGGTATTTATTTTCATTAATGTCAAAAACAATTTTTGAGAATTTTTATCCACAGGGGAACTATTAATAAATGTATATCATTTTCTCAATACATATATTTTGATAAGGCACATTGGTCATGAATATGATGAATTCTTTAGACTGGTAAGACGTGGGTGTGGAACCGTTATAGATAGCCCCTCGATGCATTTGTAGTGTCATGAGATGAATAATTTGTCCAAAAAGATGTGTTTTTACTCGATATGTTTTAAAAAATCTTGTGAATGGTCTTGATAGTAAAGGTTCCACGTACCTATGAAACATGGTGTCTAATAACTAATCATTTACATCATTTAGATTCATTTATTATTTATCCATTAGATTTTGCGTCAACATGTCTATGGTGCATTTCATTCTAGTTTTATTTATTATGATGGCTTGAGTTTCAATTTCTTAACGTTTCATATTGATATATCCTTATATAGTTATTTTATTGTCACGTGTTATTAGTTATTCACCTTCCCATGTTAATTTATTCTTATTGATTCCTTGTTTCTTCCACATTACATAGCCTTACTAATAATTTGAGCTACTCCTTATTATGTTTACTTTTCCCAGGTTATGAAGAATAAATATATGAATAAGCATTGAAGGATTCTGTTTACTTCATTTTATTATGTATTAGTTTTTTATTTTATATCTCCCATTGTGTTCTAGGTATCATGTATGTAATATGGATTTTAAAGACTGTTAAATAGGTCGGTACTTTAGGATTTGATTCCTTGTAATCATGTCAATGTAATAAAATAATGCACTAAATCTTGGCTTCAGGGTTTGGGCATTACATAACTCATCCCCAAAAAACATATATCCAAACAATTTTTGACAAATAAAACAATATATATAGTCCATGATAGATATATTCTCCTTTATAAGATGAATAAATTCCTTGGTCGTTTTAGCTATCAAGGACTATTGATATAATTTGTTATAGAAATGGGTTTCAACTTCATTCCAGGAAAATCCATCAGTTTGATCCTTATGGAATAGTATTTCCCTCAATCACATCATTGGCCCTCAGAGAATATAATTTGTCATTTTCACCCTTATATTTTATGGGGCATCTCAGTGATCAAAAATATTCCTACGAGACTAAATCCAGTGATTTTATTCCTATATACCACCCTCTCTAGAAAAATATACTGGATGTTTGATATGAAACTGTCTATACATATATGAGATCATAGTTATAGTTTTAGGCATGTATTTCATCATATAATTTACTACATACAACAAAATCATGTAGTTATGATCATCCATAACCTACCCTAATATCATAGGTTGTGTAAGACCAATAACCTATAGGTATTTCTCACCACCACCCATGGGGTTATAATATGTTGGTCACTGTGGATTCATGGGTCTATATTTCCGAATTCACTCCATATAACAAATTACTATTAAATCTCTTCATATCAGAATTTAAAGGAAACAATTAAATAATGTTGACATGGAACTCCCTACATCTCATGTCAGAAGAATATAACAACACAAAAACAATCACAATACAAAACTAGGAACAAAGAGGAGCAATAATATATACACATTAGGTCCAATTCATACAAATAGTACCCATGGTGTCATATTTTTTAATTTTTAATCATAACATTCTTTACTAAGGACCAGTTAATTAAAATTCCAATTACAAGTTACAAATATAAGTTCCTTATATGTTTTAAGTTGAATTTTATTCAGTTTCCACCACATATCAGTCATGATAGGTGTTCAAAATGTACACATTCACACATTTTAACTAGTAAATATTTTCAAAATTTATTCATGATTAAATGAAATTTAATTAATAAATCAAAAATAAATTACATTATAAGTAGTAATAGGACATTTATTTAGATGATTCCCTACATTAATCAATATTACTAATAAAAAACATGACTTTATCCATTTAGTGGATTGGATAAGTATTATTTCACCATACATTAATATGTGAGAACACTATAAAAATGGTTTTTTGACACTATTGATCCATTTTATAATCTAATACAAAATAAAAATTCATTAGGAAAATGCCATGTGAATACAATGTTCAATGTATGTTTCATGGACATGCTACCTCTTACCATTACAAATAAAAGAAAAGACCATAAAAATAAACACCCTCAAAGAAATTTTCATCGATCTAGGTGAAATAATTAATCTATAAAAATGAAATGCAAGAATATCAAACCCAACCGATGTAATGTAGTAATTTTCTCATACATGAGTTTGGAATTCTCAAACATGAGTTTCATATAATGTCCAGACAACACCCTATCTACAATATACATTTATAAAATCAAAACAAAACCTCAATACAACTTCTTAATTCCATATTATTGATACTATTAATAAGTTTCTAGATCATAGGGATACAAGGAACTTAATATCACCTCCCTATATTCTATTGGTTTTAAAATAGCAAAAAGGTTCTATGGTGGTATGTTGAGGAGAGTATATCCTAAATATCATGGTATATAAATATAAAAAAAAATCATATACTTCTATATATTTAAATAAAATTTTGAAGAGATCTAGAATCATGGTCTAATAAACAAACTCAATGCCCATGTTATATCAAATCGAATTTTCTATAATTTCTAGTCATAAACCAGTATAGTAATATATAAAAAATATAACAAATGTAATAAAAAATAAAAAAAATGAAATTTAAAAAATAGAAAAGTCTTCATTACTAGCCTGATATCAATCTCAGGTTCTCCCACCTTGAATTAAAAATCACAAATCATTCAAAGGGTTCATTCCCTTGTCCTGACCAATATTCTTGAAGTATTCTTCTATACCCATGCCAGTTTGTGAAACGTGTGAGTTTGATTCAGTATGCCACCATTGAGGGTGTCTAACCAGTATCTTGTTTCTCAAAATGATACATTATAATATCCATAATAAAATGATATGATGATAAAAAGACAAATAAATAAAAAACATCAACCCCCCCCATGAGTACCCTATTGACACATAAGGTTAACCATACCTATATTTGCAAAATATATATGCCTTTATATATAGTAACTCATGTAGAAAAAAATTATCCTAGTGTGGATAGGTACCATTTATAATAGTTAACTATTAAAAAAATGGTTTATCCCATATATATATATATATGGGTTCTCCTTGGGATAATTAATAGTTAACTATGTTGTGTAATGTTTAACTCTAAGATAAATAAGGTTATACTTGAAATGTATGGGTTCTCATAGGGTAGAGAGATTTGTAAAAGTAACTATGTTATAAATGGATGTTATACAAGAGATCTAAATGTCATAAAAATAATGTTAATACATAATGGTTGTCAATAGATTATAAATGTGAGTTACCAGAGTCAACTCTATCATATAAAAGTTATGATGGGTTACCCTATGGTATGTAATGGGTCTCTACAGAATATAATGGTTGACATGTAAGTGTTTTCAAATTGTTCCCTAAGACATATAATGGTAGGATACCTTAGGGATGATATATAAAGGTACCAAAGGGTGATACGTAAGGGTCAAAAATATTTTTCATACATTACAAAAAATTAATCTATGTATGAAAATGGACTTTTAGATATTAAAATTGAAATTTTATTTTGAGATTTATTATTTCTATGGTGTCTGAATAATGGTATGTTATACTCCTGTTCAAATATTTTTCTCTCCATAAATGACATATATCTTTGATTCTTATGTGTGTTTTATTAATTTATTTATATTTTTTCTCTATTAACATACTACCATCCCTCTCATTATTAGACAATAATTTTAGATTTCTTTGATTGGTTCTTATAGATATGATTCCGCGAAAGAGTGTTTGAATCATCCTTCTACATTTGGATATTGTGTATGGCTTCTATAAGAGGTTCTAGGTGGAATTTTTCATTACTATGTTAGTCATATATTTTGATGTATCATTCCACATTAATTTACTTATAAATTTTGGTAAAATTGGGTTTAATTAGAAATTAATTCATGTGTATAATTTGGATATTTTTTGTGTCTTGGTATCTAATTCGTTTCAAAAGTAAAATGTACTTCATGACTCATGGTTTTGGTTCCATTATATCACTTGGTGGGTTTCACATTAATTATTCCATATTTGTTTTTTTATAAAAGGTATTATAGATGAATTTAAATGTTTTAATTAATTGTATAGGTGTATGTTGACCCATGGTATGCTCAATATGTTCTTAGGATTGATTTATTGATCACTTCTTATGTTAAGTCTCCTTTACATTAATAATTATATTTCTTACAAGATTATTTTATTTTCATGTGGGTGTATATAATGACTATTATGCCTGAAATAATGTATGGTGTGTGTTACATCACTCAAATATTAAGATGGTATCATGAAATCCTAATATCAATAAAGGATAAAATATTTTACTTAATGGTTTTGAGGTGGAACCTTGGTTGAACTTGTGTCGTTGGAAAAATCAATAGATTTTATCAAGGTTTGAATTTGATTATCAATGTAAATGGGTTTTACTTTTCAAATATGAAATTAAAAATGGATTTGTAATAAATAATAGAATTCTAAATGAATTGGATTATGTTGTAATTTCTACATGAAATGGGTGATGTAAGCTGATGGTTTTGAAATGTAAATTTGAAACAAATGGGAAATTTTTAAAGAGAAATTTCATTAGCATGTTTTCTAAGGATGTGGTGTCCATAAAAACATAATGATATTAATTTTATAAATGTGTTATGATAAGGATTTCAATATAATTTTTATGGAAATATTTAAGGGATTAATTTTTGGTTTTCATGGCATATTTAACCACACGTTAAATATACACTGTCATTTTACAGAAATCTTACTTCTTTTTCATTCTGAGTAGGATATCCATATATGTTGTTATTATATCATGATAATACATTATTTCATGATAGTACGTTAGTATTTCATTGTATTTATATGTGGTTGTATGAAGTTGTTTTTACTTGGGAAAAAAAGAATCACAAATGATGTTCCAATTTTAGTATCAATGTTCCTGATTTGGTTTAAATTTATTTAATTGACCCTTTAGAGGGGATAGATGAAAAAATAGATTAGTTTACATAGAAACATTAAAAATTACATGAAGTGTCATAGGGTATTATGGTTGGGTAAATTGGGACACGACCGAACCATTTGGACCTAGATGAGGCTTGGGTGACCTAGTAAGTTGTCATTTAAACAAGGGTGATGAGTCCTTCATTTTCAAAGTTGTTGCGTAAATGTACATGACTATAATGGGTTCCATAAATTGATTTCCTTATGATAATATTATGGTATTTCCTTTTGAGGATTTTATTTTTGGAATATTTCACTAGGATAGTGTAATCTTGTTGGCCAAGTTTTATTAATTAATATAATTGTGTACATCGTGATATATTTCCAAATATGGTTTTCACCCCATACTGACTAAGGGGATGGTGTATTTATATATAATGGAATGTGATTGTGTATATAGAAGTCAACCTATGTGAGGGTCTTAGTTTTCAATATAATGATGTTTGACCTTCCCACGGTAGGAGAGGATGAATCAAGATATTGATGTGAGAAATCTCACTAACTGAGAAGGTAAAGGTATAACATAAGTCTATAGGATTGTATATTGATATGACATTTCATCCAATGTGTGTGGTTTAAAATCAATATTACCTATTTAAATAAATTTTTCCTATGTTCCAGATGCACTATTATACATCGTACCTACCTCATGTTGGAGTTTTTCCTCTCATTTAGGAGGTCACCCATTTAGATTCTATTCATATACCTATTTTACAAGTCTTGAGATACGGGTAACTATCCATAAGACCTAATTTATGATAGTGGATGTCATATTGTATGAGAGGATGGATAATGATATTCCCTATATATATCGCTCTTGATAAAACCCAGTTTGTATGTCATTGTTTATACGACCATTTCTATAGTGGATAGCTAGTTTAGGGAAAGATGTTAGATATTGAGATTTCCTCCTCAGATTTCATGTTATACATGATGGTGATTCTATATTCATGGGAATGGTTATTATGATACCTTTACCTGATGGGTTTCTTATACGCCCATGACTATCAGTGTAGATGTTTTTTTCTTGTTGGGATTCCTTCTGATCTTGCAATAATAGATGTATTTTCAATGTTTCCAAATTCAGGTGGGGTTAGGATTCATGGCAGCTGGTTAGAAAATGATGACCTAATACAAGTACATTCATGTGCCTATTTTTCTATATTTAACAGTGGTTGTGTTGTATGAGAATGGATTTAACTTTTTTATGTTTTTCAAGTGCACCCACTTGATCACAACAGAACTTAAGGTGTTGAGCTAAGTAGGGTAATCTTATTAATTCATTGAACTCCCGCTACCTTCATACATGACATGGGTTCAAAAAACATGGATAGAATTTTGTGTTTCATTTTAACGATATGTATCACATGTATATGGTCATGTGGATAGATTCTAAACATTATGGTTATCAAAGAACTGATAGGTTTGATGAGAGAAGGAATTTTTTTTCAATTTAGTTTTTTGTACACTTATATGAGAAAATGATCCACTATTGTAATTATATTTTGATTCTTTTTATAAATTTTATATTTTTTTGTAGATGATCTTTTAATTTTATTACAAGTATATACAATTTTAATAAATTATATTTTAAACTTAATGGAACATCATTAATCCTTGTTCACGTCTGTAATATTTTGGGATGTCAATGATATCGATAAGTCAACCTTAATTTTTGATAAATTCAACCATGAGCCTTGTACTTTATATTTTTTGTATTATCCATCCAATGGTTATTTTATTCCATCATCCCTAGTTGGTATCCCTTAGTATCTGGGGAGGAATGCATAATTTATTATAATTTCCCCACTCAAATTTCATTTAGGTTACCCAAACTAGAGAATTATAATCTTCCATTAGAGTATGTGTTTTGTTACGATAATGTTAGTCAGAGGTGGAGATAAGCTATCAAGTCTCGAGAGGTAGACTAGGATCATACATGGCTATCATGATGTGATTTGAAACCCTTGTTTATAGGGGATATCTAGTTACAGGACTACACACTCTAGGACTTGTAAAGTACAGAATCAGGATTCTTAATGGAGGATGGTTGTGAATCAAGACGAATCATAAGACTCTATTAGGATCCAGTGACCATGTCCATGCATCATGGTAGTTCCAATCTTAATATATGATACAATAACCTGTGATAATTGTTGGTTAACATATTTCCTCATTGGGATCTACTATTAAATTAATAAGAATATAATATATTTAATTCTTTCATGAATAAATTATATGGAAAAGTATATTATTATGGATTATTGTGTCTTGTTTGATATATCTTTGGTAGTGATTTTTCATTCACTAGAGGGAACTGATTTTTTGGATGTTTAGTTTTTTTGAGAAAACCCATGTTTCTAAAAATTGCAACACATGTAGTGGTGTGAGGTGTGAGGGTAATGGTTTTTATATTATTAATTAACTTAAAATGGATTATGGAGAAAATGATGATCAATGATTTTTTTTATTTTTTTTGTTTTATGGATTATATAGGAATGGTGGTTTTGAAAAAAAAATTTGATGATTGTATTATTTTATGGAGGAAGGGCTACCTATTATAGGGATTTTTGGATTTATGGTTTTGGTGAATAGCCACCAGACTTCATTGGGTGTTTTAAAACTCGTATGAGTATAGATGTTTGTAAAATTATTTTATATGACTACAAAATAAGAATCTAGTACCCTTGTAAACCATTTATAATTGGGTATTCATTTAGATAGGGTGATTCCCATATTTTTAATTATTATTCTCAGATAGTGTGTCATGTTTTTTGGAAAGATACAAGTGAATTTAGAGGTTGTGGATTAGTTTGGTCTGATTTTGGTAAAAATAAAAATATACCAATACTGACTAGGTTTTTTGGGTTTTATCACAATTTATTTGAAGTAATCCATGTTTTTATGTGGTGTGTATCCCATGGTTATTTTAGGATAACCAATATATCAAGCACAATTATTGAACGGTGATGTTGGTATTAGATGACTGAATGAGATTTTAGGTGATGTTGTGGATTATATCACTTGAAATATGTTTTTTTATAAGTGATTTTAATAGTGGGGACCACTGTTACACTAAAATCGACTTTATGATTAGATTATTATGGTATGGATTAGAACAATCATTGATATTTATCGATTTTATAAAATTTTGTGTTTTTGAGATTGATGGTTGTGTTGGAAAACCGCCTTGGTGGTTCAGTGATCATGGAAAGTGGGGTACTGAGGAGACCAGTTGTATGATATGAGATAATTTTTGGTAAGCTCAAGGTGAACTAATTATAGTGAGATCAGAGTGATCATTTCTTTGTCATTGGATATATTGGTTTTGGGTAGTGTGGCCTTTAGTGAATACTGTGATTTATTGTTTTGAGTCTTTTGGGAGTGGATCAGGGTTACGAGATATTCATATTGAGTAATTGTTTGTTTTAAGGTGAAGTTGGGTCCAGATATATAGCCAAATAACAACCCAGTATTTTTAAGATTGACATGCTTAGTGGTGTGGATCTTGTAATGACCTCTGGATTTTGGTGTCTCAATGCCGGGGGTGGGTTGATTTTTCTATAATTTAGTCAATAATTTAAATTTGGTATTTAAATTTAAATTAAGGTATCTGATTTTAATTTTTCTAAGTATTCATGGGATATTTTTTAGTGGTAGTTCCACTAAATAACTATTAGTGTTATATAGCATGTGTTAGTGGGAAAATATCTAGTACATGTGATAGGCTTCATTAAAGAGTCGGGAGTTTGGGATGTGTTTTGTAAATGGTTGGATGTTTAGGGATACATATCTATAGGGTATAGGAAGTGTGTTTCATAGATAAAAATACATCAAATCCCATTGTTTGGGTTTATCACCTACTCTATGATATAAATTATAGTGTAGGATATGAAAGAAATACATATAATTTTAGATTTTGGAAAACATTCTATGTACTAGAAAAATGAGTTATCTATGATGTGTAAGGGTTAACCCTGTGGTATATAAGGCTATTCTATGGGATATGCAAGGTTTAATCATGGTATATAAAGGATAACTCTTAACACACCATCTTTGTGATTTATTATTCCAAATTAACTCATAAATAACCAAATGTGAGGGACATAAGGCCTCAAGGGAACATCCAATTATGATGGAGGATGCCAACTAGTAGGGATTGTTTTAAGGTAACTAAGATCATGATCAGTATCAAAATAGATAATCAAGTTAATAAAATAGGTTTATTAGACTCAATAATATTCCTCAAAATTATTCTCACAACTTCCATTAATTATAACTCATTATGTTTTTTATTCTTGTTAGTTCCTTGGGATTACAAAAAGGGAATCCATTGTAATTATGGTATAAGTCATAGGATCATGTAAAGTACTCATAGAAGTCTATTATTTAGATGAATCTATATCCTTATAGGAGTATCCCATGGATTCTTATATATAACAATATTAATTTAAAATTAGATTATTCAATTTCATTTTTAAGTGTACATGAAGGGAAATAATCATAGGATCTCGCATTTACATAGAAATCCATAAGTGCTTAAAAACGTTTTATTATCCCAATATATAAAAATGGTCAAACATAGTGTTATAATTTTTAATTTTAATTCCAAATACAGTATAGGAGTGATTTCATTACAAATAGAAGAAAATATTGGGGGGTTTTACTAAGTGTCAATCTAGAAACACCTTATGTGGTGTTTTGGTTTTACATAAAGTAATATTTTCATGGGAGTTAACTTTAAAATATCATAGGGGGTTGTCCATGATGAGGTTTTAAATCCCCAACGATGTGAGGGAGGATTTCAATACATCTAGGTCTTTATTTTTGTGAGAATTTAAATGCATTTTAAATTTGTGGGAAAACACTCAAAAAAATTTTGTTTAGCATTGATGTAAATTTAATAAATGGAAATAATTTTGAGGTAAAAGAATACAGGATCATGCTTGGAATCCAAGAGACCCAGGATCAAATCCAGACAGGGATGAAATTCTGGGTTACTATAAAAGTACTGGAGCAGGGCATTGTAGCATCGATGGGGTTGTAGCAGTGATGAAACTTTAGCGGTGGAGGCACTGTAGTAGGAACTGTAGCGATGACGGTACTGTAGCAGGTAATGTAGCAGTCTAGGTACAGTAGCAGTACTGTTCACCGACAAGCTCTTTGGGAAAAAATGGGCTTTCAAGCCATGAATTCAGTCCACTTGTCTTTGGTCCTTTGGGCTATGTAATGGGTCTCTCTCTACCCAGTAAAAAATATCTCTTTGCTTTAAATAATAATGAGGCTTTGGCCCCAACATTAAAAAAATATTATCTTATCCATAGGAAGCTTCACTCTTCCTATATCATCTATCAGTTTAGTTTGAGTCAAAAGTGAATTAGAAACCAAAAAGCATAGTGAAACTAGTGTTTACCCCACATAAATTATGTGAGGAAATGTGATATCAATGGAAAGTAAAAATGGATATAATTATAGGGATGGATATACTAATATATCATGATAAAAATAAAACACATTTGATTAAGATCATTAAAGAAGGATATATCTCATAGAAGAAGTTAGGAAGACGGTGGCATGTGGAGTGGGGTAGAATTTTTAAAATGGGGGAGAAAACATGAGATATAAACATATAAGGGTATAAGTGGAAATGAAAATTTTACTCATTTTAATGAGGAATATTGTTTTTCACATGGTTAATCATATTGTGAACCAACCATGTAGACTCACTATCTAAAACATACCCCACTACACATGGTTACATCGAACATTGTTACAAATCATGTTCTGACCATGAAGATCAATATTCACTTATACAAACCAACATATGGATTTATAGGGACCTATACATGGTTAAAATCAACAGTATTTCTTATAAAAATAGGTTTTTAGTTGGGTTTTTTTATATCTAATTGTTTTCAAAACATGTTCCCTGATATATTTTCCCCTAAAACATAAATTTTGAATCCCAAATCTATAGAGGATCATCTTATCACCCATGGAACCTCTCTAGTGACACAAAATATCCAAAAAACCCTCTAATGGTCTATAGCTAGAAAAATAATATTACGAATCATTTCTTTTAAAATGTCCCATCCAACATATGGAAAATTTAATATTCCATTTCAATTTTCATCCTGTTCAGGCATGAGATCCCAAAACCTCTATACCATTGCATATCACAACCATGAGAATCCCATGTGGACATCAAAAAACACCACATGACCTATGACAGTCATCAAAAACCACTGAAATGGTAGCATTATATTTATGACCTCTGTATGAACATCCAAATATATCTCTAAGAGCAATACATGAGATCCCTAAAATCCAATCCAACAATTTTATTCCATAAGAACACTAAGACAATTCTCAATATCTCCAATCTGACATGTTACACAAATTTCATTGTCTCATTTGATTTTTATGACCCATTGTGCACCCCACTGCATGGCTTATCATATAAGGCCGAATCTAAACCTTTGGACTAATATCTATTAGAGTTACATACAAAAATAGATTCTTAGTGGAGCAATCACTCACTCAACATGGTTCTCAACATACCATTCCTTAACATAAAAGAGAGGGACATATACCTACTACCTGCTTCAATTTTATATTCTAAATCCAAACTTATGTTCCTTCATTTCCCAATAACAACTGAACATTTCGACACTTCCGGAAAATCCTAGATATCCCCAAAACAAGGTTTACTGAATTTTCATGGATGGTGGTAGTATAATATCCACCCAACAACAAACATTTTTATGTAGGAATGACATTTGAACCACCTCTAGCTGACTATTCTTGAAAATCCTCATATGCACTCACCAACACATCTTCACTAATCGATCATTATTCTCTTACACCCAAATGCATCTTGTGATCATATAAGAACACACCTCAAATATCATACCCAATATTCTATGAAATTCATTTATGGAGATCCCATTTTATCTTTCCCAATAGTATTTTATGAAAATTCGATGTTACCCTTCAAAAAATATGAAATTTTATCTTTTCTCTTCATGAAAGAGAGATATAATAGTGGTAGGGTGGAAATTTAACACGATCAAATCACTTTTGATCCCTAAATACCTAAAACTACATTTATTCATTGACATGAGCATCTACTCCACATGATCACCAATCTCGATCAGGGTCGCACAACGGGTCGATATGGAAAGCTCAAAGTGAGCATGGATACGTTCACAATCCCTATTTTGACACATGTAGTTCACGACCATGGACTCCTTCGACATAGAGTGGGAATATTCTATGCCTCCCGCAATGATCTTTGATGTAATTGCAGCCATGGATATAACCCTGGATCGTACACCTAGGAAAAAATGGATTTCCTTCTCAGATGTGCTGAAGGGTGTTTCTTATTCTACAGAGGTTCCTCTATCTTCCTTGAACATTCAATCTCATATTGTTAATGGTGTGTTTTCAGAACATTCCAATCAGGTTGCAATCAAGAAATAGATTGAAGCCTTCAAGAACTCTAATCTGAGTCGCATTTCCTTGGTAATGATTAATAAATTGTGAAATAATGTTGATCTCAAAATGAGGCTTTCTAAATGTTGGTGTGTGAGTGATTTTAAACTTATCCCTAATGGGAGATATTTCATTCAAATTTTTTTCAATGACAGGGATGATCTGCGAATGGCCTGGAACAAGGGGGTGACTCATCTTAAACCGCGTGTCTTTAAATTGAATGAATGTGATAGGCATTTCAACCTATTCCCTCAATGACAAACCAAATCATAGATATGTATTTAGCTGCACTATTTGAATTGGTTTTATTGGCATCCTAAAATTCTTTGTGATATTTCTTCTTGTGTGGGGACTCCATTGAAGATTGATTGACATACCATTGGGGGGGGGGGAGCGTTTATTTTATGTGCGTGTTATAGTGGAAGCTAAAATGGACGCAAATCTTCATGAGATGGTTAACATCATTGATAATGATATGATGTTTGAAAACAAAATTGAATATGAACAAAATACACCTTCTGTGATTATTGTAAAATAGTTGGACATGATATCTCGAATTGCAGGAACAGTTAGAAGCAGCATGGGTTAGTGAAAGACACTACTGCTTACACTGCTAACCCATAGAAGGAGGATGGATGGAAAAATATGGTCAAGGTCTGTACTGAAAAGGGAGAAAATTCTTGTAAGGATCATCATGTATATAAATAGAATGAGGAGCATGTTGGGACTGATGCATATGTTGTGGGAGCCAAAATGTGGGATGAAACAGAATAAACAGAAATCCTCAAAGGGGCTTCCTCGCGAAGACCGCTTGTGGAGCCCCTATATCCCCGCGCCCGCCATGGATCAAGGAGGTGGGATGATCCGCATATGAATTTGACATTCACGAACCTGTCACGGGGAAAGGAGTCAGGATGCTCCATGAACGAATTTGATGTTCGCGAACCCAACTAGGATCAAGAAGGCAGGATTCTCTGTGAACACATTTGACATTCACGATCCCACCATGGAGAAAGAAGGTAGGATGCTCCATGAATTCATTTGATGTTCGCGAACCCGTCATTGAGCTAGGAGGCGGGATTCTCTATGAACACATTTGAAATTTGCAAACCCACTACAGAGCTAGGAGGCGGGATGCTCCGCGAACGCCTTTGACATTTGTGAGCCCGCCGTGGAGCAACCAAAACCTTCTTTGCGCCGAGCACAGTCTGATTTGCGGCACCTCTTTCCTATAAATACCGGGCTACCTCTGAGACCAACAGATAAACAATCCAACCTTTAAACTTCTTTTCTCTTGAATCACAAAGCACCCTTCGCTCTGCGTACCATGAGCTACGCGAGGCATTTTTTATCTGTGAAGTGCCTCCCCTTTTCCATGTTTTTCCCCTCTTTCAAGAGGTATGACTTTAGCGAAGTGCATGGGACTTCGTGAAGTAAGTGGATCCCCAAGGGGACCCGGGTCATCATGGAATGTTTATACTTCACAAAACACCCCTCATGTACCCATGATCCACATGCCAAGGCAGGGTCAATATACTCCGCAAAGCACATTTCTTCACATCACCCTGCTTCGCAAGGCACCCTTGATTCATGAGGCAGTGCTCCTGGAGTCCATTTCCACTTCACGAAGCACCCCCTACATGCACCTATTCTCAATGCTTAAGCTGGGACACATCACTTTACAAAGCACACCCTTTCGCAAGCACCCTCCACTATATGAAGCACCAGAGCTTCCCGAGGTCCCTCCCCATGAGCTCCTATGATTTGTAATTTATTTTCCCGTGAGACCCTTCAGGTTTGCATGAAGTAATTTCAAATTCTCTTGGAAAATACCTCCTTTTGTGTTGCTTCGCCTCATGCTTCTTCGCATAGGCATGCTTACGGCTATTGCTTCTTCTCATAGCCATGCTAACGTGGACCCCAAAAGGGAGTCACCTCACAACACCCCCCAGCCATGGCGTTTCCTGCCCCTTCTCTTCACCAATGTGCATAGGGTACTGGTTATGTATGTCCTAGGGGTGCGGAGTGAGCCCACCTCGTCTGAGCTGCAGGACAATAAACTGCCAAGCGCCATCGTCCTCAACACATGACGTTAAACTGTGATCTTTCTCCCATGCATCCTATGTGGGGTCCCCAGCTTAGACATTCTCTATGCCCACTTTTCTCCATAGGGATGAGATCATCCCTCATAGGTAATTTCATCCTCATCTCCAGGGCGGAGTTTGTCCATGTGTAATGGGAAACCATCATGGTGTAAGCCCCTAGCCTTTCCTACATGAGGTAGCATCTCTTCCCCTCCTGTCTTCGGTACCAAATCCCTCACACGTTGGGCTTTGTATACATTCTGGGCCTCCCTATTGGAGTAAGTACCATTATCCATCTCCTTGAGCCTCCATTATAGAGTGATTCCCAATATTCTCATTCCTTTTCCACCTAGAGCCTAATCCCCATTTCAATTCCCACGGATGCACCATTCGTGATGTGATCGTCAGGACTTCACTATCTCTTGTTTCTCACACCGAGCATTACTCACGTGGGCTTACAATTACCATGGTCCATGACATCCATCCTTGGGAATCCTAGAGTGTATTCCCCATGCCCCATCTTGAACTACGAGGACTTTGATCCATTCTAAGGCAGGGTATGTAGGAAGCCTCCCTGAAGATCAAGCCCAACAAACATTGTCTGCGACCATCTTTATGTCGGTAAGCAAAGTCCCACTTATGAACTACATGGTCTTTGGTTATTTCCAAGGAATGGTACATAGGTAGCCTCCGTGATGTTCAATCCCAACAACATTTGGTGTCGACCCTCTTCACGTCGGTACACCAAACACTCATCCTGAACTATGTGGTCATTGATCCTTCCTAAGGAAAGGTACGTAGGAAGCCTCCATGAGGTTCAAGCCCACCACCCATTGGCCATTCCAACCATCTTCACATCAGTTCACCAACACCTTGGGTATCCTAGAGTGTAATCCCCACACCCAACCAGAAATATGTTGTCTTTGATCCTTTCCAAGGCAAGGTACGTTGGAAGCCTTTCTGAGGTTCAATCCCAACAACCATTGGCCCCGACCATCTTCGTGTCAGTGCACCAAGCCCCACATCCATATTGTGAACAAAGAGATATTTGATCCCAGTAATGGTAGGGTGTGTAGGAAGCCTTCTTTAGGTTCAATCCCAACAGTCATCTGGACCCCAGGTCCCCATTCAAGTCGGTTCACCCCGGCCCTACATGACATTAAAATGTGTACCAAAATCATCGGTAAGATGTTGTGACCCATTCAGTGGTAAGTCATTGTATCCAGATCACCATTAAGTCATTGAGTCTCCTATTTAGTGGAAAGAAATTGTAATCCCCATCACTGAGACCCACACCTTTGGTCCTTCCTAGTGGCATCAGACCAACCCGAGCTTCTAACAACACGTAAGCCCCATACACATCATTGGGTTGTTGTCCTATGTGTACACCCCAATTCATGTTCATTGCCTGGCCTTTCCATCGAACCTATGTGTCTCGGGAAGGCCATTCCCTAACCCAGAGGTACCATTTCCTCTAGGTCCCAACCATACATCATCCATCTAGATTCTTACCCGGGCCACCACATCCCGGTGAGGTTGTGTCAACCTACCTAAATCATTGTATCCTCCATGGGTTACGCTCGTCTGATCCCCTCTAGTTAGTGTTCTGATCTGTCTGATCCATCTCCGCTGGAAACTAAACATGCGGCATACCCTGCGTTAAACATGGGAAGCTAACGAAAACCATAGAGACATGCCTAGGGAATATCATTCCCCGTACTCGACGTGGGATTCGTCGGGCTTCCGTTCCCTTGAGAAGCCCTATAATAAGGGAAAGAAATCGAGACGTGCCAGAATCCCAGCATCCAGACAAGCCAGTGATGTCTCAATGTGACTAATCCCCATTCCAAAGGATGCTACCCTGGATGGACCCTTTGGAATGTCCCAAAAGAAGCAGTGTAATTAACTGGCGTCCATGATGAATGTCACTGGGAAGAGTTTCATGAACAACATCATAAATATATAAGGGATACCAGGACTAGGTGATGAGTTTCGAGGAGGAATCCCCAGAATGAATAATAACAATCCCATCATCTCATTTTGATCAAGGATAAAAAAATCCCTGAACAAGATACGGATGCTGCTCGCCTTTGGAAAGTTGGAATGTGGGAAAAAAACCGCACCCGCCATCCCCGATTCAGACAAGCATGTGCCCCAGTGAAAGCGTTGGAAATAGAAATGGTGAAACTGGCATGAAGATATTTTTGTCAATATAAAGTCTTGTAGCATTTGAGGAATCAATGGATTAGCGCGTCACCAGATATAGTTATCCGGCTTCAGGTCCCACCAAGAAAATAGAGGGCCTGGCGTGAAACTCACCAAAAGTTGGGGCAGTAAAATGATGGGCATCCCGATCTGTGACGTTTTCAATGTGGATCCCTCTTACTGGTCATGTAAGATGGAATGAAGTTGGGGAACTGGACATTGATTCCTTTTTGTTTAAGCACTAATGAGTTAATCTCCTTGCATTCAGGAAACAAGTTGCTATATCCGGAACTCGATCACCATCTGTTAATTGATGCATGGGAAGGAGCAATACCGACGCATAAATCACTCGTCGTTTAGCCTCTTCCATTATGGTATCAATGACCATGACTACTGGGCACCCACGACCCCTCTCCCCATCAAAATATATCCAACGAATGGTAATTAATGACATCGTATGCCCGTACGAGGAAGATGGGATCATCCCTATGAGGGACATGACCCTCCTGGATTTAGAGGTGTTTGTGCCTCACCATCAATGCCAACCCTGAGGGCCATGCAGGGAGCCACTAATCCCCTCACCAACATATAATAATTTTAGGATATTGTCCCCAAAACACCTCGAAGACACCCTACCCTATGCTAACTAGACATGGGATATCTGGTCCAGCCCGATAAGAGTCCCACTCCAAGGGCTCCCAGTGAGGGCTCCCACAGGGCCATGTCAGGGCCTCCACCAACTCTTACAGGACAAAGAGTAGGTAATACATGGGCCTACACCACTGAATCTAGTCCGTCTAACCCGACACCAATGTTGGGCACAAATTGAAGAGGATGCCTGCTGAGGGGAATCAACGTCAGTGACTTCTGTGGCCCGAGCCACCGCTGAATCATATCACCAACTCCCTGTATATTCTAAGCAGGGGCTGTTATACGCGCAACATGGATCGATGCCCCAACCACCCCACGGGCAGGCTGGGTCGACTCTCTCGGTCGTCGGTATAGGCAGTGGCCATCGTGGGCTAACCCACAATGATGCCACCAAGTACGAGGTCCCTCCCTGTACGGCCGCTATAGAAGGTGAAGGTCTTCCCCGCTTCTAGGATCGACATAGAGGTCTGCCCCGTGCCACCTTCAACCCAAACAAGGGTCTTCCCCATGACATCGACACTCCATACAGGATCCTCTGTAGCGCTGATTACACCGGGTACAGAGTGACTCCTCCTGCCACAGATCGCAGGTATGGAGACGTTGCACTACCAGTCATTTTCCAATGTGGGGATCCTACCTATGTCATAATATAAGCTAGAAAATTCCTCCTTTTTCCATAGATTAGAGGAGATAAGTCCTACTTCACTCCACCAGCGCCCCGCATAGAGGTCCTACCCTTGTTTGGCATTACCAGTATGAGGACCTTCCTCACACTGATATAGCCAGAATAAATAAGCAAGGAGGTCATACCCATGCTCTTTCTAGCTCCAGCAGAGGTCCTACTCACTTTATCACTACCCGTGGAGGTCCTCCCTGTGTCCCCTTTGACATCTATCCTAGTACTCCTTGCACCACTGCCTACCCTGGAAGAAAATCTCTCCTCCCCAACACCAGTATAGCCGACAAACCTCATCATGCCAGAAGTATGTCTTTCCCCAAAGATCCATCCAGGGGAAGGAGGTTGGGTGGTCTCCATGACAAGAATAATTTTGGGAAGGACCGGACAGAAATCAAACCACTCTGATTCTCATACTCTGAGGCGGAGTACAACTCGGTGCTGGATCCATCTCATCAGTCCTCTGAGTCGAGGGTTGGGGTAAGAACGAGGCACATCAGCCTCGTACTCCCGAAATGTGAGGTTAATAGGATCTTTATCTCCCTCTGTAGGTATATCTAGGAGGATGGGAATCTGGAATGTCCCTAGGAACTGACCACGCAGTAGCCAACGTCATCACCAGAAGCGCCCTCTACCTCGACTAGAGATCACAGAGTGCTATTTTCGGGAACATTGGTGGAAGAACCACAACATAGCCCACCATCAACAGATGCTAATGCTCTATCAGAAGCACTGGTCACCAGTTATTCTTATCATGACATAGCACACATGTCTCTACACTCCATAGAGGACAACACGAGTTTTGACGGCCAGTCAGCCCATTCGAGGTATTCTCCACCGGCCAGCCTACCATACCAGCGGTCTACCTCAGTGCCACTTCCATTTCCTCAGCCACCACCAGTTTACAAGTGGGGTAATGAAGGGGAATACTCTGAATTTTAGTCGAAGAGCATATGGAATATCCTCACAGTGGACCACTTCCCGGAGATATTATAGCCCATGGCGGCACCGAATTTCAGCGCAACAGAATCCCTATCCCCAGAGGAAGTTGAATGTTTCCACAGAACCCTCTGGGTGACACATTTCCACTTTTTCCACCAGTGGGTGACATATCTAAAGATCCAAGCACACTTTGAAGACATAGGTGAACTATTCCATCTGGTTGACCTGACCGCACTCCCCATGGTCCAACACCCTGAGTCACCAAGTCACCAAAAGGACCACCAGGAAAGATGCATCCAGAGATTCCATGTACTCCGTGAGGTTATCAAGGAGGCTTCCCCCCACATGTATGTCTGTGGATGGGGGTAGTACACTGCCCTCCTCTTCAGTTCTATCTAAGGGTAGCCCGAATCTCTCGGAGACATTGAGGACATGACCTCGAGAAGAGTTATGTTCAACATGACCGATCTGTCGGAAGGGGAGAATGAGATGGATCTTCTAGATGGGAACATTCCCCCTGAGGGTGTTCCACCACTACTAGACATGTTGGGAAGATTTACTCGCTAACAGAGAAATATACTGGGTCTCCCCCTCCAACTGAGGTGCTAGTTCTAAGCTGGAATCTCGTTAAGGGTAAAGAGAAACTTGGGGCCACCAAACACTCTGACCCGTCCAACTTAGTGAAGAAGATAGAGGAGGCCCCTGAGAAGGCCGCATTATGTCAGCAAATTTATGAGCAGAGAAAATTGGTTGATGACCTCCTGGTAGAAAGCACTACGGAACAACATCCAGATTACGGGGATCCTCAGCTAGTATAGCAGGAACATACACCACTCCCCCTGGCGAATTACCTCCAAGTAACTCTGGACATTCTGCCCATGCAGAGAGTGTAGAGGATGGTACTTATGGTAAGAGGGCATGATATGTTTCGAAAAATCCCACCGAGCGATGAATTAATCCTTGGGACCCATCCCAGGTTCTCCCAGTTGCTCCACATGTCGCCCCACTAGCCACTCCACGAGCCGCTGGGTCCAATTATCGCATTGAATAACCCTCCAATGTGCGATGGTTAGGGACCCTTGTCAAGACAGGGACACCCATCCAGATGATCAAATGGTGGAACTCATCACCCACCTCGAGGCGTTGGAAATGCGATAGGTGGAAGTCCTGCCTGACGGAAAGACATATCCAGCATGGGTGGATGATATGTCTGCACCTTCGGGTTTTGGAAATCCCACCTTCTCCCCCCTTTAACAGGACGAGGGACCCCCCACAACACCTAGCCCACTTTTCTTCAAGGTGTGGACCCATGTTGGGAACTATGACACAACAAGAAGCATACAAGATCTGATGTTTTGTATGGAAATTGGAAGGTCCTGTATTCGTTTGTTATATCCAACTCTCCATCGGGTCAATAGTTGGATGGGAGGATCTTCACAGGCATTTTCTGTTCCAGTTCAGTTCCACAATACAGAAGATAAGCATAAAAAACCTCTTTAAGTGAAAACAGATACCTAATGAACGCGTCATGGACTTTATCACCTGATGGAAAGGGCTTACCTACTCTCTTGACATGCCACTGACTCAAGAGCAATTACTGAAGATGTGTGTGGGAAATGTTAAGACAGAACTGCTTCCCTCCCGGATCACCAAAAATTACCTCGGAGGATTTCAATACTTCTCTGATAAGGTCCAGTGCCTCAAAGAATCCTTGCAACATGCCATCCAGGCATGCCTGTTGCCTCCTGTAATTCCCGCAAGGAGGGCCGCCAGAGCTGAGCCCACCGTATTGGTCCAAATAGAGGCTCCCATGAAAATGGAATTAATACAAGTAGTTCCACCTCTAAAATCTTGTAGAGTCCTGCTGCCACAAGTACAACCTCCATCCCAGCAGTGGCCAGCTCAGAATCGGAAGGCGCCTCCGCATAATGTGCCGCCACCACCTAGGTGAGATAATCAAGATCTGCCTCCTCGACAGGTTCCTCCATCCCCCCATCAGGTCTAGGCTCCAAGGCCCCCCTTTCTGGAAGAATAAACTGAACATACTCATTTAATGATAATTAGGTCCCTAGTTACATCTATAGTGCCTTGGAGCAGGGGATTGTACCACTTACTGAGTGCAGGAGGCCAGAAGAGGCTAATCTAACTGATCACCCCAACTGCTGCCCTTATCACCGAATCCTGGGGAACACCCTCTAGAAATTATATGTGTTCAAGGACTGACTCCGAGACTAAGTTGACAATAACATATTCATGTTGGGCCCAGCCCCGACACAGGTGGCGTGTGTCTTTGTGAGGCCAGATAGTGGCAGTTGCAGCGATGGTGAATGGCAGCAGGTCCATAACCATGGGTCCCAAAAATATGATGACTGGATGGACCACAAAATGATCACCTATACCCTTGGTATCATTCATGCATGTCTGTATCATCCAGAACCTTCAGAATACGCCACTACTACTTCTGCCTCCTCATCTCAGTTAGCCTCCTCTTAGAAGAGCAAGCATCAGTGGTGCAAGGGAAAGCAACTCGCCCAGCCAATTCCATCGTCGTCCCGTACACTCGGTGAATTCATGCCCCCAGAGAAGGGGATTCCCCCAAAGAATCCACCCAGTTGTGGATGAATATTTATGTGATAGTCAAGGGTACGCCTCAGTTAACACAATAGATCTGGTAAACCCCCATATGACGCAGTCGAGGAGAAGTGTCAGACATACCATCCCAATGCCCCCAGTCATCGTCAGCGTCGGCGGAGCCGCGACTATAGGGTCCATCAAAGTGCTTCGGGCAGCACATTCAACTAGGTTGTACATGATATAGAAACTAAGAAGAAGGATTAGAGTAGAGGTCAGAAAACACAACCTTCTCATCTGGTGACCTCGGGTCCAACTTCACCATTGATCATGCTAATAGATCAGACAGAGTCGCCTAGACCTTGTCAAGATCAGGAAAACTTCCCCACATACCGATTGAAACCATCAGGTTACCCTCTAGTAGCTACACTGCAGGATTCTACTTGTGAACAATGGGACATTCCCAGCACTAGTCAACTATTGGCTCAACCGGCAGGGACCATCATACCCCATGTCACAGAGCAGTCTCTTGCAAGCAGAAGTTCGTGCCTGGAGCGGAGTATGATGTTCTCAAGCATCTTTCCAGCATCCAAGAGAGGATTTCCATCCTGTAGGACCTTTTCCTATCATCAGATATGCGTGAGGCCCTCGTTGAGGATTTAAGAAGCCACCTCCATTTTGAGACTAATGTAGCAGTTGCAGAATCATTTCATGTCGTAGCGGTCGAGAAATATGAATGTAAGGCCATCAACACACTCTCTGGGGACAAGCCATCATCTCCTTCTCTGGGGAAGAAGGATCTCCCATACAGGGACACATCCACCCACTGTAAATCACTGGGAAATTTAATGGCATAAAGGTTCGATGCAGTCTTGTCGACACTGTCTCCAATATCAACCTTATCCCAACATGGACACACTGTAATATGGGGTTATGCGAGGATGATCTAACTCTTTCTAACCCAAAAATCCATGAATACGATAGGATGGAAGAGACCCTAGTCAACAAGATCCATTTGAAGACCCAGTTCGGTGGCCAAGTTGTCAGCACCGAGTTTATTGTCATCTCCCAGGACACCAAGTACAATGCATTGATGGGAAGTCCATGGATCCATCTTCACACAGCGGTCCCTTCATCATACCATCAATGCCTCAAGTACTAACATAACGGTCGAGTGGGCGTACTCCATGGTGACGCTTCTCCTTTTTCCTCTTTCAAGGCCCGTTATCTGAATGCTGACTATTACAAGAGAAAGAATAAACAAGTTCAGGAAAGTGAATTTGAGCTCGTCGCTTCCATGACTGATCCTTGGGTAGGCCTTAATGATGCCTACATCTTCTCGATCAATCGGTCGGAGGCCACGAACCTCGATATGGGACTATGTTTTGTCATCTCCAAGACACGTGGGAACCATACTCCCATATCCAAGCAACATCGGATGATCACTTCGTATTCTTATACGAATCAGGCCTCAGTGATCCCAGAGCCTCCTACTCCCATAAGTTATCCGGACGTCTACCCCATGGAAATGGAAGTGGGTCATAATTTCTGGTTTTTCCGAGCTGGGATAAACCGACTATAGCTGACGCACCACTATTTCTTTGACATCATCAAGCATGGCCCCTTGGGTCGATGACCAAATGGGATCGGGTCGATAGCAATTTTTCAATGGTTTTGGTAGTACCAGAATCTCCCGATGCTGTAACCACTGCTACTCAGGAAGGTACCAGTATCTCTTCAAGATCTTCCAACCTAGAGTAAGATCCTCCCTCTAGGGATCCCCCATCCATGATTGAAGAAGAGGATATGGAGTATTCTCCCCCCACCTTTGAAGAGGGCATCTCCTCCACAGTCGAAGAATTGGTACAGGTGAACCTCAGTAGCGAGGCAGATCTGAGACCCAAACTGATCAGCGCCTCCATGCCCCCTGAGGAGAGGTAGTAGTACGTAGAATTCCTAAAAAAACACCATGACATGTTTTCCTAGAGTTACGAAGAGATTATAGGACTATATCCTCAGGTATCCATCCACCACCTCAGTCTCCTAGTAAATCATCACGGGTTCAAGAAACCTCCCAGAAAGATGCACCCTTCTAATGGTTCCATGGTTGATGCCAAAGTCGGCAAACTCATCACGGCCAATTTTGTTAATAAGGTCCAATACCACAAATGGATGGACACAACCATACCAGTTAGAAAAAAAATAGACATATCAGAGTATGCATCGACTTCTGGGACCTCAACCGTCATTGTTCGAAGGATGATTTTCCACTTCCTGTGACAGAACACTTGGTTGAGGCCACGACTGGGTTCCAAGATCTTTCTTTCATGGATGGATACTCTGTATAGAATCAGATCTGGATGGCCCCAGAGGACAAGGAGTGTACAACCTTTAGGGAACCACAAGGTACATTCTGTTACCAAGTTATGCCCTTCGGTTTAAAGAATGAAAGTGCCACCTATCAGCAGGCTATGAATCGCATATTTATGAAAATACTCAGGACCTTGGCGGAGTGCTACGTGGACGATCTGTAGGTCAAATCATGCTAGTGCCAGGACAATCTCAAGGATCAGGAGAAAGTGTTCGGCTTCCTCCATTCCCACCACATGAAGATGAACCCATTGAAATGAGCCTTCAGGGTTACCTCTGTGATGTTCCTTGGATTTTTTGTCAGGTATCGGGGCATTGATATCGACCTAGAGAAGATCACGACGATCAGCCAGATGCCTCCCCCGAGCAATATTCAAGAGCTTCGAGGTTTCCAAGGAAACATGGAAAACATAGGCCGATTCATTGAGAATTTGGATGGAAAGTGTAAGGCCTTTTCTTGGCTTATGAAGAAAGGATCCACCTACGAGTGGGACAAGAATTACTAGACCGCATTCAAGGAAATCACGAAGTATATGCTCCAGCCTCCGATAGTGATGCCACCCACTGCTAGAAAGCCACTGCTCCTTTATGTGACAGCCCAGGAACAATCCCTCAGTGTCCTTGTCACCTAAAAGAATAATGAGGGGATGGAGAAAAACCTTTACTACCTAAGCCGTATGCTCCTTGATACGGAGACCAGATACTCCCCCATCGAGAAGATTTGCCTTGCGCTCATATTTTCCATGCATAAATTGTGACATTACCTACAGCACCATGAGGTACAATTGGTGTCCCATTTAGACCCGTTGAAGTATATTCTGAGTCTTCCCATGATGACTGGATGACTAGTGCGGTCAGTGGTAATCCTCTAGCAGTTTGACATCAGGTTCGTGCCTCAGAAGGCTATCAAGGGACAAGCATTGGTAGAATTCCTTTCTATCCATACAACCCCCATTGCATAGTATATGGACCTATATTTTTCTGATGAGGAAATCCTCTCAGTAGATCAGGACATCCCGTGTTGGAAAATGCACTTCAATGACGCCTCCGGAAGCCCCATCGGTAGGAGACTCAATGATCCTAGACTCAAAAGAGTAGGTCTGGGTATCGTCTTTATTACCCATGTGCAAGCCATTCTTCCATACACATTCCTGTTGTGGGAAGGCTTCACTAATAATGAGGTGGAGTATCAATCCCTCATCAATAGCCTTGAGCTAGCCCTCGAGATCTACGTGCCCCATTTTCTTGTGAATGGGGACCCCGAGTTAGTCATCAAAAATATCAATGTGTACTATGTTGTTTGGAAGCCAGAGCTCGTACCATTGTTGGAACATAATATCTTTCTAATAGCCCAATTCTCTTCTCAGCTAGAGGTTACCCATGTCACTCGATCACAGAATGGTAGAGTAGATGCTTTGGCCAGCTTAGCTGCATCACATAAAGAGCCCGAACAGGATGATCTTATCATCCACATGGCACACCAGAGAATCATAGCTCCTGTTACTCTAGATGACGATGCTGACAAATAGGTAAGCCATCCTACTGCTCGTGCCTCCATTCCGGGACCCCTGGTTTCCCCGGACGTTGTTATTAAAATGACTCCCGATTGGAGGATAACCTTGGTTGGATACATCCAACACGGTAATATCCCATCAAATTGTGCTGAGCACGAGTGAATCCGTTGTCGCGCACCATAGTTTTCCTTCCAGAGTGGTATCAGCCCTGAGAATATCCTATAAAAGCGTATATTTGGTGGTATTGTCCTCCACTGCATTCAAGGAGTTGAGATTCCACAGGTTGTGCAAGAGGTTCACGCCAGTTCTTGTGGTGCTCATCAGGCTGGGACGAAACTGTCTCACCAGATCTGGAGATTATGAGATTTTTGGCCCTCCATGTTCCACAACAGCATTGAGTTCACTAAGAGGTGTCATGTGTGCCATGATCATGATAAATTTTTTGCATTGGCCACTGGATCCTCTCCACACTACCAAGTACTCTTGGAACATAGTAGTCTGGGGATTAGATGTCGTAGGACCATACTCACCAGCGACAGATAGCCAATGTTGATTCATCTAGACTACTTCGGATTTCTTTTCATAGTGGGAAGAGGCAGTTCCTCTCATGGAAGTCAAGGCCCATGCCATCGTTGACTTCATGACCTCCAATATCATCTATCTATTTTGAGTCCCTCATGTTTTCTTCACTGATAACAACACCAACTTCCAAGAATTCGAGTTGAAAAAGTTGTACTCCATGTACAACATCCATTCATACCATACCTCCTGATATCATGCGCAAGAAAATAGGAAGATAGAGGTGTTCAATAAGACCATATCTAACATCTTGTAGAAAATGGCTGGTCAGAACAAGAAGTGTTAGTCGGACAATCTCTTCAACTCCCTCTGGGCTTATCGGACGACAACTCGTAATTCCACCTAGGTGATCCCATATTCCATGGTGTACGGAACTGAGGTCGTCCTGCATATCGAGATGTCGTTTCCCTTATTGCGCACAACAATCTATGACCATAAATCACCAGATAGAGTAGCTGAAATCCATTTGTCAGAGCTTGAGGCACTCGACCAGAACATGCTTCGTGCCCTGCATAATCTGGAAAGGCATCAGAACAAGATGATCAGAGCTTTCAACAAGAAAGTTCACCTCCGCTCCTTCTTGTAAGGAAACTTGGTACTAGCCCTCAGACCACCAATGATACCTGGCAGGAAACCACCCAAGTTGGAACCCAAATGGGAAAGACCTTTCATTGTACACAAGGTCTACACCAATGGTTTGTACTCTTTGGTGACTATGTATGGTGACCGTATAACTCCTCCCACCAATTCTGAGTTCCTTAAGGGATACTTTTTTTGAGCCATGAGGTCCGGAATGACCATAAATGTTTTGGTCTTGCACGACCTTAAACTAGACCACGTCCTGCAATACATTAAACTACACCTCGAGAACTATGTACGACTGGATTCCCATCCATGGGATATATAGGAATGATCAGATGCCTCGTCTTGACCCTAGCCCCCAAAATCTCCTTTCCGACTATCCCCTTGGGTATAGTCCTCTCGAAGGATCCTCATTCGGGGTAGTGCCGACCTCCTTGGCCCCATCCATGTCAGAATTGTGACGTTTTCACCATGTAATCTCTCATTCTTCTATTCTCCCACATCCTCACCGCATGATGCTAAAACTGCATGTCCTTCCAGAACTACATGTGGCTTGATTTCCATCCTTATGGGGTATGTAGGACCGCCCAGACATTTTGTCTGTTGGCCAAACCTGAAACTTCAGAATCACCCCTTAGGTCCCTTGACCCTGGGGCACTTTGATCCTTTTTACCCCCTTGGCCATAGTCCTCATTTGGGAGTGTGAGGTGTGATTCGGATTCCAAGTCCTCAACCACGCTAGGTTTGGTAAAAATCACTCCATTTACCTCTTCCTCCTAGGAATTTTTTATCCCCTTGTTCTATACTCATCTTTTCAAATCAGCCACTCTTAAGATGAGACCTTCGATACTATTCATAAATTCACTAACGTTCCCAAGGGTACTCTAGTTTAGCACCTAGAATGTCAGATTCTACCCAGACATTCTTTCACCCATTTTTCAGGATTCTTGTTCCCCTGAATTAGGGCTTCTATCACCTTTCACACCCAAAGGGACCCCTGAATGGTATGGATTCTTGGAACAAGGACTCTCCTTCCATTATGGGCCTACGCCATCAACGGTTTTGAGAAAAAAATTAATATAAGTCCCAAGTTGCGAATTTGGTCAACGGTCGATGCTCGTTTGTTGTTCCCACCATAGGTCACACGATATGGATGCTGTGTTTTGAACACGGTCAACAATCATCCTCTATCGTCATGCGAACCTCATTAATCCAAAAATGTCTGTTACATGACTCAAATCCTTCTCCAAATCATCATTTCCAAGTATAATTTCATAACTCTTGTTACTATTCCTCAGTACGCATCTACACGTTAGGAGGAAAAAGCCGCGATAAGGCAGTCATTCGGGACTCCGCTAATTTCCCACTTTCAATATATTTCACATACTGCAAATACCTTATCAGCCCTTGTTTCCAACACTAATTTTGACTCATTTAGTCTTAGGGATTGGATTAAGGTTCATTCTTACTTGGAATAGTAACACTTTTCCATTGTCCATGTTTTATGACCTTGAACTAGGATCTTTTCATACTACCCCTTTGTAGAACTAAATACAGATTGATTCCCATTCCATGGGATACATAGGACCACTCAAACACCTCATCTGTGGGTCCAGCTCAATTAGGAGATATCGTCTCCTACCCCATATCCTCTAATATTTACTAGCCCCTTGGCCCGAGGCTCCTTTCCTGGGGTTTCACATGGTGTGATGTGGACCATTTCCTCATTCATGTCGGGCATTCATTGTCACGTTATGTGCGTTCCTTCATGTCCAAGCCATATGACTTTAAACTATGCTGCCTAGTCCCACATGACTTTAAACTATGCTGCCTAGTCCCACATGACTTTAAACTATTACGTCATTATCACATGATGTTAAAATGCTTGACCATTCCTATCACGTGCCCTTAAAATATGACACTATCATCCTAGCTACACAACAAAAAATGGCACTACATTATGATGACCTAACTAGAGGGGACATCACGTTGTTTATCAGTCATCCACCGTACCATTTTTCAATTCTAGCATCTAGCTTGATTCCTTTGGTGACACCGGGATCCCTAGGTCCTCGGTTTGTCTCTTCAAAAAAGCACACATCTACCCTAAAGGAAAAACAAGAACTATCAAATTCCGCTTCTTTTGGTGTGAGGGCCAGACCCACATGTCCATTTTATCCCTGACATTGGTACCTCACCGTGCCATCCCTTAGAACTACATATGTATTGATTCCCATCTCCATGGGATACGTAGGAATGCCTGTGCAACTTATCTGAGGCCCAGCCAAATATTTGTTTTCCTTCCCTCGATCTAAAACCTCCCCAAGAAATACATGATGATGTTGAACTCTTCCTCATTCATGTCGGGTTGTACAAATTACATCACTGTGTGTCTCCCGTGTTGCCTACTATACATGGTCCGAGCTCTAAGACCTTAAACTACGACCTCTTTTAGAACTACGTATGGATTGATTCTCATTCTCATGGGGTATATAGGGATTCTTAGACATTTTGTCTCGGGTCCAGCCCCAGGAATCACAAATCTTGTCCTTTCTCATTGTCAGCCCCTTGGACTGATGCCTTGTGGGGAATTATACAGCTACAGCTTTGCCCTAAACAAGTTCGGGATGCCCCGCAGTGGCATTGGTGAGTGACAACTTCCTCACCAAAGAGGTCCTATCTAAAATTAAGGATGATAATTGATTATACTGATATTCCCACCAAATGTGTTTCCACCATGGTGGCATAATTTCAAGAGTTTTGGATTATGTTCAAACAAACCACCACTGCACCATCCGCACTTTGTGTGACCCTTATTCAGACCCTCGTTCTCTCTTATCTAATGGAACCCCCTAACAGTATGGATGCTCTGCTTATGGATTGCCTACTGTCATGGGATAACGTTCTGGAAGATTGATGGATGATATTTTGAGTCAGGCCATGTGTTTCGAACATTGTCAGCAGTCGAACCTCGTTTTTTATCCCCATATCAGGCTAACACAATAGGGATACTTTGATTCATACATGGTCGAAAGTTATCCTTTATTGTAACGCCACCCCCACAGTGTTCCGAATCTAATGTATCATTATTCACATATTACCATTCCCCTTATATTCGGATTGATTCCAATTCCCCTAGAATTACCCCACTCGTGTACTAGAGCACACTGTGAAGGTGATATGTCAATTGTTCATCCTTATTCTCCAATCGGGCCTATCCCATTTCTTTCCAAAAATCCGAATCAGTTATCAAGCCCCTGGATTCCTGAAGCATGGTTTGCGATTTCGTGCTAGAATGGAGTAATAAGGTGGTCACCCCTTGTTTCTCACAACAATCCTAGACCACATGAGCTTAGGGAATGACAACAGGACACTCTATGAATGTCACATGAACACAATGAACCAACAAAAATAAACATAACTTATGCATGTAGTTGGTGTGAAATAATTAAACATGAATTTACATTGAAAATTCAGGTGAGTTATAGCACCCGAGGGTTTACCCCTCCCATGGATGGTTTAACCCCAAAAAAAGAATGTTGAAATTCGGCCACCCTCTAGCTTGCAGCGTCTAGAAGTTTCTATCGCCTGCTCAGCTCCGACTCTTCCTCAGCAGCGACGGGGAATAGATCATCAGTTGTGGCTTAAGACCACTCTACGTTAGCCTGAATGACGGTCAGTTCTTTGGAATATTTCCTCATGCGCTCTTCAGCCTCTGCCAGCAGGGCCATCAGTCGCAATATGAGCTCTGATTTCACGTCAGGATAAGAGGAATGCTCTTTCCCTTGGGCCTGCAATCGTTCAACATCATTTTCGGTCTCATGGAGCCTCTTGATGTTCACTACCTTCCTCCTCTAAAATCCCACATTGAGGCCATGGGAATACTCTTTAATATTTTCCACTATAATACCTCGGATGAGGATGTGAGGGCCATAGGAATCCTCTCCACTAGCACACAGTTCTCATAGTCGCAAGCAAAGTCTATCCATCTCGTCCAACCATAATGCATGGAGGTGTTATTGATTAAACGAGTGATCATATTCTAGGATCGGTTACGTAATATTTTGTTGTCCTCCTCATCAGAGGTCGTCTCATCACATTCCATGCAGTTGACAGACTCATATGTGAGGTACGCCCTCAGGAACATGTCTGTAAGGTCTGCATCTGGCGTTTGATTAGGCGTGGCGAGACTTGGGCGGGTCGGTAGATCCTCATCATCAGATCCCACCTAAATAACCTTAGGAATGGCCCTTCTGACGTTCCAACTGGTAATCGGGAGCACTGTAGTTAGGTTTGGTTGAATATCTACCTCCACGATCATCAACATTCCCCTGGGAAAGGTGCCACCAGAAGTCCTGACCAACCTCACTGCAGCAGACCAGGCCAATTGAAGAATTGTGAACACCAAAAAATGGATGTGAATTTCTGTTAACTTGGTCAGGGAATGGTGGTCATAAATTTTCTAGAGACTTACATGGATCGAATTTCTAGTCCCATTCTTGGGTTGACGTCGTTGGGACCCCAAGACATGGCCCCCTGTATATGGTTGGAAGTTTAGGAGATTCTAGAGGAGCCGTCTTGGGTGTCCTAGCCCTGCCAGACTTGGAAGTTGATACAACCACATGTGTGGATCCCGAAGGTCCCACATCATCACCCAATGAGGGACGAGAATGATGTTTATGTATAAGGTCCTCCTACACAGTGCATTTGTTAATAAAGAGTCTAGAAGGACCAAAGAGCACAACCTGAGGAAGGAGCTTGGAATTTTACCTCTAGGGCCTCTTTGAAATCTTCGAGTTCCGAGGTATGATCACCAACTTCACCCTCCTCCAATGGGATCCCTCTACCAGCCTCGTCCCCTTAGGAGGACATGTCCGATTCGTCCAGTAGAGGGAAGCACTCTCTTAGTTCAGTGGATAACAACTTTGGAGGGGTTGCTCGAATAAGCAGTACCCTCACCTGGTCCGTCATCAGACACGGGGCACCCTGGGAGTGGATAAAGTCTTCAAGCTCTTCCAAGTACTGCTCTGCCACCTCTTGGGACACCGCAAAGCCAGCCCGGATAGGGCCTATCTCTAGAAAGTCCATCCCAAGGAGGATCATGTGTTTCTATAACTTAGTAGGGCCAATGAATTGTCGATTGACTTCCCAGATGTCCCAGGCCTCTGGGAAGACAACATTCTCTGGCCTGTCAATGTGGTGCAGCCGTTTCCCCGGGGCCTGAGTAGATATCCTGCGAAATCCTCTCGGTGGACACCCCTACAGATGACTCTATTCTCCTGGGACCACCGGGTCCGCTGCCACTATTTGATCTTCCCCTGCTACCTCGCCCTAAATCAATGTAGGTCCCGCCACCACGATATCCCCGCCACCGAGAGATGCCCTTGCCTCCTTCCGACCCTAGTCTTGAGATGGGGAAGGCTCACTATCACTAACCTGAACGACTGGCTGCTTCAGCATCTCACTTGGATAAGCCACCTCCCAGCTTATGAAATACTCCTTCACCTTCCCGAAGACAACGGTATGTGGAGGCAGTTTTTTTCACATCTTCTCGTCTTCCCACATGAAGATGAGCCACATCTGTCTTATCACACATGGGTGTTCTTCGTGGCGCACCACCAAATAGACCCACGAGGTCAATCCCTACAGACACTGGAATTTCCTCACATACTGGTTCGACGTATACAGCTCGCAGAGAGGATCACGGTCCACCCTAGCCACCAAGACTCCACCACAAAAGGCTAGGAGGTAGGACTAGTGTTCGTCCGTTCCCCGGCCATAATCAGTGAATAACCCTGTCGGCAGCATAAAAGGATAAAAATTGAACTCTTCCACCTTCCAAAATCGGTTTAATATAAACAGTGTGGTAATATTGGTCGGAAATCCCCCCATGTCATTTAGGATCGATGGGTAGAAGTTCGATCCAGAAGGAGAAATGGGGTTTGGGTACTCAAAAATCCCCCTTATGTGCGCCGCCATCCACCCATACAGAAGGTGGAACGGTCCTCATATCCATTGTGGTCTCATCGCCTTGCTAATGTGCCACAACATTTTATACAATTTGGTGAGCATTGGGATCCCTAAGTTGACCCGCCCTCCTGTCGCCAACGTGGACGTCATGATGAAGGTGCTTGGTCGCACTCACATGTTGATATCCCTCACTGGTAGAATCCAACCACAGATAAGAGCTGCGATAAATTCCGGCAGCCTGACTATTGGCTGCTGCTCAGTGCTGACACTGAATCCCCACATCTTCCACTAGCTATCCTCCAATAGTCACCAGTACAAGTTCTCCTTACTCTAGGTCCCCGTCGGGAAAGTCCGAGGCCTTGCCGAAAACTGCATGTTTTCCAAGAAATTCAAGAACTGTTTGAATTGGGAGGTCCAAGTTGCCTCATACAAACCTACTATCCTCATCTATGCCACAAAATACTCACATTATGCACCTACCCAGTAGGGCCAAACAAAGGTTTCCATGAAATTGTTTCCCTTGAGAAGGTCCCACTCTTTAGACCACCCCTTCCCCAGATTCCTCAAAGCTGCCTTCAATATTTTGTGGTGGAGAGGAGGATACATCTCTGGCTGCAATTCCTTCCTGTCGACATTATTCATGTGGTTGTATAGGTAGTCATTAACAACTTCTGTGAAGTCTTCTTGGGCACAGCTGTCAGCCACCCTGAACCATTGGTAATGGCACGACGTGCTCTTAAACTAGTAAGTTGGTTCATCCCAACTTACATCAGGGATTAAGATGTAGTCCCTCATCCCGAAGTCGTACAAAGACAACCTCTTACACCGTGGGTAGTTCTTCAGGATCTCCAACAGTAGAAACACCAACAAATCATGGTAAGAGTGACTCTAGATAAACTCCCCTAGACCCAGACTGTTCTCTATCTAATCCCTTCGGGCGGCATCCACATGGACCCCCTGGGCAGCATCTTGATGAGCAATACAGTTTTAGAACGTGGATGATTTTCGGGTTGGTTCACGAAGCTCATTCGCAGAGGTCGTTCTCATATCTTGTTCACAAAGACCTACCTACACCTTCAAGCCCATGATCTTGAAGCGTTGTCATGGAGTCAAATTCTAACTGTGTTCCGCGAAGCAAAGACCTGATTCGCGGAGTGCGATTTTGGAGTATGCGGATCATCACGAATTGAGAGCGCAAAAGGACAAATTTTTGGAGAAAGGAAAGGAAAAAAGGAGTGGTCAACTCCCCTATTTATAGGAAACGACCTTCAGATCTTCACGGTGCGTCCAGATCGAATTGAGCTTCACAGCGTGCTCCACCTATGCGTCGCATATCCACCTCGCGAGTCCTCTTCATGATATATCTTCGTGAGCCATCACAAATTCTGGTGATTGACCCTCATTCTTTGAACCTTTATTTCTCCATATCACCAAGTCCGAGGGGGGAATTTTTTGGTGCCAAAATGTGGGAAGATGAAGAAAAAACAGAAAGCATCAACGGGGTTGCCTCACAAAGACCGCTTGGGGAGCCCCTATAGCTCTACACCCACCATGGAGCCAGGAGGTGGGATAGTCTGCGAAATCATTTGACGCTCACGGACCCTCCATGGATCAAGGATGTGGGATGCTCTGCGAATTCATTTGATGTTTGCAAACCCTCAGCGGAGCAAGGAGGAGGGATGCTCTGTGAATGCATTTGATGTTCAGGAACCCGTCGTGGAGAAAGGAGGTGGGATAGTCCGTGAAGGAATTTGAAGTTCGCGAACCCACCACAAAGCCAGGAGGTAGGATTCTCTGCGAATGCCTTTGACGTTCACAAGATCGCCACAGAGCAACCAGAACCCTCTTCACACTGAGGGAACTCTACTTTGCGGTGCCGCTTGCTTATAAATATCGGGCTCCCCCTAAGCCCAACGTACAAACAATTCGACCTTTCAACTTCCTAGCTCCCAAATCATGAAGCACACTTCACTCTGAGAAACATGAGCTATGTGAGGTAATTTTTATCTATGAAGTGCCTCCCATTTTCCATGTTTTAACCCCCCCCCCTCGTTCGAGAGGGATTACCTTCATGAATCCCATGGGCCTTCGGAAAAGAAGGGGATCCCCAAGGGGACCCAGGTCGTCGTGTAGAATTTATGCTTCGCAAAACACCCCTCATGTACACATGATCCACATGCCAAGGTAGGGTCACTGTACTTCGCGAAGCACTTTTCTTCACATCATCCTAATTTGTGAGGCACCCATGATTCGAGAGGTAGTTCTCCTCGAGTCCCTTTCAACTTCATGAAGTACCCCCTACATGCACCTATTCTCTATGCTTAGGCTGGGACACATCACTTCGCGAAGAACACCCCTTCACGAGCACCCTCCATTATATGGAGTACCCGTGCTTCACGAGGCCCCTGCCTATGAGCCCCTCAGCTTTGTAATTTCATTTCCTGTGCGACCCTTCAGGTTTTCACTAAGTAATTTCAATGTCCCTTAGACAATACCTCCTGTTGTGTTGCTTCATCTCATTCTTCTTCACATAGTCATGCTAACAGATATTGCTTCTTCGCATAGCCACGCTAACGTGGACCCCTAAGGGAGTCACCTCACGACACCCCCAGCCACAGCGTTGCATGTCCCTTCGCTTCACCAAGGTGAAGAGAGAACTAGTTATGTAAGTCGTAGGGGTGTGGAGTGAGCCTGCCTCGTCTGAGCTGCAGGACGTTAAACTGCTAAGCGTCATCATCCTCAATACATGACGTTAAACTGTGACCTTGCCCCATGCATCCTATTATGGGTCCTCATCTCGGAAATTCTCTACGCCCACTGGTCTCCACAAGGATGAGATCATCCCTCATAGGGAATAAAATCCTCCTCACCATGGCGGCTTCTGTCCACAGGGAAAGGGCAACCAGCTTGGTGTAATCCCCTAGCCATTCCTGCAGGAGGTAGTATCTCTTCCCCTCCTGTCTTCAGTGCCAAATCCCTCTCACACTGGGATTTGTCACTGTTCTGGGCCTCCCTCCTAGAGTAAGTCCCAGTCTCCATCTCCCTGGGCCTCCATCCTGGAGTGATTCCCAATATTCTTCTCCCTAGGCCTCCTGGAGCCTGAGCCCCATTTCACTTCCCACAGACGCACCTTTCGCGACGTGATCGTCAGGTCTTCACTGTATCTTGTTTCTCACACCGAGAATGAATCACATGAACATAGAGTAAGAATGGGCCATGACATCCATCCTTGGGTAGCCTAGAGTTTAAACTAAATGCCCCATCCCGAACTAAGAGGACTTTGATCCTTGACAAGGAAGTGTACGTAGGAAGCCTCCCTGAGGTTTATGCCCAACAACCATTGTCCCTGACCATCTTCATGTCGGTGCACCAAGCCCCACTCTTGAACTACCTGTTCTTTAATCCTTGACAAGGCATGGTACGTAAGATGTCTTTCTGAGGTTCAATCCCAACAACCATTGGTGCCGACCCCCTTCACTTCGGTACACCAAACACCCATCCTAAACTACAAGGTCATTGATCCTTGCTATGGAATGGTATGTAAGAAGCATCCATGAGGTTCAAGCCCACCACGCATTGGTCATTGCCACCATATTTACATCATTTCACCAAAACCTTGGGCAGCCTAGAGTGTATGCCCCACACACAAACTGAACTACGTTGTCTTTGATCCTTTACGAGGCAAGGTATGTAGGAAGCCTCCCTGAGGTTCAAGCCGAAGAACCACTAGACCCGACCATCTTCATGTTGGTGTGCCAAGCCCCACATCCATATTCTGAACTATAAGATCTTTGATCCCTGTCAATGTAGGGTATGTAGGAATGCTTCTAGAGGTTTAATACCACCACTCATCTGGACCCCAGGTCCTCATTCACATCGGTTCACCCCAGTCCTACATGACATTAAACAGTTTACCTAAATCAACGGAAAGTCATTGTGCCCCATTCAATGGTAATTCGTTGTATCCCAATCATTAGTAAGCTATTAATTCTCCTATTCAGTGACAATCCATTGTAATACCCTTCACTGAGACCCACACATTTGGTCCGTCCTAGTGGCGTCAGACTAACCTAGGCTGCTAACCACGCGTAATCCCCATACACATCATCAGGTTGTTGTCCTATGTGTACACCCCAATTCAAGCTCATCGCCTAACCTTTCCCTCGAGCCTATGTGTCTCGAGAAGGCCATGCCCCAACCCAGAGGTTCAATTTCCTCTAGCTGACAACCATACATCATCCATCTTGATTCTTACCCTGGCCACCACATCCGGATGAGGTCATGTTAACCCACCTAAATCATTGTATCCTCCACGGGTTATGCTCATTTGATCCACTCTAGTCAGTGTTTTGATCAGTCTGATCCATCTCCGCTGGACATTACACATGCGGAATACCCTGTGTTAAACATGAGAAGCTGGGAAAACCTTAGAGACATGCCTAGGACATATCATTCCTTGTACTCTACATGAGATTCTTCAGGCTTCCATGCCCTCCCGAAGCCCTATAGTAAGGGGATGAAATCCAAACATGCCATAATCCAAGCGTCTAGACACGCCAGTGATGTATCATTGTACTACTCCCCCAATCAAATGTTGGTGCCCTTGATGGACCCTTTGGAATTTCCCAACAGAAGTAGTGTAATTAACCTGTGTCTATGAAGATTTGACACTGGGAAGAGTTTCACGAAAAACGTATTAAATCTATAAGGGAGACCCAGAATTGGTGACAAGTTTCAAGAAGGAATCCACAGAAGGGAGAACCGACATCCCATTATCCCATTTCGATCAAGGAGAAAACATCCCATAAAAATGGATGAATGCCACCCACTTTTGGAAAGAGGGAATTCGAGTCAAGAAAAACTGCACCCGTCATCCACAAGTCAGATGAGCGCGTGCCTCGATGAAAGTGTTAGAAACGGCTATTTAACCCATTCATGCTCAAAATAATGTTGATGTTGATGATTCAGAGATTGATCATGAGGTTGTTAATCTGGTATCTAGTACTCTTGATTTGGGTCTTACCTCTATGGAGGATGAGTCAAAAGGCAGTGGAAATTATGTTATTGACAACCATGTTGCTCCTTTAGGTTCTAATGATCCAAGGGCTAAGAATGACATGGGATCCCTAGGAGTTGTTAACATGAAAAATTATACATGCCCCCCTAAGAAACGATGGTGTGACATGGTTGATGAGGAAGAATCATTGGAGGCCAAAAGTGCCCCCTTGCTCTTTGGAGGTGAACGTCTCCTTCATAGAAGGATGAAATCATGAACCAACAGTGGATATAGCTGGGACATCGGCTCACATAATGAAAACCAGAATCCCTTCCAGGATTTCTAATAGATCGAAAAATTATCCAGGAAATAAGAAGGGAAAGAAGAAAAATAATAAAAGTAATTTATATTATAAATTGGTTTCAAAATTCATGTTCTATTTTGGAATTATCAGGGTATCAATAATTCCTCTTTTGTTAATTCTTGGCATAGGCATATTCAGATTGACAAGCCAATGTTAATTGGTATCCCTGAACTAAAAACCCCCTTTTCTTTGGGTTTTAAAGGGCTTAATAAATATGGCTTTCTCTCAATTGCTACTAATGGTTCATCCAAACAGTATATAAGCTTATGGGTTTTTTTCTCATTCCTCCATTGGTATTGTTGACATAATATCCATCATTAAGAAAGTGATTTCTTGCTCTTTGAAGTGAATGTTTGAGAGGATTTTTGTATCGTTTTTATTGTAAAATAAGGTATCAATATCATAGGAATTTGTGGTAGGAACATGACAAGATTAGGGGAATTTCTTCCCCCTAGTTCATTGTAGGTGATTTCAACACTATCCTCTGTTCTAGTGAAAAATGGGTCCTGTTCACTAACCGATTTCTATTAGAGAATTCAAAGGTTGTGTTGATGATAATTATCTGACTGCAGTTAGACTGGTTTGTAAAAAATAAACCTAGTAGATATGATATATCAAACGTATGATTACTAGTAACCTGGATCGGGCCTTTTTGAATAATATAGCCGTGGATAAATGGGATTCTATTTCTAGTACCACTATCACTAAAATTGTATCTGACCAACATCTTATTCTGGTTAGTTTTAAGGGTAAGGAATATCAGATGCCTCTTCCTTTTCGTTTCAACAATGCATTGGCTCCCCAAAGTGATTGTGGAAGTTTGATTAAAAATAATTGTAACAGTATGAATGGCACAAATTCTCTCTTAAAATTGAGTATGAACAAGTGCTCTTTAAAATCATCGAGCATAGAGACTTATAGTGATTTGGAAACAGAAATCGTATTTTCTGAATCCTCTCTCCAAAAACTTCAAGATGAAGCCCTGAAAGTGGAATTCAATATATATTTTCTAAGGAATCTATTCTGACCTATAAATTGAACTCTCTCTTTAAAATTAAAGTGAATATTCTTAAGGAAACCTTCAAAATAAAATGGCTTCAAGAAGGGGACCGAAACAAAAAAAATTTCAACTCTCTCCAAAGAATTAGGAAGGCCTATCATCCCTTCTCCTATCATAAGATTGGATATCAAATTTTAGACAATAAATAAAACATTGTTGATTATATTTTCGATTATTTCACTAAGATGTTCAACGATCCTGCATTGAGGGGATCCTTGATGGATGGTATCATCCCTTATTTGGTGTTTGCTGCTGATAATCTCTTTCTCACTAGTTCCCCTTCAGAATTTGAGATTAAGGATGACATTTTTAGTATTAATTCCTCCATCTCCCCGAGTCCAAATGGTTTCAACAATTTCCTATATCAAAAGTATTGGGACATTATTAATGGTGATTTTTGTAATGTTTTCTCCTTTTTCATCGCCTCGGTGTCTCTTCCTCAAGGTATCAATGCTTATTTTATCTCCTGAATTCTTAATGTTAAAAATTCTAGTGAGATTTACCTTTTTCAGCCCTTTTCCTTGGACAACACTAGTTAATAGATCATAAGTAAGATTATTTCTAATATACTCTCAAGCATTTCATCTAATATTGGTTCTTAGAATCAATTTGGATTTATTAAAGGAAGATGTATTTAGGAATGTATTTTCTCAGTCTCAGAATGTGAGAATATGTTCAGTAAACCTATAAGGGAGGGAATAATTTCTATCTAGATTGACATAAAAAAGGCTTTTGACACACTATATTGGACCTTCCTCAATAAGGTTCTTGGATGTTTTAGTTTCAATGGCATCTGAATTAGTTGGATTTCCACTCTTTTTGGATGTACTCATGTCTCGATTATGTTAAATGGTTCCCTGAATGGGTACCTTGCTTATTGTAGAGGTGTTCGTTAGGGAGATCCTCTCTCAACCCTGATTTTTGCAATCATAGAAGAATATCTTAGTAGAATCATCTCTCACATGGTCTCACGGGGTCAGCTCAATCCAATTCTGGCGTCCAGGTCCCTTATCTCCTTATCTCATCTTTTATATGCAGATGATATTATCATCTTTCTGTAGGGTATAAAAAAGAATATTCATGTCCCGAAGCATGTTATATATCATTATGATGATGTTTTTGGACAATGTATCAGTTGGGATAAATCCTCCATACATTTTGGGAGGGGGTTTTCTACCTCCAAGAAGCATTAGATTAATTCATAGTTAGGAATAAGATAAGGGGTCCTGCCTTTTTATTATCTTTTAGTTCTATTATTTTGGGGGCGATTTAGAGCATCTTTATTTTCAGAAATCATTAAAAGGGATAATGGAAAACTCTCAACCTAGAAAGGGAAGAGTCTATCCTTGGTTGGGAGATTAATCTTGGTGAAGTCAGTTATAGTTTCTAAATTGGTTTACTCGTTCACAGTCATTATATTTCCAAGAGGACATCTCTGGTATCTTAATATCTCTATCAGGAATTTTATTTGGAGTGGTGATATACATGAGAGGAAAATGGTCAAAATTCATCGGATGGATTGCTGTCTCCATCTGCATAATAGTGGAATGGGAATTAAAAATATTTCTCTTTTGAATGATTTCCTTCAAGCCTGCCTTGTCTGGAGGATTCTCCACAGTAATTCTGAGTCAATGGGGTATCTCAATGCTTGTTTTGCTGGTAAATTTAGGTAGGGAAGGAATTGTTACATTGACTCTTCAATATGGTCAGCAATTAAATTTCCTTTTCGGGATATTATTACCTGCTCAAGATGGATTATGAATAGGAACTCGACTCTCAAATTTTGGTTTGATAATTGGACTGGTGCCATTCCCTCTAATAATTTCTGGCTGGATGTCCTGTAATCAAATGAACAGGTCACTATAAAAGGGTTTTTTGATGATCCTCCCCCGTCGATCCTATATGAGATTCATGCTTTGGTCTAACATTATGAATTTATTTGTGGCCTTGATATTCTAAATTGGGAACATGATAGGAATGTAATTCTTACTAGAAAACTATTCTATTATCATTTTACTAAGGGACATCATGCTGACTACAATTGGTTATCTTCTTTAAATAAAAAATTTACCAGGTCATCACATCTTATGCTCTTTTGGAGGCTGTCATACAACAGGTTACCCTTTCATGACGTACATCAAATTTTTTGTATTAATCATTATCCCAGGTGTGCTATGTGTCACCGGAAAATGGCAGATGCAGAATATCGCTTCCTCACATGTGAAATGTCCAAAACCATTTAGACGGTGGTCCTGGAGAATTTTGAGCTGGCTCGTCTTCGATTCTCAGTTCTGAAAGCCCTTCTTCAGTGTTGATCAGTCATCCAGTTATCTCCCCAAGTACATGCTCTAATTTGTGTGGATGTATCTGAAAATTTTCATTCTATTTGGAGGCATCGGATTTCAGTAATTAACTTGGGAAAAGGCTGCATTGTAAAGCCGGTCATAAAGAATATTTTTTCTGCTATAACAGATATGTGCATCACTAGTATGGGGGATTGCAATAATAGTATACATGATTTTATTGTGATTAAAACCCTAGGAGTTCAGGTAAATTTCATACTTGTTTGGGGGATTTCGAAGTGTTTTGGTTTCCTTATCTCCTTAATTGGATAAAGGTGAATACATATGGTATGTCAAAGGGAAATCTGGGCTAGTAGGGTGTGGTGTGGTTTTTTGGACGCATGCCGATTCACTTAATGGATGTTTCTATAGAACTTTTGGAATGACTAGTTCACTCGAGGCGGAGATTCTTGGAATAATTCATGTTGTATCATTTCTAGAATGAATGGTTTGACTAATATATTGTTTAATAGTGACTCTAGCATTCTTGTACAAGCCATCAGAAATGGTGAACTTCATATCTCTTGGAGGCATGCTGTAAAGTGGAAGGAATGCATGAAGTCCCTTTTGATTCCTAATTTCATCATCAATCATGTTTATTGGGAGGTGAATATGGTTGTGAATGTTCTTGATAATATGGGAGTTGGTAAGCCTCTTACCTGGTTAGATTCAATACACATGAACATGCTCCCTCATTATGAGGCAGATTGTAATAAGACCCCACGTTTTTTCCTCTTGTAACTTTCCTTTCTTTCATGAATATTATCCTTATCCTTTTGGTCAACGTACCTTTTAAAAAACCAATCTTGATCAGGTCACCCTAAGCTATCTTGATCTCATAACCAATGTTTGGCATCAACAAAATCATGTCAAGCCCAAACTAATAATTTACCGATTGATTTATATGTTTTGGATCCATCTATTCACTAGTATTAGGATACCACAATATTCATCCCATTATTTATTTTAAATATCTTAGATATCCCTCAAAAGATGACCAAATCCTATGATCAAAATGTATATCCACACATTAGGATAATCCATAGTGTCAATTCACTATAAATGTAAAATGAATTGCAATGAAACACAATCCATCGACCACCGAATGCATTTGATTGATGTGGAAAAATTCTTATTCCAAGAACAAAAATGAAGTCTCACTTGGTATACATGTCAACCATAAACATAATGAGGATTCGTTCCTTGAAGAGTTTGTGGTCTACCTACCACTATAAAGAATTACATTATGTTCTTGAAATCATAACTGATATAGGTTTTTTCATTGATTCCTATGTGATGATCTTCTCATTCCATGCTCACATATATATTCCAAAAAAGACACTATATCAATATATATTATTTAGATATATATTGTTACAATACCTGATCCTTTTTATGATCATCCACATTGAATAACACATTTTTTCACTAACATATCAATGCCACATTTAAAAAGGTAAAACTATCAACCTCCATCCCAACCAAATTTGGTTGTGACACAATAACATGGAATTTGATAAATCATGACCCTTTTTTAAGTAGATGATAACTTACACAACTGAGGGTATTATCTGATCTCATCACCATGGCCTCTATAATAGATAAATGATTACAAAAAAACTCATATGGATCACTCTACCATTTTATAACTTAATGGGAACCAAGTGTGTTATTGTGTACTGCCTTGATATTTTAATTACAAAAAGGGAATACCCATTTAAATTGGTTTATAAGCCCAATGACACCACACATTCTGGGTATGTGATAGAATACACCAAATCGCAAGTCATGGTTACATTTCCCGAAATGACTATTAACCTGTATGATGAATTATAGAATAATACATCCCCTAAATTATGTCAACATGATTAATTAAAAGGCCATCCATGCCCTTGGAATCTTAGTCCCTATCAAAATGAGATTCAATGATTCTTATGTTTAATAAAAATATAAATTTCCCAAATGATCACTTATCTACCCAGGTTTCCGTCCATAATGTATGTGACCCACCCAATCCCAAATGTAATATAAGAAATGTTTCTAATGACTGATACATGGAACAAGAATTTACATAAGCTTCGTTTTCATAAGGGTGCTACCTAAACTAGGCCAATGAATCACATTTTAGAAGTTATTGACTCTAAATATAATGGAATACCTAAAATGTCATTAAGCCATCCAACCAAACCGATAAGTACAACATAATGGAAGAATCCAAATGAGACCCATGGTAAATATTCACATTACATTACATGTAATTCCTTAAGTAATTATAAAACCAACACCCGCATTATAGATCAAATCAATAAAAAAATGATTTGGTTATATGTGTATCCAACATATTGTTATCATAAAAATCAATTCGTAAGTTGCAGTTGGAATCACATTTAATTAAAATTCATAAAATATCGCTTGTGATTTTTACAAACAAATCTAATTTCTATAATGTTTAAATATTTAAATTATATTAATTCATTATTTGTTTTAAATATATTCCATTTATTTAATTAACATTGGGCTTGTTAAATATAATTTCATCATCAAGTTATGTAGGAAAAAACCATTTAGGTTGATCTGAACACTTATTTTAACCAAACCTATTCGATAGATATAAAAAGTATAATGACCACAAAACCAAGGAATGTAGGTATAGAAATTATCATATAAGGAATATAATAAATTAAACATAAATTACATGTCTTGTGAATGAAATATATATCCCTATTTTACAATAATAATGCATGAACATGTCTATTTTATTTCTTATACATCCCATAAAAAAAATTTAATGACAATAAATCACTCATTGTAAAAAGATAATAAAATATAATAATGAATGAAGTGAAATATAATACAATCAATGAAAACATTATTATCCCACAATGAATGGGTTATCTATTCCAATACATGATATATTTTATATTCCTAGTAGATTCTTTGTCTCCTATCCAAAATCCCAAAATTGTAATACAATGGAAAAATTATTGAATACCAATTTTTGATTTCCTGATATTGGTTCTCTCATAAGTAGTAGAACCCAAGAACCACATGGACTAATGTTTTCCACCACATATTCTATAGGTTTCATATTTTAAGTAATTGTGTGATTGTATCATGGAGGGGAGACTATACCCTCTAGATCAAAATGAAATATAGTATAAAAAAGAATAAAATGAATTAAACATGAGGTAGAGAATAGATATCTTCCCAATTTTAAAGTGATAAAAAATACATCCTCTAATGAAAAAAATTATAAATATAAAATGTAGTACCAACTAATAGTTGTTAGTATACAAATTAGGGATAAATAAATAAATTGATTAATAAATAAATTTAACAACTTCTATAGGAAGTTTGAGTGCACCCTTGGTCCACTACTCCAATACAATGTTTTATCCCAAAACTAGTAACTGAAAAGAATAACCAGCTATAATCCTAACCTTTGAAAAAGTGATCTGCTCGGGTACCAAACCACAACATGAATAGTGTATGAGTAAAACATTGTTGGCCACCACAAATAGTGTCAAGTAAGTTTTATTTCACTAGTATCAAACATAAAAGAGTAAAATATATAAATAAGGAAATCAATTTAGTTGACGGGAATAATGGAATGCCCCTTCTTTTTCAATGATTGGACTATCTCTAAATATATGGATAATTTTTTATCTATAAGTCCCATTACTATAATCCTATAAGTGCAAGAAGAAGTATCTTTGAAATTCTATGAATGAAGGTCTTATATTTCCCTAGCATCAGAACCAATATAATATAATGAGTAATCTTATGAATTTTTTATCTTAAAGTTATAAAATCAATCCTGTGGATCAACTACAAGGTAATCATAGGATATGATGGATTTCATTCCATGAATATATTCCAAGGCCCCAACATCATTTTTTGGAGAATTTCGGTGAATTGTAGTGTCCATACTGAGACATTACTGAACGAATGATATTCACTGGATCCAATTGTGGATTAAACCATGGAATTTGAATATATGGATCATGTTTAATGCATTGGGTTTTCACTTTGAATTCAAAACTAGATTTCATGTCTTTCCCTTGGAATTCCTCACTATAATGAATACCAGTCTCTTTATGGTAACATAGCTCAATGTAGATTACAAAATAGAGGAATAAATTTACAAAATAGAGTTCCGAGGTTAAATTAAATTCATTACAATTATATTCAAAACATAAATTATGTATAACCCATTAGAATCCATATACATGTTACATCCATGTAATTCTAAAAACTAAATCCTTGGAAGTTATAGTATATTTCATAATTTCATGTAAAGTAGTCATTTGAGGAATTTAGTAATAATAAACCACATCCTTGGCAGGATCTCCCATGTCTCCCTATAAGTAATAATATTAATTGAAAATTAAATTAGTCTTTTTAATTTTATGACTATAAAAATAGAAATTCCCTTGGGATCTACTATTTACTATTGACATACTGAGAACAATAAATTAGTTCATTAATCCAATACATCAATATGGGGAATCCAAGAGTAAAATTATATATGTAACATACCAAACACACACTATGTGGTGGTTTCATTACTTAAAGAATAAATAAATTGTGTATTTACTATATATCAAGCTGGAAAGAACTTATTAGGTGTTTTTGTTTCATAAAACATATTTTATCATGATTGATAAGACAAAATCATCCTATGGGGTTATTGAAGATGATGATTTCAACCTACAATGATGTGCAGGTGGATTGTACTACATCTTGGTTCAGATTAAGATGAAAAATTAAATGAATTATAAATTTTATGGGAAATGATAAAAAATTATGGACATGAGTCATGAAAATAAATTTTATAAATGAATTGTTTTTGGAAAAATCATACTGGATGCCCATAATATTCTTTAATAGATTCACTCATTCTGTACTAGTCATCAATTTGATCCAATTTTATAGAAAATTAGAAACAAAAAACACCTTTAAAATAAGAAGGACCCCACAGAAAAATGTAATGGGAACTAACCGAAAGATAAGCTAGAAATAGATTCTCTAGTAGTGATAAAAAAAAGATATCATGGTCATATGTTTCACTTTTAGATTCAGGCATAAAATGAAAGAGATATCCCATGGATGATGGGTGTAGTGGGAGGGTTCATGTGGGGGTTCATCTAGGAAAATGATGAAGAAAATAGTGATAGACACTTATAAGGGTGGAGGAAAAAATGGTTTGTTTTACCATAATAATTTGGTTCATGGTTTGGTGTCATAATTAGGAAAACCATTTTCAAACCATGTAGTCTTTCTGTCTAAATCACTCCCCACTTCTCTTGGTAATAGAGAATGATTTACCAAACCAGGAAGATCCATATAAACATTTGAAAAAAAACTATATAGTTTATTAAGGGCCCACATACAACTTCAATAAACTATTCACCTTAACAAAAGAGGCAAGATTTTTGACATGAATAGTTGTCACTAACCATGCAATAATCAGTCACCTGAGGCTATTTTCTCCTAAAACATATATTTCAAAGCGTCATGATCCATAGAATCATATGAGAAACCTTGGATCTTATCAGGCCCAAAAACATATCCACAAAACAACACATTTAGTTGATACATCTCTCAAAATCCTATTTTGATTTAAATTTTAAAAAAAATATCTATTCATGATATTGAAAATTTAAAATTCCTTTAGATTTAATCACTCATACAAACATGAGATATTGAAATTTATTGTGTTCCATTATTATTATTATTATTAAGTCTATGATTTTAAATGATATTTTTATATTATTTAAAAAGGATATAATTATGTTTATAAACTATTCGTTATAATATATTTAAAAAACTTAAACACACTTTATCCAATTATAAGATTGGAATTACAACGAAATCACATAAAACTAAATAAAGCACAATGTGGACTGCTACTCGCTGTTGATGAAGTACATCCATTAAAAGTATATAAATAAATTAGGGAAATAGATAAAAAAGAATAAAATCATCATACAAGGATATATCGTAGATAGTATTCATCCTTGAAGATCTCTAATATCCAAACAAAACCTATAATGAGGATCTACTACATTAAAGTGGAAATCATTATGAAAAATCTATAATTTCAAATAATGATTATTCCTTTTGAAGTGAGACTGAAATAAAGGAATGATTTAATATATATATATATATAATTAAAATATAACAATTATAAAAAATTTCATTATGAATATTATCATTAAAAGTATGGTCAATGTTTATATGTCCAATATGTATTCTAAATTTGTGTATAGTTAAGTAGTAAATTTAAAATAATATAACTCATAATAAAATAATAATATGATTTTAATATTTTATATATGTGTGTGTGTGTTTTATTTATAAATATTATAATACCATTATTAAAATATGATATGGTGTGTGTATAAAATTTCAATATATATTTCTATATCAAATCAATAGTAAAATTAAATGTAAGAATATAAATAATTATTTTCAATGGGGTTTGCTAAATCATAAAAAGGTAACATTTCATTCAAATATCCATTTCATTAAGTGTTTTATATTTTATCCATTTTATAAATAATTAATATATGCTATATTAACAAGAATTATCGTACTTTTAAAAAATAAGTTAATGTGAAATAATATTAAGAACACATAATGTCCAAAAATAACATTTTTCAATTAAATTTTTTTTTCATTATGTTATGTATTTTAATTAAAAAGAAAAATAGAAAACATTTTAATCTAAATAAATAAAGATATCGTTATTTTTTGATTTATATGTTACAAATTATCTTAGGGTGATTTTTTATATTTTTCAAAATTAACATAGTTTTAGGTGCATCATGAAAAAATATAATTTTACTCATACTATATGTTTTTTGATAGTATGATACATGAAATATATGAATGAAATTAAAACAATTATTTTTATAGGACATGTATTTAATAAAATTTTTCTCTATATTTAAAAATACATTTTCATAGAGAAAACACACTCTTAACACTTAAAAACATTTAGGAAATTTATTAACGAAAACTATTTCTCATATGATTCCCTTAAGAAAATTTTCACATTGTTGAATTAGGTTTTATACTTATTTTCATGTTTGTTACATATTATTTTAATTATAATAAACATTTTAATGTCAAAGTAATCAACCAAAATTGATAACTTTATTAAAAACATAAAACATATTCTTAGAAATACAATATTTTTAAAAAAGGATTTTTATGCATTACATCTGCTAACATTACAATTAATATTTTTAAAAAATATAAATTTTACAAGATTAATTTTATTTTTTATTTAAAATTTTTAGGCCAAATTATTTAATATGTTTCATTTTATTTTTTGCCACTGACTATAAATTTATCTGATAAAATTTAATTTCCTCAGAAAAAACCATAAATTATAAAGTATAAATCTAATAGTAAATGGATTTAAAATATTTAATACATGTTTATAAAAGTGTGATTTAAGATTTATAAAACTTTTACCTTAAAAAAATATATTATTTTACATTTGGGATTCCAATTCCATGTGAAACATGTTCTCTATTTTATTAAATAGTTATATGTGGAAAATGTGCTCTTCTATTCAATTATAAAAGGATCTGACTCCTATAAACATATCCACACCACTGAATTACATTATTACAGATCCATAGTCTAACCAAGTATTTCCCCAACCCTCTCTCTATGTCCTGAAATATTTTTTATTTCCAAAATAATAAGCCATGATGCCTCAATTTGGTGAACAAATGAGAATATCCAATGTGAGGGGTAATATTATTCACTGCACCTTCTTGATTTTTTTACTTATACCACCCCTAATATCATATATCCATGATTGTATGATAAAAAAAGTATTAATAATATTTGAGAATGTTTTTATAAAAATGTTATAACTATTTTATACCATTCCAACAAAACATTTCGAATTGTGAGGAAATTATCATGTGTATTTGTGGACTACCACCTAATTGTGATGATGCTTATCTTTCATTTTCCATACCAACTAACATGGTTAGAATAAATAATGTATGTAATGTATCAAAATATTATTTTCTAAACAATTACCATTATCTACTGATAATATTACACAATCCATGAGAGATATTAATAAAAAAAATTATCATAAACTTAACCTTTAAAATGGACATATCAAATTACAATTTCTTATTTTACTCCATTCATAGAAATATTATTTAACATTATAACATATGTTATAATGTATTATTTTTTTTATAAATATATTTTACAAAACCTTATCATTTTTTTCAACATATTTTGATCATTTTTAAAAATTTGAATAAAGAGCATATTATTGTCGGTATAAGCAGAAATGATGTAATAAAATTTGACCTGTGCTAATAAATAAAACCATTAAAAATAAATATATAAGGGTAATGTTCTTAGTAACTTTTTAAGAAAATTATTTAGATCACCCATTATGTTATGTTCATGTTCAGAGAACATTCAAACATGATGTGAGATTTTTTATCTCAATCACCCTTAATTGATGCATTCTTTGATATTATGCCCAATATTTATTTTTATCGAATAAAAAATATTCAAATGATAGATAATATCATTAATTGTTATTCAATGTTTAAAATTCACTTACATTTAGGCTCTTCATTATTTTGTGATAAAATTGGCGTCTTCACTAAAATATAATGGTCTTTCAAAACTCAATTTTCATTCTTGGGTCATAATGTTTCTACATAGGTTCTAGCTTTCCTTTTATATGGTATACCCTACTTATATATTATGATATAAATTTGATAAAGAAATTTTTATTTTCGAGTTCTAATATTTATTAAAAATGAAACAATGTTAAGAATAATACCCATCCCCTTAAACCATTTTTCCCTTATATGTGAATAATCTCCATTCCCACCAACGTTTTCCGTTCCAATTAGAATCCTGATTAATTTTTATCTCATGTGGGATTTATATTTACCACATCATCATTTAAAAATAATTATTTATAACCGTTTTTATGATTTTTTATTTCAAAGAAGTTATTTTCAAACTTAAAAAGGGATTGTATGAACCACCCTCATTACCATTTGGTTACACGTTCTGTTTATTTTCACTATCTTTATTTAATATTATTCACATTATCTTCCACTATTTTTTAAAATATGTCCCATGCATATATTAATATTTAAATATAATTTTCATTGATGAAGTAATACATGTTTTTACTTCTATTCAATATTCCTACTTTTATATAAATCAGATTTAAAGGAACATTCCAATTTCTGGTCTCCAATCAACCATTACCCACCATATAATTGTTTTAAAAAAATAATATATTATAAAAACCCTAATTTTTTTATGAAGAACCCACTTGAATTAGTTATGGTTTTATGGGAAATAAAAATATATTTTCTTCTTTAAAATTTCCTTTACTTATTCCACAATGCACCACCCATGTGGTTCATTTTTATTATTTATTTTCGAAGAGAATTCTATTGAATTTTCTATATTGTAACTCCATGTTCATGACTTATGTCCCTCTTTAAATTTAATAATTTTAAAATGGATTCAATTTATTCTTTTATATGAAATATGTATGATTAAGCCTTTAGTAATTCCTTGAATCACAATTATGAACCCACTTCATTCTCATTGGTAAAATTATGATAATGATTTTTGTATGGTTTATTTTCCACATTTTGAACACATATATATGATTTTCATTTAAGTAAAAAGTGGAACAATAATTAAATAGTTCTCTAATTCATTGTCTATGAATTTATATACAATGATTTTTTATGTAATGGATTATGTAGTGATTACGTTCCACCATAGGATATCACCCATATTATAATGATGGTATTGAGAGTAACTATTGAATTACATTAAAGATAGAAAGTTTTATATTATTTTTACCTGTAAACGATTATATTATACCTTTTACTTATTTCATTTCTCAATTATTATGATAATTTTAATGACTCATACTTTGTAAAAGAGATTTGTTTCATGAGAGAATGTGTTTTATATTATATTACACACAAATACCCATATCTCATTTATAATAAAGTGTGTATAAATGGAAAATTAAAAATTTTGATTCAACCATTATATAATCATTTGTCAAATATGACCATTAATCAATAGGAATATTGGACACTATACTTTTAATAAATATTTTAATGTTATAATTATTGTTCGTAAATATAAATGAAAGAATTTAACTAATGAAAAATAGAGAATAAACGACATAAAAAATTAGATTCGTTCCATATGAATCCCATTTGTCTAAATATTGTTGGGAGGTAGGGTCCCTGGGGTTCACCCATTGACAAGATCAAGCCAATATTTGATATTTGACACTATAAAAAATCACTTATGGGATAAGATCAAGTTAGAGTATATTTCCATTCAGACAATGTAAGTCGAGTCACCCCATGAATCTCTCATCATCACACACATTACCCCTGGGTCATACATGGGTATTTTAAGAGGTTGCATGTCCCCGACATAGTTACATAATGTTTAATTAAATTATATAAATAAAATTTTTATTACATTAATTTTATTTTATGAATAGTTTTTTTTAATGAAATATATGTATAATTGAGAAGAATTTGATAAATAGAATTTTTTATGCACAAATTGTATTTTTATAAAAGATACATATATTTTTATAATAAACTTTGATATTTTGAATAATATTAATTTTAATAAATTAGTTTGTTAAAAATAGTTTTTTAAAACAGAGATGATTATATAATCTAATTATGTCCTAGAGAATTTCGATGCGTAAAACATTGACTATGCATTACATCCAGGAATTTTTTTAATAAATATGGGATTTTATATTTAAAATTCAAAATTACAATATTTAGAAAATTATGATGATAAAATAAACATCATTTTTGAAATCATAATGTCAAAATTAGGTTAGGGTGAATTTATGATAATTTTTTAAAATACATTAAATTTCCTGAATAGTTAAAATACCATTTGAGGATTTCAGTATATTTAATCACTTCATAATTACGTCATTATTAAATAATAATTAATTGACAAAAATAAATGAACTAAAATATGTTATTTTTTTAATATAATTTATTTTACCATATATTAATCAATTTTAAAATTTCAAAGTTACTTTCTGAAATCCAAAATTGAAACATTAACTATAAAAACATTATTTTGGGGAAATATTAATTTTACATTCCCAAAGAAGAAATAAAAACGATAATATATTGTTGTTTCGTAAAAGATAATAAAATATCACTGAAATTTATAAAAACATGGGATCAAAAATGGTCAATAAAATGTTTTTCATTTTCCACAACCAAGATTTGTAGGGCCTATATTTAGAAATTATTAGAGAACTCATACTAGTTTTCTATAAAAACCTGCCCATTTATCCATTTCATTTCACTCCCAATACACCTTACATGAAGTTTTATATGTTTTTGTACCAATTATTCCCTCCAAGTTTTCCTCATGCCCATTGCATTCCATTCCTCTAGTGTAAGGATTATCCCTTCAAGTTAAGGGAATTATCCTTCTTTTCTATTCAATTTGAGAACTTATTTTTTTATATGTAATCTAGATGTTGTTGTTACTATTTTTAATTAATATTTATATCATAAACATAATTAAAAGTTATCTTTTATCAATGGGATACCCATGTACTATCACATTTTATCCTTTTCTAAAAACCAATGTTTATTCCTGTTATACTGCTGAATTTAATCATCAAAATTTCTCTCTACATAAGAAATTATCTTTTATTTTATTTTTACGAATACTCGAATATATATATTTTATAATTTTATTAACCTATATGTAAAATTTAATTAATCTATTTGGTTATTTACAAAAAATAATCCCCATTCCATTATTGTGTGTCAAAATAGATGTTATGATCATGTCTTTAAGGTCTTTTGTACCTTAATATTTTTTATAAGATACTCTTTATTTATTATCCTTGGGTTATTTAAGAAATGTTTGATTATGATATATGTTCCAAACATTAAATAATACTTATGATGGGTTAACCCTAATTAAACCTTATGTCATTGTGTAATGAATTTAATCTCTTAAAATAACATGATTTATTATACCTTGGGGAATAACCTTTGTAATTTTCATTAATGGCATCTTGGTGAAAAACCATAGGGACATTCTTGTGAATTCCAAAATTAAATGTTGTTTCTAAATTTCCATGTTGTGATTCATTATCATTTTAATATTATATTATACAATTTTCATTTCTCATTACATAATGATATTCCTCATGATCTTTTTGATGTTCCTCATAATCACATTTAAACAGCTACCCTTACTAGGCATCATGCTCGCCCCTTTCATTTGATGTATCTCCCCAAGATATGGGATACAATACCTATACATAATATTAACTCTTGAGGACGTATCCTTGTGGATTTATAATAGTTTTAAATTTTTTTATGTTATATGTACATTATTTCTACGAAAAAACATTAAAAGATCCTTTGTTTGTTCAATGAATTTAATATTTAGGTAATAAAGAGGTGAGATTACATAGTATTTATGCAAGGAAGTATTAGTTATTTAGGTAAATTAGGATTTGACCACATCAGAATGAACATTTGGGAAAAGTTTAAATATAGGAGAACATCCAGGTATTTTGGTTAAGTATTAAGTAAGTGGTTTCCAATAATAAAAATTCATGTATGAATACAAATAAGTAGATGTGCCTCTAGGAGAGACATATCTAGGTGTAACACTTAAAAACAATGATTTTAAATAGACTCAATCATGAATTAATATATGATAACAGAACATGTTTCACCACTTTTCTAACACTCCCAGTTGATTTTTTTAGTTAATCAGATGATTTTTATAAACTATTATGAACTATATATAGAATATGTATTCGTTTTTAAAGAATAACATATTTAGGAAGGATGTGTTAATAAATAAAATTTATTAATAATTTTAATATTATTAATAGAAACACATTTGTCACTATGTTTTTATTATTTTATATAATGCATGGAAATAATAGGTAACACCAAAATGATGAGCACGATGGATGAAGAATGGAATTCCCTCCAATGGATGTTGCAATGGAAAACTACTTGGGAAAGATGAATCAACTACATTTAGTTCTGAATACTAACTGGAAACAAATCATGATACCTAGTTCAACTCAAATGGAACAACATTTTGTTGTGTCATTCATGTGTCAATGACCACCTACATTCAATAGATCTACCAACCCATCCATTTTTGAACAATTGATATGATCTATAGAAAATATCATTTTCATACTCCTATATTTAGATAATGATAATGTAACCCTATAAGTACACCTCATAGAATGAGATGTAGATCAATGATGGAAAATAATTTAAAATACAAATACAAGAAGGGAGATTGATTCTATGGAGTTGGAAGTGTTTAATGGAATCTTTTATAATAAAATTTTTCCCCCTTCAATGTTAATGAAAATGGATAAGGAATTACTAAATCTTATGTTTAAGGAACATTAATAATAGGGAATCTAGGGGAAAAAATCTACAATACATTCTCAATGAACTGCTAGCATTGTTGTGGACCCTATGGTAAATATTGATATATTCGTTTGTATTCTATGACCCTATTTGTGGAGGAATCTCGAAAATCGGTACTATAAAATCAATAAAGAGATATTTTAGAGTGCTATGAATGGTGAATTGGATTTTGGAGAAATACAATGATAACATAAGTAAAATTAATAGAAGGGAGATATGGATCTAAAATCAAGTAGGATATTTTAAGCCTAAATAAGAGGAAAGAAAGTGAAACTTCCAACATGTATCAATATGACATCCCTTCTCTTTATTACACTTCATTTCATGATTTATTATAGAAGAATGAACTTAATAAAAACATTATGATTTAGAATACTATGGAATTTTTGTATTAGGTACATTACATAAAAATTTAAAATATGAAAAATAATCATCGTTATTGAAAACTTACTTAACAAGATTGCACATAAAACTACATGGGATAACTTGGGGATGTACATATGAATGGGGTGATCTATAAAACCCACTATAGGAATAAACATATTATAACACGAGTATAGTAATACATTTTATAATATATTCATATAAATGGTACATAAAAAGGGTTATAATCATAATAAAAAATAATAAGTCATTATATAGATTTATAACATAATGGAAACATGGGAAATGTGGCAACAACTTAAAACAAAACCTCATAAACATACGTCAAGGCTAACAACCAATACATAATGATAGAAAAATACCATAAAGTAATCAGGTTTACTCCCTCACCCAAAATGATATATCATGTGGCTAAACATTACCCTGTGAATTGGAGATATATAAAGTTTTGGGTGAACTCTTCACATTAGATTCATTATTTTGCTTATGTGAGCCACATATATCATATATCATAGAATAATAATAATGAAATTTTATCCCAAAATCATGTAGGCTGGATTTAATAAATTGAATTTCTAATTAAATAGTTATAAGTTCATAAATTTTAAGACCATTAATAATGAAATGTGTATGGGTATTTACAACACAATATGTTGGCATGGAAAATCGTGGTGGAATTTCAACAAGATAACAATGTCACTTAAAAATTCATAAAATTGGTTGTTAGGAGAAAGAAAGGGGTCTATCATCATTTGGACATAGAATGAGAATTAGTAGGGGCATGGAAATATATAAACTAGTATTATGAATTTTTAATATATGGCAACATCTAATAAGGAATCCTAAATGAATAAAAGAATCCGAGGACCCCTTAATAATTGAATCATGGTAAGAATTGTACATAATGGTTCATAGGGGGGAATAATGAGAGTGAATAGGGTATCTCACAATTTATAAATAAAATATAATGTACGGAGGAAATTTAATTAAATATCCCAACATTATAAATGGATAATATTAGGCATAACATACAATAGTTTATTTAATATAGATGATTGTGGGAGGTCCTTTACTAAATTTATTCCTGGAAACTGGTGTAAAAAATTTACAAGGGAGAGATTAATGAGAGTGAAATGGATCTATCATAATTTATACATAAAATCTACAGTAAGGGGTTATTGAAAAATATTACCAAACACCAAAAAATTGAAACTAAGAAGCATAAAATAAAAGAGTTGTTTGAATGGAAATGAAAAAAGAGAAATCCCTTACCTTGAGAGTGTGACTCCAAATTAAGTGGAGGGGTTTATTAAGAGCTTGAGTGAACCTTGGAATTGCTATATGGAGGTGAGGTCAGATAACGGACATTCACCAGAGGTTTTTAGTGATTATAAATGGGTTCTTGGTTGGGGATATATAGGAAATGAGCAGGGGTTTCTTTATTATCTCTCAAGTATAGGTTTTGGACTCTATATAAAAACACAAAATGAAAAAACACACCAATTATTTTTAGAAATTTTCTATAAAAGCAAAGTGGTGTTAAATATTTTATAATTTTAAGGGCCAAATATACTAAAATAATACCCTTACAGATTTAAAACTGAGTCATACTCTATAAGGTATAATTTTAAAAAATTTAGACATATTAATGGTATTGGAGGACTTGTAATGGCTTTATAAAAATAATACAATGAACATAAAATAAATTTATTTCAAATTTAAGACACATATTTTTTCCTAGATACCCTTTATATTATTTATTACATCACTTTTGGGCCATTTCAATTTCATAATACACATAGTATATTTACACCATATTTAATTTTTACAAAAAATTCAATTATATTTGAAATTTTTTAATAATTCACCATTGGATAATAGCAAATATATAATTCCAAAAATAATTTTTATTTTATCCAAATAATTTTCTATATGCGTGAATATTATCATTTGAAATAATAATCAATATTTATTGGGAAATGTTGTTTTATTTAAAAATAATATTTTTTGAACCCTTATAAATAAGACATTTAACATCATGAAAATTATAAGATACTTTTTATTTCATAAAATCTATTTATCAATTATATATTATTAATATTTTATTTATTACAATAATCCATAAATTCATCAAAATAAACATCTTAATTGAAATTTAATACTAACTAAAAATTATTTTTTTGTTTTATTATATATAAATACAAATTATATATAAACTAACAACAATAAGAAATATATTTATCAGTTCAAATAAAAAAAATATAAATATCCATACTATTAGGGTGACTTTTTTGTAGTATTTTTAAATTTTTTTTACCCCAATTTGACAAATTTATCTTTTAATATGGTAATAAATTTTTACTACATTTAGTATTTATGTTTTAAAAAAAATATATTGGCCCTATTACCTAAAAAAAATTACAATTATTACAAATATAGAATCCATTTTATTAAAAATAAATTCATATAGGTGGTAGAAGTTAATTTAATATAAAACCTGTAATCATGATGGATAGCGGTTTTCGAAAAACCAAAATTTTTATGGAAAAGATGATTTCAGATTAACCCTATGACCAATAATATTCATTATACTAATTTTAATTAATATATATTTATATATTATATAAGAATTTTATTTAGATAATTTCTATTTAGGGGTTATTTTAATTAACTAAAATCAAGAAGTACTACTCATTTTAATGTAGTTTTTAAAAAAATGTTATTCTAATCCTAAAAGAAAACTTATGCTAAAATCCCTTATAATGATGAATTAAATATAATAAATTTAAAACAATGTACCTAAATAATACTTATATTACCTTTAAAAAATCAATATAATTTTTTTGATTGTATATTACATATTGTATAAAAAATAATGGACAATTTTACATGACATAGTACTTTTCAAATTCCTTAAAAATATATATATTTGGAAAAAAATATAAATTTCACCCTATTTTAATCTTGATATGATGATATAAAAAATGGATCTTATTTTATCATATAAATATTAAAAAATTTCTATAAAATAATTAAATTTCAATTTTAATTATAATAATTTTTTAAGAAAACTTATTTTGAAGAAAAAAATAAATTTCCAAAAGATGATTGATAATTTACTAAAAAATGTTAAATATACTTACGGGATATATATATATATATATATCATAAAGTATAAAATCATACTCATATTCTCAAATATTAATGAAAGGTTCAAATGGACATATTTAAATAATCATTGTTTGTTTGGGTTTAGCGGTGCATATCTCATACATTACCAAACAGAATTTTATCTTATAAAAAACTCAAGGCATTTCATTCTTCCCACATTTATAAATTTCCTCCTAAAAAATTAAACATGACTTCTGTATGAAATTTTTTGACACTTGAAAATGTCTTAATTGAGAATCCATATCATAAAAACGGTTAATAAACCATCCACATAAAAGTAATAAACAGAATTATAATGGTGATTGCATAACTAGGATTCCTAGTAAGAGAATATTAGTGGGATATAAAAACATTATCATGGTATAGAAAATTGGAAAAAGATTACTAATAAATTTTGATAAAAAACATGGTTAATACAAATATAAAATGACTAAAAAACCATAAATTTATGATGGTTGATAATACCATCAATTCAACATATGTGGTATTAAAGGGATAACTTCTGAATTACATATATTTCTTAAAATTATGAATTTGTAGGATTCTGTCAATGTTTTACATTACTTATTTCCTAACATTGACTCTTATGGGTATTCCTGTTACCCACATAATAGTTTATAATGACCATTTGAAATTACCATAGAATATTCACTATAAGTGTCAAAGAAGGTGTACAATAGGGCCTATTAACGAGCACTAGTTCCTAATTGAGTCCACCTCAATACCCTGTTTTAGGGTTTACCCCTAGGTACATTTGTTCCAGAGCAATATTCAGTTGTATTATCTAGAGATTTATTTATTTCATAAATAAACCACATACAATATAGTTATATAATTTTATGTATGTTTTATTGTACTCTGTTTTACCCCTTATAAAATCACTGTAGTCTTCTAACATTAATCCCAAAAATAACTAACCTTATCATTTGATTATACCTACATCTTATCTTCCCTTTATTATATTTTATTTCATTATTTATTACATATGATTACACTTAATAAATCCTAGAATATTGTCAGGTCTAATGTCTTTTGGTAACTATTTACATTACATAACAATTCAAAATATGAAAAACATCATCTTTATTGAAACCTTCCTTCACATGCTCACTCTTAAAATTGAATGGGATAACCTGGGGACATACATAAGAAATGGGTGAGCTATAAATCCCATTAAGGGGAAAATGGAATAAAATGAAGAGAGTATTTCATGTTAATCAATAATAATATTATTGGGAAAAAAATCAGTGAGAATCATAGAAATGAATAATAAGACATGGTATTTCATGACAACCTAGTCGCAATATGAGTCATGGGAGAAAAACATAAAAGAATGAATCATAATCAGATTTCAAGGAAAAATACCAATACATAATTATAGAAAATGTACCATATATGAATCAGGTTTACTCCTAATCCCATCATGACATTCCATGTGACTAAACAATATCTAATGAATTGGAGTGTTATATTATTTTGGTCATAACAATCACATTCATTTCATTCTAATGCTTCAGTTTTCCACATAGATCCTAAAATTTAAAATCATTTATCATTACATATTGTTTCTATGATCAAGAGTGTGGAATTAAAACATTTTACACTAGAATAAAACCCCTTTTTAGTAAAAAGGGAATAGGTATTCACTATAGAATTGTTTGGAATGGAAAATCACGGTGTAATTTTGGTAGCACAATAGTGTCACATAAAAATTAATAAAATGGGTTTATTAGAGATAAAGGGGTCGAAAATCATTTTGAAATAAAATTGAAAGTAATTGGGATATATAAATACATATCCCAACTATAGTATTTGTTAATAGAGGTAATAATATAATAAAGAAACATGAATAATGAAGGTAAGGTGAGGATCCATTACTAAATTTTATCATGATAACTGGTGTACATAAAGGTTCATGGGAGGGGATAATTATATTTAAAAGATTCTATCATCAGTTATAAATAAAATGGATTTTAATTTGGACATGTAGTAACATATACCTCATTAAAAAATGGAAATTGAGAAGCATAATATAAAAGTGGTTCTTGAATAAAAAGGATAGCAAGAGATCCCTTGAACAATTTTGGCATGGTAACTAGTATACATAAAGATTCATTGGTAGGATCAATGAGAGTGAAAGGAATCTCTCATTATTTATAAAAAATATATAAATAAAGGGGGGTTTTATGAAAATATACCCAAAAAATATCTAAACAACGAATAATGACAAAAAAGATGTTGTTTAAAGGAAATGAGAACAGCGAAATCCCTTACCTTGAGAGTGTGATTCCAAATACTTGAAAGGGGATTATTAGAGATTATAGGAACATTGGGAGGACTTTAGTGAGGTTATGCTAGATTAAAGTCATGATATAAGGATTTTGAGTGAAGATAAATGGTAGATTGATAGGGTTTATATAGGAAATGATATTGGATTTCATTAGTAATTCTCAAACACAGTTTTTGGATTGTATATAATAAAATAACCATAAATTAAGAACATTAACATGGTTTTTCCAATTGTTCCTAAAAAATGTGATTGGTTTTCATTCTTTTATTTTCCCAAGGGCCAAACATGTTAAAATAATGAACTTTATAATGTGTAAGTGAGTCTTACTCTTAAATGAAATTGTCATCAACTGACCCATGTACCATGGTAAACTAATAACTGAGCTGGCACTAACATAACCAAAAGTGTGTTCCTGATCCCCATTGGTAGGCAACAACCACCTGGCATCATTCAATAATGACAAGGGGAATTGTTTTTTCAAAAAAGAAAATTGGAATAAATTAAGAAAGAGAGTATACATATCAAAATAGACCATATATAAATTAATGTACCAGAAGTATTATAGAAATTAATGCCCAAAGTAATATAACAAAAGTACCAAAACAGGTATAAATCATAATTCCCTAAGGAAAAAACTCAATAAGTTCAAGGATTAACAGACAGATCCACCTCAAATAGAACCCTTTCCCTTGATCGAACTTGGAATGAGATAATTTAAAAACACATGTAGGCCCAAGTTTGGTGTAAGGCACAACCTTGTAGGATTTCACAAAAGTTTCAATAATAAGATTCAAATATCAATTTAACCAATAAATTGATTTTAATTTTTAAAAGAAGTAACTATGGAATTTTAAAATTCATATGTAACTAAATAATTCTTTACAATTTAAAATATACAGATAAATATTTCAATTAATGCTTCACATTTCAAATAAAGGAAATATATTTCAAAAGAAGTAATTTACAAATAATAAAAGGGTGCATTACATGAAGGGAAAATTTCACAAAATTGATTAAATAAAAAATTTATAAAAATTAATTTATATAAATTCAAAATTCATGTGAAGTGGTTACAAAATATTCATATATACATTTGAAATACAAACAAGAGAGTAACACAGTCATATGCCAAATAGGTACAATATTTTGAAGATATAGGGACATAACACTATGAATATGGAAAATTATGTACATATGTCCCCTGATCCAAGAGAAATAGAACTAATCTCCAACTTTTATGGAATTAGATGAGCTAATATGATGTTTTAGAATGTTTTAAATCATAAAATTTCACCCAAAATATCTCACTAACTACCTCAGTATTTCATATGATCTAATAAAAACAATGAAGTGAAACATAATTCAACACTACATAAAATATAATTAAATCCCATTCTCCATTTCAATATGCCAATTTTACTTTTGAAACCCATAATGGGTTTTAGATAAAAATCATTCCTTTTTAACGATGAAACCAATAGGTTTCCATAGAAACCATTTTCAAGACATTTTTAACAAAAAATGATTTGAAATGAATTCACCATTCTTTTTCACAATCCATTCTTACAATTAAATTCAGTAATTTATTTTTTATGAAATTACATCAATTTTGTTAAAAACCCCTAAATCACTGGAATTGACATTTTTTTATAAATTTTCCAATAAATAGGTCTCTAAACTTAATTTAATAAATTTAATTGATTCTATTCCCATAAAAACCCAATATTTAAATTAAACAATTTAAATGTCACCGATTTCTAACTCCATCCAAAAATCCATTTTTATAAAAAACCTTAATTCACCAAAATTTGGATTTTCCAACAACCGATTGAAAGACAAATAATCAAATCCCAAAAATTCATTTAAATTCAAAAAATTGAAAATTAAACAATATTTGTTTGGTTAATATAAATTGGTCATTTTAACGGAACCGCCTTCCTCATAGTCGCTAGATCTTGATGTATAAAACCCTAATCAGGATTTTCTAACAGAGAACAACAACAATGATATATGATTAAATGAGGATTAAAACCTAGGTTTATAACCCAAAAGAAGTGGGTATTAAATCCATAAATAACCAAAAGGATCTATGAAACCCTATGGAGAAAGTGAGTGATCATGTGAGATTAGGAATGAGACGAGGAAAGTAACTGAGAGGAGATAAGAGGGAATTACTAAAGATTCGAATCACTTTCATGAAAGATCTTAGAGTTTATGAATCATCCTTCGGAGATATAAGGATGGTAAAATGATTTTTTTGAATTATCAATATCTACGACCTACAAATAGGTTTCAGGTAATTTTCATAAAAATTAAAAAATCAAAAAATCTATTTCATAAGGTTTCCAAGGGAACAACACATGGTTTTGACTAACCATGAATAGGTTGTGTTCCCTTAATAATGGAATTTAAGGTGTCTCTTGATGGGTTTCATGGTTTAACAAACCATGACCAGGCCATGTAGAAATATTTGTCCAAAAATATTCCATTTCTCAATAACATGGCACATGGTTCGTCAAAATGTATGCATGTTGAGTGATAACATTGCACTAGCCCAAAATCTTCATGATTCTTAAATTTTAATCCTATAATAAATCCAAATAACACCCATCCAAATAAAAAACGGGGTTTAGGAATACCCTAAAATGGATGTGGTATGTTGTAGCCTTCCCACTATAGAAACATTCTTTCCCCAGAAATCCTATAAAGAAGCCTCCTCACCAAAAAATGAGGGCACTACTCTCCCATCAATGCCTCCCTGTCCCACATCTCCTAAAAATTAGAACCATAATTCCATAGCACATGAACCAAAGGTATTTTCCTCCCATGAAGTACCTTGGTCTCAGAATCAACTTTCATGGCAGGTCATTCAGTTTGCGATCAATCAGTTTCAACATCAACATCACGCCAACTTAGGACGTGATTTAAATAAGATAAATAACATCATAGCTAAGATACATGGAATATATTATATATTGATTCTAGATTTAGTGGATTAAATAAATGATCTAATGATTTGGATACCATCTCAACAACCTCGATATGTCCAACAAAACAAGGAGAAAACCTTTCTTTCCTCCTAAGACATCAATGACCAAACTGGGGTGAAACATTCAAGAATGACCACTCACCAACTAGACACTCCACTGTTCAATGACGAAGATCAATATAATAATTATTTTTCATTTTCATTATCAAAACCCTCTTACAAAACAACTGAATCTTTACTATTATCTCTTAGACCAAACCTGGTCTAACTAAGGATCATTCACCAATCTCCGGCCAACACAACATAGATTTATAGGGAAAGATATACAAGGCCTCAAAAGGATCCATTCTAAATAGAGAATAATAACTATTGTTATATTAATAATCATCTATCCCCAAAATATCATACCATGATCCACTAATGATGACAACACATGCATGAAGCATATTCTGAAGAATTTGTATAGCTCTTTCTATCTGCATATCCAACTGCAGAAGGTATACCATCCTCAAAAGGAAATGAGATCCTAGTTCCTCTTGAAGGCCTCTCTAAAATTGAGAAGTAAACTATGTATCCCTACCAGAGACTATAACTGATGGAACTCAATGAAAACAAAAAATCTCTTTCACAAAGAGATTTCACAACTCCTCAACATTGGAAGTATCATGAATTGGTATAATGTCAGCTGATTTCCCCTGCCTAACAAACAAAAAACATATCGAATTATGAATTCTTTTTGTATGTGGAAACATAACCACTATGTTTAAAGAGATCTCATCCCACTTCCATGTAGGGATTGTATGTAGCTAAATAAAACTTGAAGTTTTCTAGTAATCGTCCTTAACCTAAAGACTTGTATAGAAATGAGAGTGAAACTCAAAAATTCCACATCTCATACCTAGAAACTGTAACTACCACTCAATATCATAGAACAATATTATGGTTCCTAGGTGCACAACCCATTAAGAATTGTTACAATACACCAACACATCATTCTTTACTTCTAACAGCACAACCAAATGATTATTGTAATAAAGAATATCATATTTGGAGAATGACGGTAGGGAAATTGTCTCCGCACCGTAAAGAGAGTATCTAATGTTGTGGAATTTATCATCAAGTTGTTGGTAACAATGAATCATGTTGAGAATAGTTTTTGTAAACTGAAAGCTGGCTAAAGAAACTTTATCCCCTTTTAGATGAACTTTAATGTACAATTGTGAAAAGCGAGCCATATAATTACACACTCATATATATTCTTTCACTACCATCATCAGAAGTTTTCTACTCAAATAATCTATATCTACATTCCTTTTCCCTGGGATATAGGTGATTTCATTGTCAAAATATTTTAATAATTCCAACCAACCCCTCTATAAGATATTCAAATCTTTTTGAGATAAGATATAATTAAATATCATGTGGTCTGAAAACACGATAAACCTTTCTCCATAATTGTAATACCACCAAATCATAAGTGTTTTTATCATAGCTGTAATTTCAAGGTAATGGGTTGGATAATTCCTATCATAAGTCATAATATGGAGAGATCTATAGCCAAAATCTTGACTAAATTACATAAGAACACAACCCAAACATGAAGGTGATGCATCATAGAAGACCAAATAGCCCTACCCATCCTCTAGAAGAGTCAACACCAACGTAGTAGTCAAAATAAATTTCAGAAAAACATATGATCTCTTCAATTTGTAATTCCAATAAAACATTACTCCCTTCCTATTGAGAGAATTTATCTGAGAATCCATCATTGAGAAGACTTTCATGAACCAAAAACAGTATCCGACTATGCCCAAGATGCTTTGAATCTTAGAGATATTCCATGGTTATTCCCATTTCATAATAGCTTTCACCTTATCAATTTCAACAATAATACCATGTTAAAACACCAATTTTCCCAATTATTTCACTTCCCTAATCTATATATCACACTTAAATTAATTTTCATAGTGTTGGTGATTTTTCATCACATTCAGAACTATTATTAGATGATGTACATGAACCTCCTAAGGCGTAAAGTAAACTGGGTTTCTGTCTACAAATATTATCATGAATGTGTTGAGATACTTGTCAAATATCATGTTCATTAATTCTAGGAAATATACATGAGGATTAGTTAGACAAAACGGCCTAACAATGTAATCATAATGGGTATACCTACTCTGAAAGGATGTTTTATGATTCTTAATTATTTTAACCAAATTTAATGGTAACCAAAGAAATTATGAATCAACTAGATCTAATTTTCCATATCAATTGATCAGACATAACATCCAAATGTGGCCAAAGATATATGTTATTTACTGTCACACAATTGAGCATTCAGTAATCAACCCAAAGATGAAGTGAACCATTGGTTTTATTAGAAACGAGAAATGGTCATGACCAAGGCGACACACTTAGGTGTAAAATGATTTTCTCTATAATATCATCCAACTAGGACTACATATCATTCATTTCATCTGGTTCTGTCTGGTAAGAAAGAATAAAAATTTCTTGAGTACTAGGCCCCCATCCAATGTAAAACATGACCTCTATTACTATTGAAAACCAGAGAAGTTGGAGAAAAACATATTGAGAAACTCAATGAAAATAGGAGGTAGATCACCATCTAATGATTCCCACTCTCTATCAAAGGAAAACAACAAGATTATTGTCTCCAACACTGGATAAGAAAGAATGTATCTACATGTCCTTGGGTCACATTCTCTATGAATGTCACATCACACACCACTGGGTGTGGTAAAGGATACCCGTCAAAGATGAGAATCAGTCAAGGCTTGATTGGAAATGAGCCAATCCATCCTGAATATGACATCAAAAGTTTTCATATCGATAACCATAAAACTCCATGAAAGATCATCATCTGATAGAGAAAGTACACAATATGGACTATGGAGACCCTACTCACTTTTTGTAACAAGGTGTGTAGTAATCCCCATTAAATAAGATAAATGCTCCACAAGAAGGTTTAACAGATTAACAATATGGGTGGAAATAAATGAAATATATGAAATACTATTAAATAAATATTTCACTAATGAAAAAGATATAATAATCATACCCATCATTGTTACTAGACCTATATCTCTTTCCTCTGGAGAATCTTCCACTACATAAAGAATATTTTATCTATATTCCAATTATTGTAACTCTATTGCATGAAAATCATTAGATTTACCCAATGTTTTATGTGGAACTGATGATTTTATTCCACCATGTGGAGTAGAATAAATATGGTAGAATCACTACCAGTACACTATACTTCTATAGGATCCATAGTTTATGGGTGCCTCAATGCATACCCTCTTCAAATTTCCAACATTTCGATATTATTATCAAACCAAAAGAACTCATTCATGAACTGTAAGAGGTATATAATTACCCTTCAATGAAGAAAATACATGAGAACCATCATCCTTCCATTTCCCCTGAAAGAACACATGCTAGTACTAGGATAAAAAGAAGATTCTGATAACATAGAACTTCCAACTGGGTCCATCTAGACCATCAATCATCTATCCATTACATCATTATAAGAAGGAAGCTTTGGCATAAAAACCATTGAATGAATATCTAGTCAAATCCCCAACTAAAACCTTCAACCCTTAATCCACTAACTCAATACTATTTTAGGTGCGAGGTTTAAATGCTACCAAAATGGTTTTTATACTATATGGTGGTTATATCATCCTACTTTAGTTTCATTAATTTAGTGTAATTAGGTAAAAATATAGATTCTGGATAGAATTAGTCAGTGAAAGGATCCTTAAAGTCTTTCCAATCTAGTCCCCTATGGTTCTTCATCATCACCATTTTGTCTCACCATCTCATACATGGATCTTCCACCATATTTGTGGAACACTTCACATTAATTCCATCTGGAGTGTTCAAACACTCAAAAAATTCTCTATTCATTTTAAACACTCCTCGACCTCTTAAGAGTCATTTGAGCCATTGAACAGTTCTACTCTCTAGGAAAGGAAGTCTTCAGACCAAATCTTGAGAATGAATATCTAAGGTTCCACAACAAGAGTAGAAACAAGAACTAGAGTTGGAACATTTCCCAGAGTTTGGACGTTGTGTTCAATCACCTCTAGGAGAATCAGGTCCGCAAAATTATTTTCTTTTTTGTGGTTCAGCAGTATCTTCCTCTTGGACATGATTCACACATCTTCTCATGGGAAAGACGCATCAAAACATCCATAGACCACAAAGAAGAAAAAAGGATACACTCAAATAGATAATTATGGGAAATTAATTACAATAGTTAGTAGGAAAATATTTGGATTTAAATATATCCAAATCAAAATAGGTAAATGAAAAGAACAAATTCATTAGACATATTTCTGTAACCAGCCTTGAGACCTAAGGTTTAATGTGTTGAGAGTCGTTCAAGAACTCAATCGTAACTACCTCCTATGTCTAGGAAATATTTCACAATACATACTTATATCTATATAATAAACTCAACCTCCTCTTATGCCACTTTATCATAATCCAGCAGGTGCTGGTTCATCACTAAAATGTGTTTATTTAATTTAAATATAATAATGTTTTTGTAGGATTCATAAATGCTTTAAAAAATTAATAACATAATAATAAAACCACATTATTTTAAATGGAAAACATTTATTTGGATGTTTAAACCATTTATATTATTTATTACATTAATTTTGGGTCATTATGATTTCACAATACACACCATGTATTTTTATCATATTTAATTTTTTCTAATAAATTCCATTATCTATGTAAATTTTTTAAAAAATAACTCTTGAATACCTCCATTGATATGATTCCGACAATAATATTTTTTTATCAAAATTAATTTTTTAATATTTGATTTTTTACATTTGATATAATAATAATCATTTATTGAAAAATACTATGTTTTTTACAATAACACTGTCCTTACCCTTGTAAAAATTAAATTTTAATTCATAAAACAATTATGATCATTTATATTTGTTAAATATTGTTTACTAATAATATTTCATTAAAATATTATTTATTTTAAAATTTTATTAATTCATCAAATTACATGTCTTAATTAAAATTAAACACTAATTTATAAGAAAAAAATTATTTAATTGTATAAAAATAAATTCCATTTATAATATAAAAATAGTAATAAAATATTATATTAATTTCAAGAAATTTGAAACATAAATATTAATACTATTATTGTTAATTTTTATTTAGTATTTCTTAAATTATTTTAACCCTTAATTAACAAATTTTCATTTTACAGGGGAAAACATAAATACTATAGTTACAATTAATATTGTTTAAAAAGTAAGTTGGAATTATTAAATATTTTTAATTATGTTGATTCTAAATATGGAATCCATTTTATTTAAAATTAATTCATAGTGGTCAAAAAATTTAATTTCATATAACACCCACAAGCCTAATGGATAGCGGTTTTATGAAAAAATACATTTTTAAGGAATAAATGATTTTTCATTTTCTATATAACATGTAATCTTCTTTATATTAATTCTATTAATAATAACTGATATATAATATAAAAATTTCATTTAGATCATTTCTCAGTATTTTTTATTTAAAATAATTAAACTGTAGAAACATTATGAATTTTAAAATAGTTTTCAAAAAATGTATTCTGAATCCTACAAAAAAACCTTTAACTAAAATTTGTTATAATATTGATTTCAATTAATTTAACTAAAACTAAATAAATAATAAATATGATTAATTTAATTAAAATTTAAAAAATATTGGTGATTTTATATTACTTATTTTATCCAAAACAATTATTATTATACTTTAGATTGTATTTATCACTATTCACTGAAATATAATTATCATAGAATAATACTAAAATTCCACCCTATATTAATCATTAAATAATTATTTTTAAAAGGGATCACCTTTTATAATATATACTTTAATAATATTCTAGAAAATAAATATACTATTTTTTCATAAAAAGAAATAAAAATTATTTTTAAGAAAACTTATTTTGAAGAAAAAAATACATTACTAAAAATTGTTTGATTATTAAATAATAATTTATAAATATAGTTAGTAAATATATTTATCCGATAAATTATCTAATCCTACTAATATATACAAATTTAATTAAAGTTTACAATTTTCACTCATAAATAATAATTGTTTTCTTGGGTTCAATGTTTTGTATCGCATATGATATCAAATAAAGTTTTATATTTTTAAAAACACTACGTATAAATAGAATATTTGGATGACTAATTAGAGGAACTATGTTACTTTTATAATAACATGTTAAAAGTGTGAGAGAGATAATATAAAAGGTTCTTGTCATCCAACAAAATATAAATGTTGCTAAGAGTCAGCAGAATAGTTGAGCTGATAACCATCGAAGGGGCTGGGAGTCTGATGTTTCTCATAATGTTTTCCTTATAATATCACATTGGAAGAGGGTAATTGTATTTTGTATGAAATGAAATATTCAAACTACATACATTTTCCCTTATTAAATCATGGATCGCATAGGTTAAGTGGTCTATTTCTTTTCAATTCGAACAAATCCATCTTGATTTTCCTAATATATTCCATATATATCTCTAGAGGAAGTACATACTAGACCCCTCACATATACTGATTTTGGAGATCGAACAAGTAAAACATGATATCTCTAGGAGAAGCATCCAGTGAAGATCATTGACCATAGATACAAGGTTCTAAGAAAAAAGACTAACCACCTCATCAAAGAGTTTTAGAGGAATAATAAATATGAAAAAGCAACATGGGAACTAGAAGAAACAGTGAGACATAAATTCCCACATATTTTCTCATATGAGTGAACGAGATTAAATTTCAGGGATAAAATTTATTTATAGTTGAACAATTTGACATCCTATACATTTTAAATGATATTTCTTTCCTAAAAATTGTGTGTTATATTAGATTATAAACCAAAAAAAAACAAATCTCTTTAAAAATTATGTGAGTATAATTAAAAATTTAACTATCAGGATTTAAATATTACATGACCATTTATTGACATGATAGATTAAATCCTTATTCATAGTAATAATATTAATGTTATAATTTGTGTTTATATGTAGAAATGTAAAAGCATAATTAATTCAAAAATGAGAAGAGATTACCAAAACTAGTAGAGATATTATTTATAAATCATATTTTATTGAATATGGGAGAGAAGTAGTGTTACTATGGTTCTCTTGTGGCTAAGGCTAATTGGAGATACAACAAGTGAAGCTATAATGAAATTATCTATGGGAGAAGTCCAATATAGTAGAAATTATCACTTGGTTAATGTTACCTAAGCCTCTGCACGAATATATCTCCATGTCACAACTTACCCCTAAGATGTATGTGGGTGTTAAAAGGTGGTATGTCTCATATAATTAGTTAAATATTGTTTAATTCCTTTGTATAATTTTTTTATTCTATCAATTCCATTCTCAAAATAGTTTTTTTAATAACATATATTTTTAACTAAGACGGATTGGATAAAATGAATTTCTCATACGCAAATTTATATTTTCAAAAAATATACCAATAATGTATAATAAACTCAAGTATTTTGAATTATAATAATTTTAATTAAATATTATTTTAAATATATTTTTTTAAAAATATAAATGATTAGATAATTATTTTATGTCCTAGTTAATATTTAATTGTCAAGATATTTAACTATGCAATAGAACACTCTATTTGTTTATTATAAAAGGATGTTTGATATTTAAAAATTTAAGTTTATATTTTTGGATAATTATTCTGATGAAATAAAAATCATTCCTGAAATCATCATGTCTAAATTAGGTAACAGTAAATTTATAAAAAATTTCTAAAATATATTATTTTGTCATTAATAGTAAAACTACAGTTTGTTATTTTCGATATGTTTAATGAATTAATAATTATGTAATTATCATTTAATAATTAAATAACCAAAATCCATGAAATAAAATATGTTATTTTATTAATATCAACTATTTTCATATATTTTAATCAATTTTCAAAGCTATTAGTTACTTTAAAATGTCTAAAATGGAATCCTTAATTTAAATATTTTTACAGAAACTATAATTTTCCATCCCAAAAAAAGAAATAAAAAATGATGCTCAGTTTTTGTGGGATAAAATAGAATAAATGATGACAAAAATTTCCACAATAATGGGAAAATTCATGTGAAATCCATTAGTTTTTCATTTTCCACAACATAGTTCTAGAGCGCCTATATTTTGATAATATTAATGAAATCAACCACTTTTCATATAAAACCCACCCATTTCTCTACTCACATTCACTCAAAATCCACCCTTAATTAAGTTATGGTATTTTCCCCTCCCATGTATTTCCCCCCAATGTTTTTTAAATAGCCCAAGTTTTTAGTCCTCATGTTTTAGGAGTCACACTTCAAGATAAGGGAATTATTCTTCTCTTCTCTTCAAATCAAAAAAATTCTTTTTGTATTTGTATTCTAGATAATATATTTATTCCCTTTTGTTAAAATTTTTATCATAAGAATACATCCCAATTATGTTTTATTAATGGGAGACCCATTTACCCTCTCATTTTATCATTTTCTAAAAACAAAATTTTATACCCATTATGATACTAAATTTTCTCTTCAAAATTTCTCTCTCAGCTTATGAAATTTTATTCTATTTTTATAGTTTGGATACCAAATCCTCTTCCTATTGTTAGGGTACTAACCTAGATATAAAAATTATTTATTTTATTCTAAAATTTACAAATAGGAATCCCAAATTCCCACTTTTTTAGGTTGGAAATGATGTTATGATCATGAATTTAAGCTCTTTTGTACGTCAATGTTTTTTATAAGATACTCATTATTTATTCACAATAAATTATTTATGAAATGTTTTATTATGATCTATATAGATAAAATTAATTATTAAGTATGAATGGTGTCACATAATAGATCAAAAATACATTGGGAAAATATTCTAATCTCTATAGATGACATATTTTCCAATACCTTGGTGAATTACCTTAGCAATTTTCCTTTATGATACCATGGTGACAATCCTTGGTGATATGATTATGAATGTATCATTTATAAATTTTAGCCACATTTCCTTATTATTATTCATTTATTTTTTATTATTATATGAATTATTATCCATTACTCATTCAAAAATAATTTTCATTATGTGCATATTTATATTCCTCATGATCACAAGTAAACTATTTCTTTTACTATGCCTCATGCTCACCCATTCCCTTTGATAAATGTCCCGTGATAAAAGATGTAGTAAATTTACATAAAATGAATGAGGATTTATTCAACAGGTTTTCGATGAACTTTTTATGTATTCAAATTTTATGTACTTTATTTCCATGAAAATAAACATTAAAATATCCACTATAAATATACCATGTAATGAAGAGTTATTTTATAAAAAGGATAGATGCCAAAATTATCCTCTATATGGTATAATATTATGCCTATTAACCCTCATTTTATGCTTCATTTCAATGTTTACTCACTTACTGTGATTTATAGCTCACACTTTTCCTTTTTTATTTTTCCAATGGTATTCGATAAAGTATTAGAAGATTTATGGATTTAGGAGAACTATATATAAATTTTAATAAATATGTTGTTTTTATGTTTATGATAATGTATTTATGAGCCTAATAATCTGAAGACAATATCGATATTGATATACGGATTCTATTTATTATAAAATTATATTATGAATTATGAAATAATTCATGTGTAATGGTTGGATATCTATATGTGGTATGAAAGGAACACATAGATATTCTTGGAGATTATGATGGTGGAACCATAGTGAAAACCCTTGGGAGAAGTTCAATGTATAGTAAAACTTTTAGGATAATAAACTAAGATTTTTATAATGTAAATATTGTGTTACTTTCCTTACTATTAAATCCTTGTCTAGATCCTAGAATGTGATTTATAGCTATAGTATAATTATACATTGGTATAATAACATTGAAGTGGGTGTGTGGGTATTAACTAAATCGTGAAATGGTGTACGATAAAGCGGCCTAATTTCACATCGAGATAGACAATACAAGGGGATATGATTTGGTTGATCATATACACACTAAAAAATTCTATTAATAATTTATTTCCCAATAACATAGAGGGAATAGGTTTAGATGTATAAGATAAAACAACTTAATGTAATCATTTATAATCTTATATTAATATAGGTTGAACTAAAGGAATTACATGATAACATGATGATGTAAAGGGGAAAGGGTTTTATGGTTGAACAAATTTTGTGTTATTGATTATGATAATTCCCCTACTATGTTAAACATTTGTCACTCTTGTTAATCCTTTTAGTTTTAGTGATGGTTACAACAAGAAGGAACAGGGTACACCCTGGGATTGAGGGACAATGCGATTATCACCATAATGATAAACCTAATAAAATGGGATATATACTAATAAATATGGTGATTATGAAAAACCAACAGTCCCAAACCTGATTAACAATGTAACCATAATCAAAATTTTAATTACTACTAAATGTAGAAGGTTAATGTCACATGAAATTACATGTGAATAATATAATAAAAGGAATATTACTCAATTTCCTTCCAATAAAAATTATTAAAAGGGGCACTAATGAAATTCCCACAAGGGGAATGAAAAATAAATATATTGTGCAATATGCGCTCATCAAGCATCAAATTTTCATATGAATATGAAGAGTTTTGTAATCATGAAGGTAGTTAAAATCATGTATCTAAAATAACTACTAAGAGTTTGATTCCAAAAGTCAAAAACATGGGTATTACCCAATTCAATATCATAAATTAATGGATTATAAGATTAATTGGTGTGAATAACCACCAATACCAAGTAAATAAGGTGTATCACATTTAATTACTACCAATGAGGTTGATTTTGATAAAAAATAATTTACATCCGAATTTTGAAACTTGGATCTTTATTTTTTCCACTATAAGATGTCAATATGTTTTTCTATGTCTAGCTCTGTATTTTTTATTTATCAAAAAACATTATTTGTATTATGTTTACATTTAAAAATTTATATTTATGGGAATATTAATATTAGTATATTTATCTTCAATGGATTTTACATGATTCAATTAATGGATTAAATATTTAAATAAAGACTTTAATTTCACTAATCATGTTTAGATTTTCCAAAATAAACACATTACTGAAAAATGGATAGGCGTAGATAAGAAAACAAGCATCTTCTATGGAATCATATTAATTTCAATTCAAAAATAGACAATAGTAAAGGATTGTATTTCTCTTCAACCATCAATTCACTACAACCATGTCTAGGTCATGATTTCTTTGGACAAGTTGAATGCAACATCCTAATGGGGTATATAGAATATAAACATATTTATTTTTTTATAATGTAATATTTCATTCCAGTTAGGTTATCAGGGGGATGATACCTATTAACCATGGGGATAGGATCAGTTTCAGGATTGTGATTGATTCCATAGAGCATGTGAGACTATGAATCATATGTGACATACAGTTTGGGTCTTGGAAGGATCTATTTGGGCCAATGAATATAAAATTTTTGTGGAGGGGTTGAGGCATCCTTAACCCAACATTTTTTTTCCAAAATTTATTCACAGATTAGGGAATGCAGATAATGGTGAAAAAAGATAATGGTGGGAGGATGAGTGGTTATCTATTGAGGATAGACATATAGGTGAGGGATAAGATGTCTGGGGAACAAGATAGTGTAGTCAGTGTGGATAATACAGAAACGGTTGGGAGGGGTCTGAATGTGTTTCTCAATTATCCTTATAATAATGAGTATTCTTTATCAAATGTTTCCTTCAATGTGAATTTTCCACTAACACCACCTACTTGATGAACTAGGTGGAACGATATATAGGAGTGTATGGTGTATATATTAAAAAAAGGGAATTTTATTTCCTACCATGGACCAATTTATGATAATATATCATTACATATTCGACTAAATACTCAAGGAAAAATTAAATATGCCTTAACACCAATCCATGATAGGTATTTAAATCCAATGGTTAGTAAGAAATACAATATATCAATTACACATATTGTAAGTCAATAGATGTGATTGATACCTCATTAGAAAACTAAATTTCAATCCACCTTATAGATACCCTTCTATAACATTCTTAGTATATAGTGAATTAAATTGTTAGGACAAAATTTATTTACAGTGGGAGAATTTTATTCTCTGAATTTTAGGCTTTTTTTGTTATTGTTATTATTTTTATTATTATTATTTAAGAATAATATTTTAAAGAACTCTTAAATATTATTTAAAAGGGATTTAAAAAATAATAAAAAATACTCCATATATGAGATAAAAAAACTGAAGAATTTTTTTTCATTCATGGGTGAGAATGTACAACGATGTCACATAAAAATAAGTAATACACATCATGTAATATCACACAATATGGATGAATTACATAAATTAAATGTACCTAAATAAATACGGTAAAATATATTGAGAAGAATAAACTCATAAAGACTATGAATTATCTTATATTATCATCAATCATGAGGATCACTAATAGCTAAATAATATATATAATGGGGAAGATCACCATGAGATGAGAAATAATTATACAAAATCAATAACATAAAATATGAACATTGCCTTTCGAAGTGAATGTTAATGGAATAAATGATTTAGTAAGTATGTATATATAAATTTAATATGTCCATTATAAATATTTTCATTCTAAATATGGTAACTCTAAATATTTTGATTGATGATAATTCTGATAGCTATATTAAAATCGTGTATTATTTTAAATAGTATAACACATAGTGAAAAAATTAGAAAATAATATATATATATATTATATAAATTTTATTACTATTAAAAATGATAATATATATATATATATATATTTCAGTCATATATTTTTACATCAATATAGTAGTAAAATTAGATGTTATAATATAAATAATTGTTTTTTAATAGGATTTGTTAAAGCATAAAAATGTAACCTTTCATTTAAAGAAACAATTTGTTAAATATTATAAATGTTATTATAAATGAAAAATTTTAAAATTTTATATAAATTCTAACATATTAAAAAAATTAAATTTATAAATTTATATGAAATAATACTATAAATATGTAGTGTATAAAATGTTTTTTTTCAAAAAATTCCTTTTTATTTTTCTTTTTGATTTCACATAAAAGTTAATTTAAAAAATATATAAATTTAATAATATATATACAACTTATTTTTTGGATTTATAATTTCAAAATTATCATAGATATAATTATTGATAATTTTCTAAAAGAAATTATTTTTAGGTGAAGAGTGAGAAATAATAATTTTTTACTAACATTTTAAAATTTATGATTATATTACAAAATAATAACATGAATGTATTTGAAAAAAAATTAATATGAAAAATATATTTTATAATTTTAAACAATGTAATATAAAATATTGTGTTGACATATAAAACTCAAGCTTAACATTTTAGAAAATTTATGTAATGTTTTAATGAAATCTTTTCTTCCTCAATTTCTATGAATATAATTTTCACACAGGGTAATTATATATTCAAATAATATTAATGATATTTTAATATTATTTGCTTAATAATAAACATTTTAAAGTCAATATAATCAATTAAATGGATAATTTTATATTTAACATATAACTTATTCTTAAAAGAACACTACTTCTAAAAACTAGTTTTTTAGTGTTACATGTTCAATGGTTATAAATAATTTCCTATAAACTTAGAAATTTTATTTGAAATAATATTTTTAATACCATGAATTATTATTTTATAATTACATAATAAGTAATTTTTAGTTTTTGGTTATAAAAAGAAATTACATTGGTAACAATTTGTTATATCATCAAAACACGAAAATAATAAAAGTTAAAATATAAGATTAAATGATCTGAAAAAATGTTTACAGATTGTGTGGAAATCATTCATTGAGTGTTTTTAATACATAACCATTAAAACACTATAATTTTACACTTTTGACTCACATGGCATGTGAAATAACTATTATTTTTTTAAGAGTTATATGTGCCAAAAAATATCATACTCATTAATTATAAAAGGAACCAGCATCCCTACACCTCCCCACACTTCTAGAGACCCTTAGGATTGACCCATAATCTACCTCAGACTCTAATAAATCCCAAAACTACATCATAAAACCTTTTTTATTTCTAAATGACTAAGATAATGTTATTTATGTTGCTGACCAAAGGAGAAAATCCAATGTGGGGGGTAATATGTTCCACCAAAACATTATAATTATTCTCTACTTATGCAACCACAATACACTTTTATCTAATAGGGTATAATAAAACCTATATTATTAAAAGTTTTGTTTGTTTTAATAATAATTAAACATCTATATTATAACTCTTCCCTAAAAACATTTGATAAGTGAATATGTCTTCAAGTGTACGTGCGAAATACATCATTTATATGTTGATGATTCTCTTTCATTTTTCATTCCAACTAACATAGGTGGTATAATTTTTTTTAAAAAAATTTATAAAATGTTTATTCAATTTACAATTAATATTTTTGAATGATAAAATTATACATTCTATGAGTAATATTATAAAATAATTTTTATAGTAAATTTTACTACTAAAATGGAAGCATCAATGTAACTTTTATATTTTGAGTCCATTCAATGAAAATAAATTTTCCTATAAAAATTATGTGATAGGGGATAATAAATGATATGATTAACTAAAATTTTAGATATTATGAGACTATTTTACAAATTTTTATCCATAATAAAAAAACATGTATTTTTCCAAGAACTTTCCCAATGAACATCAAGAAACCAACATTAGTGGAAATGAAGTAATTAATTGGTGAAACATATTTATAAATTGATTATATAAAAATAATTATAAAGATAAATAATATTACAAAATTTTTAATAATTTTTTTTATTTTCTATCAATTTATCATGATGTACAGAGTGCATTCAGATCTTTGGTCTGGGTTTCAATCTCAATCAACCATACTAAGGGAAGATTTGACATTTTTTCCAATCATAATTAACATAGTATAACTACTTCTACAATGAATTATAATATTATCAATTATGACTCAAATTTGTAACATCACTTCTATTTACAATCTTCATTGTTGTGGGAGGCAATTTATGTATTCACTAAAATATAATGTTCTTTCATAACTCAAATTTTTATCCTGAGATATATTGTTTCTCTATGAGTTATATCATTAATTTCCGATTGAATGAAATACATCTATCATGAGTGAGAAATTTTGATTAAAATATTATTTATTTATTAGTTTTAAAACTTTTTATAAATGAAACTGTGTTAAGAATAATTTTTATCCTCTTAAACAATGGCTTCACCTCCTTCTCTATAATTTCCCTTCCCACCAATGTAATAATTTATAATTGGAAAGATAATTTGGTGTTATATCACCTAAAAATCACGTTTTACTTTATTGGTTTTCCAAATTTGATTTATTATCATTTTATTATGATTTTTTATTTTAATTGAACTATTTTAGTACATAAAATAGGATAATATAAACCACCCTCCTTACCGTATTAATACAAACTCTCTTTGTTTCTCCATTTCATGTAATATTTACCAATGTAATAATTATATATATATATATATATATTTTACATATATAACTTATTAAATATCATTTTTATTGTTGGGGTTATACATGATTTTTGTTCCTTTTAACATTACCACATCTTAGTAAATGTTATTATTGGTAACAATCCACTTCTTCTATCATGTCAACGACCACCCCGATTAAATATTTTGAAACCATGATTTTATTTTAAAACCCATAATTATTTTATGAAGAACCCTCTTGGTGAAATTCTAGTTTTACGGAAAATAATTAGGTATTTCCTCATTTAGAAAGACCCTTTACTTATTTCACAAAAAACCACCCAAGTGGTTTATTTTTATTCATTCTTTTCCTAGATAATTCTCAGGATCTTTTTAAATTGGAATCCCATTTTCAAGAACTATATTTATTGTTCAATTATAATAGTTCATAATAACATGATTCCAAATTATATTGGGATTCCTTATGATTTTTCTTTCAGTTATCCCTTGATCTTGAATTATGAAACCCACTTATTTCTCAGGGGATTTATCATTCTTATTATTTATTTATTGTTTATATTCCTCATGTGTGACGAATACATATGATTTTTATTTATTTTCAAGCTAGAATTGGAATTTTATATCCCCATAAATAATTTAGTAATTTTTTATATCTTATGATATATTATATAAGGGATTCGAGAGTGAACCGAATCCACCATAGGACTGTGTCACATATATAATGATGGTATTGGTAGTAAAACATGATTTATGAATATGATATCATGTTTTCAGTTGTTTCTACATGTTTATGATCTTATGATATCATTTCCTTATGCTATGTCACTATTCACATGATCATCCCCTTTATGATATCATATTATGACTCTTGACTCTAAATTTTTTATTTGTCGACATGTTTGTTCCATTAATGGGTTTCCAAGCCCATAATTTTCCATATGTATCTTCCCCATGGAATCCTATGCAATGTTATAAGTTTAGTGTTTTTTATTTTTACTATGTGAGGATTTAAATAAAGATAGTGGTATTAATTTTATGGTGATATATTTTTGCTTCTACTCATCTAAATACGTTATACCTCTTGATCCCCTACTTGAATGTGTTAGAAAAGTGTCTTAATAATAAGGAAATGATAATAATTGATGAAACAATTCACTATAAACCCTTTGATATGTCTGTGTACCCTTGATATGTATGGGTTATTAAAGGACATAAGTAATTAAAAAATTACCTAACATCCCTATGATGCATAAGGGGAACCAATATGATACATAATAGTTTCCTTATTGTAAGAGAAATGTGTAATATTTTAATCATGGTGATACATAAAAAATCTAGGCTTTGTGAAGAAAATCAATATGATAAGTAATGGTTTTATTTGGATGATATGTAAGAGTTATTTAGATATCCCTTTTTTCTAGAAGGAAATATGGATTACCCTATGGTATGTGAGGGAACTTTATTGAATTTGAATGTTGATATATAAGGATTTATAGATAGTTTGTATCAAATGTATGGTTTGTATAGGCGATTTTTGAAATGAAAGGCGCTAATGGGGTGATAGTTAAGAGTTATAAAAAGAATTCAATACATAACAAATAATAAACCAAGGAAATGATGAAACATTTCATTTTTAAATTAAATATCGCATTTATAAATCATTATTTATTGGATGTCAGAATTAGGGGAGGCCATTCCACTCTTACCCTTTGTATATTTCATTAAAATGAATATATCTTGGTGTGTTAGGATTAGGGTTTTCATGGATTTAAGGTTGGATTTTCTCTATTATCAACCCTCTAATTCATCTCCTTATTATCTAATTATATTGGTTTTGCAGAAATGGGTTTAAAATATGGATTTCACTATATCTTAGTGGAATCATCACACTTCATGGATATTTTGTGTGTATCTTATAGAGGATTTATTGGGAGGATATTTTTGTGCCATTTTTCATATTTTTTCTAGAGCTATGTTTCCTATATTATTTTTTATTGTTTTGGGAAAAATTATGTCATGACCCGACCCAATGGGGCTCGAGCCGCGACTCCCCAAGCCCGCCTCCAACAGGCCAGGGGATAGCGACCATCGCCGAGTAGGCTATCACACACATGGGAGGCATTAGACTAAGGTACCTGTACACACGCACCCACAAACACCTCCATGCAATAGTGCAGAGATATAGAAACTGAAAAGTAAAAGCATGCATACACTATCCCACAACTAGAGTACAACAGAAGTACAAAGGGAAAAACAAGGCCCACCAAAAGGGAAACTACAAAAACGCGTCCAACCTGCTCTGAAGAAGGGGAACGTTGCGACAAACACCCTCCAGAAAGCTCCCTCGGCACAGCTCCAGTAAAAACCCCAGTCAAAATGCTCACTAAACTCCGCCTACTCCGGGTCCTCCTGGGACTCCGTCGAAAGGCCTGTCGTCTGCAAAAGACACAAACATTTGCGGGCAAAGCCCGTGCAGGGGTGAGTATAAACATACTCAGTAGGTACCCCAAAAACCCAAAACCCAAGGGAGCAACTGAAGAGTAACAGTCCGCTCAACCCAGCCAGAGGGAACCGAGACGAGAGAGAAAATCCATATCGTGACCATCCTCGGCTAAACACAACTAGTCAACTCAGCTCAGCTCAGGTGTATGCCCATACATACACCTTGAATAATCTAGATATACATAGCTCATGCCACAAAGACACAAGAGGTATCATCCATGTCACCAGCAACTGTCCACAACCAGGAGAGTACTCCACACGATCACTGTTATCCCAAATGACACTCATCCGAGAGATACAATCCATCGGGTTTCTCACAAACCCCTCAGATGCTCACCCGAGAGATCATGCTCGTTGGATAGCATCCCTGAGGAAAGTTCCCTAAAACTACAGAACCACCAAACTCCTCGGATAGGGGATCGCTCCTAGGGTCTACTAGGGGATACCAGAACCCACTCCGGTATACGAAGCTCATAGATAGGGGATCACTCCCAGGGTCCGATGGGGGATACCACGACCCGATCTGGCATACGTAGTTCTCACAGATAGGAGATCACACCCAGGATTCGCTGGGGGATACCACAACCCGATCTGGCGCTCAACAGAAGCACATCACTCAGATAGAGGATCGTCACCCATATGAAGGTGGTCACGACGATAACGGAACCCTATCTGGTATAACTCGAGATATAGGGGATCGAACAGACGATGTCGCAACCCTACCGAAACCACGTGCTGAGTAGGGGATCGCGTATCCAACGATACCGCAACCCTACTATAAACCTCATGCTGAGTAGGGGATCGTATACCCGACGATGCCACAACCCTACTGATCACGACCCACCGCGTAGGGGATCATATTCCCGATTATGCCACAAACCCTACGGGGTTAACCTGCTAGATAGGGGATCACCGCCCGTGAATAATCAGTCACAACGATACCAAGAACCCGATCTAGGGTAAAGATGCTAGAGGATCCGCTCCGGGACCACTAGAGGGATGCCACAACTCTAACAGTTTAAACAACCCATCGAGAGGATCAAAAACCCTTACGAAGGTTGTGATGCCACAAGAACCCTCATAGGAATGAACCAAGGGAGAACCCTCAACCAGTGCTGGTCCAAACATCACTAACCCGAGAGACCAGCCACAACTCCGCACTGCGCACCTCCTAGGCCAAAACCGAGGCCACCATCGCGTTCCATGTGAAAAAACACGCAGGATAGGCTGTTTACTCGCCCGAAAAGGAGCGCCGGTAAAAAAGGCACTATTCACCGTAGCTAGCTCGTGCGGGGCCCACACAACGATCCAGAAACCCGTCGAGTGGATCACACCACAGCGATCCCTTGGAAAAACAAGCGAAATTGACTACACGCTCGTCCGAAATGGACACCCGGTGAAAAAGGTACTATTCACCGAAGCCAGCTCGGTTGGGGCCCACGCCTGGATCCCGAAACTCATCGAACGGATCACACCATTACGATCCTCTTGGAAAAACACACAAGATCGACTATTCATCCGCCAAAATCGGACTCCTGGTGCAAAAGTTGCATTTCTCCGCAAACGCCAAAACCCAGCCTCGTGGGGCCCGCACCCCGTTCTCAGTCCTAACACACGGAAACCATCTCAAAACATTCGTCGTACCATCAGGGTCTCAACGCCACTGACATCACGTCAATCGGACGCTCCAGGTAGAAGTTACAATGGCCCGAAATCGTAAAATAATAAAATATTATTATTTTATACGACATTTCTAGCTCACGGGCCACAATCCCGAACCTTTAAATCCTCGAACCCACACCGGAGGGTTCGCTTCGTCGTCAGGGTCGCGTCGTCGCAAACAGCGCGCGAATTTGGCTCTCGGATTGCAAGATACGGGGGTTTAAAGACCCCCGTATGGTAAAAGAGGCCGGACCGGCCTGGACCGGCCGCCGTCGCCGACCCGCCCTAGCCGGCGGCCCTCCGCCGCGCGCCGCCGGCGGATCTTCCGCGGACCGCCGGGGGCACCCCGGTGGTCCGTTTTGTGATCCGGAGGCGTCTACACGACCCTCGGGACCCGATCTACAATGCTACAGCTTCAATTTGCAGAACAACGCAGCAAAAACAGGATCGAGGGTTAAAACTCAAATCGGCCTACCTCGCAGGCAAAATGCCGACGTTCTGCCTTAGATCCGCGCTCCAGAGCTTCCGTTGCACGCTCCTGGAACGTTCGCCGTCGAATTCCGAGCTCGTGGGCGCTTCGTTGGCTCGATTCGGCGGAGCGGCGGTGAAGAACGGCGAAGAACGTCGAGAGGAACGATAAGGGGGGGGGGCGCTGATATTTATATGAGCCGCCTGCCGACGCCAAACACGTGTCGGACCCAACGCCCGATGCGAACAAAAGTAAGGTCACCCCTAGGGTAAACGCGCCATTCTGAACACAACGGAGGACTCAGAGTTTCCATCTGAGACTCCGATCAGAAGTTATTCGAGCCGACGCTCGCACACTAACTCCACTACTTATTTACGAAAACGCCCCTGGTGGCGTTTCTCACCGCAGGCCCACACCCACAATGTTTACACACCGCCTAGGGTAAAAGGAACGTTCCGGACGCAACCGTGCCATCAGATTCCCGTTATGAGCTACCGTTTAGGATATATCACACCCCTACCACATGCATAGTATAAAAATACATAATATTTTTATAAAATTAATTCCGGGCACACTGGGCCTCGAAATCACACGCCGTCTCCGCACCTAGATCTGGATTTATTCGTAGAAATATTCCAAAGTCTGATAGATCCAAAAACCCGAGTCGCTACATCCTCCACCCCTTATAACTTTTCATCCCCTAAAATCCCTAAGCACAAGGAAAGCGACTGGACTCTCAACTGGGTCTCACACACCAGCGAGCTCACCAACAAACACCCATGCCCGAACGTATAAGTCAGAGGGAATCATCCTCCACATCTCAATACTATCCGCTTTGGGCGGCACTGACTCGCCCGCACAGTTTTAATCGAATCACAAAAACGCGTCTCGGTGGGGGAAGGATCCCTCTTCATCACGCATTCCAAGAATGTGGAACAACTCCCACATAGGGTCTTACAAACACCCTGAACAAAACTCGAGCAAGTAACAAAAGGAAAGAGTACCGCTAAATAGTGTCTGAAAAACTACTACAGTAAGTAGAAAAGACACAAGGCGTACCTTTATCCATTCGCGGTGCCTCTGGGTCAACAGCCTCCAGGGCATGCAGCTGTTCTCGCCCTCGGCCACCAGCTCCCTGAGCTTGGCGTGGACCACCTGGGGGTGGGGGTGGTGGAAACTGGTACTGCCTACCACCGCCTCCTACTGCACCAGCTCCGCCGCCACGTCTGCCACCCTGCGGACCTCCTTGCTCGAGATGTTGCATCTTCCAAGGCGATCCGTCGACCATCTCCCTCTCAGCAGCACGTCGAGTTGGACAGTCTCTAGCAAGATGTCCCCGACCGTCACAAGCATAACACTGCCTCTCCTACAGCTGACCAAAACTGGTCTGTGAGCCCTTAGCCTCAGATCCTCCATCCTACGGTCGCCTCCTAAAACGTCGGCAACATCCAGACCCCTGAGTCTGTCGTCGTCTACCAGATGCCGATCCGACTGACGAAGTCTCAGATCTCAAGTGCCCAGCACTAACAGGGGGAATCTGCTCAACCAGAAAACTCTCCACCACCAACGCTCGCTCCAGCACTCCAGCATAGGTGGGCAGGCACAAGGAAACCACACCTGCTCGGATTTCCCTGTGTAAGCCCTACTAAAAGGTCCGAGCCCTAAAGAACGGCTCTCGAACCATATCCAGGGAGTAGCACGACAGGTCTGTAAACCTCGCTGAGTACTCCGACATAGTCTTGCTCTACTGTCAAAGCTGTAGAAGCTCCTGGATCTGCACTGACCTCAGCGTCATCGAATATAACTCTTCCCTGATGAGCCACTCAAACTCTGCCCACGTGAGCGTCTCCTCATCATGGGACTGAGTCACCAGGCTCCACCATCGCCCGACCAAACCATGCAAAAGACTCGCCGCTAGGACCACCATCTGATCTAGAGGTGTCCTCACTAGGCGGAAAACTCGGGTGACTGCCTCAATCCAGCCATCAGCTTCCTGGGGGTCTGGATAACCCCAGAACCTCGGAGGTTGCTACCTCTAGAACTTGTGCAGTGCACTCAACCTGTGTGCAACCTCGTCCTGCACTACTGGCACAACCAGCTGCTCAACAGGTTGTGGATCGATTGGCAGACCACCTGGAGGTGCAACCTCAGAACCTGCGCCCTGCTCCAAAACCTCTATAGGGGGCGGGACATCAACACAATCCTGCTGCTGAACCCTCGCTGGCGGTCGTCATGGAGGCATCCTAAAATACATTCAAGACACACCACAGTCAAAGAGTATATCTGGGGAGATGACTCAAGAAGGACAAGGAAAACACAAAAAACACAGTCCTATATGATGCATGTACCATTATGTCCCCGTGACCAGCGTAAAAATGTACCGAGTCGAATGGCAGGTTATCAGAGTCCTGGTGTATGGATACGTCGGCCGTCGCACCAACACTGGAGTCTCTAGCCTGAAATCCGAACTTGAAACATCCTAACACTACCGCTATGCAACCCAAACCAAACTCATAGCTAGATTAGCTATGCTCTGAGATCCCAACGGTGGAACCTCCTTTGATACCACTCTGTCATGACTCAACCCAACAGGGATCGAGCCGCGACTCCCCAAGACCACCTCCAATAGGCCAGGGGCTGGCGACCAGCGCCGAGTAGGCTATCACACACATGGGAGGAATTAGCCTAAGGTACCTGTACACACGCACCCACAAACACCTCCATGAAACAGTGCAGAGATATATAAACTGAAAAGTAAAAGCATGCATACACTATCCCACAACCAGAGTACAACAGAAGTACAAAGGAAAAAACATGGCCCCCCAAAAGGGAAACTACAAAAATGCGTCCAACCTGCTTTGAAGAAGGGGAACGCTGCCACAAACACCCGCCGGAAAGCTCCCTTGGCAAAGCTCCAGTAAACACCCAGGTCAACAAGCTCACTAAACTCCTCCTACTCCGGGTCCTCTTGGGACTCCGTCGAAAGGCCTGTGGTCTGCACAAGACACAAACATGTACGGGCAAAACCCGTGCATGTGTGAGTATAAACATACTCAGTAGGTACCCCAAAAACCCAAAACCTAAGGGAGTAACTGAAGGGAAACAATACGCTCAACCCAGCTAGAGGGAACCCAGACGATAGAGAAATTCCATCTCGTGACCATCCTCGGCTAAACACAACTAGTCAGCTCAGCTCAGCTCATGTGTATGCCTGTACATACACCTTGAACAATCCAGATATACTCAGCTCACGCCACAAAACCACAAGAGGTACCGTCCTCGTCACCAGCAAATGTCCACAACAAGGAGAGTACGCCACACAATCACTGTCATCCCAGATGACACTCATCCGAGAGATACACTCCATCGGGTTTCTCACAAACCCCTCAGACGCTCACCCGAGAGATCACGCTCGTCAGATAGCATCACTGACGAAACGTCCCTGAAACAATAGAACCACCAAACTCCTCGGATTGGGGATCACTCCTAGGGTCTCCTGGGGGATATCAGAACCCACTCCGATATACGAAGCTCACAGATAGGGGATCACTCCCAGGGTCCGATGGGGGATACCACGACCTGATATGGCATACGTAGTTCTCACAGATAGGGGATCACACCCAGGATCCACTGGGGGATACCATAACCCGATCTAGCGCTCGACAGAAACACGTCACTCAGATAGAGGATCGCCGCCCATATAAAGGTGGTCACGATGATACCGGAACCCTATCTGGTATAACTCATGATGTAGGGGATCGAACTGACGATGCCACAACCCTACCCAAACCACCCGTTGAGTAGGGGATCACATATCCAATGATACCGCAACCCTACTATAAACCTCATGCTAAGCAGGGGATCGTATACTCGATGATGCCACAACCCTACTGAGCACGACCCACCGTGTAGGGGATCATATTCCCGATAATGCCACAAACCCTATGGGGTTAACCTGCTAGATAGGGGATCATTGCCCGTGAAGAAGTGGTCACAGCGATACCAAGAACCTGATCTAGGTTAAAGATGCTAGAGGATCAGCTCCGGGCTCACCGGAGGGACTCCACAACTCTAACAGTTTAAAAATCCCATCGAGAGGATCACAAACCCATACGAAGGTTGTGATGCCACAAGAACCCTCATAGGAACGAACCAAATGAGAACCCTCAACCACTGCTGGTCCAAACATCGCTAACCTGAGCGACCCACCACAACGCCACACTGCGCACCTCCTAGGCCAAAACCGAGGCCACCATCACGTTCCACTCGGAAAAACACGCAGGATAGGCTGTTTACTTGCCCGAAAAGGAGCACCGGTGAAAAAGGCACTATTCACCGTTGCTAACTCGTGCGGGGCCCACACAACAATCCCAAAACCTGTCGAGCGGATCACACCACGACGATCCCCTCAGAAAAAAAGCGGAATCGACTACCCGCTCGTCCGAAACGGACACCCAGTGAAAAAGGTACTATACACCAAAGCCAGCTCGAGTGGGGCCTAGGCCTGGATCCCAAAACTCATCGAACAGATCTCACCATTGCTATCCTCTCGGAAAAAAACACAACATAGACTATTCATCTGCCAAAATCAGACTCCTAGTGCAAAAGCTGTGTTTCTCCGCAAACACCAAAACCCGGCCTCGTGGGGCCCACACCCCGTTCTCAGTCCCAACACCCGAAAACCATCTCAAAACGTCTGTCGTACTATCAGGGTCTCAACGCCACTGACGGCACGTCAATCGGACGCTCCGGGTAGAAGTTACAATGGCCCGAAGTCGTAAAATAATAAAATATTATTATTTTATACGACGTTTCTAGCGTGCAGGCCACGATCCCGATCCTTTAAACCCTCGAAACCACACCGGAGGGTTCACTTCGTCGTCAAGGTCGTGTCGCCGGAAAAGGCGCGCGAATCCAGAACTCGGATTGCAAGATACGAGGGTTTAAAGACCCCCGTATGGTAAAAGAGGCCGGACCGGCCTGGACCGGCCGCCGCCGCCGGCCCGCCCTGCTCGGCGGCCCTCCGCCGCGCGCCGTCAGCGCCGCCGCGCCGGTGCCACGCCAGTGGATCTTCCACAGACCACCGGGGGCACCCCGGCGGTCGGTTTTGCGATCCGGAGGTGTCTACACGACCCTCGGGACCCGATCTACACTGCTACGGCTTCAATTTGCAGAACAACGTAGAAAAAATGGGATCGGGGGTTAAAACTCAAATCCGCCTACCTCGCGGGTGAAACGCCGACGTTCTGCCTTAGATTCGCGCTCCAGAGCTTCCGCTACACGCTCCGGGGATGTTCGCCGTTTAATTCCGAGCTCGTGGGCGCTTCGTTGGCTCGATTCGGCGGAGCGGCGACGAAGAATGACGAAGAACGTCAAGAGGAACGATAGGGGGGGGGGGGGGGCTGATATTTATATCAGCCACCTGCCGGCGCCAAACCCGCCTCGGAACCGACGCCCGATTCGAACAAAAGTAAGGTCACCCTTAGGGTAAACGCGCCGTTCTGAATGCAATGGCAGACTCATATTTTCCATCCGAGACTCCGATAAGAAGTTATTCGAGCCAACGGTCGCACACTAACGTCACCACTTATTTACGAAAATGCCCCTGATGGCGTTTCTCACCGCAGGGCCGCGCCCGCAATGTTTACACCCCGCCTAGGGTAAACGGCACATTCCGGACGCAACTGTGCCATCAGATTCCTGTTCTGAGGTAACGTTTATGAGATATACCACCCCCCACAACGTGCATAGTATACAAATATTTAATATTTTTATAATATTAATTCAGGGCACACCGGGCCTCGGAATCGAACGTCGTCTTCACGCCTAGCTCGGGAATTATTCATGCAAATATTCCAAAGTATGATAGGGCCAACACCCGAGTCGCTACAAATTATTTCCAATTATATTTTGATTTAGGTATATAATTAAAGGATTTCTTTTGTTTAGTTAAGGTTTCATGTTATGAGTGGACCACACTTCACAGATTATGGTTTCAACACCATTATGACATATATTTAGTTTTAAAATAGATATTATATGTTTGGTATTTGTTATAAAATTGTTTAATGATAGAACTAATGGATTTCATTGAAGATATAAGTTCTCATGGGATTAGAGGAGGTTCGTGCAAGATAGGGATCAATTTAATGATCATCTATTTAGGTAAGAACCATTTATGATACTAGGACTATTTCATATTTAGTGATTTTTTTTCTTTTTTGTGAGCGTTATTATTTATAACAATTCATAGTCTACGACTTTTTTATTTTCAAACTATATATCTGAGAAGACTGACATTTTCATAATATTTAACAAACACAACTTAGATTTCTACGTGGTCCATTCATGGTTCATTAGTTGAATTAGTTTTGGTATCCCTCTTTGTGGGTTTTTTGGTGGAAATAATTGGATTATCAAGTTAAATATATTTTCCTTTGTAAAATTTGATATAAAATGGGTTTATAAAAAAAATAGATTTATTAAAGAAATAGTTTTGGATGAGATTTCATGGTTTAATGGGGTGATTTATAGTAATGGTGTAGAAATTACTATTCATAATAGATTAGTGGTTTTGAATGTAATATTTCATTTATGTTTAAAAAATGGGCCTAGTATGAGTAAAAATATGATGATATTCCATTCCAAAATTGGTTATGAAAAGAATAATGACTTAATTTTTATGGGAACTCTAAAGGGTATTAGGTCGAGGTCATTAAGGTATGTGTAACCTGATGTTGGAAATTATTTATATTCTAAAGATAACTTGCTATTTGTTCTTTCTAAATTTTTGTGATTAATATGTTTCTTTTATGGCCTACTGATGCATGACTTCATGATAATCCCTTACTAAGTTACAACATTAATATGTGGTAGTATAGAATTGTGTGCATTTTGGTGCATGAGGTGTGCGTATAATGTTCATATTTATTGTTGAAATTTTCACACATTGGTTTTAATTAACATAATAGAACCATTAGATGACAGATAAGGGAAATATGACTTGTGAATGACGAAACCATGCCTGATTTCTTGAAATGAGATGAGGTTTTACTCGTGGAAAATTGTTCTTGGAGTGATTAGTTCATGATCAACTGATTCTAGGCTAACCATGTAAGTTGGAATTTAAACATGGATGATGAGTGTATTGGTTTTTCATGTTTTAGGTACGTGAAAATTACTAGTGTGGGTACCCTAGATGGTTTGGTTTGGGATATTACTTTAGGATATCCCTCTGGAAATTTTATACTTGGAATATGACATTGTTCAAGTGATGGATTTTTTGCACTGTTTTATTAATTATTTTGACAATGAACTATGTGAAATGTTTACAATAATGGTTATGAACGCATATTGAGTGAGGGTAGGGTGGGTTTTTATATGATTTTATTTGATCTTGGATCTATGGTATAGTCTAATTTAGAGGCTGGTGTTTTGATATGATTTTTTTGTGACCTCCCCGGAGCAAGAGGTGGTGTTCTAATATTTTTATGTAAGTACTAACTTTTACTAAAAAGGTATAGGTATGTAATTTTTCCATGGGACCATACTGTGAGAAGATTTTTCATCCTATGTAAGAGTTATTATATTAATATTCCCTCCTCATATCTCTAGTTTCATGTGTTTTGGATATGGTATATTCTATGTTACCAACCTCATGTCAATCTTTTTCAACCCAAATGGGAGCTCAACTACTATTATTAATTTCCCACCCAGATTTTGATAATTGTTTAGATCAATATGACTAGATTTGGGAATAAAAATATGTTGTTTTTTTTCATATTTTGGAGTATTACATCTATTTTGATTCCCTCCATATATATTTTTTATAATTCTTAATATGTTTGAGACTAGACATGGGAACATACATTGTGTGGATGGTATGACCTATGCGGTAGGATCATTATTACGATTCCCACCCTCAAATTTCTTTTTTATATGTGATCCGTATACTATAATCCTAATATTAGATATTTTGATTCTTTCAATGGGGTATTTATTATACACACGAGACTATCAATTTTTATTTTTTTTCTCAGTGAGATTATTATTTATATGACTACAACAAACATATTACTAATATAGATTTAGGAAGGAAATCCAATGTGTCATAATGTCCTAGAGGGAATAAAATGACCAAAATTATGTGAATATATATGAATCATGTGCTATGTTTACCGATAGTTGTTATTCATGCTCATTACATGTCCTCTTTTATGTTTGTAGTGCAGTTAGAACTGATCATTGTGTCATCTAGTGTATTAATGATATCAGTGGATTCCTTCTACTGCAATAGGCTCACCCTAACCTTATAGATGTAATGGGTTTTGACGTATACAGGTAGGCCTTAATGATTCCTTTCAAAAATGGGTATTACTTGGAGATACACATGTAGTTTGGGTATAACATTTTTTTGAGGATAATGTTTTAGAAAGGTTGAAAATGTGAGTTGGGATTGAGGTATTTATTGTTTAATTTTACATTTTTCTTCTTAGTTTTTATTAACCTATAATTCAGATTTTTAATTATATTTTGTTTCAAATTAAATATTATATATACCACTTAAATTATATTTTTTAGATGCACTATATAAACTATTTTATTATTTTTATTTTAGAATTTAATGGAATTCATAGATCCATGTTTATGTTTATAGGTTTCTCGAACATCTATTATATTGAAAAGTCATGATTAATATTATTTTGATTCTAGTATGTCCATTGTTATTTACTTTTGAGGGAATCATCTATAAATTCCAATTTTAGGACCCGAATGACAGTCAGAAGGCTCAATCATGGGTGGAGACATCTCAAAGGTACTGAATATTCCTCACATAGTGGTCCTTTGGGTGATCCATGCTAAGGAATTGTAGTGTTAGTTGATCTTCTCTCATGCATGAACAGTTATTTGATGACAATGTCTGGTGTTTTTCACTTGAGGTGTTTAAGAGATGTGTTTTTTGGATTCCTAAAATCCATTGAATTTATGTTTTTCTTATTTCTTGAAATAGGACACATTAATTAGAAATTTTTCAATTCATTACAGTTTTTCTCATTGATTCATTATTGATATATAGATTTTTTATATTTTATAATGATAAGGTGTATTCATTTTATGATAATTTTTTCTATTTGCATTATCATAAACATGACAATAGTCATGAACCTTGACATATCAACTAACATAGGGTGTCATTTCTTAGTATTTTTGAGGGACCATGCCAGGTTTTGTTGGGGTTGATCAATGAAAAATAAGTCCATCTCTTTGATTAAAATAAATATTGGATATAATAAAATCATACTACATAAAAATAAATTTTACACCACTTTTAAGAGACTAGAATTACAGACATTGTAGAATGATTCACTAGTTTATTTAAACATTTCATAACATTTATTTAGTTTTAACAGAAATTATCATCATCACAACCATGAAATTATGGTCATTGAATATAATGATCATCTCCATTATGTTCAAAATTTTGATATTTTGAAGGAAAATAAATGAACATGTTTAAATGATAATTTGATCAATATTTACCATGTTAACAATAAAAACCCTATTTTTATTGACAAAACTAAATAAAAACCATTACATGATATTAAAATATTTATATATTATAGTATCAAATTTATTTTGGAGCCAAAACCATTTTTTGAAAATATTAATGCAATATTTGAATATTTAATTGAATGAAATAATTTGAATCCATTTATATAAACCTAGTAAATATAAAAAAGATGTGTATTTTTCATTTTTATATAATTATGTTCTTGAAAATTTTTTTCTAGTATAAAATTAGATTTTTCAATATTTATTATCTGAATAAAATGAAATTAAATCCATAAAAAAAATATTAATTTATATACCAATTATTCCCAAAAAATCGTGCCAAGAAAAATTATCATTATATTATCATATTTTAGCATTAATTATTTAGTTGATAATAAAAATGATTCATTAATCATAATTACTATATATAATAAAGTCAATTATATTAAAAAAGTAGTAAATATTGATTAATAAATAAATCATACATATAATTCAAATTGATGAAGTATTAACCTCATAAACTATATTTTACCCTCCTAAAATAGTTTTCATTATCACAATTGTTCAATTAAACATCAAATTGAGTGACCATATATGTGACACTAAAATATATATCTCTTAAATTTCAAAAATGAGATTTTCCCATTTGAAGTTTAATTTCTTAGTAATGAAAACAATGATTGGTTCAAGAAGGGTTGAGAACTGTATGTAATGTTAATAAATTATTTACTTGTTCTATAGTTGTATATTTTTTTTATATTTAGAAAAAAATTTATTATAATGATTTTTTTTTAAATAATGTTTAGTAAAAAATCAGTACTAATAAAGAATCATTAATGTTAATAATTGCAAAATATTATCTTCAACTTAATTTTATATTCTTTATAATTTTTTTAATCATCTAGTGATAATATTATTTTGAATAAAATAAATTTCATACATTTTTCATAAATTTTTATATATTTAAATGAAATAATATGTTATTAGTATAATTTATATATTTTATAGCACGAAATTAATTATTATAATCTATTATAAGGATATTATATATTAAATTATAAAAACTTATATCATTTATATTACTTTTAATTATGTAATATTTTTTTTAAAATTTTAATTTAATAATACAATACTAGTTTTATTATTCAATTTCTTATATACATCAATAAATGTAATAATTTCAGTTTGCATGGGTGTGTGTACATTACATAATTTTAAAATTCTAATAATCATTCATTTATCTTTATAAATCAGTAATATACATTAAACAATAAAGTAAACATTTAATTTTTTTTGGAAATATGTATTTCTTTAAAGACAATTTTTAAATGATCTTTAATTAACATAAATATATTTATTATATAACATTATATAATTATAATATATTTTAATATAATTAATTATATAAAATATATCATTATATTATTATATAAATTTATTGTTTAATTAAACTATATAAATATAATATTTTAATATATTTTTATTAATTACATATTTTATAAATAAAATATTAATATTAATATTAAAAATAATATACCATTAATATTTTTAGATAATAAATTAGTAAATCTAAAACATCATAAGTAGAATTATTTTTAGTTGGTTATATATAATTATTTAAAATATTTTTTTATTATAACTCCTAATAATGTAAATATATCATAAAAATATTTCACATTAATATACACTAAATTCTATTATATATCATATTTTATCATTATATATATATGTGTGTGTGTCTATATAGTATTTTCTTAAATATAATTTGAAAATACATTTCTATTTTTCTGAAATACTATGTTCAAATTATATTTTCATAGATATAAATATTGTAATGACATAATTTTATATAGATATTATATATTAAATTAATTTTATTTATTCATCAATATATAATTTTTTTAAAAAAATTATATTCATATTCCTTAATAAAAATTTTAAACTATTATTTATATTTTTTAGCTGTTTTAATTTTTAAAACAAATTGTAATATTTTTTAAATTCTTAATAATTATATAATAATTTTTTAAAAAATAATTTCTTAAAAATACAAGATTTTATTTATAATAAAAAACTAATATATATTGATAAAATAAACTAACTAAAATATTTTTAATAAAAATTTTATATTTAAAAAAATTATATAAATTATATAAATAATAAAAACTAAAACTAAATAGTTCAAAAATGATTTGACATATCACTTTTTATGATCTCTAAATTTATCACCAATTTCAAAGATAGTAGATACATAAAGGAATTCAAAATAATGTGAGTTCTTATAGTGATAAAAAATATACTAGACAATGATGGGGATAAATGTGTTCAAAACATACTTATATAAATATGTTTTGTTTATGATACCGATTTGTGATGATCAGTATAAAAATCATAATAAATAATTCCAAATTTAGTAACATATTCTTTATTAAAATATTTTATGACAAATAAACATAATTAGATGGCCCAATCATGATGTAAATATATATTAAAGAATTTTAGATGTGTATTCACTGTACTTCGTAATAAATCACATTCTAAGACCAATATGTTTTTTTCTTTAGAGATTAAATACAGAAAGAACTTATTTTTAAAACATTATTTGATATTTCCAAAAGTATTATTCTCTCATGATACCCATATAATCATGTCACATATAATATTCATCTTTATTAATTACTTGGGGAATTGAAACCTATGAAATGGGTGATCTCAGATGCCCGGTAAGGGTAGGAATAAGAGATGAAAATAAAATACCATAAGTCATCAAAAAATGTATATGTGGATATGAGAACATAATTAAGGTGGGTGATCATAACATAAGAAAATAATACCTAATAAAACATGAATCATAAATCATGAGTCATTAAAAAAATTCTTTTGGCACAAGACATAAGTTATAAAAATGTGGATGCATGATTCAATAATCCTGACCCATGAAAATAGAACATATAATTTTTTTATGACATAAAGTTTTATAATAAGAATGTGGAATATAAATACTCATGGAAACCCACTTATTATGTAAAGGATCACTGCTAGGGTCATCATCACATAGTGTATAGAGTTCCATATCATTTGGTTTCACTCCCGATTCCATAAACATACTCCACATAGTCCATTAGTGGTTTGGGATTACAATCCATTCCCATATACAAAGTGGATAGAGTCCCTTAGGGATTTTGGGTCTACTCTCCATTCCTTGAAATAATGTGGACATAATCCCTTATGATTTTGGGTTTACTCCCCATTCAAAAACACATAGTGGATAGATTCTAGTTAGGGTTTGGGTTTAGTACTAAGGGGTTTGGGCTTACTCCCTATTCCAATGAATATAATGGACAAATGTCCTTAGAGTTTGGATTTACACTTCATTTATTATCATCTCACGAGATATAATGATTTACCCAAAGAATTGTAATGCTATATAATTTAAGTCCAACCCATCATAGAGTGGAATGGATTTACACCTCATTCCTTTCAATTCAATTAGATATAAATCATTTCTCAATGTATTGGAGGTCTATTTAATTTTAGAACCAACCATCATATAGTAGAATATGTTAAAACTCAATTGTTTATTTTAAATCCTGACATATATATATTTTCCTAATGCATTTGATTGTAATATAAATTTGGTTCCACCCATCACATAGTAAAAATATATAAAAATTAATATCACATGGACAAAATCAGATTCATAATCCCATTATATAATAAGTAACCAATGAGAATGTAAATATGTCTCATTAAAATAATCACATAGAATTAAAATGAATTATCCAGATAATTAAAGTTGATAATTCCATCATAATATATCCACAGTCAAACATAATAAATATTGGAGGATATTTACACAAATGAAAAGAACATTATAATAATATTATAATATTTCATTAAAAAATAAGAAGAAATACTATTTAATTTTTTATAACCTTTGATTAAAAAATTAAAAAATTTATAAAACAATATTTCTTGAAAAATAATTATAATTTACAACACATATCATTCAAAACCCATGTAAACATAGAATTGGTGATTCAAAAATAAATCTATTGGTGAAATTAGTTGGGTGGAAAACAATAAAAATATCAATTTCATGTATTAAACAATCATTTAAAATTCAATAAAAATAATCATATGTATTCATAGAGGTAGGGATAATTGCATACATAGAATCATATTAAAAAAATAGTTTTAGGAGAAATATTCTCTATAGAATGGATTAGATAAGATCAGTTCCACTTACATGCATCATTTCAATTAAATTAGGATCCAAAGAAATATGTAATTGAAAAAAACGTCTAAAGCCATGAAATAAATATTGTAGAAGATAATATTGGGGGTATTAGGGTGAAATGTCATAAAATTTTCCCTAATGTAAATTTGATCATAAATAATATTAATTTTAATGTGAGATTGTAATGAAAAACTTATGAATTTAGTAACTTTTGATTCAAAATACCATGAAAGTTTGAAAATGATATTGATTCATAAATTCTTTTAATTGCATGATATCATTGATAAAATAACTTGAGCCTTTACATATAAATACACCCCTCCCATTATGGCTATGAAGGAAGAGAGATAATGATTACTGAGTCCCAACTCTAGTAGGTCAAATGTTGGTGGAAAACCTGATGGTATATAAATCTCACAAATAGATTCAGTACCCTCTAATCATATAGGATTGGGATATAGAATAAACAACCACCACAAATATACATTATATAATATAAAATAGACATAAAAATATTCAAAAATTCATGATCAATGTCATCAAATACAAATAAAAGATTCCTAAGTAAAATACTACAAGTCATTTCCTAGAGAATAGTCTAAACTGCAGCTCCAAAACCCATGATAGAAATGTCCATATAGGTCCCCAAAATCCTCTTAGAAACCTAAAAACAAATATATATTTTGGGTGAGCATACAATAATAATCAGTATGATCATACCCATGGTCTCAAGTTCACATTTTATAATAGAATACTAATGTTACAGTGAATAAATAATAGAACCAAGAAGCACATAAATATGTCAAATAACTAATCCAAAACACACTATAGCTCACTTATAGGATTAATTATCAAAAATAGAAAATTTTTATTGCAGACAGAATAAGAGAACCTCATTTCCACTACCCCCCTAATTTTCTACTCTCATACGCAAATGTCAAACTAACTACGCTCTTATCTATCCCACATATATCACATCACAACATGAAATCTCTAATGTGGATCATGATATATCCATATGTACCATGCACTCAAAAAATCTATCTTCTTTTACTATCATGAGTCATCATAACATAGAATCTCAGATGAATATACATGGGCCATTACACCACACCTCATCACATAACCAAACTAATAGAGTATTATGGATTTTAATGAAATCAACTTTGTGGACTCCTCTAACCACATTTTACTCCCACCACATATCACATCACATCACATCCTACCGGATGAAATGTGGGGCATCATATCATATCATTTCCTCATCACATATCACCTCTCCCAAAACCACCTAAGCCAAAAATCCTACTGAAGGAAGAGTGGGGAATATGGGGTAGCCAACCATCTATATCACCACCATCCAAGATGTTGGGGAAAATAGTTGAAACCCAAATCCTTTGATAATTGGTAATGATATCTAACATAGGTGGGGAATTTATAGAAATAATATGAAATTAATGATATATATATATATATATATTACAAAACACCAAACATATTTATCCATAAAACTATAAAAAGTATACACCACAACACCACCACTGCACCACACGACCACTTTCACAACAACTTCCACCATTATTTTCAACACACAACCAATAAAGAAATCAATGTATTCCACTTTCAATTCCTGGGTTCACAATTTTCAAAAGTTAATTTGTATCCATGAAAAAACTATTACTAATCCATTTATATCACATTTAAAAATTCAATTATTTCTTTAAATTAATTTAACCCATTTACCATACAATAATGTCCAACCCATTTTTATTAATTTTTCAACCCTTTAATTTTATTTATTTGATTCATCATCAATTTTTTCTCATTTCTAACCTGGAAACTCGCACAACCGCGCCACACCACAATTACCCCAACTCACTTCAAAGGTCACCACAACACCACTTGTCTTAACCACCTCACATTACTATCAAATTACACCACAACCATCTCACACTACAACCATCACACACTATAACAATCACTCCCGACAACCATCCCTCCCCACAACCATCATGCACCACAACTCCATAACATACCCCATCACATCCATGTCTTCCAACCACCACATGTCATAACTATCATTCACCACAACCATAAAACTTCCCACATCACATCCTTTACAACCACGACAAAACTTCACCACCATGGAACACGAGTACCACATAGGTAAACACAACAAAGTTTCAATAGACAACATAAACCCATTCCAATGTTCAAAATTTTATTCATGTACTTTATTCACATTTATTCATTATTTTGCACTGGTATCATCTCACAAAGTGGATTTCCATGGTAAACCAATATATTATGAATACTTATGTTCATAAAACTTTAATTCAGGGTGAAATTAAAAAAAACATGACATGGGTCTCAAATACTTATCAACTACATCACATGTATGGTTACCAACAGTCAGGATAATAAGTATTGCAAACAAGACTCATATTATCATCATCAATAAAATAAAATAAGTAAATCATTAGAATAATACCCTTCCAAATACAATTCATATTTTTAAAATAGTTTAATTTATTAACCCATCCCTTAATAACCACCCAAAGAAAAGAAAAACAATGAATTGCCTATAAAAACGACAATAAATTGGTGAGAAAAAGGATTCCCTACCTCAAGAAATATTTTTTGATTCATTTTTACCCCAAGGAAAAGAAAAATATGATGAAATAAAAAGACTCATAAGATAACCATGGAAGAACATGAACCACAATAAATGGTCATAAAAATACAGGGCCCAACACACCATAAAACAAAACTAATAACCCCATAAAGAAATCATAGAAGAGTAACTTTTGAAAGAAAGGAAAAAAGGGAGAAGAACTAACCATCAACCCCACAAAACCAATCAGAAGAACCCAAGGATCAATTTTGGGGGAAGATAGACTATATGACATGAAAAACTTGTTTATGGGTTTCCATAAACAAGGAGGAAGAAACAACCTAATAAAGGGATTTAGCCAAATTTTAAACTTATAAACAAGAAATAATTCACCTAATTCATGTTGAAAATTCCATATCTACATCATAAATACAACATGGACTTTGGATTAAAACCCATAAAACTATTAAAACTTGTGAATTCCCATACTTTATTACCTTTAGTGAAATTAATAGTTCCTTAACTTGAACTAATCTCAAATCATGAATTACCCTTCCCCAACATGAATCTATTTCTTTTACTCTTCCAATATTGGATACATTCCTAGATTCTATCAGCTATACATTACATGAATCACCAAAACCCATTATTTATACCTATTTCATGACATGAATTACCTAATGCAGTTCTTCTGTATCTCCATCCTCCACAGAACCTCCATAATACACCTTAGAAATACTCCAAACAACCAATCAGAGAAAGTAATATTCTAAGAAATAATGGACCATTACATTATATTCCTCTAAAAAAATATTTCCATGTATAACTAATACCAAACTCAAATGGAAGGAAAGGGTCCAAAAAACAGCATATGAGATACCTCTTATGGATCTCGTTACACCTCAAACACTACCTTCAACCAAACACATCAAACCAAAACACCCACAACACACCATACGCAACCACACCACCACCTCTCTTCAAAATAAAAATATATAAAAAATCAAATTACAATCTATACAACCATATCAACTTCTATAGATACCAAACCAAACACTTCAAAAACCAACACACAACACATCTTTGAGCATAAGAATAATGGATTTTTATCTCCCTTATTAAGATATTATGGACTTTGGGTGAAACTGAATTTCCCCCATATTTTTAAAACAACATTGTATAACATGACTCAATTAAGAATAAGGTTTTCAACTTTTCATATACTAGAATATTTATCACACATCACACTATCATGGAAACATCACATCTCAAATAACAACAATATCCAAAAAACACATCAAAAAGAAAAAAAAATTAAAGAATGTTCAAAATAACTCAAGGTTTAAAGCACACATATGTGTCTCTCACTCCTAAGTACTCTCTATCAGGACATCATTCCACTAAAAAACCCAAATCACGGAAATGGTCTACCCATACATTACCTTCAATTGATGATCCCTGATCTCCATAGGACACTCCACGAACTCCATGCAACCATTGATATTGAATTATCCATTACAAATGATGTGGGAGTTATCATGAAGGTACTGGTGAATCTAGGACACATTATAGACCACATGGTTCTTTTCCATCCATGGTGGATGAACTAACTAATACTCCAATGTACCAACACACTCTAAAACCTTAAAAAACCCAACAGACATGCGGGAAATATCACTCCTATACTAAACATTAGCTACCCTCTCCAAGGAGAGAACATCAAGAATGCATGTTCTCCAACATAAAAGTCCTTGGGTTTTTTTCTATGATCAACATAGGACCTATGATGGTCTCGTGCCACACTCATCCTCTATTGAACCAATTAAATCTTCTTGGTCATCCTCCAAGCCACATCTGGAATATGAAATATTGTTCCCCAACCTCCATCCTTCACAATAGAGAATGACATAGTTGCACTTACAACACCTCAAATGGCATTATTACATTCGATGGGTGATATCTGTTATTAAAAATACCAGCCAGTGATATGTGTTTTACCCATAATCCACCAAATTCTATAATTCAATAACATAACATATCCTCCATCATTTGGATGGTGTGCTCTGCATTCCACTCTAATTGAGGGTGGAAAGCCGTGAAAATGTGAATCTATGATCCAAAATCATATTGAAATCCCAAAAATTACAATTAGGTAATATGGGGATCCAAACAAGAAATTAATTTCCTCTATACCTTGTAAAAATAAACCATATCATAAACATACTACGTTTATGACATCCATGGAAATCGAATCAAAGGTCATTATAAAATGAGTTGACTTCATCGGTATATCCACCCGGACCGAAAATGAATAAAAAACTCTCAAGGATCAACACAAACAATTTTTGATATCTGTGGATATGTCCTCCCATTTCTACTCAAGAATTTCCAAGTGCTGTTGAAAACCACTAAGAACTCAGTGCAATGATTTTATCAGTAGGAAAACATGAGAATTATGCACAAAATATTCCTCTAACAATTTTATTTACAACCAAATAATATAACTCCGTAATATATGAATAATATTGGTTACACTAGGATAAACTACTAAAGGTGATTTGTGAAAATTATGTAAAACTCACCCATGCATATATTGTGAAACAATCAAACCGCCCTAAAAGAAAATCTAGTATTCTACAACCTTTAAAAATATCTATAGTGCATTACCATGTCTAACCGAGTCACACATCACTACTACCTATATGTATCACCACTATTTCTGCACCACTTGTTGCATTAAACATGACTATATAATTATATGATAGATACAACCTCATCCACTACCCTCCCCCATGTCATGATGCCTCAGTGGAAACTCCTCCATCCCACTCAATTCATAAAAAAAACACATGAACCACATCCCTTTGGGACTTTTTACTCACCGCATTAGCAATAAAATACCTCATACATTGGGTTTCATATATATCAAAATTATAATACTTAATAAAATTCATCCCCCTCTACTAGTGTAGATTCATATATCACTATGACAATACATATTTTAGGCTCTTAGGGTTTGTGAAAATTACAATGCATTTACTATTAATAAAAGTCTTCCATAACTTCATCCAAAACCTGACTATTTGTTACTCTAGATCATTGGTGGCCTGGTTATTCTCTCGGAGAAATAACTTCCTAGACACAAAATATATCAATTATTTCTTATATATAAACATTCCTATGAAACTCAAATTTGATGTGTCATATGGTACCTCAAATATCAAACCCCCTCAGAAAACTAAAACACTGGAGCACTAAATAACTTATCCTTCAAGTAACCATATTTTTCATGACATTGAGAAGTGTAAATAAAGACCTGCTTCTTGTTACTCTAAAGCATCAGTAGGGATACAACCTGACAGAAATCAGACACCAATTTTTATTAATATAGAGCCAAACTGGGAAAACATCAAAATTATATTATAATATTTGGTGCTTCACTAGAAAATACTTCATTGAAATTTGATAGGTCAATGGACACAGCCTACTAAGACACTACATTCCCAATGACACACAAAACTTATATCTAGAACATACACCTGGAAAACATTCCAATGTGTTTTTGGTGTCAAACGACCTTCAAGAAAACTTTGATATTCTCACAATGATCCCCTTATATCCTCATATAGATCAAGATATCATTGATAAAATAAATGATGAACCGGTCAAGTAACATATATAAGAATGATTTTTTGATCCCCATGAACATTTTTAGTGAGTTTAGGACATTTAAGAGAATAACCATAAACATGAAGTTCCCATTCATTTATCTGAATGTAGTATTGGAATATTATCCTCCTTCACCCCCAACTAATGAAATACTAACCATATATTGAACATAGAGAAACAACTGGCCCCTCTCAAATGGTTAAATTAATTATTTATCCTTGGAAATGGTTTAAAAATCTTGATGTTACCAGATTCATAATCAATTACTATATACATAGCCTTAGAGTACCATATTCCTTATTAGATGACAACACTAGATAACCAAAAATATGAGCACTTGGATAGATAAAATCCATAAAAATTATATCATTGACATCAAAACCCCTCTCTTTTATCTTTATAGGCTCCATTCAAAAGTGATAAATTAAAATAACATATTCACATGATTGGAAATATATACCAAATTAGACATTGTGTCATTGGGGTAGTTCCATTACCTTATATTAAAAAAATAGACTCTTAAAAAACATAGGAACGTCTGCCACCTATGATTTCACTAAATGTTGCCCCAATTATGATAAAATAGGTTACACTTTCAATCCACCCATTTGAAACATCATTCACAAATAAACCCCACTTGCCATCTCTCTAGATCGAAAAAATTACTATAAAATCATTAAATGACTTCACATGAAAAATATAGATAATAAATTCAAAGGATAAAATATTTTATATATCTGAATAAAGGAGAAATATCTCATTGATTGGTGCTTCCCCATCATAAGCCTGCAGACCATTTCACATCAAACAAGATCATCTATCCCTCTCCTGGTGTAGTTAACACCTAGGACACTAGGAGCCTATCCACATATAGTACCAAATCACTAAGTAATGTAGGATACACATTAGAATTTGAGGCTCATAAATCAAACAAATCACAAAAATTTATAGAAACTAAACTGATTGTACCTCTAACAATCTTTAGCCATTATGGCTCTACTTCCTCGAACACATGCATATGACCACACCTATCTCCTCTAACTATATATTTTTTGACCCCCACACTCACACTCTAGACTAGATTCGTGTGTATGAGGACCATTATAGGGATTCTATATTCCAAAAAATCTACCCTAGGTAACTAATCATGGGTTTTTTGTCCCTACCATGAAATCCCACTCGAAAGAAACTACTACAACTGCAAAAAAATTACTTAAATTCCCACATGAAATTGGACTCCCAATGTATCCAGGCAATGATATTGTAATTATTAATGTCCCTAACAAACATATAAAAAATATAATCCCCCAACTAGTTTATGGAAACCATATGTCCTCTTTGTATGTGAGAAGATCTACATTTGGACAGTTCCCCACTTGCTAAAACCCCAACTACCATAATACTCATAACTGATAGTGTGAAACTCTTCTACTCAAAATGTATGTTTGGCCACTCTCCCATGGATAATATCCATAAGAAATAATCTTCTTGGTAACCTCAAAATTATACCAAAATCCATGTTTGTATAAAGTATACACAAGGTGATCATATAACTATTCACTGGGAAAACCACATCCTCCACACATCACATTCAGTACTCCACATCTTGAAAAAATTTGGGTAGAATTCAAAAGGTCTTTGATACATAATCCCAATCCCCCACACACTCTGAATCACGTACTCAAGGGATATAGACTCTATTCACTTAATAGAATTTTTCATCTATGATAAGAACTCTAAATGAATCTATTTCAAAATTTATGTCCACAAAAAAGCTTCCTCCTTGAGGTCTCTAATATATACCATCAAAAAAGGTACATCACTCACTGCAACATACTTAGGGAAATTGGAACCCAAAACTTATCTTAAGGTAAAATCTAAATGAAATTAATCTCTATTTCCTCCAACCAATTCTCTATCTCTGGATTCATGAATCTACCCTCATATTTCCCCAAACACTATTAATGAAAGGTAGAAAAATCCCACTTCCATGCCTCATCATCCTCTGTTGGGATGATACCCCAATGATTGAACACATCAATCTAATCAATATCAACCACCTAAGATACACATAGATGATGACCAAGATCTATTCCATTAATGAAATGAGAACACCATAACACAGGTTTCATGGGATTTTATCAATATTTATCTAATCAATTATTTTTAATTTCCTCTATTAAACCAATTTAGACATTAATTATACCAATTGTGTGTCATTTTCCTCTCCTTTGTCTCAACTATGAAAATAGGTCCACCTCACTTGGTTATTCAATAATAGAAAATCCATTCACTAGATCATGGGGGCCTAAAATATAATACCCTATCATTTCTCCCTGATCCATGTGATGAACCAATGTTAGCTGGCTATACTTACCTTCCAACAAATGCAATCTTTACATTACCCAACATAAAACTACATCAAATCTCTCACCATAATCTGTTACCACCCTACCATGATTTCTCCCTCTAATGATGTCCCTGCTATTCCATTGATGAAGGAAGAGATATAATAACTTTACCTTCCCACCTTTAGAAGTTTCCAGGCTGGTCACCAACACAGGGGGTATAAAAACCTCATGATTGGAAGGCATTTACCTATAATAATATTGAATCAAGAGATAAGATTAATAAAAACTAAGAAACTCCAACTATAATATAATATCAACCCAAATACATCCCATAATATATGATAAATATCATCATATAAAAATTAAAAACTCCAATATAAAATACCGAAATACATTTCCTAAAGAAGTTACTCCACAGTAGCTCCAAAAGTAATACAATATTGTGCAACATACTCGCTAATTTTATCCCGGATACCTTTAAAGAAATTATATACATAGGATGAGAATACAAGAATTCTCAGTATGATCATACCCAATGTCTCAAGTGAATATGTGAAACCATAATACTATTGCATTAGTGAGAAAATAGCAGAACCAACAAACACCTAATAAGGTGAAAGGACCAATCCAATCCCTACAATGGCTCTCTCACAAAATCATGCTTCAAATATAGTAACATAATATCATACACATAAAAAAGGCACCCTATTTCTTGTTACCCACTCATTGAATTATCTCACACCTCAATATTGAATTTCTTATGATCACATCCCTTGTTAACAAATCACCTCACCACAATATATATTAAATGTGGGTCACAATATATATCTACCTACCCCACCCTCGTAAGGTCATGTATCTGGTGCTAACATCAGACATTATCACATTACATCTCTCATAATGTCTCTTGGTCCATCACATCACACCCCACTATATTACCTGATCAGTATGTTATCACAATTGGTAGGAACATCAACATGTTCCCTCATATATGAACACATAACCCCCACCACATATCAAACAATATAACCTCTTACAAGAAGACACAAATTCCATCACATCACGTCACTGCATAATTATATCACACATAACCTAAAAACCTTTGGGAAAAAACAACATGTAATGGATGAGTGGGGAAGTAGGGCTTCCAATTCATCCACATTATTATTGTACTAGATACTGGGTAAAACACATGGAACCTATACCAATTAAGCATCGCTAATGTTATCTATCTTAACTAGGGATCATATAATAATAAAATAAAATACATGTTATATTGATAACAAAAAATAAAAACCATTATGTCCACAAAAACTATAATAGAATACAGTACAACACTACTATAGCACCACACATTAGCTGTCACAACCACATTATCCACTATATGAAACACACAACACAACCACAAGACAATGACACACATTAAACTTTAAATTCCCATTTTCTACCATTTTTAGAGTTAACATGTTTCCATGAAATTATTATTATTAATCAACATATTTCTCAATTATGAATCACAATATTTTATTCAATTCATTTATGCCATTTACTAAACAACAATTCTCAACCCTTTATTTTTGATTTATCAACCCAATCATTTTATTCATTTCATTCTACATCATAATTTATTCCATTTCTAACTAGAAAACTAACAAAACTATTTCGTATCACAACATTACCCCCTCACATCAATTTTTACCATGAAACAACCTATCTCACCCACCACACTTCATAACAAACAAACACAACATCCATCATGCACCATTAAAATTACCCAAGACAACCATCATGAACCACAACCATTAGGCACCATAACCATCACACACCACATCCACTCAACTTCCCACATCACATCCATGCCAACCAACCACCACACACCACAACCATCATATACCCAATCACAAATCATTCCACATCACATCCATTCAACCAACCACTGCATTCCATAACCACCATGCACCATAACCACATATAGAAATAATAAAATAAATATAACATAAAAAAACATCCCATGTTGAATAAAGTTATTCAAGGTATTCCATCACATTAATTCATTATTTATCATGGGTATTATCAGATAAATCGAATTTCTATGGGAAACAAATTTATTATCTAGATGTACAATCTTTATCCCTTTATAATGGGTGAGATCAATTAATAATAAAGTGATTGTCTCACGTGCATAACAACTATAGCACACACAAGGCTACTAGAAGGAATGATGTTTAGTATTGGAAATAAGTATGTATAATATCATCAGAAATAGAAAAAAAACATTAATGTAAGAAATTACATACCAAACCCATAAATTTTTAATATTCTAGTTAGTTATCCTTATTTATCCAAGCATTATTATCCAATAAAAGGAAAGACACAACAATAACTTCCAACACGTAACATGTAAATAGGTGATAATGTTGTTCCCCAACCTCAAAGAAACCTTTTTGATTTGATGTGAACCATATAGAAAATAATAACTACTTGAAAACCACAATCATACATGAAATCCCAAAATCAGATGGAATCACAAAAAGAGACCATAAAAAACATAACCCAACACACCCTGAACAAAAACCAATAACACTGTAGTGAATTATTAGAATAAAAAAGAAAAAATAAAGTAAAAATGAGAATAAATCAACAATAAGTGTTAGAAAACAATAAATGTTACACATATATCAATGTCAGGGGTAGTTGGGTTGTAATACTTCTAAAAAATGTATAGGGTTATCAAAAAACTGAAAGTACCTGATAGTTGAATAAAGGGACTTGATAAATAAAAAATATTTAAAATTATATAATTAACCTTATTCATAGAATTAATTCCATTTTCACAACGTGATTTATATAGGGTTTATGAATTTCAATTTATAAAAAAGTTTACATGGCATAAATTCCCATATCTTTAAACTTCTACTAAAATCTTAATACAGAAGCCTGAATTAATTTCACTTCATTATTTCCCCTTTCATGATATGAATCAATTCAATGGATTCCCAGAAAAATTCATACAAGTTGTTATTTAACTTGTTACACATTCACAAATCACCAACTCATGACCTGAGAAACTATTACATAAGTTGAATTATGTACTGCATCTTCAACCTCCATAGAACCTTCTCCAGACTCCTCTAAAAAAGTCCCAAAACCCAGACTATCAACATAACAATCTAGGAAGGTATAGACTATTAAATAAAAATAAATCCATGGGGTATAATATACACTATATGAAATAAAAAATTAGATAATATGGAGCATATATCAATGGAGGGAAATTATGATGTGGATCCCTTACCTCAGACTTTGTCTTGGCAACACATTCTAAATCTTCGATTATAAAAAAAATTAGGTTTATTTCTAATATGTATAATAACCCTAATTTTTTATTATTTAATTAATTAAACTAATTTATAATTTCTTCTTAAAAAATACTATTAGATTCTTGTTAAACATAATAGTGGGTGTTAAATTCCCTATTTTTCCTCAAAGACTTCAATTATTTTGATTATATATATTATCCATGATCAATGGTTCATAACAGCCATATTTATCCAGAATACCTAGAATATTTTTTTTAAATATTTCTAGAAAAAAATTCTTAGTTCATGAAATCATGATAAAAATTATTGAATACTTAAAATATCATTTTCAAAGATTATTTAATTGACAAATGTATACAATTTATTTGTGATCACACATTGAATATTACCACCACAAATTTATTAAAACATCAAAACCCAGTCATTATTTAGTCATATTTTAATTATTTAATTTATCCTAATCATTTATGATGTAAAAATTATAACATCATTCATGTGAGTGGTAAATCTGACCCAAACCAGAGCATTTTATAATTCCTGAATGACAATGAACATGTTATTGTATATTGATTATATCTCTTTTATATAGGATTAATGATTAAAAAATCATTAAATTTGAGGAATAATATTTAAGATGAGTTTGATTAATAAAATATTGATGAATAATTAGGTAGTAGATAAAACATATGTTTATGACCTAATTCATCCTCTATAGAGCTTCTTGGAAATGAGGGATTGAATACTCCTAATTGTGACTAAATGTTCCCAAACATGGGATAATATTTTGAGTAGATAATTTTGGCATGTAATTGAAGAAAATTTGGTTTCTGATGTCTGTTTAGAATGAGTCATTTTATAGGTTATCATTAAAATCATTTTCAAAAATACTCATTCCTTAATGTGTATAGAATGAACTTTTACATGGAATGTGAGTTCAATATTGAAAAATAATGATGATATGATATTTTTATGCATTCAATTACCCAACACACATATATAAAGAGAACTTTTTATTATTTTTCAGGTCTTTAATCCTATATTAAACCCTTTTACATCATTTTACCTTTACTTATGTAACTCAAGGTTCACATACATATCTTAATTATATGTCGAAAATTGATATTTAATCAGTTACCTAATTTTATATGATAACTAAAAATGTGAAATACATTTTATTTTATTTTATTTATAGATGTGATAAAATTAACTCTAATATAAGAAGGAATAATACAATACCAAATATTAATAAAAATATACATTTAATAATAAAAATGAATTTAACAATTTTCATTACCAAGTAATAATCATTGGGATGATGTTAAATTATATATACACACAAAAAAATTGAATAAAATTATTTTTTAATAGTGATCAATATAATTATTTAAAACATAAGTACAAAACATATAGAAAAAAATCCTACAAACAATATTTATTTTTATATTATATTATTTAATAATTATTTTTAAATAATTATTAATAAATGCATGAATTACCCTTTATTTCCATAATATTTTATTTTTTCTTTATTTTTTTTCATTACCATGATTTCTAGATCAATCTCATTTGAATATTTTAAAAATATCATCTTCCAATTTAGGGGTACATAGTTAGTGCAGTGTTATAACTAATTATTCAGAAAAATATTATTAAGACTACAAATTTTTACAAATTCATTTTCCAGGTTTTTTGAATTATTTTTTCAACAATGTGAGAAATATATATTTCTCTCTATTTGTTTCTAGTAATGGATGAATGATTAGAGCATGTTTTGTACAACTATGAGGCTAATCTATGTGTTGTATACAATTTATTTAAAATTGGATATTTATAAATTTACCCCTCCCTTTTTAGAGAAATTGCGCCTCTACCCCCCCCCCCCCCCCCGCCCCATCATCTCTTATATGTGATACTCTGATAAAGTTAACCATATAGAGCTAAGGTGATTTCCTACATATATAGGGTCAGATATATAAAGTTAGGACTCAATGTGTATCTTTTATCCATTCTCTTAATTTTCAATCATCCCTCTTGTTATGGAGCATGGATGAAAAACAGTATGGTGTTATGATTAATGATTTTTTATTATTTTAGTCTACTATGGTGTCTAGTATATATTTTGGTTCCCCCTCATTAAATATTTTAATATTATACCTTTCTCTTCGATTATTAGTAGGTTTTCCCTATGATTAACTTTTATATATATAAAACTATTGATTTCTTTGCATTTAAATTTATTTTTTTGATACTTAATTATAGTATTGATAATTTTTATAGAATTTTTGAAATTAAAATTATATTTTTTTTACTCGATTTTCAGTGAAATAAAATATTCATTCTATTTTATATGTTGGTTCAAATCATATTTTCTTTAATCATGTACATCAATATTGAACAAAATCACCTTAGTGTATCATTACAATTTATTTAAAAATTAATTAATGAATTCCAAGATTTCAATTAGAATTTCAATTATTTTAATTTTAATTGAATGATATTTTACATTATTAACAATGTCATTAGAAACTATTAAATGTTTCCTATATTTTATTTTGCTAAATGTTATTCATATGTAACCAATATTATAAATATTTTATAAATTATTTCATATTAATATAAATAAACATAGGTACACATATATATTGATACATTTATATACATATTCACATAATGATTTGTGAAATAAGCTATTGATCTTGTATGTATCTATATATTAAAATGAATATGACTATAAGTTTGAAAAAATATTTGGGTACATAAATTTTAAATATTGATCCAAATTTTCAAATGATAATCTCATATTGTTAAATATGTGGTAACTATTTTTTATAAAGGGTGTTTTAATTAATTATATTTGGTTATTTGTAATATATCATTCTGGTACTATAATATTTTAATCTTGATTTAAAAAATAAAATGGTTTAAATAGTCATTTTTTCTATTGGATATATTAATTATTTTTTGATGGATTGATGAATGGAACCTTTTTAACTAAAATGTGGAATATTTGAAAACATTAAAGCACATGGGAATCTAGGTAACTATTTTCGTAAGGATATGTTAATTATACCATTAGACTTAATGAAACTAACTAAAATCTTAGACTTAGATAAAGATTGTGATGCCCTGGATGAGAATCACCACACCACTAGGCCAGGGTGTGTATTCCGTAGTGGTTTGTTGGATGTGATGGTATGGATTAAAAAAAGCATATATTTGTTCTCAGTAATATTATTTATTAGTAGATATTACAAACATTTTATATAGATTTATTAGATCATATGTTTATAAAAGGATCTAGAGTTACCATAATATTAGATGAATTATGGATTTTCACAAGGTGCATTAGTAGAAAATGCTAATTCCTATTGTAATTAATTCCATTTATAAATTGTAAATTGATATTGTATGCTACTTTTTTAGAAAAATTAATGTATATTATATTATTTAATTTAATAATTGTCAATTTATAGTGTTTTATTTCATTATATTAATGGTTAATATTCTAATTTAAATTGATTATTAAAACCTTTTTCGAAAATAGATATTTTAATAACAATTAATATTGTTTGAAGGTGGGTGGTTTATAATTAGAATTTTTATAGTCACTATTATATTATGAAATAGTGTTAGGTTTTTTCTTATCTCTAAACCACTCATGTATCGTTTAATATTTTGAGACTAAATGAAAAATAATGGATTCACATGTTGTTTGGTTGGTTTTTTGTTTTTATTTCCAAATTGCATTAGCTAAATTTTCCATTCTTATTTTCCTTTCCCTCAATGGGTGTTCCTTATGCATTTGGAATTTAATATGTTTAATAATATGGTTTTTTTCTTGTGGTGGAGTTATATGCGGGGTGAGTTTTTATTTTTTCATTATCTTCTTTTATACCTATTTATTTGTTTCCCCATGAGAATCCAATGTATGGTCTCATCGAGAAGAAATTATAGTAAAACAAATAAAATCATATTTCATTTAATTTTTTGGCTAATATTTTTCTCATTCTATTGTTTTTATTCCATGTCACTTATTGCTAGCCCATGGGGATAAAGAATACCCCTCGATCCCTTCAATGAGAATGATTGTGTGTTTGATAGATGGATGTATCATGTTACTTTGTCAAAAAAATGTTATCAAATCATTGCTTTTTTTATTTGGGTGTGTCCAGTATATTAGAGATTGGACTATTTTATTTTTAGGGTAAGGTGTTGCAAGATTCTATCTAGTACATGCTCATTTTGGGCCTTTTGTTTCAATCAAAATTAAGGTTTGGGTTTTGAATTCCAACAGTTCTTTTAATATTAATAGTTTAATATGATCTGGATTGATCTTATTTGAGGAATTATTAATATTTTATAGGTTTTTTAGAGTAGTTTCTATGTTTAAGGAAATGGAGGGGTTGAGATAGAGGCAAAAAATTAGCTCATATGGCCTGAAAACCATGTGTTTCACATGTACATGGTTCTCTAAAATATACAGTGGACTTTATTCACATGTCGCCAGTATTTCAAATCATAGGATCAAGTTGTGTGAGAATAATATCCCCATTTAACATTAATGTTGTTTTTAATTTTTGTGTTTAAATTCCATTAATATATATATATATATATATATTTGATTTTATAAATTGAAGCTGAATTTTTCAGTTGATTGTTGTTGTTCATTGAATTTTTATGAGTATTTAAAATGAAAAAAAAATATTAAGAAAGGAATATTGATTTTCTATTGTGTGCTGAGGTTTATAGAGGAGTATTTAAATGTAAATAATACTTATGAGGAAGAAATTATTTCCAATTATGAATATATATGTTTTTGAAATGGTTTCTATATGTTGTTTAATGTCTTTTGAAATTAAAATATGTGACCATGAAGTGATCTAAAAGTTGAATTTTCAAAAAAACCTTTTTGTTTTTAACAGGTGATGATATTTTGGAAATTAAAATGGGAACTACATATAGTATTCTGAGATATTTTAAAAACATCTTAGTGGTGTGAAAAATTTGATCTTTGAGGTTTTAAAATTTTATTAAAACATAATTCCAATATTTTTTATTATTTTGATTTTTTATTTGAGTTGTTTATTTGACATGGTTACTGAATTTATTATATATGACAAATTATGGGAAATTAAAATGAGTAATTATAATATATATTTGGATTTTACTTCCAATATTATCTTGGTACTTTCAAGTATTATTTTGGATTTTGACCATAGGATCTTATTTAGGCCTTTATAGTTACTCAACATTTCATTAAATGGAACATTGGGAACCACTTGGGATGGTAGTAAGCCGAGGGTAACACCCCATGCTTGCCTTCAATATCCCAAGGGATAAAAACAAGCATCGAGTAGGAATAACAATGAAATTATTGGCATTATCCTAAATTACCCACACACTTTCACACACACAACATCATTAAACAATTTATATATTTAATAAATTAAAAGCTACTATAAAGTAATAAATTTAGGAAAAAACCATTATGAGATATACAAAAGTGCAATAAGTTTTTAAAAATATAGGGGGAAAAACATTCCCAAATATTAATATAGTGGTAAACCGAGACAAAAAACAATTGTAAAGAGGTAAGGAATGGGTGATCCCACCTCAATGTCATAGAGACCAACCACTGAATGCAGTTATAACCTCCATGTAATACAAATCAACATGAATTCAATGTCCTCTATATTCACTACTAATTTTTCATTCATCCAAATAAGACACAACACATGTTTGAAAGTCCCATGTAGGTGTGTGTATATGCATACCCATTACGATTCCCTGAAAAGAAAAAATGGGATCACTATAAATAAAAACACTCATCTAAACCCATAGAAAATATAGTGAAAGAACTCAACATAATATCTAATAAAAAGAAAACCATTTAATAGTAGAAATGGGATATATATATCCACACCCATATAGGATAAATTAGTAATCATGAATCTCTATATGTTCTACCTATGATACAAACAACCATGCATAACCTCACATGAATCTAAATGGAGAGACCTCTCCTCACTACTTTGCTCCAAATTTGATCGATCCCTATCTCTTAGACATGAATTATCTGTATCCTCTTATAAATGAGTATGGATAACCCACACATTTCCACAACATAACAGAACCGTTAGAATACTAATCTAATGGAGGAACTGCTATCCATCAGAGATCAAATATTTGGAGTACCAAAATGTAGATAAAGAACCCACATCTTCTATAATTTGTGGGAGTAATGTGTCAACATTTATAAGTTATATGGGTGAACTACCACCTAGAAATAGATATAGGGATATGGGCCCTATGGATACTAATTCAAATATAAAGGAAACATAACCAATGTGGAGGAGTTCCATCTCTTCCTATATTAAAAATATAGGGGACCATCCAACTATAATGATAGGGATGTATCAACATTGAAATATATCAATTAATAAAACTAATCACTACCATCGACCAAACATCATTGAAATAGGAATACTTATAGTATCACCTCATTTCATATCATTAATTCCAAAATGATGTCTACCATCACATCCATGATGGAAAACCACTCAGGATATATTGCACGAAGGCCTAAATCCGAGTCTCCATGAATGAGATAGGAATGTAAAAGATTCTAAAAATTGGTATATTATTTGTATATAGGGTCACATGTCATGTGACTCCGCCTAGATACTTTGATCTTACCACCCCTAGACAGATCATGTAAGTCCATGTGGCTCTACATGATGTGTATATGGAATAACCGGTTTGTATTAATTGTCTAGGTATATCCGATTCCTCTGATGCATGACCGTGTACCTTGGCCCATGCAGGTGTATACTGGTTATGAATGTGTGTTTTTATTGTGCATGGGTATATTCTCCATGTCTATTCCATTTTTACTCTAGTAGTTCCAGTGTACCTAGATGTGTCTTAGACTATCAACCTAGAGGTATATATCGGGAATCCAAATTTAGGTCGCACAATGTCATGGTATACCACAAAACATAGGATATTTATCTATGCATGTAAAACATCACCAGAGTAGTGGGGGATGACACTAATTATACTCATCTGAATGATATGATGTGAATATTGGGGTTTCTTAGAATATTTATATATTAGCATAGATGATCAGATCTATCATTTTCACTTCTTCCACCAATTTTTGACCACCTAAACCCACTAAATTTGATGTGGGAAAACTATGATCGGGGATTCCTTTCCTCTGGTGTTTGGAAATAAAAAATCGAATCATAAATGGGTTAGCTTCCAAGCCTCCCATCACTGCTCATGTGTCTCAGTACATAACTCCATCATCCACATCCCACAAAACACGTTGATCTATATAAAAAACACTGATTTATATGTCATTCATTTATATGAATATGGGTATTTGATGGCACTTGAAATTCGGCATAGGAATGAAAAATTGAGACACCATTAATATATGTGGAAGAATTTAAAGAACAATGGTAGTAAAAGAATAATAATGATGTGAAAAAAACTTTTGTCCAATGCAGTCAAAGACATTGAAAATAAATGATGAAATCAATGGTGAAATAAATTCCCAAAAATTAAACAATTGGGTATAATAAAACTAATTTAGTCATGTATCATGTGAAGAATATCCAATTCCATAAAAATAAATTAGATATGATATCCATTCTAGAAAGATAATTCAATGTGTGGAAAAACATTAAATAAAATTATCTATCTCAAGAATAAAGTGATTGATTTTAATAACTCATCTTCTAGATAAGAAGGTGATTCTCTTTCATTGTTCATCATCCATATCAATATTCTCATTGATTGTTCATTATTAATCCATGTTCCAGGGTGGCCAATGATAATAGAGAGATCCTTATTCTCCTACTCTATATTCTCATAGGTTTATGAGGATAACAGTCTATATTTTCCATCAAGATACTTATACAGAGGTATTGAATAGTTATATCCATTAAATAAATTAAATAAATTATCTTATTCACATAAATAACCTGCCAATGGTCTCCAACAATCCAAAAGTAGATGCCGAAAAACATTATATTGTCCATATGTTAAAAACTGAGTTCTATAAAAAAATATGGTCCAATAATTTCCATATAATGTCCTAAAAAATGGGAAAATAATTTTTTCAAAAATTATTCATGTGTTGGATTTAATATAGATTAGTATTTTTAATATATTAATTTATATTTTTTATGGATCCCAAAACACACCAACAACTCTGAGGAAACCCAAATATATATTTTTAAATATTGGAAGGAATAAATTTAAAAAATTAGTGGCATTAAATTCTCTTCTCCTTCATTGATTTGTGCTTTGAAATTTATAAGTTATACAAAATGATGAGGTTATGTGCCTACCCCTAATTCTCACACTCTTTGGAGATCTCTTATATTCTATAATTCCACTAAGGTAATCATTCAATAGGAATAGTTTATCTATGATTCATCCTCTCTTATCAGTGATCAATTGACACTATATAATCCAAGAAGGTGACTCCATCCCCAATTTTCATCTTTCCACATTTGATAACATGTTATGTTTCATGAATATTTCTACTTTTCCGTGGCACATAAAATACATCATGGACTCAGTCCCACTGCGAGGGTAAATCCAAGAAATATAAATCATAGAAAACCATAGGAGAAAACTCATACCACCTAAATAACCATGGGGAATCAATTTTTCCTAAACTAATACTCCATAATCCACATCATGGGGAGACACTAAAGAATATTTTTTCACCCCACTAAATCTAAATAGTTCTAAAAAATCATTATGTATAATATTTCCTGTTGACAAAAAGATATCCTAAAATTCTCATAGATGATCTCAATCCTTCTTGAATGTTTCCAGCACTATTTCCAGCCCACAAAAGGGAACTCACATTGATCTTAGTATAGAACATGGTAGACCTGCTGAGTATCCAATATTGATCCTTGATAAGTTTCCATTCTAATAGAATCATGATAACAAATATTGAAAGTTATCTCCACCAATGGTAATAGATCTATTAAAATATTCCCAAAAACCAATTTTATGACTCACAACACCTTTTCCAAATCCAAGATGGTCCACATTGACTATCAATATTCCTAGGGGAGGAACTTTTTTCTCATCCCAGACTTATTACTAAAATCATCCTTTTATCCTCTCCATATCCACAATGTACACTAAGTATTATTGTAAGATATTATCATCATAGAATATCCATGAAGCCAGATGATCTAATTTATATGCAAATTCCAAAAAATATCAACTGATCTCTTCCCTCAGATGGAAAGGAAGGTTTCCAAAAGGGAAATTATGTTGAAAATTACCATAATATCATGATGAAATTTCGCTTTTTGTTTAAGAGACATAAAAATAATTCTACATACCATCCCACATCCATTAATATAATTCAATAGGTTGAATCTAAGTTGATGGATCCAGATATCATGGATTACCTACTAATAAGTGAGGTATCTAGGAACAAACATGAAAACTCTAGGCCTCATTCCATTATACCAGAAAAATATTAAAGGTACCAGTCCCTCTTTTCTATTCCCATATTTACCTCTAGGGGGAGGTAGAAAACTACATCAATACCTCCCCACACAACATTATGGGAACTACCTTCCGTTATTGAAAAAGTTTAACAAGCTCCCCTCCATCAAAAGATCCATATGGTCATATAAAATTAATATTCAACATCTCTCAATGGAGCTTCTTACACCTTCTGAACAATTAATGGTGTTTACAACATCTTTTAATGATATTTTTCACCCCTATATTCTATAAAGGTTATCTATAATGAGTAAAATTACAATATTGTTTCTCTACAAAAAAATACATGATTTTCCATGAAGGGTATATCCCACCAAATTTTCCACCACAATATTATATCCAATATAGAATTCATATTTTCATAAAAAATCCAAGAAAATATTTTTTTCTAGGGTTGAGTTCCTCTTAGGTAGTTGTGAACCTAAAAATCGAGTTTTCTAAATAAACAAAAAAAATATCATCCAAAATATACCATCTTTATATCTAAGGCAATGACCTCCCTTTCCAAATTTAATTTAGTAGAATAATCCTTCTCATGGGGTATCAAAATACTTGAACCATAAGAAATTGATGAATTATTTCTCATCAACATACATCTTAGCATAGATATAGAGGCATTACCAAACATTATGAACAAGTCTCCCTACATTGGATGTCTCAAAACAAGATCACTAATCAATATCTACCATTTCTCGAAGAAGGCTTGAGAACTAATTTTTATAATAAAATGACTACACTTTCTATATCGATGTACTCAAATAGGTTGTTATCTAGGAAATGCCCATCATAAACCTTCTATAATATTCTGAAAAACTGAGTAAACATTTATCTTTGACCATGCTCCTGGGTGGCTATCAATAAAACATTACACGAACCTTCTTCAGGTCCATGGATGTGAAAATATTAGAGTTTCAATTCCCTAAAAATTTAACCTCTCAATTCCAAAGTTGACACGTTGAGATCCCAACTTAATTAGTTCTCCCAGAGTGTGTCTAAGACCATACTTCAATGATATTTGCACCACCTTATACAAAGAGTTTTGAGAGATTAATTGATAAAGGTAACCAGGAAATCATCCAAGTAAGGGTGGCAGATCATATGTATATGTTCCATAAAAAGTGTGGGTGAATTCACCTCACAATGTAGATGCACTAAGAACTCATCATTCCTATGATAACATTAAAATGTATTATTCATTATACCATACTCATGAAACCTCAATAGGTGATTGGTAAACCTAATATTGAACTTTCTGAAAAAATCCAAGACCTTATAATAGGCTGAAGTCATCATTTATCCATTGTAAAAATTATAAAATTATTTTATCATCTCTATATTCATGTGACAAAAAACAACACAATTCCTCTTTCATTCCCCTTCCTTTTTCACAAATAACTCATGATCTACCCAATGGGACACAATGGGTGTAAAATAATCCTTATAATAGAATTTTAATCACTAATAATCACATTTCACAACTAAAAAATAGTCAACTATATCACTCAACACATTCTATAAAACATAGTAGTGTACCATTACTACTATGATAAGGTCCCTTGAGAATAACACTTCACCAATAGTGTATTCTTGCTACGAGAAGTGATATATGATCTTTGACACTTCCTCAGTAGCAGTCTCTAGATTTAAGGGCCATGAAAAAGATTCAAATAGTATTTATAGGACTCAAAAAAGGTAATTTAAAATAAAGGAGTGTATTTTCTTTGGTCTACTAAGGATACGAATAATGTAGATAATACATGTTTCATACCATAGCACACTCTGACAGCTCTGAGTCATAAGACTTCACTTCATAAAGATATCCTTCAAATTTACCCACTAGTTTATGCAAAATTCTGGTTCAAATATGACACATTATCACTATAAAAGCTACCATGTACTTATAATTAAAAGGAAATTGTCCACCATACATAGAAACTACTCTTTAAGTGTTGAACTGACCCATCCACATTGTTTTAAATCTCATTGTAGTAGATTTTTTCATTATGGGGAAAGAGAATATCTTTATTTCATACTTTAAGTCACAAGACACATCACCAAAATAGAGATCAATCAATTCGATGGATTTCATTGAATAAGTGAGTCTTTCGGAACCACCATCGCACCTAGAGAGGTCCCAAACAATGTGAGAAACCAAAATCATACCCTCTTTCTAATCCTTGTTTACCCATGAGGATACATGAAAGTTCTCTAATAAAAATAGAATCTCATCTCTCTTACGAGTGAGGGTTACTTATATATACAACCTCTCTTTTAATACATGAACATTATAATGCTTTTTTGGAATTACACAATACATTAAACAAATAAATGCCCAAATACTATATTAGTATAGTAAATTTGGAAACATGGAATCAAAAACACTATTATATAAGTGAGTTGTATTATCTTCGATTAGGTTATTGATTACCAGAACCCTTCTTAAAAAAATAAAATATAATACATATCATTATACAATAGGTGAAATGAAAACAATAAAAGTGGTGAGATCAGATTCGTAGTAAGGGAAAACAAGAGAGACGTGTAAAAATATTCATGAAAACAAGGGTACTAGAGAATGATCATGAAATTAGAATATGATACCCTAAATATAAAATATTATAAACAATATCCTTACATAAATAGTAATAGTTCATAAGACATCAATCATAATGACATAAAGAATATGATCCATGAAAACATAAAATAGCAATAAAACAAGAAATTATGTTATATACATAGACATATAATAATGATTTCCATGGTAATCAAGGCATCACTTCTAAGGACATCACGATTTTTTGGTTATACTTCCCAAACCATTTTTTAGTCTTGGTTCAATACCATGACCGTCATAGTTGATATTTTCCCTTATGTCTATATCATGAGAAATAAATATTTACCCAATGCATTTATGGGAGATATAGGCCCCACGAATCACATAACAAAATCAGACATACATGTTCCAAAAGATCATAAACAATCATATCATAACCCATTAAATTAAACGGGTATCATAAACATGTAATAATATCATTATGGAAAATATATTGGTTTAAAATTTATTTAATCAAATCATAACCCATGAAAGGAAGTAGGATTCTTAAGGATATAACACATTGAAAGAAAATATATTTGGTAAATATAATGCCAATAAAATTATAATATTCCGAGGAAGAATATGAATTGATTATTTGGATTATTTCATATAATTTTATGAGTAACCCAAATAGATGTCTCCTTAGTTGGGAAATAATTTGAAAATATAATTTAAAAACATTTCTTGAGGATAATATTCTTACTTCATTGAAATGTTTATCTTTTCTTAAAATTCTATGGAACCCAAAACAAATTCATTAATATTAAACTAAATGATTGAAAAGGAAACCTAATGGTATTAAGGCTTGATGAAAGAAAAAAAATACATTCATTACTCCTATGTTAAATAACTTCTTCACATAAATTTCTAGAAAAGTCAAATATTACCTTATTAAGAAAATGGAAAAAATTTTCCCTTGAAACCATTTAAATAATTCATACATGGGTATAAGAAACATTAAAAAATCATAGAGTAATTGTAAGAATATTTTAAAATACATTTTTATTAAATATTTAAATGGATGAAAAATATATCCCAGTAAATACCTACATATAAACAAACCTAAATAATAATGATATTGTTAAGTTAACCCTTACCTTGGTTATGATATGCTTAAAATGTATCAGAAACTATTGTATAAGGATTAAATAATTTTATTAATTTATTCCAAAACTATATTTATATTTATGATAACATATATTCTCATATTAACACTAATTTATTAATATCTCATTATTACGCTTCTTTCGGTTGTTATCTAATTCATTTTCCCACACTTATTTTGTTAAATAAGTTTCGATTCATTCTAATAAAATATAGTTATTTTATTTGTAGAAAAATATTAAGGTATGATATATATGATATTATTAATTATATAAATTTATATAATCATTATTTAATTTTGATAATGGATAATGAATCACACTGTGTCGCGGAGACGGTAGGCCATATGTATGCACGAGAGACAATATTATTTCCTTAATTTTAAAATGGTATGAAAGTGTATGGTGTATATATTTTTTACATAATAAATTTCAAATATTAATAATCATATATATCTATTACTTCCATCATTATACCCATCCATGTAAATTACCAATGAAAAATAGATTACACCAAAGCATGGATATGGTAATCTGTATGTAAGCACACATGGTTATTTTACTTTTAGAAGGATGGCTAAAAGGTGGAGTATGATTTTTTCATAATCCTAATGACATATTAGTATATAGAGTATACTATAGTAATTATTTTATAATTGAAGAAAAATTAAGAGTAAGTAGAACAAGAAATACTCTTGAGAGAGTGGGTGATGGAGATTTCCACTTCTTTGGAAAACTCCCCTTAGATATTCTCTTAGAGACACTATAGTTGGCCTTTTGAGAATACCAAATCCTAAAAAATGGTCTAATAAATTTACTAGGATAAATGTTCAGGGATTTTTCATTCTATATGGTTCATATTTTTTGTGAGGAATTGAGGGAGGAGGATCCCTTTTTAATAGATGAGAGGGGTACTCTTGGAAATACCCAAAATATTAAATTAAAATAAATTTATTTTGGACTTAAATTAGCTCCATAGATTGTAATTTATAGGAAAAGATGTGTATGGGTATAAATCATCTGCTAAAATTATTTTTAAACATGTTTAGGTCCAAATAATAACATTATATTTTTAATTTAACCCTTAGTTATGCCCATAAAAGATTACCATTACAATTTGGATTTTTACACCTTATGGGTAATATATTTTGTATAAAATTTCAAAAAATAAAATAAAAAATGGATTATTGATTAAATGTTTAATCTTGTTATATATTTTTTCCAGAATTCATTTTTTTTATAAATTTTATATCAGTTAATAAAATGAATTTTTTTTTTAAAATATAATTTATGGCAATTTTAACACTATTCAAAATTTTCATTTTTAGAAGTATCTCAACATCATGATAAATTCAAAACAAAACTTCTAATATATCACTAAAATAAAAAAAATATATATATAATTATTTTATGTCATTAATAATGTCAAATTATATTTATTTCAATATAATTAATATTATTTATTTAATATATCCTTTAATTAATAAAATTTTGCATCATCCTTGTGAAAGAATTAAATTAAATTATTTCATCTATAAAAACAAAAAATAAATTATCATGATGAAGATAAATTTAATATTATTCAAATTATTATTTATAGTATAATTTATCTTCTGTAAATTCCTATATTAAAAATTATTTACTTCATAGAAATATGACTATGACATTTTTAAAACAACTTAAAATAAACTATAATAAATTCAATATTCTCACCAAAGATCTATAAAAAGGATATATTTTATGAATAAAGATGATTTTAGTCTAAATAAAACTATCCAACAAAATAATGACAAGTGTTAAGGTAATTATAATATTCTTTTTATGATTAATTACTTGATTTACCTTTCAGAGTGGTAAATATAAAATTACTAATGATTCTATTGAAAATTTAAAAAAATAAAAGAAACAGATATATATAATTTTACACATATAATTAAAAATAAGGAATCTGTTTTTAAAAATTAAAACCAATAATTTTAATTAATTAATTTTAAATTAATCTCGTTGACAGAGTGAGAAAATGGGTTATTTATATTAAAAAATGAATAGGATTGAAATGTTTTTATATCTAAATTCAATGTAAAATTTATGAAAATAACCTCAACTATATTAAATGATAAAAATATAATCTACTTATTCATTAAAAAATATTAACATTATAATTTAATAAAATGAATAATATCCTGAAAAAATGTTCTTTTCAATTAAAATTTAGGATTTAAAATTATTCAACAAAACATAAAACTTATCCAAAAAATTACAAAAAACCAATCAAATTAAATTTTTATATCCAAATTTCAAATAATAAGTTTATTTTCTCAAATATAATATGGATATATTTTAAAAATTTTGATTTAAAATGGGTTCTCTATTAAATCCAATAAATTTGTTTTTTGAAAAATATAGCTTTTTATGCATAAAATTAGGTTAGTTTATATCTTATGACTATAAAATTTATTTAATGAATATCAAAAATATTAAATTGAATATATGACATGTATAGGTCTTTAATATCATTCTCTAATTGTAAATAATTTAATTTATTAGTAAAAATTACTTTGGGAGTATATAAATAAAAATAAAAATATTTTCTTTATATTTAATTGTTATATATTTTCATTTCTAATTTATGGGTAACCAAATAATTAAAATTTTCAAAAGTTAGTTAATAATATCAATACCCTCTAATTTTAATGGCTAGTTTATTATATTATTTAAAAAATTATTTTTTATACAATCATTACATTTAGTGTAAAGAAATCAATTTCAATGTTGCGTGTAGCGCAAGCTAAATTTTGTGTAGCATATAACATAAGGAATCAAAGAAATTTAATTTAATTGAATAAAAAAGATCACTATAACTTGGGGTGTTAAAGTCATCCACTTTTAAAATGAATTCAACACTAAAATTCATCCTTATAATAAAAATAAATGAGGATAATTTTGTATCATCATATTCTCAAGTTCCCACATAACATCCTATAACTAGTAATTTCTCTGTAAAACATTAACTATGTGAGTTGTCTTATTCTAGTGAACATTCTCTATATGATTAAAATTTCCAATTTATTTTTATTTATAAGTAAGATCCTTATCCAATGTGGCATCTGAGTTCAGTACATGTGAATGGTCTGATATATACTTCCTTGAACGAGGTACATGTTAAAAATCTTGGAATTGAGAGATATTTGGAGGAAGTACCAATAAATGGGTTATTGTCCCAATGTGATATATAATTCCAAAGGGACTGATATATTTGGTGAATAGTTTGCATTTCATACCAAACCTCATAAACTTCTTCTAGGGAAATTTTTTTAGAAACACCTTCTCCCCAAATTCAAATTCTATATCACCTCATCGGTTATTATCATATATTTTTTACTAAAATTTTTCTGCCTTGATATGCTGATGAATGGTTCTAACATTATAATACATATCTTCAATTATCATAAGTCCCAATAGCTTTCATTCCGCAACATCATCTCAATATTTTGGAGCATTAAAATTCTTCCTATATAGGGATTCATAAGGATCCATCTGAATAATTGAGTGAAATATATTGTTGTAAGAAAACTCAACCAGAGGATGTTTTTGATCCAAACCACCTTTTAAATCAAGATAAAAATATCTCAACATATCCTATAAGGTTTGAAATTTTCATTTAGATTGAAGATCCATAAGAATATGATAAGAAGTGTTGGAACTCAATTCTATATCAAGTGCTTCCTAATGACTTTTCCAGAATATTAAGGTATACCTCAGGTCCCAAACAGATATAATATAATGTGGTACTCCAGTAAACCTTACCATTAAATCAATGTATATCCAAACTATTTTATCCATAGAGAAGTCTTCTCGGATTGAAATGAAGTGTGTGACATAGTATGACGATCAACTACGAACCATACAACATTAATCCCTTTAGAGGTTTTGGGGATTCCAATGAAAAAATACATGGTGATGTTCTCCCATTTTCATTCTGGTATAGGTAATGGATGCAATATACCCTTATATTTTTTTCCTTCAGCCTTAACTTGTTGGTATACCAAGCATTGAGATACAAAATCTGCAATATCTTTCTTCGATCCATCCCACCAAAAGTATTCCTTCAACTCTCTATACCCCTTTCTACTTCCCTAATGAATATAGAATTAAGGGCATTGAGAATCCTATAATAACACCATCTTCAAATTTTTTATGGAAGGAACACATTCATAGTTCTTGAACCTTATCATTTCATCATGATCAAGGTTAAACTGATGAACCTATATGTATTTCTTTTGTAGCTTGAAATATTATTTCTATGCCTCATTAATCATCCCAAGGATAGAGGGATGAACATTCAATTAATAATCCATAAATATTAGATAATTTCTAATCTATATCAAGGAGAAGATATAATTATCCATTTGACTCAAAGCCTTGACCACCTTGTTTTCTTTACCTAGGTAGTAATGTACTGAGAAGATATAATATGTTGTCAGGTATATCCATCTTCTCTCGAGAATATTCAACTTATTCTATGTTAATATGTATTTCAGAGTTTTATGATAGGTGTATATATCACACTTTTCACCATAAAGATAACGCCTCCATGTCTTTAATGGAAATGTTACTGCAGCCAACTCCAAATCACTATTTGGGTAATTTTTCTCATAAATCATTAACTATTGTCAGGCATAAGAAATAAACTTCTTTTTCCTCATATTAACACATCCAAATCCTTTCATTGATGCGTCACAATAGGTTATAAACCCTTCGCCACTATAAGGTAATGTAAGAACAGATGTGCTAACAAACCTTCTCATCAGTTCATTAAAACCATCCTCACATTAATATATCTAGAGGAACATGAAGCCCTTCAAAGTTATATTAGCAAGAGGATTAGATAGTCATTAGAAAATCACTACAAACTGTCAATAATATCTAGTTAAACCTTGGAAATTATGGATCTCAGTAACTATGGTTGGTCTAGGATATCATTCAATAGCCTCTATCTTTGATGGATCTACATATATACCCAATATTAAGATTGTGTGACCCAAAAAAGAAAACATTTGTAGAAAAAATTCAAACATTATAATTTTTCATATACATTCACATTCCTTAGGTTCTATAGGAAAATTCTCATGTAATCTTCATGTTTTTCCTTTTACTCTGAACAAATATGAATATCATATATAAACACCACTACAAACTGATCTAGGTAATATCTGAATTCATTATTCATTAAATCCATGAAGATAATAGGGGAATTAGTAATACCCAAAGGAATTACTATATATTCATATTTATCATACCTTTTATGGAATATCATCTTGGTTATAACCTCTATCTTGACCCTCAATTGATGATATCTAAAGTGAATATCAATCATGGAAATGTACTTTTCTCTATGAAGTTGATCAAAAAATCATTAATTTGGGGAAGATGATAACTTTTCTTGACTATAAACTTGATCTACTCCCAATAATAAATGAAAATTCATATTTCTCCATCATTCATCATTGAAAAAATGAACCTGTGCACCCTAAGATGACATAGGTGGCTGAATGACTCACTTTTTATGTTTTTCGTGGAGTTTTTTCTTCAATTCCTAAAACATAATTGGGTAAATTCTATAGGGAGTCATTGAAATTGGTTTATAACCAGTTATGATCTCTATATAGAAATCCACTTCACATTTTGGTGGAATACTAGGCAATTATTCCTGAAATCCACCCACAAGATCATGAACAATTGGCATATCATCAAAGTAAATTTTCATCCCAACAACTTGGGTTAAATAGACCATCTTAGTGGGAATTAATACTGATACACTAGATGTAATCTATATAGATAGTAAATACATAATTTCATATTGATATATGATCATATATTTGTTTTAAACTTCAAATATAAATTACCATAATTGAAATTTGTTGTGGGATTTATGCAGGGAAATCCAATCCATGCTAAAGATGACATCAAACTTAGTTTCAGGAATAATGACATGATTTGTAAGAAACACATTCCCAAAATATTCAACCAGAGAGGAATCATAGACATGAGATGAATTCATATTACCATTTGGTGTGTTCAATACTGATTCGATGTCCAATAATTTGGTTGGAATTTTAACACTTTTAGAAAATCATTTAGATATGAAATAGTGGGTTGATCAAGAATAAAATAAGACATTACTAGGTTCAGAGTGGATGATAAGTGTACCTTTCACCTTGTCATTATCACATCCCTTTTTAAAAATATTTATCTAATGATATTTCCCCTTATCTCTCAGATTAAGATATTGTTTACATTGATTAGAATAACCATCCCATGGGGTTGGGAATTTTTTAGAATAATGATCATTCTCTATAAAATTTTAGCACCAAATCATGGGAGGTGTATTATTTGATTGTTTCTCCCAATTAAAACCATTACCTCTATTTTTCTCAATAATTCAGAAATCAAAACCCTGAGGAGCTTCCTTTCTACACATAAAACTTTTACCAGACCCCTTAATAAAATTTCATCCATGCTTCATCCCACAATTACAGAATAGAGTAAATCTCGTCTTTTTCTCTTCATGGTTTTTATAATTCCCTTAAAAATCTATCTTCCTCATCTTGTAAAGATCATGAGATCATTATATTACTCTATCATCCCTTTTATACTTGATTTCATAACACACAATCTCTTCATAGATACTAATTTATCTTATGAAAATGCCCTTCTGAAAGTTTTTTTTGAATCTATTGAAGAACCTATCATCATTTATTTCAGGTTGGATGATAATTCTTGATACATACCTCACAATACTCGAGAAATTATCCTCATAGGTATTGATATATTCATTAACCCTTTTATTCAACATAAGAAACTATTTCTTCATCATGGTATGAAGAGTATAAGGAAATTAATTATTTAAATATAAGTTCATAAACTCATCCTAATCCACAAATTTAGTTTCATCTTGTTTCCTCGTATTCTTAAATAGAGTTCACCACTAGTCTACATCTGCTTATAAAAAATAAATTACTAGAATAAAATTATCTTTCTCTAAAAACTAGAGACTAGAGAATATATTTCCAACAGTACTGATCCATTGTTCATTGACTATTGGATTAAAAGACCCACTAAAAGGAGGTGTAAATTCCACAATAAAGGACTAAATAGAATGTCATTCCCTCTATTGCACATTTGGATGTCCTTCGTGATTCACAGATTAAGATATATTGGTGAGCATAGAAATAGGATTTTCGTTTCTATATCCCATAACATTCAGTTTCTCATAAGGAAAATTATTTCATTTTCCATCATTGTTTCCATTAACAGGGCCCCTTTATGTTCCAACCATTGAATAAAACCAAAAGGCACAAAGTATGAAAACATTTTCATATTTTGGAACCAGCAAATCAAGAAAACCCACTTATATAATGTCTAAAATATAAAATTTTCCACAATCTATGACACCTTGGGTTCATCCAGAATTATTAATAGAAAATGTATATTAAAATTATTCATTATGGTTCATGTACAGTTTGTTAATTTCCAAAACATATCCTCTAGTAGTGTCAAACTGGATGTGCAACAAGGCTCATTGTCATGTACCAGGTCACACCATGTCAAGACGGATGCACCGTGTTGTAGTTTTTACACCCATATACATTTTTACCATATCCAGATCCACTTATTGTATCTTGTAAGTTACTTATTTCTAGGAAACCACTCGATCGATTATTACACAAAATTATGGGTAAATTTAAAATACTTTTCCATAACATTAGATGCGTCCTTAGGGTTCTCACTAATGTTGAATCATCCTATTTTTCAAAGTTTAACAAAACTTTTTTTCTTTGATACCAACTATATCAACCTCAAAAATCATACATTAACAATACTTTAATTTTACAGAATAACATAATAAATTACACATCCACACACCCACAGATGGTATTAGTATAGTGCCTTTGGAAACATGGAAACATAAAGTGTGGTATATAAGTGAGATACATTATCTCCCACTAGTTTCTTATTAAATATCACCCTTCATAGAAATGTCAAACATAATACATAACTTCATAACCTTTGTGCATGGAAAACATAAAAAAGAGTGATCTAAGATGCTCAATAAGGGTAAACAAGAAATATATGAAAAAATAATTATGAACATAAGTGTATGAGAACATGATCATGAAAATAAACATGACCCCATACTAATCAATGATCATAAAATGTATCATGTAATAATGAGTGATAGTTCATAAGACATGAATCATAATGAAATAATGAACATGGTCCATGAAAGTATAACATGGGAATTAAATATAGAATTGTGGTAGAGTCATAGACATAAATTAATGATTTTGGTTGTAGTAAATGAATCACTACCAAGGCTATCTTGGTAGTATGGGATTAATTCCCAAACCATATTGGTATTCATGGATAACCCCCATGACCATCATAATCAACAATGTCCTTTATTTTTATCTAATGATATATAAATCTTAGACCAATTCATTAGTAGATGATAGAGGTCCCTCCCATTTCATAATAACATCATATAAACATGTACCAAAATATCATGAACAAGAATATCCTAACCAATGAAATGAAATGGGTATCATAAATATCTAATCATTTTATTTCCCATGGAAAATATATAGTTTTCATAATTATTTCATCAAAGAATAACCCATGAAAATACGTGGATTACATAAGAATATAACCCATAGAAAAGAAACAGATTTCATAAATATCATGAAAATAAACTAATACCATTCTGAGAATTAATATAAGTGGATTATTTCCTAAAAATTCATGAGTAACATAAATGGTGTCATATTAGATGGGAAATAATTTGAAAACCTATTTTAAAACACTTATTGAAGAAAATATCATTCCTTCTTTGAAATCATTTTCTTTTCTTAAAATTCCATTCAATTTTAAAGTAAAAAATGTTATTTAAAATTAAACACATAATATTGTAAACTAATCGTAAAGGTATTAAGGATTTATGATAGCATAAAAATCTGTTCATGTCGTGTATGTTAAAAAAACATTCTTCTCGTACATTATTTTAGAAAACTCAAAACATACCTTGTTAGGAAAATAAAAAAAGAATCCTTTCAAATGATTTAAATTTTTTTTATACAAGTGTAAAAATGACTATAAATAATTATAGAGTAAAAGCAAAAACATTCTAAAATAAAATTTTAAGATGATGTGACATGGGTGGCAAATATTTACTAGTAAATACATGCATATAAGCAATCCAATATAGTAATGAGATTACAAAGTTAACCCTAACCATAGGTATAATTTTTTTATACGTATCTAAAACTCATGAATATTGGATTAAATAATTTTATTAAATTATTCCATAACTATATTAATATTTATGATACCATATATTGTCATACTGACACCCATTTAATAATATCTCATTATTATGTTTCTTTCAGGTCTTAACTACTTCATTTTCATTCTCATGTTTTATAATATATGTTCCAATTATAGAAAAAAACATAGTTATATTATTTCCAGAATAATATTAAGGTAATATATATTCCATATTATTCAGTATATTAATTTATAAAATCAATTTTTAATTGTGATCATGGGGAATGAATCATATCACATTGTGGAGAAGGGTGGTCGTATGTATGAACAAGAAATGATATTCGTCCCTTAATTTTGAAATGACATGGAAGTGGATGGTGTATATATTTTTTAATGAATAAATATATTATTATAATAATCATATATAATTATTTTTCCTTCATTGTACCCATTCAGGTAAATTGGTGATGATAAACATATTACACCACGGTGTGGAGATGGTATGTCGTACGCATGCGTGGTGATTTCATTTTTCGTTGGATTGATACAGGTGTAATATGGTTTTTCCATAGTCATAAAAACATCTAATTATATTGTTTATAATTTAGTTATTAATTTATAATGGAAAGAACATATGAATAGTTTGTATAAGAAGAAGTATTCTTGAGGGTGTTAGTAAATGAGATTATCTCTTCTTTGTTGAACTCCCTCTAGACCTCCACTTAGAGACATTATGGATGATATTTTGGGAAGTAAAACACTACTAGAACATGTAAGAATATGTTATGAGGAAAAATGTGTATAGATTTGTTGATATATAAGTCCCAAGTTGGTGTTGGGAAGTGAAGAAGGAGGTGACCTTAATATAAGTGGAGAGGGACACTCTTGAAAAATCTCAAAATATTAAATTAAAATAATTGTATTTTTTGATTAAACATATCTAAAAGGTTTTTTATTTTTAATGATAACAAGATAAGGTATCTAAATACTCTCAAAAAAGTTCATTTAGACATGGTTAGGTAACAAAAATAACATTATCTTTTGACATTATCCCTTAGTAAAACCCTTTAACTTTTACCAAGACAACATGAATTTTACACCATTGGGTTAAAATATTTACTATAAATTGACAAAAGAAACACAAATTGAACGTTAATGAAAATTTTATGCTTAATTAATTAATTTTTCCAAATTATATTTTTTATTAATCTAATATCATTTCATAAAATAGTATTAGTAGTAAAGTCTCATTTATGTCAAATTTGATACTATTCAAAATTTTCTTTTTTAGAAATATCCTAAAAACATGATAAAATAAAAAAACACATCTAATATAATACTTTAATATCAATGATATATATAAAATTCATTTATGTCAATAATTATGTCATATTATATTAAGTAAAATATTTTTAATATCATTTATTTGATTCTTCCTTTAATTAAACAATTAACTCATCATCATTTTAAAAGAAATTGGTTAAATTAATTAACCTTTAAAAATTAAAAATAAATTATCATGATGAATATATATTTATTATCTTTTAAATAAGAATTTATAGTTGAATTTATCTTTGTTGTAACTCTATATTAAAAATAATTTAATTATTAAAAATATGAGTATGAAATTTTTATCTTATCCTTAAAAAAATAAAATCAATATCATATTCTCACCGAGATGGAATAAAAAGACGATAATTTCATAATAAGGATGATTTTATTCTAAATATTCTTATCCAATGAAACTATTACAAGTGTTAGGTTAATTATATTATTATTTTTACCGTAAATTACTCTATTTTCCCTTAACCGTGGAAAATAACAATTTACTAAAATTACTTCTCATAATGCCCAAAAATAAAAGAAACCAACCTAAATAATTTTGAAACTATTATTATAAATAATAAATAAATTTTTTAAAATTCAAAACATAGAATTAGAATTAATTAATTTAAAATTAATCATTTTGACGGGATGAGAAATTTTGTTATTAATGATAAAACATGAAAAATATTTCAGCGTTTTTATATATAAATTCAATTTAAAGTTTATTTCAATGGATGAATTTATATTAAATTATAACAAAATATATTTTTATATTAAAACCATGAAAAAATATAATTTAACCCACTAAATTATATCAATAAAAATAACTATTTTCAATTAATTCTTTTTGTTTTTAACTATTAATCAAAACATGAAACTAATCATAAAGATACAAAAAATTCAATAAAAATAAATTTTTATACCCTTTTATCAAAGAATGAGTTTTTTTCATCAAATAGATTATATAAATGTTTCAAAAAAGTGATTTAAAATAGGCTTACCATTAAAAGGTAATAAATTTACTTTTTAAAAAATATTGGCTTTTATGTATAGAATTGGGTTAGTTATTATCTTATGTATATCAAATTTATTCAATGAATATAAAAAAATTAATTTTATATATAAAATATATATTTTACTAATATCATTCAATAATTATGGTAAATTTAATTTATTAGTAATAAATGACTTTAGAAGTATAAAAATTAAAAAAAAAATCATTTATATTTAATTGGTATATATATTTATTAATAATTTATTGGTAACCAAATAATTCACATTTTAAGAAGTTAGTTAATACTACTCATACTCTATAATTTAACAACTCGGTTATAATATTATTTTATATATTGTTTTTTGTATAAACTTAGTGTTGTGTGTAAAGAAAGAAAAGCTGGTGTTGTGGGTAGCGCAATCTTAATTTGTTGTTGCATATAACAAAAGACATCCAAGAAATTTAATTTACTCAAGAAAAATTTACAAAAACATGGGGTCCTATAAACTCCTCATGGATCTAGATAACAAAACCACCGCACTTATTTTCATATCCATAAAGAAGACTAGTTATTAGAAATACCATCTGGTCAATTGGGGTTCACACATGCATGATAACATAGACCATTAACTTTATCTAATACTCTACTGACTGAGGGACTAGATCATAGTGAAACATGATTTTACTTTATAACTAGAACTCAAGTAACATATAAATCCTATTTTAACATCATCATATCCTTATAGTAAATTTTACTTCTAAAAATTTAGATGATCATCCCCTTTGACCACAGGAGGTGGGTCCATGATCTTGTCATTAGGTGGAAGTACAATTGTATACTCATCTAGAGGGAATACCCCCAAGAACATGCCCCTAAACTGAGGTCTCATTTCTTAACTAGTCATAATCCTGACACTATATCATAAGCCTATATGGATATCATAATATAGGAATCATCAAAGTTATAAATATGTACTATGTTCAATGATAATATTTGGGTAGGTAACACATGACTGACATAAATGTTAAAGGAGCCAATTTTATATGATGCACTTATTATTGGTGTCACTGTAATTGGTGCCTCTTTATACTAAGTTTATAATAAGTTTTTCAATATTTTCCTGAATATATATGTTTCCCACCATACTAATATTGGGTTCCCATATTCTGATAGTTGAAATCAAAACACTCTAATATTTTTTCTCTATGTTCTCAAAATAAAGCTCAAAACAAGCCTTACTACAAAAATGGTGACTCATATAGAACCACCTCAGATACTATCTTATCAAAACCTAACACATAAGGCCCCCACTTGGTCTAATAGAAAGACTAGGTTGTCACACCAAACCTACCTCCAACAGTCTAAGTGATGGTTACAACTTCATAGTAGGAATATCATAGAAATTGGAGGCATTTTTCCAAAGTAACTATACTCATGGACAAACACAAATCCATAAATAAATGGATAAATATAAAAAATATATATAAACTAGAGATTAAAAAATGGATGCGACAATGTATAGGATATGCATTATAATGAAATAATGAATATAAAATATTCGGGTAAAATACATGTTCAACAAGTAATATGGGGGGACCCAAACTGACAAGAACTATTAAGAGGTAAAATAAGGGAAATCATATATCAATATCCAAGAGTTTCACCATAGTATGTTGTTAGTGATTCCATGTACTACTAAGATCGACCAATACCATGTCTTCTAAATTCACTGTTAATCTATTAGTCATCTTCATAAGAAAATAAACATTTAGAAGAGGACCATGCATGGGTGAGCAAATACATATCGAGTGAGGAGTCCCAAAAACCAAAAAGAGAATTAATGTAATTAAAAAAATTTATATCAACCCATATTCAATATGTTAAAGGAACCTAACATCAAATATAATCAAAATTAAACCATGTGAAGAGAGAAAGGTGATGTCCATCTCAAAAGTTGGGTAAGAATGATGAGTCATCAAGTATCTCCCAAAGGACCATCTCTAATTCCAAACACTATGCACAACCTCAAAATGATGTAAATAGAATGATTTATATATATTTGAGGGATCACTATATTATAGAAAAGCAGCATGTGTATCCCATTAAGAATGATTATGGTTGGCTTGTACCATGAAAATGTGTAACACAATTGAGGAGGAAGTAATCCAATGGAGGACCCACTCACCACCTCATCACAAATATTTTTAGTAACACAACAAAAATAGAGGAAACAAACTATATATATTGTGGGGGAGTTTGGTATCTACCTATATAAACATTATGGGGGACCGACCACCTAGAGAGTGATTGGGGAGTACCAACCCCATGAATACTACTCCACATATATATGACATGTGCCCACTATGGGAGAGTTTCATATCATCATGTACCAAATATACGCGGGAAAATCCAAATATAATTATAGGGGGTACCAAACCAGGATATTCTCTGATCAAAAATCCAAATCACTGTCATTGGATGACAATATATAAATGAAACATCATGACATTAACACCTCATGTCATATCGTTGAGGCCAAAAAACACCACCATCACAACATGTACAGAAAAACACTGAAAATATGAAGATAAATGGACTAAATCTATGTTTTTAAAAGGATATTCATAAGTTATTATTTTTTAAAAAGTTAAATGACATGTATATGGATCACACGACATGCGACTCCTTTTGGAAACATGGTATTGTATACTACTGAACACAACTTTGATAGCCATGTTGATTCACATAGATTTTTTGTGGAGTACATATAGCATACTTATAGTTTAATTATACTAGTTTCTTAGACCATGTATGTGTTCCTGGGCTCTTGACCCTATACACTAGTCATGCGTATGGACTCTTGTGATGCATGGGTACATTGGACAGGTCCTTGCTCATGTAATCTAGTCATTCTTATGTACCATCATGTCTGTTATCATGCACCTAGAGGTACATTAAAGGTCACTAGATTCAGTTTAAATGGTGTGTGGGTAGAAGAAATCATGTGTGATATTTATCCATGGGAATGAACCCTAGAAACATTAGAATGGGTCACCACATATTGTGTTCATTCGAACTACACACCATGAATCTCAGTATTTTCTAAAGTCCAATAGTCAATATGAGGATGATATGGTCTACTATTTACAACACTTACACCACTATTATAAATCCTATAACCCATATAAATCCAACAGGGTTTCCAAAAATAATCAATTATTTCCCTCCAGGGTCTGAAAATCAGAACTCCACCCGACTGTGGAGTAGGTGTTTCTCCTCTTATCACCCTTTTGGGGACCCAATCCAAGATTACATCACCTGAAACCCATGGAACAACTTGATCCATAAATAAAACATCAATTCTTACATGTTCACACAACATCCATGAATCCAATGTTTTTATTGTGCTCGAATATGGCTCAAAAATGCCGAATATCGAACCTGTTGTCCAACGATGAAGAATGAATAGAATGGTGGTCAGAAAATAGAAATAAAAAACTAAAAACGCTAATTAGTTGATTTGGCCAAGGAAAATGATATTAAACTATGGGAAAATTTTAAATTAAGGAATAATATTGAAATAACTTGGTTCAATAACACTATCTTAGTCTGGGCTCATGCAAAGAATGGAAAATGACAAAAAAAGTAGATAAAAAATCTATTAATAAAAAATAACTCAATGGTTATAAACCCATGAAAAACCTAACCTACTTCAACAAATTAATATTTTTTGTGAGGAACAAATCCACTTCAGAATAGGGTGATGATACTTCAGTATTCATCATCTATCTCAAAAATCTATATAAATGTTCATCGTCGATCCACATTCCCATGTTGATAATGATAACAATTCCCTCCTCCTCATTCTGTCTTATCTCCATTGTTTATATGAATAAACCTAGATATTTTTTATAATAAAATTTATTTATTTGGAGGGTATCTATTTATCTATTAAATAAGTTAATTAAAAAATTATTTAATTCACTTAATCTACCCCCAATGGTAACGCTCAATTAAATACCCTATACTAACCAACTTTATGCAACACCTATGGTAAACCCCATTTTATGGAATTAACTATGGTCATGGATTTCCAATATGAGTTTTTGATTAATTGGATAATAATTTATTTAAAAATATGTTCATGCATGCTTTAATATAAATTAATATTTTTAATATATTCATTATAGGGTCTTATGACACCCAAACCCCAGCACAAACACCAACTAAAATCTAGTGGTACATTTGGAAATATTCAAAGGACTAAACTTATGAAATCAGTATTTTTATATATAATTCCCTTAAACTATGTATAGTTGTAGATAAAACTTCATTATTATTTTATCTTTAGATAATTTTTGTTTTAATTAACCTATTATTCTCTCAATATACACTTTATGCATATTTGATTTTCTTCATCAAAATTATGACTATTTCAACTTTGGTAGATGAATTATCCCCAATGAAATTTTGGTGAATTGAGCCCCAGTATCCCAAATTTATGAAGTTGTCTATGAAATATGTATTATGATTCACCACTTGTTTCCTTATTTGTACCCTCATCTTATTCCTTTTAAACATTGATGTGGAAATTTTTTATTGCCTATAACTTATTCTTATTTAGAGATAAATTTTTAGTTCTTGGGGGTGATGAATATGACTTTGGATAAAAATTCAATTTGATACAAACCCATTTGGAAGTCAGTTTTCTCTCACTAAAATTCTTTAGATTATTTTGGTTCTTATTCTTGAACCATACAATTCCTATGATTTTGGTATAGTCGTGATTGGTACTGGTGAACATCAGTGAATATAGAGATGTAACTAGATTGGGATAGTATTGTTTTATTTCCAACCATAATGATGTCCATACCCATTCCCTAACTCTAGTATATGTGTGTTAGCCCTTGGATGAAGAGGATTTCTAAATCATGTGTTTGTTCTGTTTTCTCATAGCTGATCTAGAATAATGGAAATTTGTTCAAGGTATTACCTTTTTTATTATGGTGAACCACCTTTTAGTTAACCTTTTCAGTTGGTTTGAGATGTTATGAGTTTTTTCTAGAGACTTGGTAATGTATAAAATTGTAAATATAGTAGGGAGACCACTATTAATGATATCAAATTATGGTTAGTATTTTTTATGTACTTGGTTCTCCAACCTGACCCATCCCTTGATTGATTTCTATCATTCATTACATTGGATAATTTAGTGCCTTGGTTTGAACCCTTCACCATTCACATTCATGGTGAGGTTGGGAAATTTTGGGGAATTCCTATTTATTGCAGAAACCATTGGATATACGAAATAGGGTTGTAATTTCTATGGTTATTTGGTTGATGAATTGGGTTATTAGTACATATTTTTTTGATCATCGTTATGGGTTGCATAATTTTTTTCATTGGTGTGTTACATGGTTTTATGAAATTGAATCATACATGGAAGGGTTAAACAACCTCTTTATCTTTTCTCTACTAGACTTATTGTGAGTTCTCAATGCCTAAAAATTAATGGTTGGGAGCACAATCACACCAAAGATAATTGTTCCTTAATATTTTATTAATTAATCTATTTTTCCCTTAACCTTAATTTTTAATTTGATCTCATTTAAAAAATAATAATTTTCAAATATCTAGTGTAGGGAATATAGTTATTAATAAGCATGTGGAAAACCATGGAAAGGGATATAGTATTTAATATAGTCATTTTTATAGAAGATTCATGTATTATCCAACCATGAAGCAAAACCATGTCCGTGTCTAAGTGTTCACAATAATGGGTGTATGGTTGGCACATGATTTGTCCAACCATGTGATATACCAAGGTTATAAAAATTTGTATTTTTATAATTTTACCACCATTTTTAACCAAATCAATCCCCAACCCCCATTCCTCTCCACTACATGCTATATAGCTAGTTAGAATTCCTCGTGCATGCCTCCTCCTCTCATTTATCGTTCTACATGGAAATTTTAAGGTCATTTTCTTTTTATTTAATGTCAGATCTCTATGTTTATGGCTCAACTTGTCTCTTTTCACATTTCTATTTATTTTCCCCCTTTTATACTACTATGGAATTCTTCTAGAAAAACATTGGGGTGTTATTATTGTTCAATTTAAATTTTCTTCTTATTCCTAGGGTGTGAAGCCTATATTTTAGGTACCCTTCATCCCACATTTGAAGCTTTAAACCTTTCACTTTACATTTGAGGCGGGTTTTACACATGCATGACTCTTTAGTACTAGAAAAAATTATTTGTTATCTTTTAAAATTAATTTTTTGATACATTATGATATCATTAAAAAATTTTATTGTATTTTTAATGTTAAAATTATATTTTTACATGTTTTTTTATAGAAATGGAAGTGTCAAGCCATTTTAGATTTTGTTTCAAACCTTATTTTCCTTAACTTTTCACACCAATGGTTTAAAAAATCACATGACTGGATCATCAAGAGGTATTTCAAAATTAATAAATGTACAATTGCGTTTCAATTGAAGTTATAAAATTCTTATTTGGATCCTAATGATTTGTTTTGTTCTCAAAATAGATATTTCAATATATTAAATGTTTGGAATATTTTTTTGAAGATAATTGTTATTCATTTGTAACCCATATTATAAATCATTCATGATATCTTTAATACTAATACACTTTATATATATACATATTTATGTACATTTTCGCACAATGATGTGTGAATATGTTCCTGGATATTAGTATATACATATCTAAACACATATTTCTGTATGGACAATAACGACCCAAAGATTTATAAATAAAACTCCCCTTATGATTTTAATTCATTGTCTTATTATGTATAATTTTTATATAAAACACATTCACTTCATTGGTTCTATTATATAATATTAGATTTAAAATACCTTTAAGATTTATTTCCATTGATAATATTGTCATTGAGCAGTGATATGATGATTATAATAAATTTAGGTTTATGATAAATCCAATTGACATAGATAAAGAAAGTGATGACTTCAACCAATATGATCATACTCTATGAATCCAATTTATTAGAGATTTTTATGGAGATAAAATCACCAGGCTTTACCATTTTACAAGCCCAATCAAATATCCAAGAACATAATCATGATTGAAACTATTTATAGGATAATGTCAAGCTCATTGATGTCACATCACAAAACATGTACATCAAACCACCCCATGGAAGTCTCGATGTGTTGCAACATAACCTTGGGGATTCTTATATTTTTTTAAAGGGATATGGTTGAAGACCATAATAATATGAGTAAATATAATATATTTTCAATAGAATAATGTTCAAATTTTGTTCTTATCGTTACATTAAAAATGATTTTGATACTTATACAATAAAACATAATTTTTATTTTCAATTATTATTCAATTTCAATTAAGTAATTTATTCTGATGAATGAATGGATTTCTGAAATAAATAATATTTTAATAAAATATTATTGTTAAATAATTTTCATTAAATATATTCTCTCAAATTAATTTTTTTGATTTCAAATGTGATTTTTATAGCATCTTGAAAACTATTCCTGTTAAAAGACCCATCACATCTCAATAAATGTCAATTCTCATTTAAAAGGTGAATATAAAAATGTTCTGAAAATTATTTTGATAAGATGAATATTATTTTTAAATTCATAGTGTTTAATATATCCAATGGTAAATTTTTAATAATTTTCTGAGAGAGTCAAAGTTTCAGTTAAAAATTCAATACCGTATAAATATTTGTTGTCTTTTATTAAATAATTATGACCCAAAAGTGATGTAATAAATACTATTAATGGCATCCAAGAAAAAATATATGTTTCCCATTTAAAATAATGTGATTTTTTGTTTATTTTATTAATTTTATAAATCCTTTATGAATCCTCTCAAACGAATAATATATTTTAAGGTTTTAAAATCATTTCATAAATATTCTGACTCACATAAACATCATTAATAGTGTTATTTTATTAGGTTAGGCCCCCAAAATTATAAAATAATGAAAACCCCTCCACTTTGACATATGTTGCGGAAAAAAACCAATGTAATGTTTGTGTTTTTTGTTATTTTATTATATATAGTCTAATTCCAAGTTTTAAGAAATAATAAATAAATCCCCACTCATTTCCCATATAAACCCAACCAAGATTCCATTTTAATTCACTCAAAATAGATATATAACATCTTACCTCTACCCATACCTATATATAGTTCTACCATGGTTCCCCCAAGCACTTTATGATCCCTTCCCAAGCATTTGGAGTCACACTCTCAAGGTAAGGGATGCTCTCATTCTCCTCTTTATTCCAGTTTCTTCATTATCTTATTCCTTCTATTTCTAATTAAAATTACTGATATTTGTTTTTACATTTTCCTAATACTATTAAAAATAATTCCAAATGATTAGATTCCACTTTATCTATCCTCAACCCATTTTATGAATATTTAAGTGATGTTGTTATGCTGCAGAAATTTCATTGTGATTTTTTTCATACCAAAACAATTTTTTAGTGAATACCATACCCATTTCCTATCATGTATTTTCACCTTTATATATTTATACTTCTTTATTTTATATTTAAATTTATATATTACATGCTCTTTTATAGTGGAATAGAACATGATGATGAATGAAAAATACCAGATAAATAAAGAATATTACTTTTTCATATTTATCCATATTTTTGAATAAAATGTTAATATTAATTTAAAGGGAACACCATGCTCGATGGCGTACCCAATACGCAACAACGATTTTCATTGAAATCTTACGTTACACTATAATAATAAAATAATATTATTTTAAATACTAGTTAACGCCTAGCTGTTCTAATGGCAGGAATGAACATATCTAACTACAAAATGATTATATATGTTTGTCAAATATTTTTATTTTTTTCCAATAAATGTTAGAGGCTTAAAATGCGAATGAATCCAATTTTAAGCATAAATCTTCTAATATTCTTTAAAAGGTCGATTAACAGTATTTTGATGGAAAACCCTTTTTAAATATACTTTTGAAGATTTTATATGTTATATTTGATAAAATAAAATCCTTCTTTAGAATCTGGACATCAAAATTTACTTTGTGTAATTTTTTTTATTTTTCCGATAAAGATCAGTTTTAGTGAAAATGTTGTATTTTAATTCAAAACCACTTTTTAATCTAATTTATTAATATTATTATATCATATTTTGAATTGTTTTTAAAGTGAAATTAGAATATTTTTTTACCATTTAATCCAATGGTGGTCATTGTAATTAATTTCACTTTGAAATTGGACTTAAACTAGTGTCAATCTTTTAATAGATATTGTTTCTTAAAAACAAGCTATTTGTTCTGACAGCGGGAATTAATTATTAAATTAATTAATGAAACATTTATGTTTTTAATTTTATAAAATAGACATCATTTTTTAATTCTGAATATCAAATATAGCTTAGGGTGAATTTTTGGTATTTTTCTGAAAAACTTCAATTTTTGATGAATAGTGAAACCACTAAGTGGTAGTTAAAAAACTGATTTTTTGTTTAAATGAAACTTTACCACTTCTGTGTTTTGAATTTCAAAAAATACGACATACATGGTTGTCATTAGGATGTAAAATGTGGTTCAATGGGATTAAAATAATTTTTTGGTGAATAGTAACTTTTATGTTTTATTAATCGCGATTAAAGGTAATTAGTGTAATTTAAGGTAATGATAATGTTATAATAATATGAAATGACCTTGACACATGTTCTACCATTATTTTATGAGTCATTCACGACCAATACAATCCATGGGTCAACTTGGGGACCCCATGGAGCCACTTTGGTAGAAAAATTACATCAATAACTTTTTATTTAAAGTTAAAATAAAAATGTCACAAACATGTATTTTTTTACTAAAAAATATTTTACATGAGGTTATACAAGTCATATTTTCGACTATAAATTTCCATTGGAAAGATAAAAATATTTCCTACATCATAGTATTTTTTAATAATTTTTAGACATTAAATAAATTAATTTATTTATGACACCATGATGATGCAGCGATTACCTCATTAATGAACAATTTAAATAAAATGAAAAGATAATGTAAAATATAAGACTTACACTTCGAAAAAACCTATTGGAGGGGTTTATTTCGAACCCTTATCACCTTATCCTCGAGATGTATAATTGTGGGACCTTCAATATCCGAGAATAATTATATAATAAAGTAACTTTTCAAGAAATTCCAAGAGTGCCCCTCCTCTCTCTTATAAACGGCCCCCACCTCTACCCCCTTACCCACACCTCTAAAGCCTTTGGATAGACCAAACCCTACTAATTTTATCTCTCCAAATCCGTATATTCATCCTAGGAGCCTTACCTTTGGGAGAAAGCTCTTAAAGAAACCCTTTTGATTCAAACCAAGCGGAGTTACCAGATTTAAAGGTAATGTCTTCACTAGTGTTATTTTGTTTTATTTATCTTCTCCGACCCCCTAGAATCTTTTTATTATATTCTTTTGTAACAACACCAGTATCTTCAATATATTAGTACGTTTTTATTGAAGTATTAGAGCTACACTTACACACACCTCCGTCTAATGGTTAAATAACATACAGTTTCTGTGGATGGCGAATTACAACTCACGAAACGATGATTGTTCAATCTTCTCTTAACACCATTCATGGTGGCCATTATGATGTCACTTTATTTTATATATGATATATATGGTATTTATGTTTTCTATATGATTATTTATTTTATATTTAAAACATAACTTTATTATTTTCATGTTGTGAAAATGTGATAATTTCATACGAGGAAGTGTGGACTACCGCCCCCTGAAGTGATGTGACTCATTCATGCAATACATGGAAAGTATAAAGAATGAAATTGATGATAATATGTGAACTATATAACATATATATTATACTTTAATTATAATATATATATCTCATCTTGTTTTAATTCCATTAATGTTCCAAAGCAATGAAAGTAGCGTTCATACGTACGTACAACCTACCGTCTCCATGAACGATGTATTTCATTTCATTTTATCTCTAAATATTATGAAATAAGTATAAAACGAATATTTACTGGATATATATGATATTTAAGTCATTAATACTATTATGGATATGATGTACATACAACTACATTGACAATGCATTTCAAACAAGATGATTTTTGACTCATGTACCGAACATCGACAAAACGTATGATATGAACTCACATAATTAACTAATTATTATAACATGATAATATATGATATTAATTGAATAATAAACATTAAATTATGTCCTTAAGAAATTATAAATTGACCAAAGTTTATTATTCCGGAATATAATGAAAAGAACAAGACAAGTTAGACCTGAGGTAAAGGATCCTACCTCTCTCTTTCTTTTTAAGTACTCTCTTCTATGTCATTTCATTTAAGCTCCTATTTATTGGTTGGGGATGTTATTTTATATTCATATTATTGTAATTTCTATTTTCATATTAAGATACACCCAATTTTATTTCATCAATCCATGTTTTTTGGATGTTTTAAGTGGTTTCGTTAGGCTGTCGAGTTTTCGTAAGGGGGTTTTCATCTCACTTTTATTCCCGTGATATTTATGCTAAATTTTCCCCCATTTCGTTTGAGTAGTATATTTACTGCCCATTATTCTACACTTTGTGTAATATACTTTATTTTATGAGTATTTTCATCAATTTTCTACAGTCTTTCTTTCATGGGGTGTACGTTTTGAAAGTTACCCAAATTGGTAAGGGAACCTTTCACCCTCCTCTTTTTAAAAGACATATCTTGTTATGTATTTTAATTAACATCTTTTTATGTTGGGATATTTTCTTATATATCCTTATTGATGTAAATTTTATTCCCAAGTGATGATATACCATTTTCTCTCTCATCAACTACTTTTAAGAATTTTAATGTGACGTCGTTAGGCTGTCGAATTTTACCAAGGGAACTTCTTAACCCAATTTCAATTTCTTTGGGTTCACCATGTAGTTATTGAGTATGTCATCCTTTGAATATGTTTGAATGACATTTTATTTTTTTATAGTTAATATCGACTTATATTGGATGTATTTATATTTTTCACACATAATTATGAGATTGATTTATCTTTAATTTAAGGATACCTTCTTTATAAGGGATTTCATCTCATTTTACATTTCTATTGAGACTTCATTGTTGTTATGCATCAATTAACTATTATATGGTGTATATAATATCCTTTGGAATATTATATCATGAATACCTTTATTCTCATGATATTATAAAGTTCTGATTAAATGTTATTCCTCAATTATTGTATTCAAGTGTCTCTCATTTTGTTAAAAAACCTTTAACTAAAATATCATTTTAAATGATTTAATGATTTATTCTTATAAATATTTCTAATTAATATCCATGTTTTCTAAATGGTTTTAAGGATTTATTTATATGGATATTAATGGTTTAAAATTTTAAAAGCTTTAATGTGGTATGGGACACTTTGATTAAATAATCTCATTATTAAATGTTTTAAATGGTTTTGAAAATGGTTTTTAGAATGGATTCATTATTACAATATCATAAAATGTTATACTATTATTGCAATGTGGGAATTTTATCTTTCTTTTATGCTTAAGTTATGTGCTATGATTATGTTATGGTTCTTGGGCATTTTTTAAGAAGACGGTTGGTTCTGTGATTAACTAAGGGTGGGTGAGCCCGATATAGCTCTCCAATGCATTGGGTAACGTGAAGGGGTTAAATGTTAAGGTTTCTCTAAATAGATTTATTGAATATAATATGATGGGTATTCCAAATGTAACCATGAGGGTTACTCCCTACGTAAGAATGTTATGAATGCCTCAACATACCTTTATATATTATGATTTCTATGATTTATTCATGATTTTATGAGGTATGTTAAAATGGTTATGTTCTATGAGTAAATTATTATTTCATACATAGGCTAATGTTTTCATTTTTTACTTTTATATCCCATACTTAGCTTTTTATGCTTCTCCCACGTTTTTGAAATTTTTTTCATAGTTCAAGGGAAAGGTACATGATCTGATGATATTGTCAAGGAAGTGTCAAGAAAGAATCCATGTTTTATTTTAAATATATTCCCATTAATTGGAAAAACGAGTAATATATTTTATGTAACCACTTTGTTTAAATGTGGAATATAATGCATGATTTATGATCCAATTATCTAAAACTATAAACCTAAAAAGATCCTCAACATGTATTCTTGAAATAACTCAAGATTCAGAAAGGTTTAAGGTCGGGTCCTTACAGTTGATATCAGAGGTCGGTTTAGATAACTTTAGAGGGTAGAGTGTTGTTTAAGCATAAGTGAAATGTTTTGTATAACCAAAATGGTTATTATATTAGATAGATTCATTGTGATTTTTGAATGTTGGAATGATTTTGAGATAACTTGGATAAGTATATCTTAGTGTTTATCTTCCTCTTTAGTATATGATAATTTTGTTGATTTACTCACACTGACCTTTTTGGTTTTAGTAAATGGATGGATCTAGCAGGCACTAAGGTGACAATGGGTCTGAAGGAAACTATGGTGGTTCTCTGATTAAGAGACTGGATGAAATGGAGGATTCAATGCGAAATCTTGTGGTTATTCTAAACCAACTATCAAGAGTCATTATCAACCACTTGAACCTTGGTGAGTTCTCTAATGCATCTTGTACTAGAGAGCCACCTCTATGTGGAAGTTCAGGTGATAATTATAAAGGTAACCATTAGGGTTTATATGATCCTTACTTTTTAGGTAATTATGGGTTACTTTATGTTATGAAGGAAAATGAAAGGCATGAGATAAACTTGAGGTTAAAATATGTTATGATTATTTTTGAATATTTTATCTCGTTTTGGGGAATGTTTTAAGAATTATATAGTTTTGTAAAAAGGACAACACACAGACCATGTGACAACCCATCGCGTCAGATAGATCTGCGGGAATCGAACCCACAACCAAAGTGCAACTGGTATTTATCACCTACCACTGGACTAAGTGAAGTCCCTGGTTAGATTGACTATTTCTTTTTAGTAAGATGATTTGATGAATCATGAGTAAATTGATTTTGGGTTATCTATGGAAATTATTAAACTATCATGGAGGATATGTGATTAGGTTAATTACTTTTCAATATGAGACTTTAAGAGCAACCGATGTTATTTGGAGATAAATGTTAATTTGTACCTTGGAAGACTATGTGATTAAATCCTTCAAATATTTGGGTTTCAATCTTAGTTTGGTTTACATTGAATAATTTTATGGACAAATTGTTTATTGAATGGTCTTCGTTGAACATTGGGTTTTGTTGGACAACTTTTGGAGATTAAGAATAGATTTTCTTTTTTATAAAGGACTATCCATTTGTGGATTATCTGATCTTGTTATAACAATTTTGGTTTTGGTTAAGGTATAAAGAAATGGGAAATATATAGTTCTCTTTTGTGGATTAGGTGATTCTCTAGAAGTTGATTATAGCTCTCTTCATGTGAGCAAGTCATCCTAAATACTCATCTTTTAGAGAAAATATTAGTTTGTGTAAAAAATCTAGTATGAGATGAGAGTCTGCAAAACAAGTAAGTATGTTTCCTTATGATTTAGTTTGGCTCATAAATAAATTCCGAAATGAAAAGTAACTTAAAAACAAAAATGTTGTCTATTAACTTTTCTTAACGGGGAATCAAATATTGTTTAACCCATCACTAGTTTGTGATTTTGTCGTGGTAAAATATTTCCTAGACATGTTTTCTATCGACTCTCCCTCAGACCATGACCCTTTGTTTTTTCTTCCATATCCATGTTTTCCTACATGTAATCCTAGTATGGGTTAACTCAGCGACCTTTGTACTTCCCTTTCTTTCTTTTAAAGGGACAGTTTAATTTACTCCTTTTTTGATATGGGGCTTTTAATGAATTTTCCAAGCCCAATTTTAAAAATTACGAGGACACAATTCCCAAAAGGGGGGAAGGATGTAACATCCCAGCTAAATAATGAATATTACCTTTTCATATTTATCCATATTTGTGAATAAAATGTTAATTTTAATTTAAAGGGAATGTTATGCTCGATGGCGTACCCAATACGCAACAACGAGTTTCTTTGAAATCATACGTTGCACTCTAATAATAAAATAATATTATTTTTAATGGTTGTTAACGCCTATCCATTGTAATGGCGGGAATGAACATAACTAACTAAAAAATGATTATATATGTTTGTCAAATATTTTTATTTTTTTCCAATAAATGTTAGAGGCTTAAAATGCGAATGAATCCAATTTTAAGCATAAATCATCTAATAATTTTTAAAAGGTCGATTAACCGTATTTTTATGGTGAACCCTTGTTAAATATAATTTTGAAGAAATAAAATCCTTCTTTAGAATCTGGACATCAAAATTTACTTTGTGTAATTTTTTTGATTTTTCCGATAAAGACCAGTTTTAGTGAAAATGTAGTATTTTAATTCAAAACCTCTTTTAAGTCTAATTTATATATGTGGATAGATCATCTTTTGAGTTTGTTTTAAAGTAAAATTAGAATATATTTTTACCATTTAATATATTGGTGGTCAATGGAATTAATTTCACTTTGAAATTGGACTTAAACTAGTGTCAATCTTTTAATATATATTGTTTCTTAAAAACATACTATTTGTTTTGACAGCGGGAATTAATTATTAAATTAATTATTGCAACATTTATGTTTATAATTTTGTAAAATTTATATCATTTTTTAATTAGGAATATCAAATATATATTAGGGTGAATTTTCAGTATTTTTCTAAAAAACTTCAATTTTTGATGAATAGTGAAACCACTAAGTGGTAGTTAAAAAGCAGATTTTTCTTTTAAATTAAACATTACCACTTCTGTGTTTTGAATTTCAAAAATATGACATATATGGTTGTAATTAGTATGTAAAATGTGGTTCAATGGGATTAAAATATTTTTTTTGGTGAATAGTAACTTTTAAATTTTTTTAATAGCGATTAAAGGTAATTAGTGTAATTTATGGTAAAGATAATATTATAATAATATGAAATGACCTTTAAACATATCCTACCCTTATTTGATGAGTCTTGGCCGACCCATAAAATCCTTGAGTCAACTTGGGGACCCCATGGAGCCACTTTGGTAGGAAAATGACATTAATAACTTTTTATTTAAAGTTAAAATTAAAATGTCACAAATATGTATTTTTTTACTAAGACAATTTTTACATGGGGTTATAAAAGTCATATTTTTTACTATAAATATCCATTGGAAAGATAAAAAGATTTAATACATCATAGTATTTTTATATAATTTTTATACATTAAATAAATTAATTTATTTATGACACCATGATGATGCAGCGATTACCTCATTAATGAACAATTTAAATAAAATGAAAAGATAATGTAAAATCTAAGACTTACAGTTGGAAAAATTATATTGGATGGGTGGATTTCGAACCCTTATCACCTTATCCTAGAAATATATAATTTTGGGACCTTTAATATCCAAAAATCATTTTATGATAAAGTAACTTTTCAAGACATTCCAAGAGTGCCTCTCCTCCCTCTTATAAAAGGCCCCCACCTCTACCCCCTTACCCACACATCTAAAGCCTTTGACTCGACCAAAATCTGCTAATTGTATCTCTCAACATCCCTATATTCATCCTAGGAGCCTTACCGTTGGCATAAATCTCTTCAATAAACCCTTTTGGTTCAAACCAATAGGAGTTACTCGGTTTAAAGGTAATGTCTTCACTACTGTTCTTTTGTTTTATTTTGCTTCTCCAACCCCATAAACTCTTTTTATTCCATTATTTTGAAACAGAAAATGTATCTTCAATATAATAGTATGTTTTTATGTTACATATTAGAGATACACTTACACACACATCCATTTAATGGTTAAAGAACATACATTTTCTGTGGATGGCAAATTACTGCCTCACGAAACGATGTTTGTTCAATCTTCTCTTAACACATTTCATGGTGGCCATTATGATGTCACTTTATTTTATATATGATATATATGGTATTTATGTTTTCCATATTCTTATTTATTTTATATTTAAAACATACTTTTATGCTTTTCATGTTGTGCAAATACGATAATTTCATACGAGGAAGAGTGGACTACCGCCCCCTCAAGTGATGTGACTCGTTAATGCAATACATGGAATGTATAAATAATGAAATTAATGAAAATTTGGGAACAATATAACATATATATTATACTGTAATGATAATATATATATATATATATCTCATCTAGTTTTAATTCCATTAATGTTCCAAAGCAATGAAAGTAGTGTTCATGCGTACATCCGGCCTACCGTCTCCATGAACGGTGCATTTCATTTCTTATTATCTCCAAATATTATGTAATAAGTATAAAACAAATATATAATGGATATATATGATCCTTAAATCATTAATACTATTCTGGATATGATATACATACAACTACATTGACAATGCTTTTCAAACAAGATCATTTTTGACTCATGTACCGAACATCAACAAAACCTATGATATGAACTCACATGATTAGCTAATTATTATGACATGATAATATATGATATTAATTGAATAATAAACATTAAATTATGTCCTTAAAAAATTATAAATTGACCAAAGTCCATTATTCAATAATATAATGAAATGAACAAAACAAGTTGGACTTGAGGTAAGGGATCCTACCTCTCTTTTTCTTTTTAAGTACTCTCTTCTATGTCGTTTCATTTAAGCTCCTCTCTCATGGTTGGGGGTGTTATTTTATATTACTATTACTTTAGTTTCTATGTTTATATTATGATATACACTATTCTATTTTATCAATCTATTTTTTGGAAGTTTTATGTGGTGTCGTTAGGCTGCTGAGTTTTCGTAAGGGGTTTTTCATCTCACTTTTATTCCCGTGAGATTTATGCTACATTTTCCACCATTTCCTTTGAGTGGTATTTGTAATATCCATTATTATATTCTTTGTGTAATATAATTTCATTTATGAGTATTTACATCAATGTTTTATAGTCCTTCATTCATAGGGTGTACGTTTTTAAAGATACCCAAATCAGTAGGGGAACCTTTCACACTCCTCTTTTTAAAGGACTTATCTTATTATGTCTTTTAATTTACATCTTGTTATGTTGGGATATGTTCTTCAATATCCTTATTGATGTAAATTTTATTTCAATTTGATGAGATACCATTTTCTCTCTCATAAACTACTTTTATGAATTTTAAAGTGATGCCGTTAGGCTATCGAATTTTACCAAGGGAACTTCTTAACCGAATTTCGATTTCTTTGGGTTCAACATGTAGTTATTGAATATTTCATCCTTTGAATATGTGTGAATTAACTTTTATTTCTTTAAACATAATATCCACTTATATTGGGTGTATTTATGTTTGTCACACATAATTATGAGCTTTATTTATCCTTAATTTAAGGATAACTTCTTTATAAGGGATTTCATCTCATTTTACATTTATATTGAGACTTCATTGTTGTTATGCAACAATTCACTATTATATGGTGTATATACTGTCCTTTGGAATATTATATCATGAATCCCTTTATTCTCATGATATTATAATGTTCTTATTAAATGTTATTCCTCAATTATTGTATTCAAGTGTCTCTAATTTTGTTAAAAACCCTTTAAATAAAATATTGTTTTAAATGATTTATTGATTTATTATTATAAATATATATAATTAATATCCATGTTTTCAAAATGGTTTTAAGGATTTATTTATATGGATATTAATGGTTGAAAATTTTAAAAGCTTCCAAGTGGTATGGGAAACTTTGATTCAAAAATCTCTTTATTAAAGGGTTTAAATGGTTTTTAGAATGGATTCATTATTTCAATATCTTTAAATGTTATATTGTTATTGCAATGTGGGAATGTTATCTTTAATTTATAATTAAGTTATGTGCTATGATTATGTTATGGTTCTCGGGAAGTTTTTATGAATACTGGTGGTTCTGTGATAAACTAAGGGCAGGTGAGCCCGATATAGCTCTCCAATACATTGGGTAACGCGAAGGGGTTAAACGTTAAGGTTTATCCGAAGAGATTTAGGGAATATACTATGATGGGTATTCCGAACATAACCATGAGATTTACTACCCATGTAAAAATGTTATGAATTCCTCAAGATACCTTTATGTCTTATGATTTCTATGATTTATTCATGATTTGATGAGGTATGTTAAAATTTTTATGTTCTATGAGTAAAGTATGATTTCATAAATGGACTAATGTTTTCATTTTGTACTTTTATATCCCTTACTGAGCTTTTTATTCTCATCCTAAGTTTTTGAAATGTTTTTCACAGGTCAAGGGAAAGGTACATGATGTGATGACAGTGTCAAGGAAGTGTCAAGAAAGAATCCATGTTTTATTTTAAATATGTTCCCGTTAATGGGAAAAATGAATACAATATTTTATGTAACCACTTTGTTTAAATGTGGAATGTAATGCTTGATTTATGATCTAATTCTCTAAAAATATAAACCTGAAATGATCCTTAATGAGTATTCCTGAAATAACTCAAGATTAAGTAAGTTTTAAGGCCATGTCCTTATAATGAATGTGTCCATGTTTTATAATCTATGCGGTGAACTTAAGAATTACAATAAAATGAAGGTGACGAGTGAGTTTGAAATTATATAGTGATCCAAGGAATACGGTATTGTTTTAGTCTCATGACACATCATGAAAGGGATTCAGTAATACCTAATACATAAAGGGGATACTTAAATAAATATTTCATGGTATTCAACCTTGACTTATGTTTATTAGGTAGTTTTTTAACTTGTTTCCACATTTCCAATGTGGTCTTTCTTATTATCTTGTTATATCATGGATCATTGATCTTGTTTATGATAATAACTCCTTTTATGCCCCATTAATAATCATATTTTTTAACAATTAATGTTTTATTCATGATATGCCACATTTATTCCCTTATTGGGTTGTATATCTCACCATGTTCTTATTTATATCTATAGGTTCTTCAATACAGTTTTAAGTATGAGCATGTCATGAATGTTTTCAATAACGATGATGTATATCATATTTAAGTTGTAATGTAATGTACATAATTACCAAATACAATATACATAGTAATATTTTGGAGTTTATAAGTGTAATATTATGTGATAAGTCATGTGTTAGTGATTAATAAAGTTAATGGTTGTTATAGTTGGTGTCAATGGAAAAGTTTAGTTATTTTTTTAGATTATTATCAGAAAACTCTAGAGAAATACTTAGGGATAAATCTAAGTATATGGGAACATAATTTTTTTTTAAGAATATTTTAAATGGACTGTCAAATATATAAAACCTTGTATGTATAATAGAAGTGGATGTGGCTTTGGTATAGATGTACAAAGGGGTAATACCCAAAAATACTATACTGAGCTAGACTCGACTGGGAACTAGAATACGAAAACATGACTTGCTACACACATAGTATAAAAATCCCAAGGGATATTATTTGGTAAATTCATAATATCGTTATGAAAAAATTTTATTAAATGACTCTCATATGATTATTTTTTATGAAATAGATAATTTATAAAATAGATTGATGTCTATAAATTCATATGTTAAGTAAATAAATATAATTTATAAATTATACCTTTATGGTCATTGTATTACCGTTGATGTGTTTAATTGATTGAAAATTATAATCACTAAGTCTATTTTGGTATAATTAAATTTTTATAATCAGAATAAAAAGTGAAATGTTGTGTTATTAACCATAGTTATATTTATTCCATCATATCAAAAAAATTTATAAGAAATTTTAAAACACCCCCATAGGGCTTGGAAGTAGATATATCAGAGAAAATGGAAAATGGGGATATTTTTGAATCCAATATACAATACTCCTCCCCTATCAAATTTAGTGGAAAAAACATCCCTATCAAACTTTTCATACTCACATTTTTTTTAATTTTATGAAATTATGTATATGTATTGGTTTTCCCTGTAAAGAGCCAACATAAATTTCCATGAGAAGGAAATCAATCTCCATGTCACAAATTGACCCCCAATTCAATACAAGTGAAAGGAGGGGGATATGACTTCAATAGTAAAAAATAAAAATATTGGATATTATTTTACTATAAGAAATTGTATCTAGGTCAAATGATTGAGTCCAAGGAAAATATAATCATTCAATAAATTTCCATTGTGAGGGAATACACTGATGTGTTTCCTAAGGATTTCCATAGTCTTCCTCAATGCTTAGAGACTAAATTTAAAATTGATCATGTACATGAGGCATGAACATTTTCCAAGACTTTATATATAATAGATATTATGGAACTTGATGAGATAAAGAATAAACTATAAGAGAATCTATATAAATGGTTCATACTCCCATGTCCTTCACTATGGGGTGAACCAGTCCTATTCATCGAGAAGAAGGATGGGCCTATGAGCATTTTCATTGATAAAAAATATATAAAAAAGGTTATAATAAATAACATGTATCCTTTTCCAAAGATTTATTAATTGTTTCATTGGCTATGTGGAGCACAATACTACTCCATATTGGATCTATTTTTGGGGTATTACCAAGCTACGGTGATAGTGGATATCCTCAAGACTCCTTTTGTACATGTTATCGGCACTAGAATATCATAGAGATTCAATTAATAATAAATATTTCTCTACAAATATTAATGTAATTCATCAATAGGGACTTTAGAGATTTCCTCACCAAATTTTTTGGTAGTCATTATATATGATATTCAAATATACTCTGAAAAAAAGGAGGATCATGAGAACCATCTATTTACTATGATAAAAACATTACAATAAGATATTATTTATTCCATGTACTGTAAATGTGAGATATTGTTGAGGAAGTCTCATTCATGGGGAATATTATCCCAAATAATGGGATTTATATAGAAACCTCATAAAGAGTACCAATTGAATGACAGATAGGGGAAATATCTATAACATATATCTATTGTTTCTAAGGATTAACAATGTACCATCATCAGTATTTGAGAAATTTATCACGATTGTAAAACACTTTAACCAAGATAAATCCTAAGAGAGTTAGGTTTTCTTGGAATAATGAACGTGAAAAGAGATACATGGAGTTGAAAATGAGGATTATCAATACACCTATTCTAATACTACACATAAGTGATGAACTTTTCATTGGATTCAATGATGCTCGAAAAAGGTATTGGGCTATGTGTTAATGTAGAATGATAACGTTATAAACTATGCCTTAGATAAATATAAATTTTATGAATAAAACTACCCAATATATAATCTATAGTTATTTTATTGATATTCACATTGAAAATATGGTGTCATTTTCTCATTCTAGGGAATTTTCAAATATATATGGATCATAAAATCTACAAGTATATATTCCCACAAAAGGAGATGAATACGTTCCAAAGAATATAGTAATGGCTGATCAAGGACTATTAATTTTCAATTTACTATCATAATAGGAAATTTAATAAAGTGATATAAGCTCTATGTAAAACGGATCTATACTCATTATCATTTATGATAATTGATTGGGATCTAATATTCTTATATTTCAAAAAGACGAACACATGAATCATAAAGTAAAGAACATCATAAATCCTTTTAAAAAATATTGATCAACAATTCCTTCAAGATAAGATAATGAATTCAAAAATTAATGTGAAGTGTGTAAGATCTCCACCTAAAGACTGTTCAAAGGTATGGTGCATTACTAGTGTTTATAGTGTAACTTGGTTCGAATCCCCAGTTATGATACAAATTTTAGAGTTGATTGTTTCTAATTTATATTTATAGGGTATTTTCTTGCAAATATTACATAAATTGATTAATTAATAATATTTTATTTAAAAAATAAATAAATATTGGGGCGTGTTCTTTTTGATGGATTTGATCTTATGATATCTTTTAACTTTAATTCAATTATATTAAATTAACACCCACTTCAGAAGCTAATTTTGATCAAAATTCCAATATTTTGAGGCATTAATCAAATACTTAACATAACATAGAGTTATAATAAAAATAAAAAAATGTTTATGATAGTGTATTTAATGTTATAATGATCCATTTAATACACTCTTTATACAAAAAATTTCATTAATCCATGAAATTTTATGTTCAAAAAACATAATATAAATTTAAAGAATACTAATCGAGCGAAATCTCTTAATCACTTATCATCAAAAAAGAATGAATCACCCCACTTGTAGAATAAATCATTAATTGAAATGGTTTTTACTCTATTTTAATATGTTTATGATGGTTAATTATATATATAAAGAAAAGAATGGTATAAGTAAAGTTTTGTGTTTCGAATTCACACACAAGTAGTGAATAATGTTAAATACGACCATTGAATTGAATTATAAAAAAACGAATAAAGGGATTATTTTGATTGATTGAAAATATTTTGAGACCATTAATATTATGAAGCATAAGGGTGATGAGAATATTATATGAAGAAGAAGAAACATGAATTAAAATTCAATAAAAATAAAAATAAACATACACAATTACAAATAAAAAGAACAAAAAAGAACATGAGAATAATGAGAGGAGGAAGTGTCTCTCATGTGAAAAATTTAATTTGGTAAGACCTCACAAGACATTAGGAATGATTTTCTCAATAAATTTTATCCCTCTCAATTCTTAAATTCCATCCTCTTTTAGGAGAAGAGGGTGAGGAATTTATAGCCTAGGTTTGTCGACTTTATGAATTCCAAATGGTCCCCTCCAATTGGATCACTAATTTGATAATTTTAAGAGATGAATCTAGAGAAATATTATTTATTAATATTTTATATGTGAAATTTTAAAGTATATCCAAAAAAATTGATGGATATTGTTCTTTTTTATCAAAATTTATGGAAATATGAATAAAAAATTTTCTTATATCTATTTTAATCAATAACTTTTTGAATTCCATATTGTTAATGGGTTTTTGAATAACAATATGCCCACAAATCAGAAACATTTATTATACAAACTTAGTAAATAAATACATTTCATTCATAGTGAAAAATATATACTCAATCTGATGTATATATCTAGAGAAATTTCATGTATATTAGACTACTATTAAATCTCAGAAAGATGGAAGGATTGAATTTTATAGAGTAAATGGGCCCCTTAATGGTTTATTTGGTCCTTAAAAATTATATCCCTTATTCATTTGAATAATCTATATCATATTATATTGTTTCATAAATATTGGGATTCTATAGTAATCCCAAAAAATGTATTATCATTTATGGTACAATTTTCTCAAAATATATAATGGGCCTTATTTTGCGGTCCATATGGCCATTCAATTTACTGAATTGGAACAATATCCCTTAAAATGATTTGTTTTTATATTAATTGAGAAGATTAAAAAATATTAATAAAAAATTTAGTATTGGTATGTTGAAATATATGATCAAAAAATTAAAATGAATTACAATTAAATGAACTCGAACAATGATCTACTTATGTGTTTATGATCAAAAAAAGAACATTGATTGGATATTAATCATTTTTAAGTGAAAATTATATGATGCGAGTAATGTAAACTAATTAATTAATATTTTATTTAAACTCCACCATATATAGTATTGTGAATATCCTAATGTACAAAAAATAAAAAAACAAAAAAACTATTTTCACTCACTAATATTTTTTTTTCACTAATCATGGTTGTCTAGAAAAGTTAAGTCATCCATAAGAAAATTCACCAAAACATTTTACAAAAATGATTTTCCAAAAACAGTTCATTTTTCATTATCGAAATAAGAAATGGAAAATGTTGGTCCTCTTATGATGTTAAAAATATATTTCAAGAGGTTTACTCGTTCACCAACCAAAATTTAAAACATAGAGTTTTAAAGAGATATCATCTTACATTCATTGTCAAACTATGCTTGATAAATAATAAGTATTTTATGGTTTTTTCAATGGATATGGGATTATCATAATATATGAGCCAAAAGATTGGAAGGTAGGGGTAAACAATTACGTAGAAAAATAAATACATAATTTTGGAAATAATACATGGAATATTATGGAAACAAATATTTACAAAGATATGATGTTTTTTAAAAAATACAAGTGAGAGAGAGGAAATAATGAATTTTTATCAAACAGAAAACATTTCCTAATAACAAAAGAATAGATAATACAAGTTTTTTTTGTTTTTCATTTATTTAATGTTGAACATGAAATAGATCTCACACTATTCTCTTAACCTGTGTTTGATCTCCCCAAGACACTAATTATAATAGTTATAATTATATAAATTGTTGATGAATTGTGATATTTTACCATCCCAAGACACAAACCATTCATTTTTTTTCTTTTTTTCTTTTTTTAACTATTTAATTTTTTTTAACTCATTTCAATATCAAGTACAAAATTCCATTTACATTAATACATTACCATAACTCGTCGAATTAAAACCTCTCACCAACACATAAATTGATGTTTTACCTGAATCATATGATGAAAGATTGAAAATCAAGGAAAATTTACCAAAAATGAAATCCATTCTCCCCGCACTTAAATTTAAGTAAATTGTTAAATGGAAAAACTTGATGATTTTGGGTTGAATAAGATATTGTTCTTGTAATGTGGATATCAAAAATCATTAATAATATCAAAAAGGATTTAAAAAAGAGGATTAAAGTAAGTTTATTTGGAGTCTATTATGCTATTGTGATTCCCATGTGGTTTAGTAAATTATTATATATTATTAATGTACACTAATGTAGGAAATTTTTATCTAAGGTCCACATACTCAAAACTCACAATCAGGGGTGAAGAAAAAATATTTTGAAAAGATAGACATAGGTTGCATTGGAATGAATGATGATGTTATTCCTCATGATTAGGGAATAATCAGTTTCGAAATCAAAATTTGGGCATTTAAAATTTATTATTCTTGACCAAAAAAATTTATCCAAATTTATTATTAATATTCACAATGTTTGAGACGAAAATATGTCATTGGATCCCTCAAGTAGGATAGAAAAAATAAAACAATTTAATGGTCAGTAATTATGAAATTTTTTATTTTGTTTTATTTTGTAGTTATTTTAGAGTTTTTAAAATACTCACTCACATAAAAGAAAAAGTGGAAAATGGTTTGATGAAGAAAGTGGGAAAAAATGAAAAAAATAGATGAAGAATAATAAATAGATAAATATAGGAAGACAGGGATAGAGAGAGAGAGAGAGTTTAAGGTAAAGAGGTCCCCTAGTTTAGATTTGGTGAGATTTTATCTCCAAAAAGTAGTGGTACTTCTATTGTGATTGGGGATTCTATGGAAGTCGATGTGGTTCCTGATGTGTGTGTCCTTTCATGGTGACACATTAACCGATGTACATTAAAGTTGAATATCAATTTGGAAGAGGGATCTTGAAATTGAAATTCACCAAATGGGTAAACATTATTAATAATTAAATTACCTTCTTAATGAGAAATAAGCTTACTTGTGTAAAGATGGAATCAATAGTTGAAGAAAATTACCTTTTTAACATCATAGAAAACCTTTCATATGATGTGTTTTTAATGGAGTGACATATCATTTTCATTGTAAAAATTGTAATTATCATAATATCCTAGTCAAAGATCATCAAATTCATTCAACGACAAAATATCTCTTCTCCAGATGTTTCATAATAAAAGTTATAGTTTATCCAAGACCAAAATGACATTATGTATTTCAAATAGTAAAATGGAATTCTTTAACAAGAACTAGACTAAATGGAAACATACCAATGGGGTTTTTATAGGTAGTTTGATAATCCAAAAGTGCTTAACCAATTCTTTCAGGCCTTTCTTTTCTGGTGGGATTTACAATTCACTAAAAAATTCATTGAACTTGTCTATTGAAAACGTCAACCATTCTGTTTCTTGTGTTGTGATAAGAAATTAGTGTTTAATGTAAAACCATATTAATTTTAAAAATATATTAAATGGTTTGCTTATAGAATTTAGTTCCTAAGTCACTTATCAAAGAACACAGTTGTCTAAATCGATGTAAAATGTGGGTTTTTAGGAACTCTCTAATAGTATGTGCCTCATCCCTCCTAGTGGGTTTGGCCTTAACCCACTGAGAAAAATATAGAATGTAAGAAAATTTATGAGAATCCACTGGAATGGGGGATTGGTCCCATGAAATTGATTAATCAAACTTCGAAGATCTCATAGAAGATAAAGTCATTTTGGGGAATTTCATTGATTTTGGAAATTGTACCAAAATTTTGAAGTGGGAAATTATTGAAAAAACTCATATGAGTCCTTGATGAGTGAATTCTAGAAGAATCATGAGTTAAGGACCATTCCAAAAGTCCATTGTGGTCCAAAGTCGCAACCACCAGGAATTGTGTAACATGATTCAAAGATGGAGGAATTTTCATCTCCATCACCACATCTATTAATTACTATGTCATCCCCAGTTCTCCCAAGCTTATTATCATCCCAAAAATATAATTTTGAATAATTTTTAAATTTCACTAGTTTTCTTTGGAAAATATTTCATGAAAAAAATCTAGTAGCCATTTATTTTATAAATGTGAAATACCATGGTAACGTTGGAGTGATAAATGAGAGGTGTTTAATAGGAAATTAGGGATCAATTATTTCTAAATGAGAAGAATTTGAAATTCTACTTAGGTGATTAGACAAAATGTTTTTGTTTCTAGTTATATCTTTAATAACAATTTAAAACTCATAGATCATTAATATCCATCTTATTAGACACCTTTTTGTATAAAATTTCTTATGTAATAACATTAAAGCTTAATGGTTTGTAAAAATAATGATTTTGGCATATAAACAATAGAGTCAAATTTTATACAAGGAAAAATCCATAGCTGAATGGACCTTTTCAGTCACAGTGTAGTGATATTGAGTTTAATCTAATGTTTTTTAGGTATAAGAGATTACATGAGTATTATTTTCTCTTCTTTGACCAAGAAAGGTCCCAATGGTCCTATTAGAAGTATCACACATAAATTAAATGGTTGAGGACCAATATAGGGGTTGGATTATTTGGGAATATATAATAACAGCTTTTGATTTCAATGAAGGATCTCTTGTAAGCCACATAAAAATGGAATGTAATGTCATTTTGGAATATCTGAGTGAGTGGGATGGAAATCCAACTTATGTTATGGATGAATCACTGATATAAACGGGCATGACCAAGGAAATAATGGATGTGCCGAACTGTTTTTATTTCAGGAAGTGTTTGGATCACCTCAATTTTGGTGGGATCTATTTGAATGACATCTTATGAAATCGTATGACCTAGAACAATCCCATTAGTAACCATAAAGCGACATTTTTCAAAATTCAGCACATGATCACATTTGAAACATTTTTGATATACTATGGAGAGTGAATAGAATCATGATTCAAATGACTCTCCATAAATGGTAAATTTAACCATGAATATATCCATTAAATTCTCAATGAATTATGAAATTATACTCATCAAACACCTTCGGAATGTTGTAGGTGTACTGAAAATTCTATAAGGCATTCTACTATATGAATATGTTCTAAAGGGTAAATTTAAAGTAGTCATTTATTGGTCCTAAGATGCTATTGGGATTTGGAATTTGATCATTTATCCATAAAGAAACCAATAATATAACTTTTTGGATAATGTTTCAGGCATTTTATTAATGAAATGAATAGGGTAGTGATCTTTTTTTATTTAGCATTCAATTTCTGATAATAGATTCACACACACCATTTATTTTTCACCCAAGTTGTGACCACCTCTCCATGTTCATTTGTGACAATAGTTATCCCACCCTTCTTAGGTACCAATTGAATTGGACAAACCCATTAACAATTAGAAATTGGGTAGATAAGACTCGTTTGAAGAATCTTGGTAATATCTTACCTAACAACCTCAGGTATCAGTGGATTGACTCTTCTTTATGGTTTTATGATTGGTTTGGACGACTCTTCATGATATATATAACACATGGGAGGAGAAGGTTTGATTCCTGGTATACCATCTAGATTCCAAACTAAGGCCTTTTTTCCTCTAACACGAAAAAAAGTTTGGACTCCTTTGTATTAGTAAGTGTGGTAGACACAATGACTAGATAAGAGTGATCATATAAAAGGAATTCATAATTAAGATGTTCATGAATATGTTTCAGATCATTATCCTCTTTCATTTGTGGTTTTGACAACTAAAGAATTGAGGAAGGGATTTCAGTTGGTTTTGAATCATTTTCCATAATAATGTATATTGTGGAACAAGAGATATTATAGTTGATATAGGATATAAGAGAGTTTTGAAGATCCTCTTGATTGATAGATTCTATAAATGATAGTTTAACATCAAATTCTCAATTTATTCCTTTGTTAATAGGGGTGAAAATTTCAAAACTCCTCTCTAAATAGAACACGATTAAAATGATGAAATGGGGATGAACCCACTCTCAAAAATTTCCTCAGAAGCATGGATTGAGAATGCAATATAATCATCATATGGATTTCACATGTCATGAAAAATATTGATCATGACCAGTTGGTCACCAAATTAAATGGATATGATTCATGCATGGTCATCAATCTCTTTTATTACTATTACGAAGAATGTTATTCCTAGATTTATGGAAGACTGAGAAGAATACATCTCACCTTCCATGTCAAGTACATAGAAAAAACCTCGGAAGATAAGATCATTATCTCAGATAAGGACCTACCCAAGTATTCCCCCGTGACTGGTTGTGGTTCGATTGTCTAATTGGAGGAAACACATGTTGGGTGCAAGGAAACTAGACCAAGGTTGGTGAAGATGGATTTCAGCCTAAAATTTATTGAGGCTCATAGGTCTATTAATACAACATAGAATTTGTAACTCCTTATTTTTCATAGAACAATAATGATCCCAGGATCTTTTCACTTCATAGGTATGGACAACAGGGTTGAAACATTATTAATGGTTCTAAGTTTTCTTTTATTGGTGAATAATTCATTAATAAAATTTTCATACATAAATAATTTTTTAATTTCATTTAATATGGGAATATTGAATTAAAAATGTCTAAATATGTTAAGAATTTTTGAAAAAAGTTCAAATAACTTATTTTTCTTAGATATATCTTACGGAATATGAATTATGTTTCTTAGAGGGATGGATGGAGGTGAGGGAGTTGCTTCAGGTTATTTTTCTAGATTTTTGTTCTTTTCTTTTTCAAGATTAACATTCAAAGTATCATTTTAGGATCCATCATGAGACATGTAAAAAAATTCCTAATTGAAAATAAATTTCACTTAAATTACCCTCAAGGTTATGAAATGGTTGAGCTAGGAGTTGGTAAGAATTGTTTTGTAGCTTTCGGCTGAGGTGGGATTGAATTTGACCAATTTGGGTTTCAATATTTTTAATTATAGAATAGGTGATTCAGTTAATATCATATGAAATGCTTTCCCAAGGATACATGGAATAAATTTAATGTGTTGAAATAGGATTTACTTGATTTTGGTTCTTGGGAAATTTATTATATAGGGTTGGGAATTGTGAAGGCTCATTAGGATAGTGGAATCCTGGGGGAGAAAGAGAAGAATTTCTCCTCTGAGTATGAGTAACAAAAGAATAAGTTTGTTAGAAGTTACCACCACCTTGACCATATTGGAATTGGATTGGATTATGATTAGGTCACTGAGGTGGATGATAAATGGGATTACCATTCTTCAATCATGGGTTAAAGTTAGAAGAGAATGGATCAGAGTAGGGTTGGTTGACGTTTTTAATGTACTGAAATGATTGTTTGGTGATGGTGTTCCTCTGGAAATATACTACACTAAACATCATTGGTCCAAATTAAGAAAATGAATCCTATTGATGTTGTTGACATGTGTCACATGGAAGAGTTAGTGAGCTATAGATTTAATAATTCTTGATAGTTCAAAGCAATATATATTATGTATAAGATGAGGTTGGGGATTTGGTAGCCACTACTATATTTTATACAAGACCTGTAAGATCACTCATCCATTCTATCATCTTATTGGGCTCTATGGATTGGTAATCATGGATTTTTTTTAATTGAGCTGGTTCTTGAGTGTGGAATTGATATGTTTTTTCATCTAAAATTATTCTGAGATCTCATGTAGCTACATGATTTTTTTCATCAAGATCATGACCACTTATGGCTTCAATTAGGGTTAGATCTATAAATAATAACCCTTCATAGAAGTATTGGATCAATAGATTGTTATTGATTTAGTTATTTGGTATGGTTTCAAAATATTTTTGAACTTATCCCAATACTCATGGATTGATTCATTAGGGAATTTATTAATACCACTTCTTTACTTCTAGGTAGAATAAGTAAGAGAAAAAATAATAATTTATCTAAGAAGAGTCGCTTTTTGTTAATACAAATGGTTATGGAACAAGTAGGTAAGTAGTATATCCATGAATTGGTGTGGTATTCTATAGAGAAAGGGAATGCTTGAAGATTGATTTATTTCTTAGGAAACCCTTGAGTATTGATGTTACAAAAGACCACTTGGATTTCTTTGATATGAATATGTGGATTATCACCTCATAGTCAATAGAAATAAAGAAAAAGGTGAATCAAATCCTATTTAAGTTTGAATTAGGACCCAATGTATGGATATTGAATAATATGTGGTTGGTATTCCTATTGGGGTAGTGAGTTATTTTAAGGTTTTTTCTAAAGGATTTTCCATATGTATAACAATTGGATGGGTAATGAATAGTTCTCGATTGTTTTGATTATCCCTAGTAGTCTTCCAAAGTTCGTGAATAGTTCACTCAATTTCCTTGTAAAACAATCTATGGGACATTTTGGGAGGGCCATTCAGGGATGTTTGATATTGACAATTAAGTAGGTTTTTTCATTGGGGTTTTTTATGTTCTTGAATTTTATGTGAAGGGATGTTTTCTTTTGTGATTTTTTAGATAATTTGTTTTTGATTTTTGTCATTTTAAAAAATAAAAATTAACCAATTAATGTTTCACCATCCTTAGAAACAGAACCATTTGCAGCATGGAATATTGTCACCTATCGACCCTTCAATCAACCAGTGAACTTCTAGTTTTTATAGTGACACTCTGATCGAATCCATGGTGATGGTAAAAATTTTAGTGTCATTTATTTATGATTTATATTTTTAATGGGGGATTTATTTGAAAATCATACTTAAAATAAATGAATTTTGATTTTTTATTTTATAATTAAATAAATGTTGGGGTGGATACATTATTGGGGATTTAATATTATTATATCCTTAAGATTTACTCTATATGGTATTAAATTAAAACCCACTTCACAATATGATTTTTATCAAAATTACCATGTCTTAAGGCTCTAATCCAAGACTTTACATATCATAGGGTTCTAATTTAAAACAAAACTTGTTAATGGTAGTTTATTTATTATTCTTACAATCCCATTAATCCACTCCTTAGAAAAACATTTCATTAATCCATGAAATTGTAATTTTAACATACAAAATATTAATTTAAACAATATTTATCGAGAAAAATATATCAATCGCTTATCATCACTAATTTATGACTCACCCTAATGGGAGATTTACTAAACCATTGAGATTTTTTTTAATAGTATTTTATATTTTTATGATAATTAATTATAAATAGAATGAATATAAATGGATATGAAAATAGTTTTTCATCGAACACAAACATGAGCGGTTATGAAAGTTAAATAAAGACGTTTGATTTAATTATTCAAAAATAAGAAAGGGTTTATTTTAATTTATTTAAAATATTTCAATACCATTAATAGTTTTAAATACAGGGGTGTGGAGAATACGATTTGAAGAAAAATAAGTATAAATTCAAAACCAATTGAAATAAAAATGAACATACATGATTACAAATAAAAAGAATGCAAAGAAAATGATTAAAAAGAGAGGGGGAAGGGTACCTCAACAAAAATATGAGTTTTTCAAGTCCTCCCAAGCCATTGGAAAGATTTTGGTCATGAAAATTTATCCTCATCTATTCTTAAAATCTAACCCCTTGCAAGGATAAGAAGGGGTGAATTTACATCCCATGGTTGTGGACTGTTTTCAATCCAAATTTTACACTCCACATGGATAGAAAATTTTATAATTTATACAATCATTTATTGAGATATATTATTATTCAAATATATATGTCTGAATATTGGATGTTTACTCCCAATCATAGGTGTAAATTGGAAATTTTTATCCAACGTTAGGTCAATTTGAATAAAAAACTTTATTTTTCCAATTTTAATACGTATTTTTTTTTTCAAATTTCATAACATGAATGTGTTTTAGAACAAGAATATTGCCTAAAATCTAAAAAAATTCTTATAAAAAGTCTTCCACCTATATCGATTGTTTTTCACTACAAAATATCAACTCAATTCAATATCTATGTCTGAAGAAATTTCAAGTGTTGTGTGTTTCTTTTAAATTTGAGAAAAAATAATTGGATAGGATTTAATGGATCAATTGGGCCCCTTATTTCTTTATTTGGGACTTTATTATTTTATCCCTGATTACTTTGGATAATAAAAAACATATTTTTTATTTTCATAAAATTTATATTTTGAATTAATCCCATATATTCTATCATAATGGCTCATACAGTTGCTCAACAGATTTCTTGTGCCTTTTGGTGAAGTCCATATAGCCCTTTAATAGGTTTAAATTTCCAATAATACCCTCTAATGATATATTTTAATATTTATAAAGAACATTAAAAAATATTAATCACATGTTTATTATTATTATGTTGAAGTGTATGATAAAAAATTAAACTTACTTTTAATTAAATGAACTCGAACAATCTTGTTCTTATGTGTGTATGATTAAAACACAAACATTGATAGGAAATTAATCATTTTAAGTGACAATTATATGGTGTGAGTAATGTAAAATCATGAATGAATATTTAATATCAACTCCAACACACATATCCTTTTTAAATTCATCATGTACAAAAAATATAAAAACATAACTAAATCATTTTCACTCAACATATAAAATTAAACTTTAGTTATCACCAATTAGGGGGTCTAGAATAGTTAACTTATACATAAGGAATTTCCACCAAATGTGTTATAGAAATAATTTTCATTAAATAAGTCCATTTTCATGCAAGAAATTAGAAATAGAAACTGTTGGTCTTTACAACTTACTCCTCTCAAGATGATTTAAATTTATTTCTAGAGGTTCAATCATTCACAAACAAAAAGTAAAAAATCATAGTGTTTGGAAGATATCTCTTCTTCCATTACCTATCCTACTGTGTACAATAATTGGTTGGTCTTTTCTATAGGATTTTAGTGTCTATGGAATGGTATGAATAAAATTTCCAAAAGATAGGAAAATGTGGGTAAAAAAACATGGGAAACGTAATGCATAATTTTGGAAAAAATATATGGAAGGTCATGGAAACACATATTTACAAGGATATGATGCTTCATGAAAGAAAAGGGAGAGAATGGAAAAAAGTTGAAATTAAAAAAAAAACAAAATACATTTCCCATTGACACCATAAAATATTATGCAAGAGTTATTTTGTTCTTTTTTTCGAATGTTGAACTTCAAACTGATCTCACAATCATCTCCCAACCCATGTTTGATCTCATCACAACACTAATTGAAATAGTTATAATAATATCGAAGGTTGATCAAGATTTATTTTTTTCCATACCAAGAAAAAACCCATTATTTTTTATTTTTTTATCTTTTTTCTTTTTTTGAAAACTTTTCAATAACATGTAACAAATTACATAAATGATAATACATTCCTATATCTCACTAATTGGAAACCAATTGAGGCTTTTATTCAAGACTTAACATATCATAAGGTTCTAATATTAATAAAAACTTAATCATGGTAGTGTATATTTGGTTTCAATAATCCATTTAAACTAGTCATTAAATAAAACAAGTTATTAATTCATGAAAATATAAGTTCAAAATACACAATATTAATTTAAATAATATTAATTGAGAAAAAACATAACAATCTCTTATCATCACAAAATTATGACTCATCCCACATGGATATTTACTCATCCATTTAGATGCTTATTAAACTAGTATAATATATTTAAGGATTAATTAAATATAAAATGAATATAACATAATTAGAAAAGATTTATCCACTGAACACACACATGAGTAGTAAAGAAATTTAAATATGGAATTTGGATTGAATTAGAAAACAAAATAATAAAGGGTTAATTATTATTGATTTGAACTATTTTAAGACCATTAATATTATGAAACATACGGGGGGAGATAATAAGAGATGAAGGAGAATAAAAATTCATTAAAATTCAATTGAAATGAAAACAAACTTACACGATTACAAATAAAAAGAACACAAAAGAATAGGAAAGAAATTCAAGAGGAAGTGTCTCTCAAGTGAAAACATTAGATTGGAAGGTCCTCCATGGAATTTTTAATGGATTTGATCCTTCTAATGTGTCGATAATTCTGAAATTCCATTCCCTTTTAAGAAGAAAATGGGGATGCATTTATAGCCAAAGTTTGTGGATGGATTGCATTCCAAATATGATCTTCCACTTTGATAACCAATTTGATAATTTAGATAAGTGAATATAGAGAATTGTTATTATTAGAAGTTCTAGATAAGAATTTTGAATGTATAGCCCCATCAGTTTGTGTACATTGGACTTTTGGAGCTGAATATAGGGCTATTTCAATAAAAAAATTTCTTCTATCCATTTTAATACATTCTTTTTCAAGTTTCATAATTTGAATGGGTTTTTAAAAAGGAATATGATGTAAAATTGGTACCATTTATTCCAAAAAGTATTCTAATTATATCATGGGTTTCTCTCTAAAAAATATCAGCTCAATGTGATATCAATTTCAGAATATATGTGAAGGATTGTGTTTGACATTTAAATCTTGAGAAGAATGGTGGTATAGAATTTCATGGATCAATAAAGCCCTTTTTTCTTTATTTGGGCCCTAAAACTTTTATCCAGGATTCCCTTGGCCAACCAGGAATATATTGTGGAGTTTCATCAAATTTTGTCTTCTGGATTAATCCCATAAATTGTATCATCCTCGATGGTCCAATTTTCACAATATATTTATTGGCCCTTTTCTGGTTCATATCTCTCTTCAATTTGTCGAATTTGCTAATGATACCATGTAATAATATGTCATAATATTCATAAGGAACACTAAGAAAGAGTAAGAACATAATTTTAATATATATATATATATGTGTGTGTTTTGTAACAACCCAAGATTCCACGCTGTGTTTCCCTTGGTATAATACAGTAGGTTGAATTGTATGCAACTTGGAATTTTAACACACCATGACCAATAAAACTAGCCATTATGAATAGTAATACCCACTTTTTGAAAATTTTTAAATTTTATTTTTCAAAATGAACTTCATTTTTGAATTCGGAATATCAAATTAGCTTATAGTGAATTTTTGGTATTTTTCTAAAAACATTCATTTTTGATGAATACTGAAAAACACTGCGTTATTGTTTAAAACATATTTTTTACTTAATTAATTAATTATTTTATTTTAAAAAAATTATGTCAAAATAGATACATAATACCTATATATGTTCAATTTAATTCATTGAAGTAATTTTATATTAATATTAGTATAAAAGTTTTTATTGAACTTTTTACAGTCTGTTACCCACCTTCTAGGAGCATCTGCAAATTCACATAAAACATAATTTTACCGCTTATGTGGGTTGAATTTATAAAATCCGAGTGACAATGTTGGTATCAGTAAGTAAAATGTGGTTCAATAAGATGAAAAAAAATTTATATGAATAGTTTCATTTGACTTTTATTTACCACGGTTAAAAGTATTTAGGGTAATTAAATGTAAAATGATATTATTATTATTATCCTAACACATGTCCTAAACCTATTGGATAGGATTAATTAGACCAAAAAACCTTAGGAATAAAATATGATCCTTTTGGTCCACTTGGATTAGATTAGGACATTTATTATTATTATATTTAAAGAAGAGTTAAAATTGTTAAATTCAACATTTACTAACAATACCATTTTTAATATAAGGTTAGACATAAGATAAATTTGACTATAAATAATCATTATAAATCATAAAATATTACCTAAATAATGGTATTTTATTTATATTTTTATACATTATATAATTTAATTTATTTACGACACAATGATGATGTAGTAATTACCATATTAATAAAATATCAAAATAATTGATATTATAAATATCCAAATAATTATAAATTGAGATTTATGATGATTTACAAGATTTTTCTAGGTTAATATTACATTTTATGGTTCATTAATTAAATTTTATTCAAAGTTATATAGTATTTATTGCTTTGAAAAAAACAAATACCAAATACTGTCAAAATTGACATAATTTAGTTTTTAAAACCAATACTATATTATTAATTGATATAAAATTCTTAAAAATATAATGTTAGTCTATAATACATATATAAGGTTATAAATATCAATAATTAACCTCTTGGGGTTCTCATGGAAGTTTATAGTATGTTTATTAACCATATAATATAAAAATACAAAGAGACATGGTAAATGTCAAATTATTTAACTAAGAGTTAAATCTAAATGATAATGTTAATATGGTGACCTAAACATATCTAAAACATATTGGTTGAGAGTATTTATACCCATATCCACTTTATCCTCTTAATAAATCATTTTGGAGCTATTATTAACCAAATATGATTGTATAATAAAATAATATTTCATGGTTTTCCTAAAGTGACCTGCACCTCTCTTATAAAAGGGTACTTCCCCTTATCTCAAAATCACACCTCCAAATCCATTTGGTTCGGACCAAACCAGCCCAAATATCCTCCAAACTTCTCTCAATTAAACCTAGAGGCCTTACTTTGATCACAAATCCATCCTAAGGATCCATTTTGATCAACTCAAAGTAAAACACCCAAATAAGTGGTAATAATTTCACCACCATCTTTCATGTTCTTTTCTTCTTCCACTTCCTCTTTCATTGTTTTTCCATACTAAAATAATAACTCCAATAACTTATACATAATAGGATGTTATTATAAATATTGTATTTCCATATTCTTTATTCTATCCATTCTATAAATGACAAAGTCATCGTGTGTGCGTACGTACGGCTTACCGTCTTCACGTCGTGGTATAGTTTGATATTAAAACACTTCATTATTTGGATGGATATAATAATGTGAATAACTAATGTAAATAATAAATATAACATGATTATTATTCTGTATATATGATATACCATCCAATTAAGTATGATTTCACCATAAATATAATGATATTTTCACTCGTGTGTACGTACGGATTACCGTCTCCACAAACACGATGAGATTTATTCCCCATCGTAATCATTCAAGAATAATTTTCATTTTTTGATTAAAAATAATGTTTAAGAACTTGATAAAATTCAGGATATTAAGCAAAAAAATCCGATCCATAACAAACATGGCTTACATAACAAGTCATATAAAGGAAACTAAATCAGTTAACACCCCAAATGATGATACTACAGAAATATTATTATAAAAGAATTATTAGAGGATCATATACGATATAATTATTATGTATATAGTTATTTTATAATATATTAGGAAATATTTAACTATTATATGGGAGGATAACATAACATCGTCTAAAGAAAATTACAAAGTAAGGGTTAATTTTAGAGTCTCTTTACTTATCTGAGGTTGTTAATACGTAAGTATCTACTGGGGCCTATTTATCATCCACATATGGGGTTTCCTAAAAACGTATTTCAAAAACTTATTAAAATTGACTAGAATATGGTTTAATGTCAAATATTCCCTTATTTAACCATATATGTTATGAAAGGAATCATTCCGTCATTTTCCAAACAAGGTACTTTATGACCTTTTCGAAAAAATTAATGTAAGAATGTCTTTTTTTAACTAATATAGCGGGTGAGGCTATTCTCTGCCATTATAACACCTTCAAAGCTTCCAATAACATTCTATAAGAGTATTTTCCAAATAAAGTTTTTCTTTATGTGACTTTTAAATGATTTAAAAAAATATATTTTTCTCTCAAATAGTTTTGATTTCATCTATGTCAACATACTTTGATGCATTTTACACTTGTTTGAAATTAATTCATTATTATAATATTCTCCCATATTGTATTGATGGTTTTGTGCTATTTTTGACTGTGGATGTGTTATTTTTATACCTTTCATGGTTTATGGTAAAAGTATTAAAATTTCATATGCTTGTTTTGATACGACTATTTATGTATGCTTCAACCTTTTCATATGAGGAATGCGTTGGACATAGTAAGTGACGGGAGGAGACCACTATAGCTCCTCAATGCATCGATACGTATCCCGAGACAAAATAGTGTATTGGAATAATTCCTTGACAAAATCATATTCTTAGTCTTGGTATGAGTCATTGACTATATCGTTATGATTACCGACATTATGCTTTCCATCATTGTGAAATTGGCTATTGATATTACATGATATTATTTGAGTAGTATAATGTCCATGTGAATAAGTAAATGGAATTATTTTATTTATCATTACCATAGTATATTGTAGTTTAAGTTTAAAAGCCTTGTATTTTAGTCTTATACATTTCCATAAATGATTATTCTTATTTATGAAAGTTTACAAAATATTGTTATCCTTACTGAGCCACTGATCTCACCCCTTTCTATATTTATTTTTCTAATGATGTAGAGAAGTATATTATGTATGACCTGTAGGGATATTCCAAGGGATATGAATGTGGTAAATGGAGACAATATTGTTGTGGTTTTTTCATTTTATAATGGATTGTAAATCTTATGAATGTATCTAGTACTTCCAAGACTACTAAATTGAGCAGTCATTCGGGATTTTCTACCTTATGATCATGAAAATGTTATGTAATAATGCACCGACTATGGGTAACTGAGGTCGGGGTGTTACAGTTGGTATCAGAGGATATTTAGTACAACCCTTGGAAACTAGATTTAAAAAAACTCTGATGAGAGAATTTTAACCTAAGATAGACTTTGAGGATTACTATAGAAGAACGTCCTAGAATTTTGGTAATGTAGAGATTTTGTGTATTTTCAAAGAAATATATCCCTATCTAGAAATGAGTAGGTAGAGGTGGCTCTGGAAAAAATGTCTCTATGAGTGAAAACTCGGACCAGGAGTTTCGAGCTTGACTCGGGGTATCTTTGTACACGACAACGAGCCTTACTGCACTCTTGGTTATGACACTCCCGTGGGATATGATTAGGATAATTCAAATATTCATTACTAACCATTATGTATGATTTATAGGTATATAATTTTTCAAATAAGTTTTTTATGATTATATATTATATCCATAAACTGTTCAATTTAAGTTAAGTGTTTTATATGTTTGGAATTATGTATTGTGATTCATAAACTAATATAGTGTAAGCCATTTTTTAGAAATGGAACATAGTATAAGGAATATAAACTATATCAACGCACATAATAATTGTAGGGATTGACCTCGTACTCAAGATAATTATAGTGGAGCTGGTGATTCGACTGGTGCGGATTTGCTTATCACCATACTTGGACAACTCACTCAGGTTATGAATAATAACTTAACTTGTATGGAGCAACATGATCCACAATACAGAGGATAAATGTTATACCACTTCATGAGGACACAACTTCCAACATTAAATTAGAGTACAAATCCACTGGTATCTGAGAAATGGAAAAATTCATTAGAGAAAATATATCATGCTTTGGGGAGTAGGGAAAGGGAAAAAGTTTTCAGGGAAGTTTATCACCTCACTGGAGATGTAGATCAATGGTGGTCATTAATTCAAACCAAAAATAAAGATGAAGAAGTATCAATTATGGATTTGAGGGAGTTTAAATAGATTTTCTAAGAAAAACACTTTCCTTGTGACCATCGAGCATATATGGAAATATAATTTCTGAGTCTGAGGGAATAGGAGGATAAGAATTTCGTAAAGTATAAGGATAACATTACAAGGTTACCAAGGCATGCATCAGATTACATATGTAACCCATGGAGTAATATCTGTTGATTCTTTAATAGGTTAAAACAATTTCTCTATCAGGAAATAGTCTCACAATCTTTCTCATTGTATGAAGATATTGCCTCACGAGCTATCAAGATAGAAAAGGAATTCTCTAAGTCATACAAAATTAAATCAAATAAAGAGAAGAAGAGATCTGCTGAACACTCTAGAAATGGAAATAATGGGAAGAAGGGAAAAGTTGAATATCCATCCTACGGTAAATGTGGGAAAAAATCTTGGTACTTTTCTATAGGGAATGGGAGTGTGTTAAATGTGTGGTGAAAAAGGCCACCAAGCTCTTGGTTTGAAGGGAATGAAATATCATATCAATGTTTAATGCTGAATATTTTAATAAAAGGGGAATTATACAAATGAATGTCCAAAGCGTCAGGGAAACTTGCCTAAAAAAGTCCAAGGGAGAAAGGCCAATCTAATGTGATAACTAATGATGAGGTTGAAGCTCTGAAAGACATGGTGAAAGGTAATTTAATGGTTTACTCAAGTTTAGCAAATTCTTTATTTGATTCTAGATCATCACATTGTTTCATATCTTCCCAGTTTTCTAGGAAAATAAGATATTTACAATTTTATTTAACAAGGGAGTTGTCAGTCAAAACATCTAAGGGAAGTATCATTGCAATAAAGTTTTGTGAATAAATTCCCATTAGGTCATATATATGTTCTTTATCTGATGATCTCATCATCATACCCATGATTTAATTTTATATAATCCTTGGAATGGATTGGATTTCGAACCATGATGCGAAAAATTTTTATAAGAATAAGGAGGTTACAATTTTCGATGATGATAAAGAGTACCTTATCTTTAGAAAAGAAATGTTTCCACCTATTTCTTATCTAGATATACCCCCAGTAGCTCTACTAAATTCAATTATTACAGTGGAAAAAATGAGATAATTATCTGTCAGTAAAGGAATGTTCAAATAGATGACGTACCAATTATGCTAGAATATATTAATGTGTTTCTAGAGTATTTACCTGGACATCCTCCCGAATGAGAAATTGATTTTTCCATTGATTTAATTCTTGGTTCAAGGCCCATATAGAACACCCCTTATATAATTACCATTGTGAAATTAGTGAAACTAAAGAACCAACTATAGGAATTGAGTAATAATAGATTTATTCACACTTAATGTTTCAATATGGGGAGCCCCTCTTCTTTTTGTTAATAAGAAAAATGGATCTATAAGGTTGTGCATTGACTACAGTGAGATCAATGCTACAACAATAACGAACAAGTATCCCCTACCTTCCATTGATGATTTATTTGATCAACTTCATGAAGATAAATATTTTTCAAAGATTGATCTTCTATCAATATATCATCAGTTGTGCTTGAATAAGGAAGACATTCCAAAGACAGCATTTCAGACCAGGTATGAGCATTATGAGATTACAATAATGCCTTTTGGACTAAATAATGAACCCTATGTTTTCATGTATCTAAGGAATATATTTTTCAAGAAATATATTGATGACATTATAGTTGTATTTATTGATGATATATTGGTTTACTCCAAAAGTAATGAAGATCATTAAAATCACATGCACATTATTGTAAAGACTCTTACAAAAAATGAATTATATGGTAAGTTTAGCAAGTGTAAATTATGGCTTTAAGATATTTCTTTTCTTGTCCATATTGTCACTATGGATGGATTATCTGTTGATCCTTTAAAGACCAATGATATCCAAGAATTTCCAACACCAACAAGTATAAATGAGGTATGAATTTTTATTGGTTTAGCAAGTTATTATTGGCATTTCGTCCAGAATTTTGCCTGATTGGATAACCCATTAACCAAACTCACACATAAAGGGGTTAAATTTGTTAGGAAAAAAGAGTGTGAATAATGTTTTGAATAACAGAAGAGAATATTATTCAATGTTCCTCTATTGACTCTACCATCTAGGAATGATGGGTTTGTTATTTATAGTGATGCTTCAAATAAATGTCCTGGTTGTGTCCTTATACAGAATAATAGAGTTATTGAATATGCATCACTACAGCTAAAAATTCATGAACAAAACTATCCACCTTATGAACCTGAGTTAGAATCTGTAATATTTTCATTGATGATATGTAGAGACAATATCTATGTGAAAAATGTGAGATATATTCCGATCACAATAGTTTGTTGTATATTTTCTCACAGAAACTACTCAACATGAGGCAATGATGATGGTATGAACTACTCAAATATTATTATTTCATTATACACTACCACCTGAGGAAGACAAATAAGGTGGAAGATGCTTTGAGCAGAAAGTATCATGATGTTTTGAAGATGATGTGAGTTGAAAGGGATTTTATGTACATGGATCTAGTAAAAATGGATATTGGAATAATCATGGATGGTGAAACAACGATACATTTTCAAATAGTTTCCAATCCATCTTTATTAGAAAGGATAAAAAGTTCAAAGACTGATGATGCAGGTTTTCAAAAGAAAATTAATGCTGTGAATGATGGTTGATGGATTGATTTTGTATATGAAGATGGGATTTTGAAATTTGGGAACAGACTTTGTGATCCTGATATACCTGATATAAAAAGGGAATTTTTGGATGATGCTCATAGATCCAATTTCTCTATACACCCTGGAAGCACTAAGATGTATAGATATTTGAAGGAATATTTTTGGTCGGAAAAATTGAAGAGGGAGATTGCTAATTATGTGTCAAGACATATGGTTTGTCAATAGGTGAAGGCTGGAAGCCAACATCCTAGAGGAGTCATCCAAACTCTTCCCATACAAGAGAGGAAATGGGATGATATTATGATGGAATTTGTCATGGGAATACCAAAGACTCCTAGAAGGAACGATACAGTATGGATCATTGTTGGTCGTCTTACCAAGTCAACACATTTTCTTTTTAGGAGAGAATATTTACCACTCGAGAATTTAACAAGACTATATATTAATGATGTTTTAAGACATCATGGTGTACCCCTGTCGATTGTTCCTGATTGTGATCGATGTTTTACATCAAGATTATGGAAAAGTATTTAGAAGGCCCTGGATAATGGACTTTATTTGAGCGCTACCTATCACCCTCAAACTGAAGGATAGTCAGAATGTACTATTCAAACATTAGAAGACATGTTGAGATCTTTCTCACTTGACATTCATGGTATGCGGGATCAATATTTACCTGTGGTAGAATTTTCCTATAACAATAGCTTAAATTCAAGTATTCATATGGAACCATATGAAGCGTTATATGGAAATCGATGTCGCACACCAACTTGTTGGGTTGTTGTCTATGAAAGAAAACTAGTAGGCCCAGAACATGTTGAGGAAACAATGGAAAACGTGAACACTATCCAAACCCACATCAAAGAATCCCAAAGTAGGAAAAAGACTATGATGATAACTGAAGGATGGATTTGGGATTTCAAGTAGGAGACCATGTTTTTGTTAAATAATCTCCATGGAAGGGTGTTATACGTTTCGTTAAGAAGGGTAAATTGAGTCACAAGTATATTGGACCTTTCAAAAGTCTAGAATAAATTGGAGTTGTAGCTTATCATTTAGAAATGCCTCCAAGTCTCTCCCAAGTACATGATGTGTTCCACATATCATTGTTGAGAAAATATATGTCTGACCCAACACATATATTCACCTATGAGGAAATTGAAATGGAACCTAATTTGTCTTATTGTGAAGAGCCTGCCATGATTCCTGATACAAGAGAAAAGTGTTGAGAAACCAGATGACTAGTTGGGTAAAATTTCTATGGAGAAACCATAAGATGGAAGAGGCAACGTAGGAACCTGAAGAACTTATGTTGAAGAACCACCAGAATATTTTTTATGTTGTAATATTCAAGAAATTTCAAGGATTAAATTATATTAAGGAGGGTAGAATGTAATACCCCATGCTTCCACAGTATGTTTCCCGTTGAATAATTTAGTAGACTGTGTTGTATGCAACTTGGAATTTTAACACACCATGACCAATCAAACTAGACCCTATGAATATTAATACCCAATTTTTGTAAATTTATGAATTTTATTTTTCAAAATGGACTTCATTTTTTGTATTCAGAATATTCGACTTATCATAGGGTGAGTTTTTGGTATTTTTCGAAAAAGCTTCAATTTTTGAGGAATAGTGAAAAACACTGCATTATTGTATAAAACCATCCTTTTATTTAAATAATATATTATTTATGAAAATTTATTTATGGTCAAAATTAATACATAATACATATATATGTTCAATTTAATTCATTGGAGTCATTCTATAATAATATTAGATATATAAATTTTATTGAACTTTTTACCGTCTTTACCCACCTTTCATGAGCATTTGAAAATTTGCATAAAACATAATTTTACCACTTCTGTGAATTGAATTTCAAAATTATGAGAGAATCATTTTATATCAGTAAGTAAAATATTGTTTAATAAGATTAAAATAATTTTTGTTGAATAGTAACTTTTGACTTTTATTTACCACGTTTAAAAGTAAATTGGATAATTAGAGTTAAAATCGATATTATTATTATCCTAACACATGTAATAATTATATTGTATAAGTTTAATTTGACCAAAAACAACCTTATTAATAAAATATGATCCTTTTTTCAATTTGGATTAGATTAGGACATTTATTATTATTTTATTTAAAGAATAGTTAAAACTGTAAAATTCAATATTTAATAACTAAACAATTTTTAATATAGGGTTACACATAAGATAAATTCGACTATAAATATTCATTAGAAAGATAAAAATATTTCCTACATAATTGAATTTTATTTATAATTTTTAAACATTAAATAATTATGTTTATTTATGAAACAATGATGATGCAGTAATTACATTATTAATTAAATATTAAACTAATTGATATTATAAAAATAAAAATTATTATAAATTGAGACTTCTGATGAATTAAACATATTTTATAGGTTACCATGAAATTTTAGGGTAGATTAATTAAATTTTATTAGAAGTGATGTTGTTTTTATGGCTTTCAAAAAAAATCAAATACTTAGTAGTGTCAAAATTGACACAATTGTTTTTAAAACCAATACGATATTATTAGTTGATATAATATTCATAAAAATATAAGGCTTAGCCAAAGGACTAATATAAGGTTGTATATATCAATATTTAACCACTTTGGGGTCTCTTGGATGTTTTTAGTTTGTTTATTAACACTATAATATAAAAACACACAGATACACAGAAAATGTCAAACTATTTAACTAAGAGTTAAATCTAAATGATAAGGTTAATATGGTATCCTAAACCTATCTAAAACCTGTCAGTTGAGAGGATTTAGACCCATACACACCTTATCCAAGAAATAAAGAATTTTGGAACCATTATAAACCGAATATGATGGTATAATAAAATATTTTTTCATGGTTTTCCTAAAGTCACCCACACCTCTCTTATAAAAGGGTACCTCCCCTTCTCTCCAAATCACACCTCCAAAGCCATTTGACTCTGCCATCCCCTACCAAAATATCCTCCCAAAATCTCAAACATCAACCTAGTGGACTTAATTTGATAATAGATTTATCTTATGGAGCATTTTTGATCAACACAAAATGAAATACCCGAAGAAGAGGTAATAATTTCACCACCCTCTTTCAAGTTCTTTTCTTCTTCCACTTCCTCTTTATTTATTGTTTCCATAATAAAATAATAACTTTAGTACCTTATACATAATGTGATCTTATTATAAATATGGAACAACTATATTCATTATTTTATCCATCCTATAAATGGAAAATTCACCATACATGCATACGTATGACATACCGTCTCAACGTTGTGGTGTAGATTGTTATTCAAAGACTTCATTATTTGGATGAGTATAATAATGAGTTTAACTGATGTAAATAATACATATAACATGTTAATGATTTTTTATATATGATATAACATCCAGTTATATATTATTTCACTACCAATATAATGACATTGTAGCTCGTGCATACGTACGGATTACCATCTCCACAAACACGATGAGATTCATTCCCCGTCGTAATAATTCAAGAATAATTTTCATTTTATGATTAAAAAATAATGTTTATGACCTTAATATCATTCTGTATATGAATAAAATACGTCATATCCATAAAAAACATGGTTAACATTACCAAGCATATAAAGGAAAATGAAACAATTAACACTTGAAATGATAATACTACTGAAATATTATTAACAAAACAATATTATAGGATCATATATGATATCATATTTGTGTATATAGTTCATGTATAATTTAATAAAAAAATTTTAACTATTATAAATAAGGTTAACATACAATCTACAATGCAAAATTACAAGGTAATGGTTATTTTTACAATCTCTTTACTTATCTGAGGTTGTTAATACATAAGTATCTACTAAGCCCTTTTTATCATCTGCTGCCAATCATTTTTTTTTGGATTTTCAAAAGCTGGTTTAAGGGGATCTGGTACCCCAAGAAACAACCAAAAACTTGCACACAACACAATCATACAATGATCAGACCACACACCGACACAGACTAACATTTCATCCAAACCATACTCGTCTTCGCATCCCCAATCGGACTCATCATCTCCAGTAGACGTGGATGTTTTCCATCCTGATGTCCTCCAGTAATTAACACTATGGACTCGATTTCGGAGCTACTCAAGAATAGACTGATCTGGCGCTTTACTCTCATCCTTGCTATTCTTTGCAAATCTCACAGTCACCTTCTTATTCCTCTTAGTGGCAGAGCGAGTCGGCATCAGCTGCGGGAGATACGAGTAATCTCTCCTTGGTCGACGTCTATGAGTGGCAGAAAAAGATCCATCAACTGAAGCAGGTTTCTATTTCCCACTTTGAACCACCTCATCGAATGAGCGCCCAACTGGACCACTCAAGCATTCTAGCCCTTCCCCAGATTTCTCCTTTCCTTTACCGAGCTGTTCCCCCAAGTCCGATATAGTACTACCTGCAGAAACCTCCCTCTATGGAGTTTTATTCACTACCAAAGGCATGGACACACCCTCTGCACTCATCTCATTCACATGCACCTCTGAAGTTTCATTAACCCTCAATGGCCATGATTCACCTTCTACAATCTCCTCATCCACAGCCATCTCTGGAGATCCATTGACCATCAAAGGCAAGGGCACACCCTCTGCTATCTCCTCATACACAAGCACCTTTGAATGGAATCATTCTGTAGTTTTCCAAACAAGGTACTTTATGAACTTTTCGACAAAATTAAGGTAAGAATGTATTTTTTTAACTTATACAGTGGGTGTGGCTATTATTCGCCGTTATAACATCATCAAAGATTACCTTACATGATTAAAAGAATATTTTCAAAATAAATTTTTTCTTTATTTGACTTTTAAATGATTAATTAAAACAAATAGATATTTCTCTCAAATAGTTTTTATTTCATCTATGTCATCATCCTTTGATGAATTTTACACCTGTTTGAAATTGAATAATTATGATACAAATCGTCCATTTTATATTGAAGATTTTGTGATATGTTTGACTATATATGTGTTATTTTTATACCATTAATGGTTTAAGGTTTAATTATTAACATTTTTTATTATTGTTTTGAAATGAATGTTTATTTTATATTTCATCCTTTTCATATGAGGAATGCATTGGAATTAGTAAGTGAAGGGTGGAGCCCGATATAGCTCCTCGATGCATTGATAAATGACATGAGACAAATTAGTGTCTTAGCACAAGGCGTTGACAAAATAATAGTTTTAGTCTTTTCACGAGGTCTTGAATATATGGTTATAATGTCAGACATTATTCATTCTATCATTATGAAATTGGCTATTGATATTAAATCTGATTATTCGACTATTAGTCTATCCTTGTGAATAAGTAAGTTGAATTATTTGATTAATCTTTTCCATATTATGATGAATTTTGGGTTTAATAGGTTTGTGTTTTGGTCTTACAAATTTTCATAAATATTTATGCTTATTTATGATAGTTTCCCCTACATTTCTCTCCTTACTTAGCATCTGAGATCGCTCCTTTCTATGTTTTATTTTTCCCAAGATGTGAAGAAGTAAATCATGACTGACCTTCAGGGATTGTCTAAGGGATATAAATGTTGTTAATGGAGAAAATGTGGTTGTTTTTTTCATTTTATAATGTAATTTAAAACTTATGAATATATCTATTAATTCGAAGGATATTAAACTGATCAGTCATTTGGGATTTGATCCCTTCTGATCATGCCAATGTTATGTAATAATGTGCCAACTCTATATAACTGGGGTCGGGGAATTACATGTTGAAAGATATGGTCAAAATAATAAACTGAATTCTAATTAAAAGAACTCATAGAAGAGTCAATAGTTATTACATGTTTTTTTCAGTGGATATGGGATCATAGGAATACAATGGCCAATAGATTGAAAAATAGGGGCAAACAATCATCATTGGAAAAGAACTGATTTTTTTTTGAAATAAGAAAAGGACGGTTATGTAAACACATATATTCATGGATATGATGCTTTATGAAATAAAATTGAATAAACAGAAAAGATTATGTTTTTACAATACAGAAAACCTTTTCAAATAAAACAACAAAATATGATGCACGTTTTATTTTTTTTATTTTTTCAAAAAGTTGAACTTGAAACAGATCTCACTCTAATCTCCCAACCCGTGTCTGATCTCAAAATGACACTAATTTTAATAGTTATAAAAATTTAAAAGGATGATAAAGAGAGATATTTTATATTCCCAAGATACAAACCATTATTTTTATTCATTTGTTTCTTTTTTATTACTTTTTTGTAATATTTTTTGAACACTTTTCAATAACCTGTAAAAAATTACATAAACATTAATCCATTCTCAAAACCAACCAAATGACAACCTATTGAGGCTTAATCAAAGAATTATCATAACATAGGGATAAAATATTAATCAAAACATGATTATGGTTTTGTATTTACGGTTCTAATAATAAATGAAAACCATTAATTATGAAAAATATTTCATTAATCAATGACATTTTAAGTTAAACATAAAGAATATTAATTTAATGAATATTAATCGAGAACAATCTATCAATCAATTATCATCAAAAAATTATGAATCACCCCTATATGAGATTTATTCTACTTAATAGATGGTTATTACAGAAGTTTAATATTTTTATGATGATGAATTATATATATTAAAAAATAATGGGATAGAAAAAGAGTTTTGTGCCGAACAAACACACAAGTGGTGATGAATGTTAAAAATAGATGTTGAACTTAATTAAAAAACAAAAGAATGGTTTATTTTTATTCTTTTTAACTATTTTAAGATTGTTAATATTTTGAAAAATAAGGGTGATGAGAATACGAGATGAAATGTTTGAAACATGCATTAAAATTCAATTGAAATGAAAACTAACTTACACAATTAGAGATAAAAATAACATAAAGGAACCTGAAAAAAGAGAGGATAATGTTTCTATCAAGTGAAAACATGAGTTTGTATTGCCCTACAATGTCTTTTAAAGGATTGTTTCATGCGAATGTATCTTCCTATATTCTGAAATTCAACACCCATTCATGGAGAAGAGGGGGGGGGTGAATTAATAGCCTAATGTTTTGGACAATTTTCATTTTAAACATGTCCCTCCACTTGGATCACCAGTTTGATAATTTATATTGTTGAATATAGAGAAATATTTTTATTAAAAGTTTTATATATTATTTTTTATAGTATATTGTCAAAATATGACATTCATTGGATTTTTGGAGCCAATGATATGTTTATTTTAGTATACAATTTTCTTTTTTCAATTTTAATAAAAAAAATTTAAAATTATATAATTTGAATGGGTTTATTAAATAAGAAGAATCCCTTAAATAAGAACCATTTCTTCTAAAAAGTCATATGAACATATTATTTATTTCATACTACAAAATATCATCTCAATATGATGTCTATATCAGAAGAAAGGTCAATGATTATATGGTGATTTTAAATCATATACAGAATTCAAGTAAGAACATTCATGAATCAATTACAAACATTATTGGTTGATTTGGGACATGAAAATTTTCTCTATGATTCATTTGGGTAATCTGGAAAAAATTAGAGAGTATCATTAAATTTGGGTTATTGGATTTATCCTATAAATTAAATCATCGTGGCTGGTCCCATTTTTTCAAAAACATTTTTTGGGCCTTCTTGTGTTTTCTACATGGCCCTTAAACTAGCCAAATTTTCCAAATATCCCTTCTAATTATATGTTTTGATTTTAATTAGGAAAAGTTAAAAAGAAGAATAATATAATTTGTATTAGTATGAAGAAATATATAATCAAAACATTAAAATGTATTTTAATTAAATGAACTCGAACATTGATATTGTTATGTGTTTATGATCAAAAAAAGAACATTGACTGAAAGTTTTTCATTTTTAAGTGACAATTATATGATGGGAGTGATGAAAAATTAGGAATGAATATTTAATATCAAGATTATTTTGTAATTTAGATGAATGTGGAAACTATAAGAATGGGGAAATCCTCAGTTCAATTTTCATGAAGATGAAGATGTAAAATTTAGGTCACAGCTATGAATACCATTAAATCATGAGTTAAAAATTGACTTTCTGGATGATTCAAATAGTTAGACAATCAATATCTATCATGGATGTAGAGAGATGTATTGAGATATCCAAGAGCACTATTTTTGGGATAATATGAAGAAGGAGATTATGGAATATAGATAAGGATTTATTTTATGTCAACAAGTGAATGAGGAAAGGCATAAATCAAATGTGACGATGAAACCATCACCCATACCTGTATGGAAATAGAAAAACATCAACATAGAAATTTTCATTGGTTTTATAAAGAAATTAATTGAATATTATTCAATAAAGGTTGTTCTAGATCGTCTATCAAATATTTATCACTTCAATACAACTCTAGAGGACTTCCACTCGATCAACATGCAAGGATATACATTAAAAAATTGGTGAGGCTAAATGGAACACCACTATCAATTGTATCTGATTGAGATCCAAGAATTACCTCCATGTTCTGGAATAGTCTACAACACACTCTAAATCCTGAGTCGAACTTCATCACATCTTATCACCCTCAAACTATTGTCCAATATGAGAGGACTATCCAGACACATGAGTTCATATTGAGAGCATTATCAATTTACTTCAAAGGATGATGGGATCAATATATTTTTCTGGTTGAGTTCTCATACAATAATATTTAACACTATATAATCCAAATATCCCCAATAAATCCCTTTATTTTAAGATGTTAGAACACCTACATGTTAGGATGAAGTTTGGGAATGCAAACTGCTATGTCCTAAAATGGTTGAAGAAATGGTGTAAAAGGAAAAGACCATTCATTATCACATCATGGATGTTAATAGTCGACATAAGATCTATGCTAAAAATCATTAATGAGACCATGATTTTAATGTTTTTAACCTGGTATTCTTCAATATATCTCTATGGAATAATTTCCTGTAGTTTGGGAATAAGGGAATGAGAATTCATAGATACATTGGACCCTTTGAGATCATTGAACGCATCAAAGTAGTGTCTTAACCACTTTCACTATCACATAGCCTATCAAAAGTACATGATGTATTAGATGTATTCCTCTAGATAAATTAGAATCCATTTCCCTTAAATATACTCAATCCAAAGGTGATAAAATTTCAGAATGATAATTCCAATGTTAAGAAGCTAGTGAAGACCTTAGATCATAGATATGAAGTAATACAAAAATAAGACAATTATTATAGTCAAATTGTTGTGGAGAAACCACATGTTTCAATAATAAATGTGGGAACTAGTGGAATTGGAGAAAAAAAATCACCCCCATATATTTTAGTGTGTGAAATGAAAATTTCAATTATGATATTTCTAAAGGTGGAATATTGTAATGAGAAGAAAATTTATAAATAAAATTCACTTTATGATTTAAATTAAATGTCTTATTATGTATTTTGGTCCTAGAAAACACATGAAATTATTTTGTTTTATTATATCAAATCATATTTACAAGAACATTATGAATCGATATAGTTGATAATATAACCATTTAGAAATGTTCAATTTCTTGTAATAAATATAGGGTTATGATAAATCCAATTAACATAGACAAAAGATGTTATTACATAAACTATTAGGATTATAACCTATGCAGACCATTTATCATATATTTTGATGGAGAAAAAATCACATGGATATTTCCTTGACCAAGACCTAGATGATATCCTACAACAATAGAAAAAGAAATTCTATTTGCAGAATAAGTTCAAGCTCATCGACATCATAACCCAAACCAGGTATGTCGAACCACCCCATAAAAGTCTTGCCACTACACATTTTACGCTTATGTAATTTTATACAGTATTAAAAGGTTATGTATAAAGTCCATAAAAATATGAATATTTATTTTTTATTTTAAATAGATTAATGTATATATTTTCTTCGTATTTTCTAGATTATATATTATTTTGATTTTTTATAATTAAACAAAAAAGTATATTTAATTAGTAATCGTTTTCAATTAAGACGTGTATTTTGAAGAATTTAAGAAATTTTCAAATGAATAACATATCAATAAAATATTAACACTATATGATTTTAATTAAATAAAAATGGTAACATAAATCTTATGAAGTAAAATGTCATATTTATAAGGGTTAGAAAACTATTATCGTTAAAAACCCCTCATTTCTCAATAAATGTAGATTCCCATTTTAAAAATGAAAATACACATATTTATAAAATTATTTTTAAATAGATTATATTATTTTTTGAATAACAATTCCAAATCTATCAAATGGTGAATTTTTCATAATTTTCTCAGACAGTCGATTTTTCGAGTAAATTTTAAATACCATATAAATATATGGTTTGTATTATTAAATCATAAGGATCCAAAAGTAATGTAACATATACAATAATGGGTATAAATGGAAAAATATATTTAATCCAAATGTTATGTTTATTTGATAAATTTTATAAATCCATTATGAATCCTCTAAAATCAGTAATATATTTTATGTTTTTAAAACAAGTTCATTAAGACTATCAATCACTAACACAACAGAAAGGGAATTATTTTATTATGTTCCAAACTTGAAATTATAAAATAAATAAAATCACTCACCTTTGGAATATACCATGGTAAAAACCCTGGGATGGTTTGTGCATTTTTTATTTTATTATATATTGTCCAAAACCCTTTTTTGAGATGTAATATAGAATTTCCAAATCATTTCCTCTATAAACCAACACAAGATCCCATTTCTCTTCCCAAAAAAATTACTAGATAACATACTTACTATTACATACCCTCACTATAGATCTCCAATAGTTCCCCCAAGTTCTCAATAAGCCCCACCCGAGAATTTTGGATTAACTTTCAAGGTAAGGGATCTTCTCCTTCCCCTCATTATTTAAGTTTCTTCATATCATATGCCTTATATTTACAATTACTATTTTTGGGATTTGTTTTCACGTGTCCCTATTAATATACATTTGATGTTAAAATGATGAGAGCCCCATTTCTCTCTAACAAGCCCATTTTGTGCTTCATTAAGTGATATCATTGTGCTACTAAAATTTCATTTTTATTTTTCAAATCCAAAACAACTGTATAGTGAATGCCATGCCCATTTCATATCAAGGGTTTTGATCTTTATTCACTAATAGTTCTTGACAAAATACATAGATATATGTATTCCACCATACGTTATCATGGAATAAAATGTTATTATGAATGAATCAATATTGTATTATCTATGTGGAACACTAAATAATGAGAATGAACTAAAAGTTACTGGTTGAACCAAAATTATATATCTCTCCAATAAATTGTGTAATGTTTTAGTCTCATGATACATCATGAAAATGGATTAGGGAGAAAACCTATTCCATCAAAAGACTTTTTCCATCATTATTTCATGGTAGTTATGCTTGACTTATGTTTATGATGATATGTTTTAGTTTGTTTTCACATTTCCTAGGTTCCCCTTATAATTACCATGCTATTGCATTCATAAATTTTCATATTTTTGATTCTCACTCCTTTATGGCCTACTAGAATACCAATTTTCTAACATATAATATTTTATTCATTTTATTCATTTTATTACATGTTTATTCCCTTACGAGGGCTTATAGCTCGCCATATTATTATGTATGTCCAAGGTTACAAAATTATGTTTTATGTACAATCTTGTTAATACTGTTTTGAATAAATATGGAATATTCCCTATTTAATGTTGTTTTTTAATGAACCTACATCCCAACTGCACTAGATTTTTCAATCGGCAGGTTTGTATTAGATTTAATCTTATTTATTTAATCATCTATTAATGTGTAATAAATAGAGGGGTTGTTATAAGGATAAATGAAGATTTTGGAAGATGAATATTGAACTTTGAACTTGGTTTTCAATATATATTATCAAGGGTTTCATTATGTTATATTTTGAAGGATAAATATCATTTTTAGACTATAAATCATGGTTGAAATTTCCCAAATAGTTATCTAAAATTGTTGTACAAACTTAGTAGAAGGCCCATTATCATTGAGTTAATGTGATATTTAGGATCAAAATTATTTAATTTTACTTATAAAGTTTATAATGGGTGTTTTAATTAAATTAATACACGTTTTAATAGATTTTTATTTATTATTTACTTATTGGGTAGTTTAAAATATTTTCATATATTTTCAAAATGAAATGTTTTAATGTGGACTATGGTGTATTTGATAAATTGATTTGTGTCTAATGGGTTAATGAAATTCCACCTTTTAATTTAATTGTAGATTCATTGAAATAAGTAAAGTGTATGGGAATTGGGTAATCTAAGAGAGAAATTATATACTAGGTATCCCTTTAGACATCAAAATATTAACGAAACACATAGAATTTTATTAATACTATGGTTCCATAGATGGGATTCACCACACCAATAGTAAAATAACTATACTCCTTAGTAGTTATTTAGATGTTATAAGGTGGTAAATAATACCATGTCACTAGGTCAAGGAATATTCTCTTTAGAAATTATAATGATCATTATTTTTTAACTGATTAGATAATAAGATAATATAGGGATTTATGGTTCCCCAAATATTAGATGGATTGTGGATTTTGCATGGTTTTTATTTTTTAAATGGTTATTTTTCTAGTATTTTACATTTCTATTGTTTTTTAAAGGATTGTTTTTTATTAATTTTATAAAATATTAAATTATGTTGTTTTATTTATTTAATTTAAATGTAAAAAAAATTGTATATTTTATTTCAAATTATCTTAAAAATGAATCATTGAGTAATTTTTAAGAATGTGTAAAGGAAAGTGGTGACATATGGGGAATTTTTTTAATAATTCCTATATTATATCCTAGTATATGGTTATATTTCATCTCTTGGAAGCTCATGGATCCTTTAATATTTCGAGGCTATATGGGGACTCATGGAGTTACATGAAGGTTAATTTATGTTTTAACTTAACTATAGTTCCCTGAAACATTTGTCAATTTATCCATTCTGAATTTTTCCCTTAATGAGTGGTTATTATGAATGTGGCATTTTAGATATTTAATAATAAGATCTATTTCTTATGAGGGAATTGGAGATGTGTTTGTGTTTCTATTTTGGAATTTTTTCTTTTAGGAAAGTTTATTTTTTCTTATATTGGCATCAATTGTATGTATTTATCCTTTAAAAGTTTTGATAAAAATTTTCATTACCAGATTAATTTATTTTATGGGATAAGAAATTAAAATTTTTTTGTTCTTGATTCCATAATAATTTTTACCCGCTCACAAGGATGAGTAATTCCCCTTGCAACGTTCCACAGGAAAGCTAGGGTGTCTAAACGATTGATAAATTGGGTTAGTTCGTGAAACATTGGTATCAAGGTCACCCTATGTCTTTAAGCTTGTTTGATAGATTTGACATAAGACTATAGAAACCTGAGAGGTGGGTGTGGGAAGATTCTACCTTTCGCTTAAAGATTTAGAGTCTCAATTTTCCTTGGGGTCTTTTGTTTGGGTGTGTATTTTTCACCATTACATATTTATTCACAGTATTATTTGATCGTGATTGATGATATTTTAGCTGACATTGATAGTTTATGTGTTTTTTATATTACATTGAATTTTTAAATAGATATGATCTTGGAACTAGATGAACATAATTTGGTGAAATTTATTGAAAACTCATATGAAACACATGTGCGAGGTTATATGAAACATTCAATGGTTTTCACTCTCTTAGTACTATCATTTCAACCCACTTGGTCAATATATGTGCAACTAATATACCTTAATAACTTTAATGTTTCAATTAAAATAAATATTGAAATTTCTATTATATCTATTTATATATAAATAATTGGGGTGGAATTTTGTGGATTATTTCTAATTTCGATTTAATTATTATGGGAGTTTAAAATGGAATCATCATTTGGAAATAATTAATGTCGATTTAATGTTTTGTAATGATGTCTTCAAAGTGTATTTTAAATGATTGTAACCTTTGTGAAAAATAAATTATTTATAATAATGATTATATATGTGTTTAAAGTGGTTTCTAAGTGGGGTTTAATGGGTTTTGAAATTAAAATATGTAGAAATGAAATTATGTAAATTTGTAACATTTCAAAATTCTATTTATTATTAAAAGTGGCAATATTTTAAAAGTTCAAAGTGGATCACCATAATGCCTTTTGAAATTATATTTTTAAAACCCAAATGTTTTCTGATAAATTTATTATTTATTTTAATATTATTAAAAAACCATTATTTTTTATGGATGTTATTAATTCATGGAGTTGTTTATTTTACTTATAGAGTTTATCGATTATGTTTAATTAATGTTTAGAAATTTTAATGAGACTTTTTTTTTTACATTTGAATTATTCCTCCCATTAATGTAACAATACATTGTCACTTAATTTAGGATCTTTTCTCTTAGGATGTGAGTGAGAACTTTATATTTTATGATCTGGGATATCCTTTAGGTGGAGTGGTAGGAAACCCATCCATATTCTTTCATCTAGATTTCATAAGTATTTTCCTTTTTGTGTAATGAAATCTATATATATTTTAGGAATCCTTGGTTTTCTTAATTAAAAGTATTACTATTGTCACTTTTGTTGACGACTGGTCCCCTCTGAGGTTTTGGTGAATTGATCTCTAGTTGCTTGAATGTTTCTATAGTTCAGAGAATGTTTGATCATCATGTACAACTTATTATTCGATTGGTGTATCCAGATTTATTAATTTTGACCTTTTGTGTATAAATTTAGAATACTCTATTCCTTTTTCTTGTTTGGATAGGAAATAGTAGTTCGATTGGATGATTAATATTCCATGGGATGGGAATTCTATTTGAGGGTACTCTATTTGGAAGTCAGTATTTTCTCCAAGAGACTCTTTAGAGAGATTTTATTATTCTTCATCATCCCTCCATTTCCTAGTATTTGGTTATTTTTTATTGGAATTGGAAAAAATATTTTAGTAAGATATGTTAGGAAAAGTTTTTGTGTACCTAAATTGATATTTCCCCTCCACATTCTATTAGGCTAGAGTATGTTTGTTAGCCCTCAGATGAAGATGATATTTAAATCCTACATTATTGGTTCATTATCATGGTTAATTCTAAATCATTTTCTTCTTAGTCTGGATATTTCCGTTGATTTTTGGGTGAACCTCCATCTAGTAGAATATTTAATTTTTCTTGGGAACTGATGTGTTATCTTTGGAGAATATGTATCCTATAGAAATTATAAATATATTCTTGAGGCTATCATAGTTGATCTCACGCTATCAAGAACCATGATACTATATTCTTTACTAAGGACTATCAAATCCCTTTTATAGTTTATATATTTTTATCCTTTGTGTGTATTAGTGGATCAATTTGAACCTTTCATTGTTCTCTTGCATGATGAGGTTTAGCTATTGGGGATCACTCCAAATATTTATGGTAATAATATAATTTCCAATATGTGAATATAATTTCTAGGGTTCTTCAATAGATGAATTGAGTTAGTAGTAAATATCATATTAATTGATGATGTTGGATTTTTCATGTCCTTCATTGGGGTGTTCTAGGTTTTTTAGAAATAAAATACCCCATAGAATTGTTGAACCCATTATTTCACATTACATGACTGGTCTGAATAGAAATTTATGGGGTTAAAATATTTATAGTGGTGATTAATATTACACTACAATCCTATTATTACTTATTATTTTATTTATTGATTGACATTTTGGTCTTCACGTGGAGTTTCATTTCAAACCAATTTAAGAAATATTAAAATTTTAAATTCAAATTCAAGGTGTATAGTTGGTACTAATTATATAAAAACATATAATGTTGAAGTACCTAAAAAATAGTTTCATATGGTTGACAGATGGTTTCATTAAGCAGGTGGACAAACTGTGTGAGTTTCCAAATGTTCCTAGTATGGGGTGTACATTTGGTGCACAATTCATAAAAATGTGTGGTCAAATGATGGGATGTACCCAAGTTAAAAAAAATGAAATTTTATAATTTTACCCATCTCTTTTAACAATATCATGCACCAAAAAAACAGTCCTTTCACTTATATATGACCCATTGAAGGATCACCCATCAATCACGCCTCATTCTTTTATTTTCATCATCCAAAGTGATTATAAGCTGACTTATTCACAATTTAAGGTGGGATATCCAAGGTTAGGACTCCTCCCCTATCTTTTATTCTTTCTATTTATTTTCACTCCACACTACTTCAATAGTGGGAAGCTAGACTATTTAAAGGATATTAGGGTAGACCTATTTTCATCCTTATTCATAGGCTGTGTGATATCTCTTTAGGTTACCCTTTATCATATATTAGAAACATCTAACCTTTCACTTTTGATTCAATGTATATTTTCCCTTGGCTCAAGTCATTAAGATAAGAACCATTGATTACATGGATTTTAAATTTATTTTTTTGATACCCAAAAATACTATTAAAATTTTTTATGGGATTATAAAAGTTATTGAAATAATTTTACATATTTTTCATAGAAACTGAAGAGTGTGTATATTTTATACATTGAATCAAATCTGAGTTTCCTTAATTTTTCACCCCAATGGTGTACAAAATTACACAAATAGATCATAAATATTTATTTTAAACATGGTAAATGTATGATTGGTTTGAAATATTCATTCTAAAAGTTTTATTTGTATTCAAATGATATGTTCTGTTCTATAAATAATGTTTTCAATCTATTAATTGTTTGGTATATTTTGTGAAGCTAAATTTAATTAATTTCTATGCCATATTATATTTATTTTGTGTTATACTTAATATTTAAACACATGCACATTAAAATATTTATATTCATGCACACGTTTATGTATATATACACTAAATGATGTGTCAATATTCCTATTGATATAAGAAGTGTCCAAATATCTAAATGAATATGTGTTTGAGGATAAAGAAATATTTCGGATGTTAAAATTTAAATCATGAAACCGGTTTTTAAATTATAATCTCAAGACGTTATTTATGTGTTTTTTTTGAAGATAAGTACTATTTTTAAAGTATACGGACTTGTTTAAATTTTCTTAGAAGTTTTTAAAAAATGTTATACATCGACAGTGGAATAACTACTGGTTTATTTTAAATTTTCTCTATAGGGTTTGTATGATATAAACATAAATCTAGGTTTGAAAATGTTTTTTATAATTATTTTAAGAGATGTTATAATAACTTTGATTATTTTTTATATAATTATTGGGTTCTTAAATGATTTTACTTAATTTGAGGGATTAATTGGATTAATGAGGCATGTGGTGTCTTTGATAAATTATATTGTTTCAGAGGAGTTAATAAAATGCCCCTTCTAAGTGAAATGTAGCATCTTTGAAGTGGATAAAGTACATTGGAAATCTAGTATCATAGATGGAAGGTTATATTATACATATCATTATACATAACCACACTAATTACAAACATAAAATAGAATAAAGTTCATGGTTTAATAGATGGGATCACCACACTTTAAGGCCAAGACATAAACTCCTTAGTGGTTGGTTGGATGTGGGTCATGGTCAGACAATACAATTTCACTAGGAAAAGGAATGTTCTCATTAGAACTTACCATACACATTGGATTTTGACAGATTAGGTAATAAGTTGATACAGGGGTCTAGAGTTCCCATAATCTTTGAAAACCTATGGATTTTCTCATGGTTCATTATTATGAAAGGGTAATTTCTATATATCATTTTTCATTTAAAAGTTATTAATGGATGTCGTTATATTTTGTCTAAAAAATTTTAATGTATGTTATTTTATTTTGAGTATAAATTGGTAAACTATATTTTTTTATTTATTTCCTTTACAAGTTATAAGTTTAGTTTGAATTTTTTATTTCAAACTAGCTTGAAAATTGATCTTTTATTAATGGTTTTGTATGTAGAAATGCAGGTTGTGACTAGTATGGAATTTTTCTTTTTAAACAAATATTATATTTTAGTTTTCAGTTTTAGTTCAATTCTTAACTACTCATGGTGAATTTATTGTTTTTGGACTGTATAGTGATTGAAGGAGTCATATATTGGTTAATTGTTATTTTATTTTATTTTAGATTCCGGGTCACATCAGCCAAATTGGGCATTAATATTTTACATTTTTTTAATGGATGGTTCTTATGTATGTAGTGTTTTGGACATTGAATAATTATGGTTTTTTGTTTTGAGTTATCCGAAGGTGAAGGTGATTTTTTATTTGTGTGTTATTTGTTATATCTATTTAATTTTTTCTACATTGAAGTGAAATGTATGGACACATCAGACTACAATTTTGGTAAAAATAATTATATATTTAATTTATTTTAAGTGTCAAATCATTCCCACAATGTTACGTATGTTTTTTTCTAGTTCTTGTCTATAGCCTTTGAGAATCGGGAACACCCTATGGGCCTTGTCAGGGGATGCATTAAGTGACCACCAAATTCGTGGATTGGGTTAGTTCCACAAAATAAAATTTTATTATCTTTTTATAAATATATAAATAATAAATTTTATTATATTTCATATTCCAAATTTGATAAATTTAACTCTAAAATGAGACCCTATAACACAAAAAATATGTTTTCATAAATAACATTTTTCTATTGTGATGAATAATTACATTATTATACCTTATTGTTAATTAATTACTTCATGGACATTATTAATTTATCTTACTAATCATTACATTAATTTTATGAATTTTTTTATTAATATCATTCTATAAACATAAAAAATTTAAAAAATATATGTATTTCATAGGAATATTTTTTAGAATCATTTATATTTTCTCAGGTGAACTACCATCTTATAATTCTATTCAAAAATTATTTTCATTATTTCCATCAAATTATTTATTTTAATTATTTCATAAATCTTATTAACCTATATTTATACCAATTACAAAATTATAATTCTAAATTGTAAAAATGTTTACTCATATAATAACCAATAGTTTTATACCAATTAGTAATGGTCATAAAATGATAAATTACCCCCATTTCATCCTATAAAATCATTATATTTTAACTTCAAAACAAACACTTCTCAGTCCTATATTCTCTTTATTAGTCACAAAAATATTATTTCTACTATCATGATGTTTTCTTACATTATATATTGTTTCTTATTAATGATGATTCAATATAGTGATGATAAACCAAAGAATTTTCTTGTAGTAATAATATTAAAATTTTCTATGTATTAATTCATTTTATTTTTTTCACTTTAAAGTTTTATAATCATCCATGGTATATAAAATATGGTTTTGTGTAATTTTTTTTACTTCTCCACTATTATTTAATAAAATTACACTTAATTTTTGTAATTTCATATTTATATTATTTCATAATTATGATTCAATTCATTATAGAGAATAAAACATCTAAGAAAATTAAAATTTATAGTTAAATCTCATATGTTTCACACTAACCATCATAAAAAACAGTTGTTAAAAATATTTTGTATAATGTAACATGAAATATGTTATAAAAAATATTACACCACCTATTGATTTTTGAATGAAAAATTTCCAATTTTTTTTACTATTTATGCCTACGTAGTGTAATGAACCATAAAAAATGTGAATGGGAAGAAAAAAATTCCATATAAACATACTATTACAATTGAAGAAAATCTATAGTTTATATTGGACATTTCTGCTATTAACCTAATAATTTTTTAGTATGTCATGAAATAAAAAAATTATAATAAGTCATTAAACATAAACTCACCAATTAATAATGAGTTCCTAGTAATAAAATAACCATCCTGAATATTGTTTGGATGTACCTATAAGTAAATAACAATGGTAATCAAGAGTGTGATTGAAATTTATATAATTATAATAAAAAACTATTTTTACAAAAAATCAACAAAAAATTGTTCATTTTAAATGAAATTATAATTCTCTAAAAATATTCCATCCTTAAAAGGTTTCATTTCATATTTTACATTGTTACATGAATCATACAAACTATATTATTATCGAATATCCTATATCAGACATTGATGCCATTTCCTTTAAGATAAGTTCTACTGAACCCAAAAAATGGACTCAACTTTTTTAATCACAAACCACAATATCATATTATATATGAATGATCACATTTCAAAAGAAAGAGTATCACACATCATCAAGAATCACATTGCATGATACGTCCATTATTTTCAAACAATGAATATATTCTCATTCTCTTGTATCCTCAACATAACTCAATGACACTAAAAAATTTCTCTTCATGGGTTTTAGCTAAAAAGTACCTCAATCACAATGTAGTAAAAAAATAAAAAAATAGTTATATTTAAACACATTAATTCCATTTTTCAATTAAATATTATTATAACGGGACACATAGAAAATACAAATGAACAATTATATAATAATTGGTTAAAAAAAGAAATACCGCATATTGTGGCAATAATTAATGATGTGTTGTGAAGATATATAGAAACATTTCTAATTTCATTAAATTAAAATGAAATAAAATTATAATAATGAAATTATATTGAACTGATAAAATGGAAAAAATTAATAATTATACCTTTTTCTTTCTTTTTGCTATTTTTTATTCATACCATTCCTTTATCCTTCTCACATGCACGAAACTATACTTTTTATTTTAACATGGAAATATAACCCTTATATAAAAAAAATCACGAATAAACATCACCTACTTTTTATAGTTAACCAAGACTTATACACATATTTTTATAAGATTTTTAGTATAATGATCAAATATATACCACCAAATTAATAAGAGTCCTGGTGTATTTGGAAGACTAGGTATATAAAACATCAACATGAAAATAAAAGTAGGCTACTTCATTTTAATCTCTAAAATTATATTCTAAATCCTATTTAACTCCCAATACTATATTGGATAGCTTGGGGAATATATAAATAATAGGGTTAAGTTAGAAATCTATGGGAATAAACATGAAAAAATGGATGGAATAAGTGTTTAAATGAATAATATGATATCGAGGTTCGTTAATAATTATTTTTAAGTACAATATAAGGAAAATGGAATCATAATATCCTTGAAACCTAGGAATATTGATGCAACATGAAACATGACATAATAACAAGACAAGTTTGACCACTAAGAAAATTTCACATGGTAGATAGAGTCCTATCATGGATTAGGTTCACTCCCCAATCATATAAATATTGAATCATGATGAATTTATATTTACCAAAATGTTATATTGATGTCTATTCACACCCATCATTACACCTACATATTTATGTGTTACATAAATGAAAATTAAACATAAGTCATTAACGTAAGAATTATTCATGGAAATAAATCAATTGATTAATATTTCCTCAAATAATAATCCAATTATATTTCTAAATAATTACATATATAGTATGTAATTAAACATTTATGGAAATATATTTATTAAAAAATAACCATAAGTTTAAAATTTTGTGTTCATTTTAAAAAAATTCATGATAAAGGGTAGATAAATGGATATAGAAATGAACTTCTAATATTTTTTTAAGGAATCAATAAATATGTTGAAAGAAATAATGGACATTGAGTTTTAATTGAAAACAAAAAGTAAAATATAAATTTTATCCCAAAAATATTCCATTTTAATGAGTTTATTAATGGTAATAATTATTTTAAAATAGTTTTAAATTAAAGGATTAAGTGATAAAAATTTTCCACTTAATCTTGTTTTAATTTAAATATGTTATTTAAGAAATTATGTTATGGAAGTTATACCACATCTATGTAAGGGAGAATAAGGTTGGTATATACGTAAGAGACATATATTTAGAATTTTTATTAATTAAATAAAATCAAAGATAGACAGAAAAAGTTATTTATAGATAAAAAAGTTAGAACCCAAAAGAAATTTGGTGGTTTGGAGAGATCCCTTACCATATGTCCTCGTTCATTATTAACCTTTACATAACATAAAAAACAATAAAATTAGATCAGTTAATTAATTATTTAGTAATAATTTCTATATATTTAATTTTTTATAATTATTTTATGTTTTTTTAAATTTTTTCAATGACATGTAATTTTGTATTTCAAAATTTTTAGGGCATTAGATTCATTATTCCAAAGATAGATCAATTGTGGATAGTTGTGGAAAATATTATGGAATGATTCCATATCTCAATAAGTAAAACAAAACTATCTTTATTCCCTTTTATAAATTTATATTTTCCAAAATAACAAAAAAAATTCTTACTTTGGGATGGTTTATTTAGTTTAAAGGTTATCGTCTAATTGTTAACTCATGTAGGAAGTTCTTCTGACCATCATGAACTATATTTATTTTATTTTATTAAAATATTTTTAATATTTAAATGATTAATTAAATAAATTAAAAAATATATATTATAATAATATAGAAAATTAATTATATTTATATACTTATCCTTTATGGAAATGGATAAAAACAAAGTGTGTTTTTCAAGGAGGCAGTGAAATAATAATGTTGTGAAGAACATCTTTATTTTAGAATCAATTGAGGTGAGATAAGAATATGGACATTTCACCATAATTAAATCATATATGTAAATTTATAATACTAATGTTTATATTTATAGGTTTATGGATAATGTATGGGATAGTAGAATAAGAATAAAATTGAAAGTGGTTAGTAGAGAATTTTACCTCTTGTTTTTGGTTTTTTCATCATAGGAAACACCTTAAAGATCCTAGAAATTAAATTTAGTGCGACCATAAGAAATAATAAATGTGGATAGGCTTCGGAATAGAATTCGATAGAACCTATATAATCAAAAATTCAAAGAAGATGTGATAAGAAGGGGTGGTGATGGGTGGTATTTGTTAAGGGAGGAGAGGAGTGTTTTTGAATGTTATAGTCATTAGATCATTATTTTGGCTCAATGATATCAACAATTTTGTTTTTTTTGTGACAATATATAGTAAATTATGTATTTTATTTTGAACTAATTATCACTTACATCATTCAGGAACTATTTTTGGATGTATCATTCATATTTTTCATATTATCATATTTTGATGTATCTCACTATTAAAAAAATTCAACTATTTTATAAAAATACCAAAAATTTCACACAATTTTTTTTTCAACCAGTCTATTTCAAAAATGATATAAATTTTTGAAAATAATTTTCTATATATGATAAATATAAATTTTATATAATATTATTTTTTATTTAAAATAAACTAATATTGCTATTATTATGATTTTTCTCACCATTTGAAAAACCCCCTATGTACCCAAAAAAATATTTTCTCATTGTAATATTGAATAATATTAATTTTAAAACGCATTTTATTAATTGAAAATTACAGTTTTATATTTTTTTTAAATGAAGATTACAGATTTAGGTTTTTAGAAAATAAAAAACACTTGTTTCATTATTTTTTAAAACATTTATTTACATGTAAAAATATTTCATATTGAAATTTTTGATGATAAATCAATATTATTTTTCTATTCCATAAATGATTATACTATTCTAATGGAAATTTTATAGTTCCTAATGGTTATATTACAATTCTGGTGGTCATATTACTATTCGGATGGTTAGGTTTATAATGGTCATATGGGTTCTCTACATTCAATAAATACTTCATGTTTAATAAATTATTCATTCACTTATATTTCCTCTAATGGTTATATACATATTAATATTAGATATTGAAATTTTATTATGAATATTTTATTCATTTCTATAGTGTTGTTTATAGGTGCTATTATTTTGGTGGTTCAAGAATATCTATGTTTTCATATTACAATTATCTTATTTAATTTTTATATCACATTGTAATATTTCCAACTCTTATTATCATTTTTATTACCTAAGGTAATGTTAAAATTCATATACTAAAATTTTATTTTTTTATCATTTTGTGCATGTTCATTATGTAATACAATATTACTAAATATGACATAATTATATAATGATAATCGAAATTCCATTGATAAATTTTTAAACCATTACATTCTTCCACCCTTAATATATTTCATCCTAAATGTTTTGTTTCACCCAAAATATTAAACATATGAGGTTAATTATTCTTTATTACATAATCAAATTCCCATTTCACCACCTTTTACATATGGTTCCACCATAGTACATTGGCAATGTGAGGTTTCTTCGGGTGTAAAACATTTTCTCTATGGTCCAGGATCTTTAAAGGCTTATTCTCATAAAAGATATCATTTTATACTTTTAATACCTTTTAATTCATAAACATTGTGGGACCTAATATTTACTTCCTTAAGAGGGAGAAGTGGAACATGTCATATACATGAGTTGGGTTTAGGGGAGGTGTTAGTCAGTAAGCCATATAACCAATGCAATTGTGAATGTTTATGCACCTGACGTACATTAGAAATATCATTACCTTCTTCCCAAATATCATGAATCTTTTCCAATGTGATATGTATAGGAACACTTTATCTATATTTTTGAATTCCATTTCACCATGATATTTATCATCATTACTCTTTTGTTTAATCTGAGCTTCCTAGATGTGATGCTGAACGATTAAAACATTTCTACCAATTCATTAACAGGTTCAGGTCCCTTTAACTTGTGTTCACAGTCATTTTTTAACACATAGTTGTTATAAATAGCATCCCATAGTAGAAAAAATATGGATACATTTTTATTATTGAGTGGAAGATATTATTTTAGGAGAAATAGTATAGAGTATGATTTTTATCCCATCCTCCTTCAAAATCTATCGAGTAAGCTATGAATATGTAATCATGTTTCAAGATAATATTCTAAAATTGTATCAAAATCTTAGGGGTGATTATCCATACTAATGTTCAACTCATTATTTATAAAAAATTAAATATATTTCCAAATCATGGAGTTTAACCTTAGTTATCAATTGGACATAATCTATTTCGATTTCCTATACAGTATCACCGACTCTATAGTGTATATCCATGAAATTTTATGATGTGAATAGGTTTATTTAATATAAGTGATATGAAAATTCTTTGTAAGATGATTCAAAAAACCCATATAGAGTTATTTCCACATAATGTATTTTACATACCAATGAAATGGGATATGGCGATTTTCTCTCATTTCCATTTGGGTGTGGGTAATGGTTGTACCATACCCTTAGACTGTTTTTTTTCATCACCTTCTCGCATAGATGGAACATTGATGTATATTCATTGATATCCTTATTTCACCTTTTTTAAAAATAGTGACCATAGAGATCTTGATACATTTTCATGATCCCTGGGTTTATGGAGATGGAAATTCTATGTGAATCATTCAAAATCTCCATTATTATTTTATGATTTGATGGTACACATGTTTGTGATCCATATTTTACAAATCCTTCTTCATCACATTTTTACTCTGAGGATTTCTATTTTTTATAAATACTCCTATATTTACGAATAATCTCTTTCAGAATACTTTAGCCTTTACAAAAGTGATGGTTCAACATTAAATTGAGAAAAAGTAATGATTATATTCAATTATTTATCAATCCCATGTCAACCCTTTCCATATATAAGATGATCATATACCTCTAAATTGTTATCATTGATACTGTAAAATGTTCTTTTACACTTGTAGAATCTTCCACATAATTTTCAGTCCCATGATGTTAGTAGATTGAGAAATAAAAATCCATGGTCTACCTAACTCATTATCACTATCACATATTAAGCTCCCTCTCTGTGAATATATAAATTGCATCTTATGATTTCTATATATTTCACTATTCTCCCTATAGAGATTATGTTTTCAAATATTTCATGGGAACATCACTATAGCCCCCTGAAAATCGTGTTTTGGGTAGTGTTTATCATCATCTTTCAACATCCTTGAGGAATATGCTATAAATATATCATTTTTTATCAGTGTATAGACCAATCCCTTCATTAAATCATCATTACATAATATAAAAATTTACCCAATTATAGGTTGAGTGAGTAATAGTTCTATGATGTAGTTATTATTCAATTAAATGAATATCTAGTAAAATTTATTACTCTAAACAATATTTACTCCCTTATGAATTATCCTATTTATCAGGTTTCAGAATAATGAAATTAACAATAGTATATAACTATTCCTTAGAAACAATGGATCTCCATTTCAAATTATAGTATGTGTAACTCCTCGATTTTTATTTTTTTAGAGAGATCTATATACATCACACTATTAGTGATAAAATGACCAAATAATGATAAATCCTCCATCAAGAACTCAAAATGACTATGCATTACATAAAAATTCTCCTCTGGTATTGTTTCTAGAACATATTTCGAATACTCATCATTCTCCTTTTTGGCATATATTATAATATCATTAATAACGGTTACCAAAAATCAATATAGGTATTCTATAATTACTCTACATATCAAGTCCATGAATGATTTCAGGGAATTAATGGCTCTAAAGGGAACCTCTATGAACTCATAGTGTCTATGCATTTTTAGATAGGAGGTCTTATGAATATCGTCTCTTTTAACCATTAATTTGGTTATATCTCAACTGAATGTCCACCATAGAGAATTATTGGGCCCAACATAGTTGACTGAATAAGTTTACAATAAAGGGTATGGGATAATTATTCTTTATCATGATTTTATTGAGTTCAAAATAATCAATTTAGACGCACATTTACCAATAATTTTTATGATGAAGAGGACCGACACACATCATAGTGAAGCACTTTTGCATGTAAAACCCTTGTCCGGATTAACTAGTAATTACTTATATTGTTATTACAACTCCATTGTGACCCTTATGTATTGAGACTTAGATATGTATAGAAATACTTGTATAAATTCAGTTTAGAACTCATGTTCTCAATATGGAGGAAGACCAGGAATCCCTTCTTGGAATACCTCTATATATTCCCTCAAAATGGCCATGTCTTCAAGAATAATTCTCTATTTTTTCTAAATTATTTTCGTTAGATATGATTTCTCATAATGTAATAATATATTCACTTGATATAGATATTAAAAAGTATATTCATACTTTTCCTTTAACTTGTATAAAATTAAAGGATGAATTTGGATTTGAAAAGTGATCTCCCTCTCCCGACAACTAATGGTGGCCTTATATAAGGACAACCAACCTATTCATAATATATCATCAAACTCAATTAAATTAAGTAATACCATATTTTTTTGAGGTCAATTATATAATCATATGTTTGTGAGAAGTAAAATACATGGGATTCAATAATATCCCTACTTATTATTCTTACAGATAACTCAACCTCCATTTTTTGAGGTGGTGGTTGAATAGTTATGATAATCTTGAATGATATGAAATAATATGAATAACTATAATCATATAAGACATTTTATGTTCAATATTAGATTATGAGGGAAACTTTATCTATCTGATTATTGTTTTATTAACTTACTATATCAAAAATACAATAAAGAAATAGAGTACGCAAACTAAAAAAATTTATTTAAAATGAAATATATGAACATAGAAGTAATAAATTATACATAAAATTTATATCTAATCTTATGAGTTTAGATGATTAAATCTAGGTAATACATGGTAATTTTGTTATTAGTACTCCTGACAAAACTTTCTTTTCATGTACTTTATAATTGTTCATAATGTTTTTTTGAACATTAAAAAGCATAACCACCAGGAGTTTCACAGCATGCGTACAGAAATGGCTCTTTGTAATAAAACATGTGATGATTGAGATAAAACTAAATCCACCCATTTTATGTTTATTACCCCAAGGTAAAAATGATCTATGTCCATATCCACTTTAATTGTATATATATTGATGTATTTTCTCGGAAACCACACACTCTATACTTCTCCAAAATTTCTAGATATTTTCATATAATAAGAATTATACCTAAGGTTACCACTAAATTATTGTTCTAATAATCCCCATAAATAAATATTCCATTAATTTTATTCCAATTACAGTCACCCAAGCCTTTTACATATATTATTATATGATTTTGAAAAAAATATCAAACAAATACAATCCAATGATTTAGAGGCCTATTTTCAATGGAAGACTAGTTAGATAAAACATAAATATCGAACTAAAATAAAAAAATTATTTAAATATTTATAATGAGATCTTAAATCCTATTGAGCTTCTAAAAATACATAGTATAACCTAGGAAATATCTAAATAATGGAATAGGCTAAAAATCTAAATAATGATGATAATGAAGAACGACATATAACTCAAAAGGCATAATATGATATAAAGGATCATGAATAATAATATTATAGCATAAAATAGAGAGAATGGACTCCTAATACCTTGGAAATATAGGAATATGGAAATAATATGAAACATGGCAGAAGAAAAATTCACAGCAAACTTCCAATACAATATTACATGGTACACAGAGTCCCATCATGGATAGGGTTTACTCCCTAATCCCATATATATCATCTCATGAAATAAAAATATTTACCAATGAATTGTAGTAATATATGGACACACTAATCATTAAATTTAAATGTTTGTGTGAACGAGAAAAGGAAATCAAACATAGGTGAAAACATAAGAATTATCCATTAAAAGAAATAGGTTCCAAAATCTAGCATCATATCACAGCCAATGGAGAATTCTTAAATATTCCAAAGATAATAATTAATTAAATAATTAATATATTAATATCTATATTAATATATATATGTATAAAATTTGGTGTTACTTTTAATGAAATCATGAAAATGAATAGAGAATTGGGTATAGAAATGGACTTTGATAAGGTGTATTAAGAAATATGATAAATACCTTTAAGGAAATAATGAACATGGAGTTTAATTTGAAAACCAATCTTATGATAGAATAGTTATCACAATATTATTATTATTTTTATTATATCATGAATCGAAATAAATATTTTAAAAGAGTTCCACATAAATGTATTAATGGAATGAATAGACTCCAATAATCTGGTTTGATTTTAAAGAACTCACTTGAGAAAATAATTTAATTCTTGTATACCCCCTTCAAATTAAGGAATAATAATCTAAGTATATATGTAAGAGAAATATCTAATGAATATAGAATCATTCCTAACATAAAATATAGATATAAATTTACATAGAGAGATAAATTTTGTAACCCAATGAAAATATGAATTTTCGGAGAGATCCCTTTCCAATGTATTGAATCATTATCAATTACAAATAACATCCTAAATAAAAAATTTATATTCATTAATTAATTATATCCTCTATTTTCTTTAAATTAATTATATTTTATTCATTTACAACCCTTTAAATTACATATATGGTTTAATATCATTGTTCTGAGTTCTTTCGTTTCATTTTTCCAATGACAGATTTGTTTTTGATAAATATGGATGCTCAGATGGATATGTTACATATATCAGGAATTAAAATAAAAATATATTAATGCCCTTAAAAAATTTATATTCTCCCAAAATTCCATAACTTTTTGACATAGGGATGATTCATTTATTATAAATGTTATCTTTATATAGTTAGTTCATTAATGTAGTTTTATCGACCACAAAGAACTAGATTTTTTCTATTTAATTGAAATATTCTTAATTCATTACAAAATCATTAAATGTGTTTTAAAACACATATAATATTAATATTATAGAATATTAATATTTATATACCAATCCATGAATCTACTGGAGAAAAAATTAAGTGTGTTATTCATGGAGGCTGTGAACCAACCATATTGTGAACATCATATTAATCAAGAATAAATTGTGGTGAGGTTAGACGATAGATATTACCACATAATTAAAGAATATATATATTTAAGAAACTTATTATACTATATCTAGGAGTATGGATAACATATATTTGAGTTAGAAGAATAATAATATTAAATGATGCTATTTGAGAATTTTGCATCTTCCTTTGTTATATCTTTCTTTGCTACCCCTTATGTTTCTTTAAAATGGTCTTTTGTTAAACCCGAAGAACTAGGACATGGGGTAGGATAGGTAATGGTATTGGGTTTAAATTTGGAATTCAATAATCCTTATAATATGTGAGGAGAAAGACTTGTTTTGGATGTATTTATAAGGGGCAGAGAGGGGTGTATTTTTATTATAATCATTAGTTTTGTTATTTTCGATCAGGAATACCAATATTATCGATTATAATGAATATATAAAGTAATATATGCATGTCAGTTCAACCTAATTGTCATTTACATCAATTATGAATTATTTCTTAAATTATTTCTTGTTTTTTCAAATTATCATATTTTTTCATATTTTTATATTCACTAAAAAAATCCATTGTTTTTTGAAAATACAAAATAAGTTCACAATAAACATTTTTTTGACATTAAGATTCAAAAAATGAAATCATTTTTATGGAAATATGTTTATAAAATGTGAAAATTTATTTTTATATATAATATTTATTTATTTGAATAAAAATACTTTTAATATTATGATCACTTTTTACCCTTTTACAAATTACATACGTTCTAAAAATATATATATTACCACTATATAAAAGTATAAAATTATTTTATAAACCAATTGTATGAAAATAAAATAAAATTTATATTATTACATTTTTTATAAAAATGAAAATTAAATATTAATGGTTTATAAAAGAAAACAACTCATTTTATATTTTTTCAAATATTTATTTACTTTTAAAATATGTCATATTTTCATTTTAAGAGATAAAAAATGTTTTTTACACATTATAGGTGATTAACTACTATAATGGTTATGTTACTATCCTTAATAGTGAAATTATTATTCCATTTGTTAGACTATTGTTCCAACATTTAGCTTTTTAATGGTCATATGTGTTCCCCACATTCTATTAATACGTAATATTTTATTTCTTCTTAATTAACATATATGTCCTCAAAATATAATATATATTTTAATTTTCAATATGAATATTGAATTATTAATATTTATATATTTTTATTGTTTTTTTGTGAGTGCAATTATTATGGTGGATCAAGTAGATAAAATATTCATTTTATATTTATCTTATTTTCTATTTTTATCCCATAGTAATACATTCAATTATTATAGCCATATTTATTACCTGAATATAATTTACAAAATAATATAATTAAATTTTATTTGTTTTATCATGTTCTTCATGCGCATTAAATTATACTATATGACTAAATAAGACAAAATTATATAATAATAAGGGAAATTTCATTAATAATATTTTCGGTCATTACATTTTGTAACACCCATGATTTGGATCCCAAAAATTATTTTTCACTGAAGTGTCATGTGGCCTCTGGTAATCCTCTCTATACCCTAAAATTTATCAACTATTGTGGATATTGTATAACCACATTGATGAGACTACATCTTGTATATTTCATATACACTAACATATAAAAATGAATCAAAATAAAATAAATATTTCCTCAAAGTATTTATAGAAAATATTCACCCATACATAATATATAATAATCACCTCAAATATCAAATGGTACTCATTCCATGTGTACAAGGACATAAACATACAAAATAAATTCTAATATGGCTAGTGAAATAGATAAAAGAATAGAATAAAAATACAATTGAAGGGATTCTACAAACAACTTGATTCCTTCCATGGTCTATTCTCCCATCAATTAGTTGAATAATCCAACCAAATCCCATATATAATTTGTATCCTAAAGTAAAATATAAATAATTCTTGTGAGCTAGGGTACCTATAAATGCTATAATAAATACAACATAGTATGATTCAACTAATTAAGTTCTTATAATATATAATATAATACAATGATTCAATGTATAAAGAGTAAATAAAATTGTAGACATTAATATGAATTATGTCATCATCTGGAAATCAGGCCACCATAACACCTTATCGTACATGATGTGATTAATTTAAATTATTTGGGGATCACCACACATCAAGAACCTAAATTTTGAATCATGTGATTTGAGTTATAAATCTTGATATCCAATATATCATACAAATCGAACCATCAACTCAGGGAAATGTACCATGGTCATTACTTATACCCATTTTTTACTTCGAAAAGTGTTCTTAAGAGGCCATCCAAATAGATAACCACTCACATTTGATAAAACTTTAGTTCCCACAGCCACCCCATATATACACTAGTTATAATTGGAAGTTGTCTGAGGAGGGTGCCACAATAGCTAATCTATCACACAAGCTGACCCACCAACCCAATGTAAGTCCCATTAAAAAAGGCCATCTTAGCACAATATGAAACCATAGTGGAATCAACCAAGTTAAAGCTAAAATCCTTGCTCCAAACATCCTGACATGATCTCATATAACTTGATAATGAAGAAAATAATGGTTTTGTAACTATTTATCTTATTCCTTAAGCCTTTAAGAATTATCTACACATACACTATATAACCATGGTCATGATATACAAAAAAATATAGTAAAAAATCACCCTTTCTCATTGTTATCCATCAATTCACACATATTTCCCCTATAGAGGATAACAAATAATAGATCAATATTTCCCACCCTAAAAAGGTTTATCTAACCCTAACACCTCATAAATGTCATGTAATTGTAGAACACATCATAATGATTATAATCTCTATTATCCTTGTCTACCCAAAATTCCTAACTGATTGGATAAACATCACTACACCAAATTATAGCACTCATATATTGAAATTATCTAACCTAAAGACCTGAAAAAATTCACATCATCATCCACCACTTATTCCACTTGTCATATAAAACAAATTAAAGAGTATATAATCCTTATAAAATATTTCAAGCCATTCTATACAATATGGTCATAGGGGTTCAGAGGGGATTATATCATTTATCACTACTTATAAGCACCATTCCTAAAGGTTATCCATGAAAATACAAGCACAATTAATACCCTATAAATTAATGGAATCTCATAAATATCCCATGCATCAAACTACACATTAAACCAAATATATAACTTTTATATTAAGTTACTATATATAAAATTAAATCTATGAAGAAAAACATTCACCTTTTCCTATTTTTTCAATTCTAAATATATATATAATTTTTATAACTTTTTGTATTTTTCCTTTGTTATTACCAGCAGTATAAACATCGTGGATGATTGGGATGTAGAATATTTCTCTCTTATTCAATTTTTATTTACATGAATATTTATTCCTTTTTTAATTTTTCTAATTATATTTCCTTTAAATATATATTAATTTAATTAATATTTTACTATTGTTTTTTACCACAATGAAATAATGTAAGGTGAATTTTTTTTAATGATTCATGTAAGATAAGGTACCATATAATTAAAAATAAATATTACAGTGTAAACTTGAGCTATTATAAGAAGGTGTTATTTCCCTCTAATATACCAAGGTCACAAATTTACTACCAATTAAGGATAATTTTTTAGTTGATATCATAGGTATGTTACACATTTAAGAGGTTATACATATCCCTGGGGAGACCATGAGTATCATATTTTATTAGGGTGCCCGTTTTACATCACCCTTATAATAGGGTCAACATATTATTATTAAAACCCACCTTCACTTGTTAATTAACTTTCATTCCAAAACATATGAGTATTATGAGAATATTATAGTAGATTTGATAGATATTCTTTAATTATACATCCTTAATTTTGGTATTTTGTGAGTGAATAATTTCGTGCTTGTGGAGTTCCCTAAAATAATAGTTACTAGATATATTTTCATATGGATACTTTTATGTCCTTATACAACTAGATCTGTTTGGAACCTCTATGAATGTTAAAGGCTAGTGAGTTTTCTATGGTTGAGAATAAATTGCATTCCTGTGATGTCAAATACTGTTTTATGTCCAATAATTTTTTGGTGACTTCCCAAAGTATAAATAAATATTATGATGATATATTTCCATTCTCTAGATTTTGAGGTGTGTAAATTGGTATTCCTATTAGTGTAGTCACAATTTATAAAAATTAGTTTTTTAATGACGATGAATATTTTTTATCTAAAGAGTATTAATAATATTGAAAACCTATTAGAAACTCCTTCAAGATATAATATTATACATTAAATATTCATTGTATATCAACTTGAAATATATCATGTCGACCATTATTATAATATCTAACCTATTTATTTGGAATCAATTTGGTTATATTTTCATAAAACCATTGTATTTTTTTTGATTTAGTTTATTAGAGGATCAATAGGAGAACTAAGGGTAAATTTTGGGGGTTTGGTCCCAATGTGGTGACTTATCTTATATATAAAAGTTATTAGATACCAGTAGGCTGGTACTGTTTATCGAGTGGCTTCAAGGGGTGTGAGTGATTCTATAAGGGATACTGAACACCTAGTTACCCTAAAAATTGTACCCAATGGGTACTATGTACCTGGTTTAGGTTTTAAAAATACCATGTGGGTATTTGAGATGTTTCATTATAAAAACCTACTTTTATTAACAAATTAATTATATGACAACAAAAATGTGTGATTCAATTATATTGTTTTTTCTAGAACACTAAACCCCTCTCATTTACTCTTTTAATCCTTTTCTTATTTATATTATATATCATTCATCACTACACTAATTTGAATTATTTTTTTCCCATTGGAATTCATTATGTAATGCTATAAGTCGCATCTTATCTAATCTTTATTTCTATTATTGTTATGCACTTCCTACTAATTGTTATGTAATTTTGTAGTTTATATAATGTTCATTGATTACCCCCATAATAGAAAATTCATTTCACAAAATTTCTTGAGGGGAATCATGAAATTATATGGTATGGGGTCCCTACCCATTTCAGTCATATTATATGAGTGGAATTTGTGTTGTGATAAACATGATCCACTAGACACATGTGATGTATTCAAAAGGAAACCACATGTCGTTTTATTGTATATAAAAACTAAATTTAAAATGAATAAGGTTATATATGTAATTTAAAATCATAGTGATGATTGAAACTCCCTTAATCAAACTTAAATTAAAATGTAATAAGGGAACCCACAAGTAATGTTCAAAATTGCATGATAACATAACTGCCCTTGAAGGGTGAATTATATTACTTTTTTCTATTGAGAAGTATAATTTTGTTAATCTCAGAATGTAGTATTGTTTAATGATAATATGAAATATAAAATGGGGGTTGTGTGAGTGACTTACCTAATGTAATGTGCATAATGCTGTTCAGTGAGTTTACATGCCATGTTGACCATTTTTTATGTGCATGTGATTTTTATTCCTACTTTATTATTCCTATAATTTTATGAGAAGTGACTTAAAACATGTGTTTGTTTATTCTCATTCTTTTATATGGTTATGGTACGTGGAACATGGTTTGATTTAATTTCTACATTGGAATGTGTTTTATATATGTATGGTATAATGAAAACATGGGAATATATTTCACATGGAGTTGGGGTAAAATTACTAATTTAGAGTATAGATTATCAAGTGGTAAGGTATCATGTTTATCTTGAACATTCTGAGTATGTTGATAAGTGTATCGATATATTCTTGACCTCAGTTTAATTTTTAGAATGTGGTTTGGTATAATTCTAAATTATACATTTTGGAATTGTTGGGGATATGCTTAGGTGTCCCTATACCCTTATAAAAACATGTGATGTGGGTGTGGGTAATTCCAACAATTTTCTTTATTGAAAAATGGGTATGGTGTATTTATAACTAGGGATGTTATAGTGGTTTGAGTTGGGTGTACTTCAAAATAAGTCATACTGGGTTTCTATATAAGGTGTATTTCTAACAACAATTCTTGAGCCTTGTGAAAGGATATTATGGGTAAACATGGTGAAGAATTTTTGTATCATTGTGCTATATATTAATAATTTACACTAGAATAAGCTAAAACATTAATGAACAATATTTTTTGTCAAAATGGAAAACATGGATATGAAATGTATTTTTAATCGATTTATTAATATTAGTATTTCAATTCCACATTAGCACACACATATATACTCTATATGTTGATGGAGACACCATTGGTGGTGGCCTACTGAGGTGTACTCACACCCTATATGGGATTCTCCATGCATGTGAAAATTTTATGGTTTATGGAAAATGTAATAGAAATGGTCATATAGTGGATAGCTGAGCTACAAATACTAAGTTGGAGTTAGGATATGAGATAAAGATTAAATCTGATACTACTTTTATTAATTTATCTTTTATTTTTATTATTTTTTGACCATTTTGTGTGTGATATGTCTATAAGTGATCTTTTATGATTATAACATGTGTGAAATTACATTATTTCATTTTCCACATAGAATGTTTATTGTTATTTTATAATAGTTCTATCATTTTTGTAATGTCTATCTTATTTATTTCATGATATATTTAAATATTATTATTATTCCCTCCAAAGTGAATTATTAATAATGTTTTTAGTTTCTAATACATGTTATTAATAGTCCCTCACTACTTTTCGAAGGCCCTTAGAAAACATTGAGGCCTATTTGAGGTTAGTAACACTCTGGTTCATTCATAGAGGAGGTGAACTAAGTTAAAATGATTTATAAGTATCTTATTCCCATGCTCTAAGACCTTAACAATGTTACTGAACATATCTAGTGGGAAACCAATTAATTTGTCCCAGGTTGTAAAGTAGTTATTTTTTTTGTTAGGATAAACCCTAATTTTAACATTGTTGAGAGGGAACCCATACCAGACATTACAACCCATAGGAATAAAGTCCTAGAATTACATATCTCAAAGGTATAGTGGCATAAGGCCTTACACTACAACATCACTTCCTATAATATTATCATCCATCCCCACTATCTCATCAAATCTACAACCCCTCCATTTCTAGTATTGATATGTTATGATATTTGAATACTAATATTTTACTATGAATGATCATCCAGAAAACTATTTTAGCTTCAATGGTCTTTCTACATTCATAATTTCTATAAATCTATTGATTGTACTCCCCAAGAGTTACTCCCATAGCTCAGAGGCCCTATGGTTCACAATCCATTTGATGTATTGGAGTCCTTGTAGTCTAAACCCAAAATATTTATTTCTAGAAAGACCATCAAATATGAATAGTAATTTTTTTGCAGTACCCTACTATAGTACCTAAAACATTTCAGGTACTATTATAATATTATTGTAGGACCACAATAATTATCCCCTAACCAGTTTTGAAAGAAACTTTAATAAAGTATTACAAGTTGACTTTACTACTCAAGTAATCCCCCAAATATGGCCAAGGCCTATATATTTAAAATGTATTTTAGTCTGATAAGAAAATATTTTAATTTCATATTCATCACATGAAATGATTCTATCACAAAAATCATATAAAATTCTATCAATACAGATGAGGTACATTTTCATGTAATTTAACTCTAGTTGGAGTACCTTTGGAATAAATCAATGATAAAATCACATGTGAGTTGTCTGTGTAAACTAATTTTGTAGTAATTAAAATTATAGAAATTAGTCACTCTATCACTGCATTTTTTGGTCCACGAGAATAAATATCTAATATTTTTTCATGATTATGGGTTGAAAATTTTTCATAAGGAACATAATAAAAATTTACCCATTCACATATTGAGGCATTAACAGATATATTCAAATATGTATGCTAATTTTCATATAAAAGGCCAAAAAAATATATTATCCATTAGAAATGGGTAATTGGAGCTATGAAAAGGTTCCCTATAATGTTTTCTACCCATATGAAATAATCACATTCATAATAATCTATACAGTGATGAGGGTTCTATAGATGAGGTGATTGATGAATCTACCTCACCAAAAAAATCATTGATGTTTTAGAAGCATACTGGGTCTGTAAGAGTGGGATATTTTATAGGTTAATATTCTCACCATATATAACAAGATTGAAAATAAATATATCCCTTTATTTCATACGCATCAAGTTAACTAATATTAAAAAATATATCATATATATATATATTTTTTGAAAATCTAACTAGTTCTCTAGTGAAATTTTTTGATGCCCTGACACTATTTACCCAGAGTCAGTGCATTATTAAATAACTTTAGCATGATCACAAGATAACAAATCCCAAAAATCCAGTCAGTTTAGTAGCCTTGAAAGTTCTAGATACATTCATAAGTTTTAATTTACATTATAAAATGAAAAACAACAACAACATTGTCTCCATTGACCACATTCATATAACTTATACTATCCCTGAAGGTCATTCTTAATAGACTACTTCACATCCTAGGAAAAATAAAACATAGAAAGGGGAGAGATCAGATTCCCAGTAAAGATAAAAATATAGATGAAACATTCATAAATAACCATAAACATTTAAGGAAATGTATAAGAATAAAACAAAATAATATTAGTCATAAACATCAGAATAATATGGAAATGACAGATCAAATAATTCCATTTACTTATTCACATTGATATTCTACTAGTCGAAAAATTACATGTAATATCAATATCCAATTTCATAATCATGGAATGCATAATGTCGGGCATCATAACCACATAGTCAAGGCCTTGTGTCAAGACTACAAAGAAGATTTTGTCAAGGCCTTTTGCCAAGACACTAGTTTGTCTCATGAGACCTACTGATGCATCGAGGATCTATAGTGGTCTCCACCCATCACTTACTAAGTTCAATGCATTCCTCATATGAAAAGGATGAAACATAACATAAAGATTTACATCAAAAATAGAATAAAAAATGTTAATACTTTAACCATAAACCATGAATAGTACAAAAATAACACATCCATAGTCAAACATATCAAAAATACTTTAATATAATATGGAATATTTGTATCATAATGAATTAATTTAAAATTAGTGTAAAATCAATCAAAGGCTGTTTACATGGATGAAATGAAAACTATTTGAGAGAATTATCTCTTTATTTTTTTGATATCATTTAAAAGTAACATAAATAAAACATTTATTTTTAAAATATTCTTATAATCTTGTAAGTAAAGCTTCTATGATTTTATAATGGAAGAAATTAGATGCACCCACCGTATTATTTAAAGAAATTTGTCCTAACCTTAAATTTGAGGAAATGGTCATAAAGTACATTATTTGGAAAGTGAAGGAAAGATTCATTTCAAACCATATTTCTTTAAATAAGGGTATATATGATTTTAACCCATTTTCTAGTAAATAGTAAAAATGTTTTGAAATATATTTTTAAGAAATCATGGATGTGGATGATAAAGAGGACCCAGTAGATACTTACGTATTAAGAACCTCAGATAAGTAAATAGATTGTAAAATTAACACATACCTTGTAATTTTCCTTAGTCAATGGTATGTTCACCTCCTATATAATAGTTAAAAAAATTATTTAATTATAAAAGAACTATATAGATAAATTTGATATCATATATGATCCCCTAATATTCCGTTGTTAAAAATATTTCGGTAGTATCATCATTTCAAGATTTAACTAGTTCATTTTCCTTTATAGGATTGGTTACGTAAGCCATGTTTTTTATAGGTAGGATGTATTTGATTGATATCCAAAATAATATTGACTTCTCAAAAATTATTTTTACTCATAAAATGAAATTTATTCTTGAATTATTATGATGGGGAATGAATCTCTTCTCATTTGTGGAGACTGTAATCCGTAAGTACGAACAAGGGACTATATCATTATGTTGATTGAGAAATCATATGTAATTGGATTTTATATGATATTTCACGAATCATTAACATGGTATATTTTTTTATTTACATCAGTTATACTCTTTATTATACCCATCCAAATAATGAAGTGTTTTAATAACAAACAACACCACAACGTGGAGAGAGTAAGTCGTACTTACGCACGTATGGTGACATTGTCATTTATAGGATGGATAGAATAATGAATATGGTTGTAATATATTTATAATAACATCACAATATGTAGAAGGTACTATATTTATTAGTTTAGTATAGAAACAACAACCAAAAACGGATTGGAAGAAGAAAATAACATGAAAGAGGGTGGTGAAATTATTACCTCTTCATCAGGTGTTTAATTTTGAGTTGAAAAAAAGGTCTCTTTAGGTTGGATTAATGATAAAAGTAAAGCCTCTAAGTCGAATTGAGGGAATTTGGGAGGGTATTTGGGTAGGTTTTGGCCGTGAAAATGGCTTTGGAGGTGTGATTTTGAGAGAAGGGGAAGTACCCTTTTATAAGATATGTGAGGGTCACTTTAGGAAAACCTTGAAATATTATTTGGTTATACACTAATATTTGGTTTATAATGGATCTAAAATGATTTATTCTGAGGATAGGTTTTGGAGGGTAGAAATCCTTTCATATAATAGTTTTTAGATAGGTTTATGTCACCATATTAGCCTTATCATTTAGATTTAACTCTTAGAAAAATTGTTTTACATTTACTATATCTATTTGTATTTTTATATTTTATGGTTTATAAACTTACTATAAACTACCAAGAGTACCCCATGTAGTTAATTTTTGATATATATAACCTTATATAATTCTTTAGTCCGAACCATATATTTTTATGAAATAATTATCAATTAATAATTTAGTATTGGTTTTAAAAACTAAATTATGTCAATTTTGACACTATTTAGTATTATATTTTTTTGAAATCCATAAAAACATTATCACTTAGAATAAAATTTAATTAATCAACCCTAACATATCATATTAACCTATAAAATTAGTGTAATTCCTAATAAGTCTCAATTTACATTTATTTGGATATTTATAATATCAATTATTTTAATATTTCATTATTAAGGTAATTACAGCATCATCATTGTGTCATAGATAAATCAAATTATTTAATGTCTAAAAATTATAAATAAAATTGAATTACGTAGGAATCTTGTTAGTTTTCTAATGAATATTTATAGTCAAATTTATCTTATGTGTAAATATATATTAAAAATGGTTTAGTTATTAAACTGTGAATTTAATACATTTAAATCTTCTTTAAATAAAATAATAATAAATTTCCAAATCTAATCCAAGTGGATGAAAAGGATCATATTTTCTTACTAATGTTTTTTTGGTCTAATTACACTTTTCCAATAGAATTTGGACATGTGTTTGTATAATAATAATAACATTTTTACCTTTAATTTCCCAATTTACTTTTAACCATTGTAAATAAAAGTCAAAAGTTACTATTTACCAAACATTATTTTAATATTATTGAAACGTGTTTTACTTACCAACATCAACCGTGTCTCTCCGATTTTTGAAATTAGACTCACATAAGTGGAAAAATTATGTTTTATGCAAATTTTGAAATGCGACTAGAAGGTAGGTAAAAGATGATATAAAGTTCAATAAAATTTTATATATCTAATATTATTATAAAATGATTCAATGATTTACATTGAACATATATAGGTATTATGTATCTATTTTGACATAAAATAAATTTAAATAAAATAATTAATTAATTAAATAATAAATCAGTGTTTGTCACTATTCATCAAAAACGTAATGTTTTAGGAAATATTCCAAAAATTCACCCTGAGCTAATTTCAATATTCATGATTCAAAAATGAAGTCCATTTTGAAAAATAAAATTTATAAATTTTCAAAAAGTCGGCATTACTATTCATAATAGCTAGTTTGATAGGTCATTGTATGTTAAAATTCCAAGTTGTGTACAACACAAGCTAATCTATTATTCAATGGGTAACGTACCATGGAAGCCTGGGGTGTTACATTCTCACTTGATTCAAATAATTTCGTCCTTGAAATTTCTAGAATATTACTTCATAAAAATTTTTGGGTGGTTCTTCATTATATGTTCCTCGAGTTCCCACATTTCCTCTTCCATCTTATGGTTTCTCCATAGAGATTTTACTAGACGAGTTGTCTGGTTTATCAAAAGTTGTTCTCTTGTATGAAGAATCTTGACAGGCTCTTCACAATAAAACAGATCATCTTCCAGTTCAATTTCTTCATTGGTGAGTACATGCATTGGGTCAGGCATGTATTTTCTCGACTGTGATACATGGAACACATCATGATATTTAGAGACACTTTGAGGGATTTCCAAACCATAAGCTACAACTCCAATTTGTTCTAGAATTTTGAAAGGTCTGAGTACCCAAGACTCAATTTACCATTCTTACTGAAACATATAACACCCTTTCATAGAGATACCTTCATGAAAACATGGTCTCCTACATGAAATTCCAAATCCTTCCTTCGGTTATTGGCGAAGCTCTTTTTCATACTTTGGGCTGCTTTGATGAGGTTTTGGATAGTCTTCACTTTTTCCATTGATTCCACAACAAGTTTTGGGCCTACGAGTTTTCATTCACCAAAATCATCCCAACAAGTTGGTGTGCGACATCTCTTCCCATGTAATACTTCGTATGGTGTCATATAAATTCTTGAATGGAAGCTATTGTTATAAGAAAATTCGTACATAGGTAAATATTGATCTCGCATACCTTGAAACTCAAGTGAGAAGATCTCCACAAGTCTTCTATGGTTCGAATAGTCCGTTCTGAGTGTCCATCTATTTGATGGTGGTAGGTAGTGCTCAAATTATGTTCAGTATGTAGGAACTTCTAAAGACTTTTCCATAATCATGATGAAAAATGGGGATCACGATCAGAAAAATCGACAGGGGTACACCATGAAGTCTTACAAATTCATTAATATATAGCCTCACTAAATGAACAAGTTGTAAATCTTCTCTCATAGAAAGAAAATGTGCTAACTTGGTAAGACGGTCAACAATGACCCATATGACATCATTCCTTCTAAGATTATTTGGTAGTCCCGTGGAAAATTCTATCATAAAAATCCCTCTTCATGTTGTCCCACCAAAAATGTTCCTTAAAATAACTATACATCATAGTGCTACTATGGTTTATAGGGAAATTGGATCTATGAGCATCATCCAACAATTCAATTTTTAGATCAGGTATGTAAGAACACAAATTCTCTTACCAAATTTGAAAATCTCATCTTCACATACGATGTTGATCATTCTCCCATCGTTCACAGCATTAATTTTATTTTGAAACTCCTCATCATTGGTTTGAGAATTTTTTTTTCTTTCTAGTATAGATGTATTGGAAACCATTTAAAAAAGTATCAATGTTTCACCTTCCATGATTATAACCATATCATTTTTTATTAGATCCATGTACATAGGATCCCTTTCAACTCTCATCATGTTCAAAACTCCCTTACCCTTTCTACTCAAAGCATCTACCACCTTATTTTCCTTCCACAGTTTGTATTTTATAGTGAAATCATAATATTTTATTAGTTCAAGCCATCACCATTTCCTCATGTTGAGTTCATTCTATGAGAAAAATATATTTCAAACTCTTTTGATTGGTATATATCTCACATTTTTCCCATACAGATAGTCTCTTCACATCTTCAATGAATATATTACAGCTAATAACTTAAAGTAATGAGTGGTATTGTTTTGTTCATTAATTTCTATCTTTCTTGATGCATATGCAATAACTCTATCAATCTATATAAGGACACAAGAAAGTAAGTTCTTTGAATCATCACTATAAATATCAATCCCATCATTCCTCGATGACAGAGTCAGTATAGGATCATTGAATAATATTCTCTTCAGTTCTTTGAAACATTCTTCACACTCTTTTTTTCAAACAATATTAACCCCTTTACATGTGATCTTGGTTAATGGGTTAGCCAATCTGGAAAAAATTCTGCACGAAATGCCGATAATATTCTGCTAAGCCAATAAAACTGCAAACCTCGGTTATACCTGTTGGGGGTGGCCATTCTTGGAGAGCCTTGGTATTTGAAGGATAAACTGAGATTCCATCCTTAGAGACAATATGGACAAGAAAAGAAATATCCTGAAGCAATAATTCACACTTTCTAAACTTCCCATATAATTCATTTCTTCTAAGAGTCTTTAGAATAATGCAGAAGTTATTTTCATGATCTTCGTAACTTTTTTATTAAACAAATATATAATCAATAAATAACATTATTAATTCATCAATATATTCCTTGAAAACACTATTCATTAGATCCATAAAAATAGAGGGCGCATTAGTCAGTCCAAAATGCATTACTGTAAAATTGTAATGCCCGTACCTAGTTCGAAATGGCGTATTTGGAATGTCTTCCTTCTTCACGCACTACTGATGATATCAAGATCAAATATCAATCTTTGAAAAATATTTATCTCTATAAAGTTGATCACATAAATCATCAATGTGAGGTAGGGGATACTTTTTATTAATTGTTATAGCGTTGATCTCCCTGTACTCAAAGCCCAACCTCATAGATCCATATTTCATCATAACAAAAAGAACAGGCTATCCCCATGGAGAAACACTTGGGTGAATAAATCCATTATTACTAAATTCCTCTATTTTTTATTTAGTTCCACTAATTACACAATAGACATTATATAAGGGGACTTTGATATGGGCCTTGAACCATGAATTAAATCAATGGAAAAGACAATCTCTCATTCTGGAGGATGTCCAAGTAAATCCTCTAGAAACACATCAACCTATTCTTTCAAAATGAATACATATTCTATTTGAACATTCCTTTCCTCACCATAAAATATTTCATTCTCTTTCTCCCCAATAATTTAATTTATCAGAGCTACTATTGTTGGATCTAGATAAGAATTAGGTGGTGGTGTTTCTGATCTAATGATAAGGTACTTCTTATCATCATCAAAAATTGTAACCTCCATCTTCTTACAATAAATTTTCACATCATGGTTAGAAATCCAATCCATTCCAAGGATTATATCAAATTAAATCATGGTTATGATGATGAGATCAGCAGATAAAGAACTTTTATATGACCTAATGGGAACTAATTCACAGAACATTGGTTCAATGATACTTCCCTTGAGAATATTGACTGACAACTCCCTTGTTAAATCAAATTGGTAACATCTAATTTTCTCAGAAAATGGGAAGATATGAAACAATGCGATGATCCAGAATAAAATAAAGCTTTTGATAAACTTGAGGAAACCATTAAATTACCTTCCACTACATCTTTTGGAGCATCTACCTCAGTAGTAGTGATCACATAAGCTTGTCTTTTCTCCTTTGGCCTTTTCTGAGGTATGATTCCCTAATGCTTAGGACATTCATTTTCATAATGTCCCATTTCTTTACAACTGTAGCATTCATGATTGACATCTTCTTTTTTCCCTTACAATCCGGAGCTTGGTGGATGTTTTCACCACACATGTAACAGACTCTCATTCCCTTCAGGCAAGTACCAGGGTGTTTCATCCCACATTTAACGCATTATGGATATTCAACTTTTCCCTTCTTTCCTTTATTTCCTTTTCCTGAGTGTTCAAAAAATCTCAATTCTCTTTCATTGATTTAAAGACATAAGACTTAGAGAATTCTTTTTCAATCTTGATAGCACATAAGGAAATATCGTAGTATGATGAGAAAGATTGTGAGACTAATTCTCATTAGAGAAATGGTTTTAACCGAGTAAATAATTGATCAATATTACTCCTTGGGTTACATATATAATATGATCCATACATTTCTAAACTTGTAATGTTAGCATCATACATTGAGACATTATCATCCTCCTTTTTCCCACGACTCAGAAATGGAATTTCCATATCCTCTTGATGGTCATGAGGAAAGTATTTTTGTAATAAAACCTCATTAAAATTCCTCCCTTCCATATTTTATACTTCTTCATCTTCATTTTTATTTTGAACTAATGACCACCACTAATCTGCATCTCATGTGAGGCGATAAACATCCATGAAAACTTTTTCCCTTTCACTACTCCCCAAAGTATGAAATATTTTCTCTATGAAACTTATCCATTGCTCAGCTATCAATGGATTTGTACTCCCATTGAATGTTGGAGGTTGTTTCCCCATGAAGTGGTCTAACTTTGAACCCCTGTGTTGTGATTCATGGTGCTCCATATGAGAATGGTTATTATTTATAACATCAGTGAGTTATCCTAGTATGGTGATAAGATGATCAGCACTAGTTGCATCACCTGGTCCACTATTATTATCTTGAGTAGGAGATACATTACTACATGTATTACATGCGTTGATACGGTTTCCATTCCATCCACTACGTTCTATTTCTAAAAAATGGAATACACTAGATTAGTTTATGAATCACAACACATAATTCCAAACTAGTAAAATACTTAACGTAAATTGAACAGTTTATGGATATAATCTATAATCAGAAAAATGTTTTTTAGAGGAATTATATTCTCATAAATCCTTCATTATGGTTTGTAATGAAAATGTGGATTATCCTGACCATATCCCCTAGGATTGTCATAACCAAGAGTGCAGCAAAGCCTGTTTTCGGGTACTAGGATACCCCGCGTCAAGACCAAAACTCCTTGTTGGAGTTTTCACTCCTAGGTACATATGTGCTAGAGCTTCCTCTACCTAATCGTATCCAGATAAAGATGTGTTGGTTGAAAAATACACAAAATCTCTACATTAGCAAAATTTTTGGAAGTTCTTCTATAGTAATCCTCAAAGACTATCTTAGGGTAATGTTATCTAATCAGAGTTTTTTTCTAAATCTAGTTTCCAAGGTTTCTAATAAACATCTTATGATACTAACTATAATTCCCTTACCCCAGTTACCCAGATTCGGAGCATTATTACATAACATTGGAATGATCACAAGGGATCAAATCCCAAAAGTATGATCATTTTAGTATCCATTGTTGTACTAGATACATTCATATGTTTTACATTACATTATAAAAATGAAGAACAAAAACATTGTCTCCATTTAACACATTCATATCCCATAGACTATCCTTGCATGTCAGTCATAATATACATTTTGGCATCATGGGAAAAATAATACATAGGAAGGGGTGAGATGAGATGCTCAGAAAGGATAACAATATAGCAGAAACGTTCATAAATAAGCATAAACATTTAAGGCATTGTATAAGAATAAAACACACGAGTATTAAACATAAACTTCAGTATAATATGATAAAGATAAATCAAATAATTCTATTTAATTATTCACATGTATGTTATACTTGTAGAATAATCACACGTAATTACAATAGCCAATTTCATAATGACGAAATGCATAATGTAAAACATCATAATGACATAATCAAGGCCTCATGCTAAGACTATAAATAATATTTTGTCAAGGCCTTGTGAAAAGACACTAGTTGGTTTCATGATACCTACCAATGCATCGAGGAGCTACAACAGGCTCTACCAGTGACTCACTAAGTCCAATGCATTCCTCATAGAAACAGGTAGAAACATAACATAAACATTCATATCAAATATAACACATGAAATGTTAATACTTTAACAATAAACCATGAATTGTATAAAAATAAAATATCCACATTCAAACATATCACAAAAACATCAATACAATATGGAGGATTTTTATCATAATGAATCAATTTCAAACAAGTGTAAAATCCATCAAAGGATGATGACATAAATGAAATCAAAACTATTTCAAAGAAATATATCTTTCTTTTTTTGAAATCATTTAAATGTAACATAAAGAAAAAAAATTATTTTGAAAATATTTTTATAAGCTTTTCAGGGAAGCTTCGACAATGTTATAACAGAGGAGAATAATCGCACTCCTTTATAAGTCAAATAAGACATTCTTAACATTATTTTGTCGAAAAGGTCATAATGTACCCTCTTTGGAAAATGATGGAAAGATTAATTTCACAACATATAAGGTTAAATTAGGGTATAAATGACTTTAACCCATAGTCTATAAAATAGTAAAAATGTTTTGAAATACATTTTTTTGAAAACACGAATGTGGATGATAAAGAGGTCTTTGTAGATACTTACCAATTAACAACCCCAGATAAGTAAAGAGATTGTAAATTTATCCCTTACACTGTACTTATCCTTAGTCGATGGAATGTAAACCTTATTTATAATATTTAAAACGTTGTTATTATATTATAAAATAACTATATACATAAAAATGATATCACATATTATCCTCTAATATTGCTTTGTTAATAATATTTCAATATTATCATCGTTTCGGGTGTTAACTAATTCATTTTTCCTTTATATGATTTGTTATGTAAGACATTTTTGTTATGTATAGGATGTATTTTATTTATATCCAGAATTATATTAAATTATTAATCATTATTTTATTCATAAAATGAAAATTATTCTTGAATGATTATAATGGGGAATGAATCTTATCGCGTTCATAGAGACGATAATCATACGTAGGCATGAGTGAAAATATCATTATATTGATGGGGAAATCGTATATAATTGGATTATATGTAATATATAAAGAATAATTATCATGTTATATTTATTATTTACATCAGTTATACTCATTATTATACCCATCCAAATAATTAAGTGTTTAAATAACAAACTACACCACGGCGTGGAGACGATAAGTCGTACGTACGTGCGTATAGTGACTTTGTCATTTATAGAATGAATAGAATAACGAATATGGTTATACCATATATATAATAACATCACAATTTGTATAAGGTACTGGATATATTATTCTAGTATGGAAACAACAAATAATGATGATGTGGAAGAAGAAAAGAATTTGAAAGAGGATGGTGAAATTATTACCTTTTGTTAGGGTGTTTCCTTTTGAGTTGATCTAAAGGGATCCTTTGGTTGGATTTCTGATCAACTTAAGGCCTCTAGGTTTAAGTGAGGGATGTTGGGAGGATATTTAGGTAGGTTTTGGCCGAGAAAAATGGATTGGAGGTGTTATTTCGAGATAAGGGGAAGTACCCTTTTATAAGAGAGGTGAGGGTCACTTTAGGAAAACCTTGAAATATTATTTTATTAAAAAATAATATTCATCTTATAATGGCTCCAAAATGATTTATTTAGAGTCTAAGGAGGGGATGGGTCTTATTAATCTCAACCAATAAGTTTTATATTGTTTTAGGTCACCATATTAAACTTATCATTTAGATTTGAATCTTAGTTGAATAGTTTGACATTTACCATGTCTCTTTGTATTTTTATATTATATGGTTAATAAACTTACTATAAACTACCAACTGAACCCCAACTAGTTCATTATTGATATATCTAACCTTATCTAAGTCATTTTTCCAAAACATAGATATTTAGGAATATTATATCAATTAATAATATAGTATTGGTTTTAAAAACTATATTATGTCAATTTTGACACAATTTAGTATTTTTTTATAACCATAAAAACATTATCACTTTGAATTAAATTTAATTAAAAAACCCTAACATTTCGTATTAACCTATAAAATTAGTGGAATTCATCATAAGTCTCAATTTACATTTATTTTTATATATATAATATCAATTATTTTAATATTTCATTAATAAGTTAATTAATGCATCATCATTGTGTCATAAATAAATTTAACTATTTAATGTATGAAAACTATAAATAAAATTCCATTACATATGAAATATTTTTAGATTTATAATTAATATTTATAGTTTAATTTATCTTATGTGTAACCCAATATTAAAAATTGTTTAGTTATTAAACATTGAATTTAACACTTTTAACTCTTCTTTAAATAAAATAATAATAAATGTCGTAATCTAATCCAAGTGAACCAAAAGGATCATATTTTATTACTAAGGTTTTTTTTGGTCAATTTACACTTATCCAATAGAATTAGGAAATGTTTTAAGATTAAAATAATATCATTGTTATCATTAACTACCCTATTTACTTTTAACCGTGGTAAATTAATTTCAAAAGTTATTATTCAACAAAAAATTATTTTAATCTTATTGAACCACATTTTAATTACTGATATCAATCTTGTATATCATATTTTCTAAATTAAACTCACAAAAACAATAAAAAAAATTTTATGAAAATTTTCAAATGCTTCTAGAAGGTTGGTAAAAGATGATATAATGTTCGATAAAATTTTATATATCTAATATTATTATAAAATGACTCCAATTAATTATATTGAATGTATACAAGTATTGTGTGTCTATTTTTACCTAAAATAAATTTAAATAAAATAATTAATTATTTGATTAATATTTAGATTTAAATAATAACCCAATGTTTTCACTATTCATCAAAAATTGAATGTTTTTAGAAAAATACCAAAAATTCACCCTAAGAAAATTTCGATATTTTGAACTCAAAAATGATGTCCATTTTAAAAAATAAAATTTATACATTTTTAAAAATTGGTTATTACTATTCATAGTGGCTAGTTTTATTGGTTGTGGTGCGTTAAAATTCCATGTTGCTTACAAAGCAAGCTACTGCATTATTCAAAGGGAAACGTACCGTTGAAGTTTAGGGTGCTACAAAAATTCTTCTAAAACTATCACATAATCAACTAGAATTTTTCATACACTGGATATCAAGTATACATTTGTAGAAATTTCTATATTTATAAGGACTCCCTCCATGAGTTATCTTATTCTGAAAAATGTTTTACTTATTAAATTAAAAATTAAACTCTGTATCTAAAAATACTACTAAAATCCAATTAATTTGGAATAATTCATGAAATAACATCCATACATAGATCACTAAAAATCTTATAATATAGATAGTCAATAATACGGATTTACATCTATAGATATCAACTAGATTGGGAGTTGGTGGGTTCATTTACCTATAACTCTATTCTATTTTCTGAAACCCAATAATTAATAAGGATAAATTAGAGACCTATATAGTGAATCTATTTAATGAGTCATACATTTCAAACATATATGTATATTAAATATTATTATACCAATATTCAAATATATTACCTTATAATCCATGCTAGAATCATATTGGTTTTATGTATTTGGAAACATGGAAATATAAACAAAATGTTCATTATAGATCTACATCATCTCCCACTACGTTCTTAATAACTAGCACCCTTATTAGACTTATCATAAATAAAACCATTATTTATAACATGGGTGAAGGAGACATAAGAAAGGGGTAGTTTAAATGATTAATAAGTGTGAAAAAGGGATATATTAATGTTCACATAAACATAACATGAGCATAAGGGTGTGAGAATATGAACTTGAAATTGAATAACCATACCCATCATATCATAGATCATAATCCCAAGATATGGAAAATATATTTTTACTTCGTACGAAAAGAATCATAATGAAATAATTGATCACAAATCCATATAGAATAATAGTGGAATAAGATATACATTTTTGGAATACACATTGGTAAATAAAATTATTTCCTTAGTCATGGATCATTATAAAAATGTCATATTGGATTGGGTCAGTCCCTATTCTATCATATCCTTATTCAAGGTTCTCTTCCAAAATTATCATAGTGTATAAATAACCTTACTAAACCATGTAAAGTAAAATTTCCATTCCTTATTATATGATTAGATATCCATATTTACTAAATTATTTAGAGGGAAAACTAATTAAATATCCACATATCACATTCATCCTAATTCAATTATATGTGTTCAAAAATATCATTAATCATTAATCATATATTGTAACCAATGGAAAGGAAATTTTTGTCATAAATATTTCAAAAGTTCCTCATAAACTAACCCATGAAAACTAAATATGTTTCATAAACATCTTATCATCATAATCCTAAATAATCCAAAGAAATAATTAGGAAAATATCATTGGACAATATTCAATGTAAAATATAAAAAACATAAAATGATGTTATTGTAGGTGAAAAATATCAATAAAATATCACATGAAAACTTATAAAAGAAAATAAAATTTTAAACTTGAAATAACATCTTTATAACAATAAAATTTAAAAATATAATGGAAAACATGATCAATTAAAATAACAATGAAATATTTTAGAGTAAGATTCAACTAATTTGTAGACTATGATTGTGGGAAATTTATTTCATGTCATGTATGTTAAAATAATGATTCCTTTCATGTTTTTGTTTAAATGTCCAAAAGCACCTCTCTCATCAAATTAAAATAATAATCAGTTTATAAAATATTTTTAAAAAAATAAATTGGGTAAAACTAATTTAAAAAGTAATAGGATGATCATAAATTCATTATTTTAAATATTATAGAGAAAGCATATAACATAAAGGAATTTGTTCCCAAGCATAAACTAAAAAGGTCTAATTTAAAAAAACATTTTTTCAATCATTTTATATACCAAGGTGTGTAAATGTTATTTTATATTATAATACCACAAATATCCTTAGGGGAATAAAATTAATGTGGATATTTGGATTTATCTCATGAAATTTCATCATTGAAAACGTAATCATAAACAATCATGGTAAACAATGAGATTGTCACATAAAACCCTTATGTATTTGGTAACATTTGAATTTTAAGCCCCATAAAAGAAAGAACTGTATATATAAATTTTAGCCTTAATAAATTTCATGAAAAAAATCATAAAAAAAATTCAAGGTTAGTTTGTTCACCCCATAAAAGAAAAATGTGGTGAGTATGGAAGGTGCCTCACCAAAAAAATTAGATGATAATCTCTTACCTTAAGTTTAAATTAAAATGAAATCAATCTAAACTACATAATACTAAATTTCAATTTATTATAATTATATAAATGAATAATTTACAGAAATACATTATCATATATTATCCATTTATAATATTTTAACACCCATTTATTAATAATTTTATATTAACATTTTCATTTTTGTGTGCAAACTATTTCATTTTTTCATGAGATTTTGGTTTAAGTAGTTCCAGTCAATATATATATAAAATCATAATTAAGGAATAAATATAATATATATAAAAAATATATATTTATATATTTATATTAATCCATAAAATGATGAGATAAAAAATTATTTACACAATTAATTGAGATGATAGGCTATACTTACACATGATTGATGTTTCCTCTTTTTGAAGAATGAAATGAAATAATGGTAAATAATAATTCCAATTATAGAATAATTATTATATAATAAATATCACATATGTAAATTATTTATATCCTTATTACCATTCACGTAATGAATACATGAAAACCAAATCGGATCTGTTCATGGAGGTTGTAGTCTACACGTACGCACGAGAGACATTATCGATTTCGAATGGATTTTAAGGTAAGTAGTGAGAGATTATATAATAATTATAGATGAATAAATATTTCATAAATATAAAATATAACCTTTAATTCCATAATAATCAAAATCCTTAAAATATGGTGGTGGAAATTGTATGACTATGTTGAAGTGGTAGTCCACACTTATGCATGATAGATACTTTTAGTTCCCATTTTATAGAAAAGAGAGTGAATAATGGCGGTTACATAATCATAAAGGAATTTAATAAAATGTAGGATACTTAATAAACTATTTTATGATTAATTAAATATATTTAGAGGAGTTAGAAGAAGGAATAAATTGAATGAGGTTAGGTATGATGGTTATCTCTTCTTTAAAATGACACAATTAGATCCATTCTTAATGACAATTGAAATAGTATTTTATGAATAAATTCACTTATAATTCCTTGATAGTAATGTTTAAGATATTATTTTAAATAGTTTAGTTGATCAATAAGGTTCCCATTGGTGAAAATAATAGAACCGTGTGGTGTCCTTTTATAATTGTGGGAGACGACAAACATGAAATTTCATAAAATATTAAAATATAATAATATCATACACAATAAGAATACTCCAAAATGACTAGATATTTAAATATTTCATAGTTTGAGGTCGAATTATGTCCATAAACTAGGACATAGAAAATTTTAATTGGAAAAAATAACCTTATCTATTGGTTTAACTCACACCATACCCCGGTAAATTCATTTTCACTTTAACTGTAGTAACAAATGTTTACTTTTCTTACTCTTAATTATGAAAAAATAACTTTAAATTATCAATAAATAATTATTACTATGAATAAAAATATGGATTAAATTTTCATAGTTTTATTACAAATAATTTAAATTATTTAATTTTAAATTATACTCATAAAGGGCTATGAAAACTAATTTTCCATAAAAAACATATTTCATTGTATAAAACATTTTTTATAAAAAAATCAAACATAAAATTATGTACAATTAAAAAAATATTTGTAATAATAATATAAATTATTTTTTTACTTTAATAACCATTCTAAAATAATATTCTTTTTATATTCTTTAAATGAAAAGGTACTTTTTAATAAAATTTATTATTTCTCATTATTGATCGAAAAATAAATCTTTTTAAAAAATTCAAAAAAATAAACTGCAACATATTTGGAAATTATGAATTCAAATAATAAGTTCATTTTTAAAATAAATTTTTCATTTTTGGTATAAAATAATTTTATTATTTTTTAAAAAAAAAGTAATAAAAACTATTTTTGAGTAAAAATGTATTTTAAATGTGTACATTGACTTTTTTAAAAGTTGGTTACTTATTTATCAATATATTTTATTTATTTAAATCATCGAAACATATTTTTATAATCTTGTTAATTCATATTCACTCTACAAATTTAATGTCTAGGGTATAATGGTATACTATAATGCAGTTCATTTAGAATATGGGTTGCATGTATCACAATCTATTGAAAAAATTAAAATCAATTAAAAAGATATATATATAAAAATATTAGTTTCATAAATTATTCCCACACCCATAAATATATTTTAACCCTACAAATTTCAAAACTCTTATACAAACATATAAATATATTTTTTTCATGACATCTTAATGTTCCCATGTTGCTTCTTCGAATTTATGATTTCGCAAGATAACCTTAAAACAGTGATTAACCTTATTCCATATAACTTTTTCTCTATGAAATAATATTTATATCAGTTGCCATTCAAATAAAATAACATCCTCTATTTTTATAACCATTGAGTTTAGTACATGTGATGGATCAAGTGTGTACTTCTTAATTGGAGATACATGGAACAAATCATGAACTTAATAGAGGTTCAATGGATGTGCTAAGCGATAAATGACCATTTATACTCGATAATGAGTCTAAAAGTGTAAAATATACCTAGGGTTAATCCTTTATTTATTTATGGATATCATGACAATATTCTATATATAAATTCATAGGAATAACTTCTCACTGACTTCGAATTCTAAATTTCACTAATTACTTTCATGATAACTTTTTTATTGACTCTGAGTTTCCTAAATTTATTCTTCAATAGCAATAAGATTATCTAACATTTTATCAAAAATCATATTTACCCAAAGATTAAAATATCTAAAATCATCTTAAAAATTTATATTTCTACACTTCTTTATATAGAGGGATTTAATGGAGTTATCTAATATCTCATGTGAAAGTAATTGTTGTAATAAAACTCAACTAGAGGATGGTATTGAACCAAAAAAATTGAAATACATAAAAAATATATCAATCTATAATCTAGTTTTTAAATGGATATCTCATAATGAACATAAATTTGGGGATAAAAACTTGTTGTGAAAATCACCTCTATATCCAGATCCTACTGAATACTTCCCCAAAACATCAAGGTAAACCTTAGATCATAATCAGATACAATAAAATATGGCACTCCATGAAACCTTTCCACATACATAAAATAAATTTTTATAGGCTGCTTAAGAGTGAAATATTTTCTAAGAAAAATTAATTGAGCTAACTTCGTATGTTGATTAACTATAACCCAAATAGCATTACGTCCATTATATTTTTTATGGAGTTCGATGAAACCATCCATGCTGATGTTTTCACATTTATATTCTAGTGTGGGTAATGGTAATACAATCCACTTATGCATATCTATCTCATACATAAATTCATAAAATTAAAATAATTGAGATATATACACTACAATATCTCATTTTATTTTTTCAGCAGAAATACTCTTTCAAATATTTATACATCTTCATACATCCATGATGAATATAAAATGATGAACTATATACTTCGTCCAATATCTCAGTAAAACCCATTTTTATATTGAATAATTATTTATTGAGTAAATTAAATTTCATTAGAATCATTTATTAGATGCAACAATATTGTTTCATGCATTACACACAAAAATGAGTTTCTTTGATAGCATGCATTACATGCCAGACCGAGTTTCACTGAACTATAATATGCTATTAACATTATTATTTTAATATACCTTTTATACATTAAAATTGAAGGTATGAATTGTATTAAATAACATATTAAAATATATATATTAATTTTTTTTATTAATTATCTATTTTTTTGAAATAAAATTAGAGTCATTACAAAATAATTATGTTGTCTAAAAAAAGCATATTTTTTGTAAAAGATGGTTTAGGTGACCATTGCGTAATTAATTTTAAATTAATATTTTAAACTTTTAGAAAAAAATTTTGATAAAGTAAATATCATTTTTGGAATTAATATTTCGTAATTATCTTATGGTTAATTTTTGTGATTTTTATGAAATATTTCATTTTTTATAAATAGTGAAAAATATAGAATTTTAATTGAAATATTCCTTTTTGGTAAATTATGTTATAATCATAAATTATATTTATAATTGTTTTTAATGTAAATTTGTTTAACGTTGATATCAAGAAGTTCAATTGTTTCATTTTAATCCTTTTTATATTGTATTTTTATATAGAAACTTTATAATCTTTTGAACTTTATTCTCTTTAGAAATATAATTTCTTGTCATGTATGTGGGATTAATCATAAATGAAACATTTACAATCCTATGAATTGAATTTCTACTAATGTATTAAACATTTTGAATATGAATTATTTATAATTTCTAATTCGTTAAAATTAATTTTTCAACAAACAAATAGTGAAAATATTACAAATTAATTACCTTGTATAAAATAAAAATTTATTAACCATGATGTTAAACTAAGAAGACATTGGTAGAAATTACCTAAAAAAAATAATGTACCCATTTTATATACATATATCCACTATTCCTCTTCTAGGTTCTCTAATGACTTATTGTGGATGCTTTTGGCATGATAAAAACATGGCTACGGTTAAATCTTTTCAAAACATTACTGGTTTTCCACTCACCTCACTAATAAATTTCCAACCACTCACCTCTCTTACAAACAACATAATACCCATTTTTTGTGATAATACCCATCAAGATAAATTTAATATTTTCCTTCTCTCATCTTATAAGCATTATTTTTTTTAATATTTTAGTCTTAAAGAATCCCTTTTTATGAAAAAAAAGAGGATTCCCAAAAAAGATGTGACATCCATCAATGATTATTTTTTTATTTCATCATTCACCTGCTTAAATTAATATTATAACATGATTATATAATAACAATAAGATATTAATAAGTTTTTATGCTAAGGTAATGACCTAAAAATATATTCAATTTCCTCAAATGGGCTACAAAATCATCATTCGTGTGTACTACGATCTGCCGCCTCACGAACTGATGTCTTTAATTTTCCCATTTCCACCAATAATGTCTGGAATAGTGATTTAGTTATTACATTTATTGTATATTAATGAAATTATTATGATTTTTTAATTATTATATGAATAATACCTTCATGGTTTTAATTTTTTAGGAATGCAATAATGTCGTACATGTGTATGATAGACTACCGCCTCACGAAGCGATGTGATATGTTTTTCTGAAACTATTTACATAAAATATGATATAGATAAATTCATGTGATATAAATAAAATAATTATGATATTATGAAATTATTTTTACTAACTAAAGGATAATATATAATATTCATTCTTACCTTTTCACTCAGTGAAACATAATAACATTTTTCTTATATATGTAGAATATTACCTTCAAAAAGCAATGCGAATATCCTTTCAATGCTACTCCACATAGATGATATGAATAATTATATTTAATTAAATAATATAATAGTTATGTTTTTATTATTTTTATGGAAATATAAGATATTATCATAAACCATGTCAGGCCACCATTTAACCTGACACCTGACCTAGCCCATGACAAGGCCCGAAGGGAATTCCGGATCCCCATGGGCTAGAAAAAAGTTTCTGGGAATCAATCACTGAATATTTGTAATGATATCAACCATAATGAACATCCATAATCAACACACAATAATAGATTTTCTCATCATAATTACCAACCCTAACCAAAATAAATACAACTATCACAAGTTAAAACATTTACATCTTGAACCAAAAACTAAATCACCAAAATAGGGAAGGGAACCAACTATAGAAAAAGTTTTCATGAATCAAGAGGTAAATAAACCTCATCATACCTCCACAAACACATTCAAGAAGATAAAAACTAGAAACATTATCCACCATCACCACCATGGAAATTTTTTCCTTTCCTTAGGTCAAACATAATATGGCTACATACAAATAAGGGCCTATTTAGGGTGTGATACAATGCCTAGTAAGTACCACCAAAAGATATTAAATTCCATAACATCATGAGAAAAATAATAATGTTTGTTTTTTAAAAAAAATTAACAATTTATTTTAAATGGAAGATGTATTGGAAAAAAGGAATGTAATAATGTCAAAATGTATGATGATAAGAATAAGATCAATTGAGCACCCTATACAATCCCTAATGTAGTACGGTAAGTCGGTTCATTGGATCCTCTTACCTTGAGGATAATAACAACCCAAAACCAACAGAATCATCCTGAGCTTTCCATTGTTGGGGAACACATCCAATGATCTAGTGGTCTCCAATCATCATCATATGTTTAGTTAGTGTGGTAATATCAATATTTCTAGGGGAAGTCGGCCTCCTCCCTACTACACCGCCTAGAATACTATACCTAGTATGGTCAACTATATACCTATGATTCTTTTTGTATAGAATTATATTTTAAATGTCACATGAACCACTAATTACACACAAACATAACTAATAATTGAAACACACAAGACAGAAATTCATTTTTAATATGAAACCCATTTTCAATCCCCTTACAAAAACATGCATTCGCAACTTTGGATACACATGTAAAAACCCACCATTTTCACTTTAAACCATTTATTTAACCCTTAAGGAAAACACAATAAAAACGTTTTTTTAGAAAAATAAAATTTTTATTATAAAACACAATTTATTCATATTAAATGAATAATAAATACTATTAAATTATAGTTAAAACATTTAATTTAATATAATATATATTTATATTTCTTTAAAATAAGTCATTAATATTGTTTAATCTAATTTATTAATATAAAAGCACATTTTGTGTATAAAAAATATTTATTAGAAAAAAACATATCTATTTACCTTGAAATGTTTTTATTTTTATTTGAAACTTACAACAAATGAAATAATTTTATACAAGTATAAGAAATATATTTTAATAATTTAATTTTTCTTCTTTATATCCCCCTTCTCAAAGGCAAGTTGATTATTAGCTCAGTAAAAATAATATTTAATTAATATATCATAGTACATTTAAACTAGGTGATTTAGGAAATAAGTGATATAAAATAAATAAAATTAGTTTAAATATAAATATATCATAAAATATTAGAGTGTTATATAGAAATAGGATAATTTATTTTAAATAGGTCACAAAATGAATTAGAAGGATACTTTCTTTAATAGAGTGTAGAATATACAAGGAAATATAATTGATGGACACTTGAAATCAATTTGAACTTGGGAAAGTCAAAATTATAAAATCATAATTTTAGATATTTGAATCTAAGTTTATTAATTGGAAATACTATTGACTCATGTATAATTTCTATTAATTTTTTTTAACTTTTAATATAATATTAGAAATAAAATATTAAAAATCTAAGGTAATTTTTTATTTGAGTTTTGATATTTAATTTTTTAATAAAGTAATGAATTCAAGTCTACATTTATATAAATTTGGATATCATAGTGATTATAAAATATATAGTGATGTATGGAAGGATTAATAACTGAATAAATTTTAGAATAGGTAAGAAATAAATTAGAAAAGTCTCTTTAGATACTCGATAAGATTCCCAGTAGTATACAATTAGGTAACCGATGGTGGGGAACTGGGTAACTGGTAAGCCCATAATAAATCTTTTTTTACATTTTTTGGTTATTATAGTTGTGGAATAAAATATTATTTTTAATTGTTAAATAAATAATAATAAGACATATTTAAATTAACTGTGCTTTTATTTTTCATTTATTATATAAATAAGTCTATAATGATGTGGTTATTAGAAAATAATATTGTTTTTCAAATGTAATGGATGATATTCCTGAAATACACAATATATACTCTAGAAAATAAATATACTTAATTTTTATATTAATAATGAATCATATAAAAAATATTATTAATTCAATTTATGTATGATTAAATATTTATATTTTTTTGAGAAAACATTAGGGTGTTATTGTGTAAAATGGTAAATATATATATGAATATTTTTTGTTATGATTTATGTGCATGTATTACAATTTTAATTATTATTATAAGGAAGATATATATTATTATCATTAAAAATAATATTAATATTATATCTTGAAGAATGTATATGTATTAAATTATTGGTTAAAACTATCATTATTTTTATAGTTTTATTATAAAACATGTGTAAGTTTTTTATTAATAGTTATTTTAGATTGATTATATTATGAAAAATATATATGTAATTTTATGAAATAAACATGTAATATTTTTATAAAACAAATAAATCTAACTATTTTGTTGTATCATTAAAGTAATAAAATGTTATTATTATTATTATTAAAGGTGATTAATAGTAAGGGATAGATCATATATTAGAGTGAAAGAGATAGAGAAATACTATAATGGGGTCTTTGTATGGGTTGTTAAACATATATTGGATGGGGGTATCGATTACCTTTATTCCTATGTTTATTTTGGATTATTTTAACTTATTATGTTTTAGGATATCCATTATGGTTGTGAATAACCATCATGTTGTGTCTATTCTGTAACGCCCCGACCCTAGTTACCCAAAGATGGTGCATTATTACATAACATTGGCATGATCACAAGAAAGATCAAATCTCGAAAGACCGATTGGTTTAGTAGCCTTGGAAACCCTAGATATATTCATAAGTTTTACATTACATCATAAAATGAAAAACTACTACAACAACATAATGTCTCCATAATCCACACTCATATCCCCACATAATATCTCTGCAGGACAATCATAATTTACTTCTTCACTTCCTGGGAAAAATAAAACATAGAAAAGGGGTGAGCTCAAATGCCCAGTAAGGATAACAATATAGCGGAAACTTTCATAAATAAGAATAAACATTTAAGGCAATGTATAACTAAAACAACAGCCTTTCAAACTTGAACTTTCAACATTGTATGGCATAAATAAAATTAAATAATGCCATTTACTCATTCGCATGGATATTCTACTAATCGAATAATCACATGAAAAATCACTAACCACTTTCATAATGATGGAATGCATAATTCCAGACTATCATAACCACATATCCAAGGCCCCGTGCCAAGACTACAAATAAGATTTAGTCAAGGCCTTGTGCCAAGACACTAGTTTGTCTCATGAGACCTACCGATGCATCGAGGAGCTATAGCGGGCTCCACCCGTCACATATTAAGTCCAATTCATTCCCATATGAAAAGGTTTAAACATAACATAAACATTCGTATTAAATCTAGCATACAAAATGTCAATAATTTCACCATAAAATATGAATGGTATAAAAATAGCACATCCACAGTCAAACATATCACAAAACATTCAATACAATATAGAAGTTTTGTATCATAATAAATCAACTTCAAATAATCTTAAAATCCATCAAAGGATGTTGACATAGATGAAATCAAAATTCTTTTTAAAGAAATATCTCCTTTTATTTTGAAATCATTTAAGATCCATATAAAATAAAACATTTTCTTTGAAAATATTCTTATAATCTTGTAAGGCAAGCATTGATGATTTTATAACGGCAGAAAATAGCCGCACCCGCCGTATAAGTTAAAAAAACATTCTTACCTTAATTCTGTCGAAAAGGTTAAAAAGGACCTTGTTTTGAAAACGACGGAAAGATTCCTATTATAAAAGTAAAACAAGGGTATAAATGACTTTTACCCATATTCTTGTAATTAATAAAAATGTTTTGAAATACATTTTTAAGAAAACATGGATGTGGATGATAAAGAGATCCCAGTAGATTATTACATATAAACAACCTCGGATAATGAAGAGATTGTGAAATAACCCTTACCTTGTACTTTTCCTTGGTTGGGGTAGGTTAACCTCCTGTATAATGGTGAAATAATTGTTATTAAATTATACAAGAATCATATATATTAATATGATATCATATATGATCTTTTAACATTGATTTGTTAATAATATCTTAAAATTATCGTCATTTCGGGTGTTAACTTACTCATTTTCTTTTATATGTTTTGTTACATAAGCCATGTTTGTTGTATCTTATTCATATCCAGAATGATATCAAGTCCTTAAACATCATTTTTAAATCATCAAATGATAATTATACTTGAATGGATACGATGGAGAATGAATCTCATTGCGTTCGTGGAGACGGTAGTCCGTACGTACGCACGAGCGACAATATCATTCTTTTGATATTAAAATAATATATAAATGGATGTTATATCATATATACAGAATCATTAACATGTTATATTTATTATTTACATTAGTTACACATCATTATTATACCCATCCAAATAATAATATATTGAATAACAATTACACCACGACGTGGAGACGGTAAGCCGTACGTACGCACGTATGGTGACATGTTATTCAAAGGGTGGATAGAATACTGAATATGGTTGTACCATATTTATAATAACATCACAGTATATGTAAGATTCTGGAGTTATTATTTTAGAATGGTAAGAACAAAGAAAGAAGAAGTGGAAGGAGAAAGGAACTTGAAAAGGGTGGTGAAATCATTACCTCTTCTTCGAGTTCTTCCTTTTGATTTGATCAAAATGGATCCTTAGGTTGGCTTTCTGACCAAAATAAGGCCTCTAGGTTGTAGTGAGGGATGTTGGGAGATTATTTGGTCAGAGTTTGGCCGATCCAAAAGGCTTTGATGGTGTAATGAATTGAGAAGGATGAGTGCCCTTTTATAAGAGGGGTGAGGGGCACCTTTGGAAAAGCTAGAAATATTAATTTATAATAAATTAATATTCAGTTTCTAATGGCTCCAAAGTTGATTATTCAAAGGTTAAGGTGGAGATAGGTCGAAAACCACTCAACCAATAGAATTTAGACAGGTGTGGGTACTTATATTAACCTTATCTTTAAGTATTAACTCTAAGTTAATTAGTTTCACTTTTACAATGTCTCTTTGTATTTTTATATAATATGGTTAAAAAACTTACTATATACATACAAGAGACCCCCAAGTGGACCATTAATGATTAACCTATCATGATATAAGTCTCTTGGCCGAACCTTAGATTTTTAGGAATTTAATATCAATTAATAATATAATATTTGTTTTAAGAACTCTTTTATGTCAATTTTGACACTATTCAATAGTTGATTTTTGTGAAACTCATAACAGATTGATTACTTCGAAAAAAGACAATTAACTCAATTATAATATATAATATTATCCTAGAAAATTAGTTTTATTTAAAAAAAAGTTTCATATTATATTTATTTGGGTATTTATAATATCAATTATTTTATTTTTTCACTATTATAGTAATTACTGCATCATCGTTGTGTCATAAATAAATTAAATTATTTAATGTCTAAAAATTATAAATAAACTATAATTATGTAGGAAATCCTTTTATCTTTCTAATTAATATTTATAATCTAAAATCTAAAATATATAACCCTATGTAACAATTGTTTTTCTAAAAGATATATGCTTGTGTCATTTTTGTATTCATTTTAACTTAATTAAAATAAAGTGTCATTATCACTTACAAGTGGATCCATCGGGTCCCAAAATCGACCCAAAGATGCCCATGGTCGACCATTTATCAACCAATAGGGTTAAGACACGTTTTAGGGTAATTTAGTATTATTATAATATTATTTTTTAACCCTTATTTACCGGATTTACCCTTAACCATGGTAAATAAAATATTTACCGCAGTAATTAGTCAAAATGTCTAAAAATAAAAGTTACCTATTTACACAATTTGAACTTCCTGATTCCAAATATGGAATCCATTTTCATAAATTCAAAACACAGAAGTGGCAGAAATTAATTTAAAATTAATTCCCGTTGTCAAAACAAAAAGCGTGTTTTTAAGAGATAATAACTATCAAAAGATTGACACTTGTTTATGTTCGGTTTAATTGTAAAATTATGTCCAATGACCAACATTATATTAAATGGTAAAAATATATTCTAAATATACTTTAAAACTACTAAAATTCATAATTTATCACTATTAATTATTTTAATTAAAAAAGTTGTTTTTAATTAAAATTTAGTAATTTTCACTATTCATCAAAATATGAAAGTTATCTGAAAAGTACCAAAATTTCACCTTATGCTAAATTCGATATTCCGAATCCAAAAATGAAGTCCATTTTAAAATAGAAAATATATATAATTTTAAAAAGTTGGTATTACTATTCATAAAGGCTAGTTTAATTGGTTATGGTGTGTTAGAACTCGGTGTTGCGTACAACTCACGCTATCACATTATTCAATGAGAAGCGTACCGTAGAAGCTTGGGGTGTTACATTCTCCCCTCCTTCAAATAATTTCATCCTCGAAATTTCTAGAATACTATCACATGAAAAGACTCGGGTGGTTCTTCATCATAAGTTCCTCGGGTTCCCACGTTGCCTCTTCCATCTTATGGTTTCTCCACAAAACTTTTACCAGACGCGTCGTCCGGTTTCTCAGTACTTGTTCTCTCGTATCAAGAATCCTGACGGGCTCTTCACAATAGGAAAGATCGGGTTCCAGTTCTAATTCTTCATAGGTGAGTACATGCATTGGATCAGGCATGTATTTCCTCAACAGAGATACGTGGAACACATCGTGAACTTTGGAGAGACTTGGCGGCATTGCCAATCGGTAAGCTACAACCCCAATTCGTTCTAGAATTTCGAAAGGTCCGATGTACCTGGGACTCAATTTACCTTTCTTAGCAAAACTTATGACTCCCTTCGACAGAGATACCTTCAGGAAAACATGATCACTAACTTGAAATTCCAAATCCTTCCTTCGATTATCGGCATAGCTCTTCTGCCTACTTTGAGCTGCTTTGATGTGATTTTGGATTACTTTCACCTTTTCCACTGTTTCCTCCACCAGTTCTGGGCCAACAAGTTTTCTTTCACCAACGTCATCCCAACAGGTTGGTGTACGTCATCTCTTTCCGTATAACACTTCATATGGTGCCATCTGAATACTCGAATGGAAGCTATTATTATAGGAAAATTCTACCAGAGGTAAATATTGATCCCACATACCCTGAAAGTCAAGTGAGCAAGATCTCAACATGTCTTCTAAGGTTTGAATAGTCCGTTCTGATTGTCCGTCTGTCTGAGGGTGGTATGTAGTGCTCAAATGATGTTCAGTATCCAGGGATTTCTGAAGACTTTTCCAGAATCTTGAAGTAAAATGGGGATCACGATCAGAAACAATCGATAGGGGTACTCCATGAATTCTCACAACTTCATTAACATATAGTCTTGCTAGACGGTCCAGGGGTAGATCTTCTCTTATATCAAGAAAATGTGCTGACTTGGTAAGACGATCAACAATAACCCATATTGCATTGCTCCTTCTAGGAGTATTTGGTAGCCCCATGACAAAGTCCATCGTAATATTTTCCCATTTCCACTCCGGTATGGGAAGAGGTTGCATGACTCCTCCAGGCTGTTGCCTTCCAGCTTTCACTTGTTGACAAACCATACATCTTGACACAAAATCAGAAATCTCCCTCTTCATGTTGTCCCACCAAAAATGTTCCTTCAAATATCTATACATTTTGGTGCTCCCAGGGTGTATAGAGAAATTGGAACTATGAGCATCATCCAGCAATTCCCTTTTTAGATCAGGTATATCGGGAACACAAAGTCTCTTCCCAAATTTCAAAATTCCATCTTCATACACAAAGTCTCCCAATCTCCCATCATTCACAGCTTTAATCTTCTTCTGAAATTCTTCATCATCGGTCTGAGTACTCTTAATCCTTTCTATTAAAGATGGTTTGGAAACCATTTGAAAAAGAAATGATGTTTCGCCTTCCCTGGTTATTCCCATGTCCATCTTCACTAGATCCATGAAAATTGGATCCCTTTCAATTCTCATATTGTTCAAAACTCCATGGTCTTTTCTACTCAAAGCATATGCCACCTTGTTTGCTTTCCCCGGGTGGTAGTGTATCGTGCAATCATAATCCTTGAGTAATTCAAGCCATCTCCTTTGCCTCATGTTGAGTTCTTTTTGTGAGAAAATATACTTCAAACTCTTGTGATCAGTATAAATCTCACATTTTTCACCCTAGAGGTAGTGCCTCCATATCTTCAAAGCAAAGATCACAGCTGCTAACTCGAGATCATGAGTAGGATAGTTTTGTTCATGAATTTTTAACTGTGGTGATGCATAGGCAATAACTCTATCATTATGCATAAGGACACAACAAAGTCCTTTCTTCGATGCATCACTATAAATAACGAACCCATCATTCCCCGATGGTAGAGTCAATATAGGAGCATTGACTAATCTTTTCTTCAGTTCTTCAAAACATTCTTCACACTCTTTTGTCCAAACAAATTTAACCCCTTTACGTGTGAGCTTCGTTAATGGGTTAGCCAATCGGGCAAAATTCTGGACGAAACGTCGATAATAACCTGCCAAACCAATAAAACTGCGTACCTCAGTTATACTCGTAGGTGCTGGCCATTCTTGGATTGCCTTGGTCATAGAAGGATCAACAGAGATTCCATCTTTAGAGACAATATGGCCAAGAAAAGAAATCTCCTGAAGCCAGAATTCAAACTTGCTAAACATCCCATATAATTCATGCCTCCTCAGAGTCTTCAAGATAATGCGCCAGTGATTTTCATGATCTTCGTAGGTTTTGGAGTATACCAACATATCATCAATAAATACCACCACAAATTCATCGAGATACTCCTTGAAAACTCTATTCATCAGATCCATGAATACAGAGGGTGCATTAGTCAATCCAAAAGGCATTACAGTAAACTCGTAATGCCCGTACCTGGTTCGAAATGCTGTCTTCGGAATGTCTTCCTTCTTTACACACAACTGATGGTATCCAGATCGAAGGTAAATCTTTGAAAAGTATTGAGCTCCATGTAGTTGGTCAAATAAATCATCAATACGAGGTAGGGGATACTTGTTCTTTATCGTTATAGCATTGATCTCCCTGTAGTCGATACATAACCTCATAGATCCATCTTTCTTTTTAACAAAAAGAAGAGGGGCTCCCCATGGAGAAACACTACGGCGAATAAATCCCTTATTACTCAATTCCTCTAGTTGTTTCTTTAGTTAAACTAATTCTACAGTGGACATTCTATAATGGGTCTTCGATATAGGCCTTGATCCAGGAATTAAATCAATGGAAAACTCAACTTCTCGTTCTGGAGGATGTCCAGGTAAATCTTCCGGAAATACATCTACAAATTCTTTCACAACAGGTACATCCTCTATTTGAACATTCCTTTCCTCACCCGCAATTATTTCATTCTCTTCCTCCCCAATAATTGAATTTAGTTGAGCTATTGAGGGTGGATCTAAATAAGAATTAGGTGGTGACGATTCTTCTCTAAAGATAAGGTGTTCCTTATCATTATCATCAAGAATCGTAACCTCTTTCTTCTTACAATAAATCTTCGCATCATAGTCCGAAAGCCAGTCCATACCGAGGATTATATCAAACTCAGTCATAGGTATGACGATGAGACCAACAGATAAAGAAAATATATGTGCTCTAATGGGGACTGATTCACAAAACTTTGTTGCAATGATACATCCATTAGGAGTTTTAACTGACAACTCCCTTGTTAAATCAAATCGGAAATATCTAATTTTCTTAGAAAATTGGGAAGATATGAAACAATGCGATGATCCAGAATCAAATAATGCTTTTGCTAAACTTGAGGAAACCATTAAATTACCTGCCACCATGTCTTTTGGAGCTTCTACCTCTGCAGTAGTGATAGCATAAGCCTGGCCTTGATCCCTTGGCCTTTTCTGAGGTATGTTCTCCTGACGCTTAGGACATGCATTTGCATAATGCCCCATCTCCCTGCAATTGTTGCACTGAACGTTGGTAGCTTCATTCTTCCCCTTGCAATCACGAGCTTGGTGGCCTTTTTCACCACACTTGTAACAGACTCCCATTCCTTTCAAGCAAGTACCAAGATGTTTCTTCACGCATTTACCACAAGATGGATATTCAACCTTTCCCTTCTTCCCCTTATTTCCATTCCCAGATTGATCAGTAGGTCTCTTCTTCTCTTGCTTTTCTTTAACATCATAAGACTTAGAGAATTCCTTTTCGGTCTTGATAGCACATGAGACAATGTCTTCGTACGACGAAAAGGATTGTGAGACTAATGCTCGACGGAGAAATAGTTTTAACCCATCAATGAAACGATCAATATTACTTCTTGGGTTACGTATATAATCACCAGCATACCTTTATAACCTTGTAAAGTTAGCCTCATACTTTGTGACATTCTAATCCTCCTTCTGTCTCAGACTTAGAAATTGCCTTTCCATATCTGCTCGATGGTCGCGAGGAAAGTATTTTTCTAAAAACAGATCTTTGAACTCCCTCCATTCCATATTTGATACTTCATCATCTTCCTTCATGTTTTGAATCAATGACCACCATTTATCAGCATCTCCAGTGAGGCGGTAAACTGCCATGATAACTTTTTCCCTTTCACTGCTCCCCAAAGCCTGAAATATTTTCTCTAGATAAAATATCCATTGCTCAGCTACTAAGGGATTTGTACTCCCATTGAACATTGGTGGTTGTTGCCTCATGAATCGATCTAACATTGATCCTCCACGCTGCGGATCAGGGTGCTATATATGGGTAAGGTTATTATTCATAACCTGAGTAAGTTGTCCCAGTATGGTGATTAGCTGATCGGCTCCAGTTGCATCACCTGCTCCACTATAATTATCTTGAGCAGGAGGGCAATCCCTACATGGAGTGCGTGCATTGATACGGTTTCCATTTCTTCCACTAGGCACCATTTCTAAACAATGGCATAAACTAGATCAGTTTATGAATCAAAATACATAATCCCATACTTATAAAACACTTAACATAAATTGAACTATTTATGGATATAATCCATAATCATAAGAATGTTTTCTTTGAAGAAGTATATACTCATAATCCCTTCAAAATGATTGTAAAGAAAAATGAGAGTTATCCTAAGAATATCCCCCGGGAGTGTCGTAACAAAGAGTACATCAAGGCCCATTGTTGTGCACCAGTTCCCGTTCGAGTCTAGCTCAAAGCGGTGTTTTCAGGTTTTACCCCTAGGTACATCTGTTCCAGAGCCGCCTATACCTTCTCGTATCCAGACAGGGATGTATTTCTCTGAAAACTCACAAAATCCTTACAATACCAAAATTCTAGGAAGTTCTTCTATATTAATCCTCAAAGTTCATCTTAGGTCTACGTGCTCTAATCAGAGTTTATCTAAATCTAGCTTCCAAGGTTTGTACTAAACTTCCTCTGATACCAACTGTAACGCCCCGACCCTAGTTACCCAGAGTCGGTGCATTATTACATAACATTGGCATGATCACAAGAAATATCAAATCTCGAAAGACCGATTGGTTTAGTATCCTTGGAAACACTAGATATATTCATAAGTTTTACATTACATCATAAAATGAAAAACTACTACAACAACATAATGTCTCCATAATCCACACTCATATCCCCACATAATATCTCTGCTGGTCAATCATAATTTACTTCTTCACTTCCTGGGAAAAATAAAACATAGAAAAGGGGTGAGCTCAAATTCCCAGTAAGGATAACAATATAGCGGAAACTTTCCTAAATAGGAATAAACATTTAAGGCAATGTATAACTAAAACAACAGCCTTTGAAACTTGAACTTTCAACATTGTATGGAATAAATAAAATGAAATAATTCCATTTACTCATTCACATGGATATTCTACTAATCGAATAATCACATGCAAAATCACTAACCACTTTCATAATGATGGAATGCATAATGCCAGACTATCATAACCACATAGCCAAGGCCTTGTGCCAAGACTACAAATAAGATTTAGTCAAGGCCTTGTGCCAAGACACTAGTTTGTCTCATGAGACCTACCGATGCATCTAGGAGCTATAGCGGGCTCCAACCATCACATATTAAGTCCAATGCATTCCCATATGAAAAGGTTTAAACATAACATAAACATTCGTATTAAAACTAGCATACAAAATGTCAATACATTCACCATAAAATATGAATGGTATAAAAATAGCACATCCACAGTCAAACATATCACAAAACCTTCAATACAATATAGAAGTTTTGTATCATAATAAATCAACTTCAAATAATCTTAAAATCCATCAAAGGATGTTGACATAGATGAAATCAAAATTCTTTTTAAAGAAATATCTCCTTTTATTTTGAAATCATTTAAGATCCATATAAAATAAAACATTTTCTTTGAAAATATTCTTATAAGATTGTAAGGGAAGCTTTGAATATTTTATAACGGCGGAAAATAGCCACACCCGCCGTATAAGTTAAAAAAACATTCTTACCTTAATTCTGTCGAAAAGGATAAAAAGGATCTTGTTTTGAAAACGACGGAAAAATTCCTCTTACAAAAGTAAAACAAGGGTATAAATTACTTTAACCCATATTCTTGTAATTAATAAAAATGTTTTGAAATACATTTTTAAGAAAACATGGATGTGGATGATAAAGAGATCCCAGTAGATTATTACATATAAACAACCTCGGATAATGAAGAGATTGTGAAATAACCCTTACCTTGTACTTTTCCTTGGTTGGGGTAGGTTAACCTCCTGTATAATGGTGAAATAATTGTTATTAAATTATACAATAATCATATATATTAATATGATATCATATATGATCTTTTAACATTGATTTGTTAATAATATCTTAGAATTATCGTCGTTTCGGGTGTTAACTTACTCATTTTCTTTTATATGTTTTGTTACATAAGACATTTTTGTTGTATCTTATTCATATCCAGAATGATATCAAGTCTTTAAACATCATTTTTAAATCATTAAATGATAATTATACTTGAATGGATACGATGGAGAATGAATCTCATCGCGTTCGTGGAGACGGTAGTCCGTACGTACGCACGAGCGACAATATCATTATTTTGATATTAAAATAATATATAAATGGATGGTATATCATATATTCATAATAATTTACATGTTATATTTATTATTTACATGAGTTACACATCATTATTATACCCATCCAAATAATAATATATTGAATAACAATTACACCACGACGTGGAGACGATAAGCCGTACATACGCACGTATGGTGACATGTTATTCAAAGGGTGGATAGAATACTGAATATGGTTGTACCATATTTATAATAACATCACAGTATATGTAATATACTGGAGTTATTATTTTAGAATGGTATGAACAAAGAAATAAGAAGTGGAAGGAGAAAGGAACATGAAAAGGGTGGTGAAATCATTACCTCTTCTTCGGGTTCTTCCTTTTGATTTGATCAAAAGGGCTCCTTATGTTGGCTTTCTGATCAAAATAATTCCTATAGGTTGTAGTGAGAGATATTTGGAGAGTATTTGGGCAGAGTTTGGCTGAACCAAAAGGCTTTGAAGGAGTGAATAAATGAGAAGGAGGAGTGCCCTTTTATAAGAGGGGTGAGGGTCACCTTTGGAAAACCTAGAAATATTAAATTATAATAAATTCATATTCGGTTTCTAATGGCTCCAAAGTTGGTTATTAAACGGTTAAGGTAGAGATAGGTCGAAAACCACTCAACCAATAGAATTTAGACAGGTTTGGGTACTTATATTAACCTTATCTTTAAGTATTAACTCTAAGTTAATTAGTTTCACTTTTACAATGTCTCTTTGTATTTTTATATAATATGGTTAATAAACATACTATATACATCCAAGCGACCCCCAAGTGGTCCATTAATGATGAAAATATCATGATATAAGTCTCTTGGCCAAACCTTAGATTTTTAGGAATTTAATATCAATTAATAATATAATATTTGTTTTAAGAACTCTTTTATGTCAATTTTGACACTATTCAATAGTTGATTTTTGTGAAACTCATAACAGATTGATTACTTCGAACAAAGTCAATTAACTCAATACTAATATATCATATTATCCTAGAAAATTAGTTTAATTCATTAAAATGTTCATATTATATTTATTTGGGTATTTATAATATCAATTATTTTATTTTTTCACTATTATATTAATTACTGCATCATCGTTGTGTAATAAATAAAATAAATTATTTAATGTCTAAAAATTATAAATAAAATATAATTATGTAGGAAATCTTTTTATCTTTCAAATTAATATTTATAATCTAAAATCCAACATATATAACCCTATGTAACAATTGTTTTTCTAAAAGATATATGCTTGTGTCATTTTTGTATTCATTTTAACTTAATTAAAATAAAGTGTCATTATCACTTACAAGTGGATCCATGTGGTCCCAAAATCGACCCAAAGATGCCCATGGTCGACCATGTATCAACCAATAGGGTTAAAACACGTTTTAGGGTAATTTAGTATTATTATAATATTATTTGTTAACCCTTATTTACCGGATTTACCCTTAACCATGGTAAATAAAATATTTACCGCAGTAATTATTCAAAATGTCTAAAAATAAAAGTTACCTATTTACACAATTTGAACATCCTGATTCCAAATATGGAATCCATTTTCCTAAATTCAAAACACAGAAGTGGCAAAAATTAATTTAAAATTAATTCCCGCTGTCAAAACAAAAAGCGTGTTTTTAAGAGATAATAACTATCAAAAGATTGACACTTGTTTATGTTCGGTTTAATTGTAAAATTATGTCCAATGACCAACATTATATTAAATGGTAAAAATATATTCTAAATATACTTTAAAACTACTAAAATTCATAATTTATCACTATTAATTATTTTGATTAAAAAAGTTGTTTTTAATTAAAATTTAGTAATTTTCACTATTCATCAAAATATGAAAGTTATCTGAAAAGTACCAAAATTTCACCTTAGGCTAAATTCGATATTCCGAATCCAAAAATGAAGTCCATTTTAAAATATAAAATATATATAATTTCAAAAAGTAGGTATTACTATTCATAACGGCTAGTTTAATTGGTTATGGTGTGTTAGAACTCGGTGTTGCGTACAACACACACTATCACATTATTCAATGAGAAGCGTACCGTAGAAGCTTGGGGTGTTACATATTCTATCTTCTACTTGTCCTTATATTCCATTGAATAAAATTAGTGATTTAGGCTTTTAATTTAACCAAATCATACTGAAATCATTTCGAGGCTTAGATAATCTCTATTATCATTCGAAGAAAGTATGAATTAAGTCATATACTTAAATTTAGTCATTTTATTTTTGATTCATTAACTGATTTGTCTTCCCATGGAGTTTTGCGCTTTTATTTTATACTGTAAATTCACTAGGTTATAGATATTGGTGATTTTGATGTGGTTGACGTTATGTTAATTTTTGGAGTTGGTTGCACAATAATTATTATTAATTTTTTGTTCCTTAATAATGAAATTTAACTATTTTTATTAAATTAGTACTTTTAATGGGTTTATTTATTTATAGGATTATTTTTTTTGTTGTTGGAACTTGATCATTTTATCCCTGAATAAAACTTGAAATTCATCTTAACCCTCAGTTACAATATTTATTGTTTTATTCTATAAAACTATCTATTAGAGATTTCTACAATATTATTATACTTTAAAATAGTTTTTTGAAATTATTAAAGAAAATTCTCAAGGATTATGAGATACAATAAAATCATGATAGTTTCTAAAAAATAATCAAAGTGTTTTTATATATTTTTTGGTTATATATATGGTTTTATATCAATTGATGAATTTTTTTAATAATTTTTAGTGGTTATTAAATCGTATGTTTCCATTAGGTGAAATTTTTATTTGGTTTACCATTCCAAAAGGAAATAAATTTCATTTTTATTTTAAAATACATTCATTTTCAATATTTCATATTTCTTGGAATAAATACAAAAAAAATTATTTAGTTTTATGATTATAATGACATGAATATATGTCAATATAGTTAATAAAATTTAAATGTGATTATGTTATCTAAAGATGGATCTTGTTTGATTGAGGTTATGTTTATGAAACTTGGATTCCTTTAATAATATGCTAAAAATATTTTTTTCTCTTTTTTTAGTTAAAGAGGAAGTAATTACTTGTCATTAATTTTATAAACTCTTGGAAATGTTTTTTGTGTGAAATTATATTTCATTTAAACTTTAATTTTAAAAATAATTGAGTTTTTATAATGGTTCTATTTTTTGAATTGGTTTAAACTAAAAATTGATTTCCCAAATATTACCTATACTTTTTTATTACTGTATTTAGTTTGGAATTGGTCACAATCCCAAAATTTAATTCAATTAACATTGTATCTATTAACATTAAAAAATAGATTAGGTGCGAAATTGATTTTTTACCCCAAAAAATCATGAATACTAATTGTTTGTTTTTTTGATATTGTGTTAGGTGAGAAGAGAGTTTAAAAAAACTTTTCATTTCTAAATGGTTCTCTATAAAAAAAATGTATTTCTTTTTAAATTGAATAAATATTGAATGGTTAAACCATATTTTCTGGAATATTTTTAGAATTTGTAAATTTGACCTTAAATGATTTCCTCTATATAATGAATATTTCCATAAATTAAGATATTAAATGAAATGTTGTTTTTAGATAATAAATACACAAATTTATATAGGTACACCTTCTTTATTTATTATTTCACGTCCTATGATATTTTTATTTCCTCAAGTATCCTTATGTTGTTTCATATTAAAAATCATGTACCTTATTTGGGTGGCTTCCAATATAGTTTAATTACCTCGATGGTATACATTTTATTTTCCTTATAATATTGGATATGTTCAGAATACATGTAATATAAAATGATATCATGTTTGTATTATGATTAGCGTTGTATATATGTGTATAATTGTATATTGTTTCTTTCAATGAAACACTATATGTTTGTCGCAACATGATGGCTATGCTCTCTTGATATGAAATTATTGTTTTTTATTTTTATTTATAATGAGATTTGGGATTCCTTATTTTTATGTGTTTGTGAATTTCCATTCTAAAATGATAGGGTTTGGATATATTAGTGAGATGGGATGTGTCCACAAGATATAAATTGACATATGTGGTGCCTTGATACTAATTATATATATATATGGGTGCCCAGGTTCTTAATATTCCCTCCATGGAGGGGATATATCCCTTATCCCCTATATATTTCACTCTTCATTTCTGACAAAGAAGATATAGTCCCTATCCTTGAAACATTTTCCCACAGGTGCAAGGATGTCGAGTATTGTAAATTAATATTACCTATTTTGTTTTCTGAATAGGCTATATTACGTTTTTTTAGATTTCATGTTATCCATAAATATGGTATTCATAGGTTTGGACCCCCTCAATATGGTGAGTTACTCATTTGAGTAATTATAGATATTTGATTACATTATTTCTCATAATTTACATGTTTTTAATATTGTTTGTGAAAAATGAGTTATTATTTGTGTGTGTGTGTGGAATAATTTTGATACATAGACCTTATTTTACTATGTATGATTTAAAATATTCATTTTTGTTCTCAAAGTCATTATACTCATTCCCTATATATATACATTGGTAGAAATGTAGCAATAGCTATTTTATTTCAGGCATAATAAAGAATATATTTTAAAGTATTGATACATTAGGGATTTATTAGATTATTAATTAGTATTATTTTGTTTCATAATCCATGAGTTGTTTGAGTGTAGAAGGTTTTCATTTACAATAGCTTTATTTGGAATATTATTTTATCTTTTTTTGGTTTCATTGTCTAAGATCTATTTAGGCTTTTTATCTATATTTTGACATTATTTTATATCTCTAGTATGTACTTGATTTTGGTAAATATTCATGTATAATTATTTTATTTATATCATTATAAAAATATTCAAAGTATTACTTACATAGTGGTAACATATTTGGAGAATAATTCATATAATAAATATTCAATGTCTCTGATGTATAGATTGATAATTGTGAAATTTTAATAGAATCTGACATAGAGCCATATTATTAATTCATGAAGGTAAATGATACTATATTGAAAAATTTAAACCCTCGGTTCTAGTTTTTTGGAATTAGAAATCATAGAACACACATGGGGTCTATAAACATTCAGTTTGAACCGATGTAAGACTTTAGAATGCATTATTCCATGATGTGTTAGTGTAGTGATTTTATTTTCATGATTTTTTCTTATAAGAAAATATGTCAAACTGCTAAAACATTATATGTGTCCAAAAATTGGTTAATAAGCCTTTTATAGAAGAAACCCAAATTTCCAAGATATTTTAGAGTATATAACTGGAACCTTAAGAAATAGTCATCTTTAAAAAAATGATTAAGTAAAATATTGTGGATCTAAAGAAGTGTCATAAAGATCATCCAAGATACGCTTTCTACATTTTCAAACACATTATCTAAATAATTTCATATTAATACAAGTAAATTATATAAGTTATTAAATTTATATATATATTAAATTAATTAATTATTTTCCACTAATAATGTAATTAGTTTTTTCCAAAATAACTTATTTGGGGTGATCTAATTAATTTAATTTCACACACATATTATTAATTATTATTCATAGACAATTCTATATTAGTTTTATGCTACTATTCATGTTTATCAGTGTGGTATTTATTGATTTAATAGACTTATAATGTGTTTTATAATTTTATAAAATGGATTTTTACTATTACATTTAATATAGAAAAAAATTATTAAATGTTTTCACACTTTAGAAATAGTTTTTATTATAATTTTACAAGAGAGATAAATTTCAAAATAATTGTTAAGACTAGTAATTTCCATGTAATTTTTTTTAAAATAATTGGGAATTTTACGAGTCGGTGAAAATTGATGGCGCGTGATTCTGAGGGCTGGGGTGCCCGGAATGAATTTCTGAACGTTATTTCTAGTAAATTTAGTAAACATGCGAGTGGAGTTTTATAACTTTTGAACAGGTGATTGGAATTGAAATCTAAGGGCACCGTTGAACTCGCGTTGCCGATATTTTCTTAGGGATACTTTCACCTCGACGGCAGTTGGTCGAGGGTAAAAGATAATTTTTGGGTTTTTTGTGAGAGAATAAAATAAAATAAAATTTGTGTAAAATTTTATTTTATTTTTCATTAGGATCTCCAATTTGGATGTTGAGATGTGGGGACCACTTGAATTAAAACCTATCAACATAGGTTATGGTGGTGGGGACCACAAGAACCGAAAACCTCCCATGAGAGGTTATGGTGGTGGGGACCACCTGAGATTAAACCCATTTGAACCTCCCACATAAATGAGGGGAAGTATCTTGAACATCCCCTTGATTAATTATGCCACCCCCATTAATTAATACACAAACTCATTTAATTAATTATCCCAATTTGAAATTATTAAAACATGTTCTATAATGTTGGATAATTCATTTTTGGTGGAATTGGGGGAAAATCTTGGCACAAGGGAGAAACTTGGAGAATTGAGAAAAAGCTCCACAACAAAGAATGCTAACAAAGAACACCAACAAAGAACGCCAAATTTGACTCCGACTTCTTCCATGGGACTTCCATTGACAAAGAACATCTTCACCATCAACGAACTGACAATCGAGGAAATGCTGACATCACCAAAGTCTGTTTATTCCCAATGACATCGTCTCCTTCCCCGCCGAAAATATTCAAAGAATCAAACGAATGGGGTAGGGGTTGTTATTGAATTCATGGAATTTCTTGTTCTTGAAAATCATGATGAATGGAGATCAACCTAAATGATTTGATCCCTGATTCATATGAAATTTTACAGTTTTACTCTTCTTGATTCATAATCTTGTTGAGCCGATTTCTACCACTCTAACACGGAAAGTACGAGCCAAACAAACATATCTCGTTCTCTCTGCAAACCATGTGACTATTTGTTGATCGCGGTGGAGGGATAGCTACAAACCATGATGGGGCACGAGAATGGTAGTCGGAACTACCACCTGCTGTAATGAAGGTGACAGCTTTTCCCCACGGCCGCCACCGCCCCGCGGCCCCGCCGCCCACGGCCTCCGCGCCATCCCTGCCCGAACTGCCCCGCGACCGGGCCGCCACCCCGTGGTCGAGATGCTACCCCATGTCTAGGCCTCCACCCTACGACCGTGTGACACCGCACTAGCTAAGCTACCCCGCGGCATCTGCGACCTCCACCTCCCGGTCGAGCTGCCCCGGTCGAGCCGCCCTGCAGCACCCACGACCTCCGAATCTGCGGCCTCTGCATACCGACAAAGCAACCCCTATCGAGCCGCCCCAACTGATATGCCCCATCCACGCCTCCCACAGCCTCCACCCTCTTGGATGAGCTACCCCGAGGCCTCAGGTTGTCCTCATCCATGCCAGGCTACGGCCTAGCCACCCTCTACCCCCCCCCCCCCCCCCCCGCAGCTGATCCACCCTCGCGACACCCTCCCCCCCTCGCAGCCAATCCGCTCCGCAACCCCTCGCGGACTACCGGACCACCCAATGATCCGATCTTCCTAGCATAGGCTGGGTTGGAGCCAGTGGGTCCGGCCTGGTTTACCCGAACCGGGTCAGCCCTAGCCGGGTCGGTTAGACCGGACCCGGGCTCACTCTGACCCATTTACACTCTTTTGGCCATAACTTTGGCATGGGTTGTTCGTTTGATGATCCGTCAGTGGCGCTACAAATATTGGAGATAGAAGATTACTATGAGAATACCCCACTAGAGATTTGGGTTAATATGGGGTATGGTCAGGTTGGATCGAGCATGAGTCTATCCAGGCCCCTGAAACTAGAAGGCTAATAACTCACAGATCGGGCATCCGATTGACGTGTCGTCTATTGCGTTGAGACCCCTATAATGTGGCAGTCCTTTTAGATACTTCTTCGTGGAAGTTCGTGGGAGTTGGTGTATCAACCAGTGGTTGTGAAGCAGATCTTCTTGGAGACAAGTGAGCATAGTGTAGGAACCTAGTAGATGGTTATGACATGAAGAATGACGAGCAATCCTGTGTGGGTCAGCACCATGCAATTTTGTATGGGTTGGAACCTAGAGATCATGTATAAGTTAGAACCTATTTATCCTATGTGGTTCAGCACCTAGCGATTCTTTGTAAGTCATCACCGAGCAATCATGTGTTGGTCAACACTGAGCAATCCTGTGTGGGTCTGCCTCTTAACGGAGTAGGATGATTCAGAAGTTAACTAATTATCTTTACTATCATACCTAAGTTATACCTGTTGTGAGCTGAGTCCGTACCTATGTGGTACTTTTCATTATGGAAATACCTTGGTGGTATTCTTCTATGTGGTGTACCTATGTGGTATGTGCCTTTGTGGTATTCCTTACATTATAGAATAGTTGATCTTTGGGCTTTGGAGTTTGACTCTATGTTTTCCTCCTAATTGAGATGGGTTTACTTGATAACTTAGGTATATGTATGGGCATATACCTAAGTAGGGTTTTCAGTTGTTTCCATTTTTTGTGTTTGATCCTTGGTGGATTTTGTGGGACCATGAGGGTCTCTAGGTCCTTAATGAGTATTTTTATACTCACCCCTACACAGGTTATGCCCCCACCTCATCATGTTGGATACAGACAATGGACAACGCTGACTGAGGCTAAGAGTACCAGGACTGGAAGGTTCCTTGAGGTGGACTATACGGTGTGTCGGTATGCAGAGGAGACGGGTGGATGTGGAGTACTGAGGAGGTGATCTGCACCTAATCTTCAAGTAGGAACCTTGGAGGATAACTCAGTATCTTCCTCTTTCTCATTCTTCAGTTGTACTATATTTCAGTTGTACATATACCTTTACTATTGGTCCTATATTCCAGCCCCTTTTACATTCATCACAATTTTGGTTATACAATTTTCTTGTGTTCGTATCTTGTTGTGTTCTTGGCTACATGAGTTTATAGGTTATAAAGGCAATGCCTTCCCAATTTTCAGGAATACACCTTTTGTTGCTAGTCACTAGCCCCTGGCCTATAGAAGGTGGGCTTGCGGTAGTCATGGCATGGGCCCCGGGGGGCGGGTTGTGACAAATTAGTATCATAGGAGTCAGTTCTACTGTAGAACATATGAATATGAACTTTATAATGGAAATAGTGTTAATTTTAGTGAGTTTGATTATCAGTTTAGGGAATCTAGTGTGGGTGCGGCGACTGAAGTATTCATACACCAGGACCCAGAATTCTAATTTCTGACTCAGTGCATGAAAACACTGATTGTGGGTGTTTTTCTAAGAGTTTTCTTTGGGATATCTTGACTTATCTTACCAGGTATAACTTATTTCCAATGTTGCACATGTTTCTTTTTAGGATGCCCCCACGAAGACAGCTAGCTTGGGTTCTGAGACTCGTACGCACTGATAGCCCACCGAGCGAAGAGGCCACAGTGTAGGGCCCTTTTTCAGTAGAGGCACAAGCGGAGGCACCAGAGGTACCATTTCCCGTTGGGCCACCGATGCCACCATCCCTAGAAGTATATGGTACATGATGCTTGATCACGTTTCACAATTTTCAATGCTAGAGGCCACCCAGGTTCTGGGGAGAGATGGACCTACAGGTGGCTGAGGATTGGCTGGAGGCTGTAGTGAGAGGTTTCCAATTGGTAGGTACACCAGCTAACCTCATAGTGATCCTTTCCCCATGACCTATACAGGCAGCAGTAGGTAGATTGTGGAGCTTAATGCTCCCAGTTCACGATGAGGTGATGATTTTCTGGGCAGACTTCAAGAGCCTATTTCAGTCAGTGTTTTTTCTGGCGACTCTTCACGCAGTGCGCATACAGGAGTTTATTCATCTATACCAGGGTAGCATGACTATATCTCAGTACTTAGCGAGGTGCACCGAACTCTCATGCTACTCCAAAAATATGGTGCGAGATGCATTCTTCAGGTCTATGACCTTCGAGCAGGGTCTTATGCGGGAGATGAGGGCTTCAATGATCTCACTTTGCATCCAAATGCAGGCAGGGGTGCTAGAGAGAGCCCTCTTAGTGGAGTGTTTCCTTGCTGAGCAGTCACCATCATTGAGACCCACTACCAGACATCACATAGCGATTTCTTCTACAGTTGGCAATAGACTGATGTCATTGAGGTCCAAGAGGACCAGACCTATAGGTGGATGACCACAGGATTCCGAGTCGGTTGTACGGGGCACCCGAGGTAGATCCGGTCATGCCCGGAGTGGGAACTGTTACGCATTTGGCGGGCAGGGTCACATGGATCATGACTGTCTGACCCATCATACGGATGATCAGTAGTTGGTCAAAGGACTACCCAGGCAGAGACAAATTTTTGACCGATGAGGTCTGCATGGGGGAGGAGGACGTGGTAGAGGAGCTAGTCACGCAGCTGGTGGTGTGGGACGATTCGATATGTTACCACCACCACCACCAGGAGGTCCACCCCCAACCATAGGGAGTAGGTGGATAGGGGCGATCTCAGATCCAGGAAGCTGAGGCCTTCAACCATGGGGCTTCAGAGATGATATGAGGTTTGATATTCATCTATTCCACCTTAGCTGCTGTACTTATAGACATAGGTTCCAGTCATTATTTTATTTACACTACCCTCGTTCGGAGCTCGACGATTCCTATGGAGTCGTTGGCTCAATCCCTATGGCTGGAGACTCCAATGGGAGCAGATTCAACGATTACGCACTGGTTCCGTCAGTGCGAGCTTACTCTAGGAGGTGAGAGCTTCGGCTGGGATCTTCTAGTAGCAGTGTCGAGGCCTTATGACGTCATCTTGTGTATGAATTGGTTGTCTACAGTTCATGCTCAGAATTACTGTATTAGGCGCAAAATGCATAGTGTCCATCTGGATGGGACCAGTTTTACCTTAACTGGTGATAAGGTAGCCATTGCAACACAAGATGGACTTACCCAGAGGAGGGTGCAGCAGATTACAGATCAGTTGGATAGCCTGACCCTCCGAGAGGTTGATGTGGAGAGTCTGAGTTATCCAGTAGTGGTGGACCAGTATGCCGATATCTTCCCTGATGATGTTCTGGTACAAGCTCCATGTAGAGAGGTGGACTTTTCCATTGACCAGTACTCTGGGACGACATTGATATCTACACCAGCATATCAAATGGCTCCTGCATATCTTTGTGAGCTACGAGTACAACTAGAGGACTTTTAGGGGAAGGGATTCATTAGGCCCAGTGTTTCTCCTTGGGAAACCCTGATTTTGTTCACCAAGAAGGTGGATGGGAGCTTGAGACCTTGTTTCGACTATCGGATCCTGAACTAGGTGACCGTGAAGAACCAATATACACTATTGAGGATTGATGACCTATTTGATCAGATGAAGGGATCACGGTGGTTCATGAAGATAGATATCAATTCAGGGTATCGCCAGCTCAGAGTATAAGACAAGGATGTGTAGAAGACGGATTTCAGATGTCAGTACGGCCACTACGAGTTCTTGGTTATGACATTCGGCATGACCAACGCTCCAGCAATGTTCATGATACTCATGAACATGATCATTTATCTATAACTTGATCGCTTATATTAGTATTCATCGATGACATTCTGATCTACTTGAATACTAAGGAGGAGCATGCCTATCATTTGCAGGTAGTACTAGACACAATATGAGAGAACCATCTTTTTGGTAAGATCTCAAAGTTCTAGTTCTTGATCTGAGAGGTTCACATTCTGGGACAGGTCATCTCAGAGATTGGAGTTTCAGTGGATCTAGTGAATATTGATACAGTACAATCTTGGGAGCCACCCTTGTGTGTGATGGAGGTACGAAGTTTTCTAGGTTCGGCTAGATACTACTGGAGGTTTGTGCCAGATTTCTCCAGAGTGGAAGCACCACTTTCATCGTTGACAAAGAAGGGGAAACCCTTCATTTGGTCAGAGAGATTCCAGTGGAGTTTTCAGGAGATGAGGTATATGATGACTAGTTCCCCCATCTTGAGGCTTCTAGAGGTGGGCATAGGATACATAGTCTACTATGACACATGAGGGACCGTGCACAGATTTTTCCTGATGCAGGAGCGAGCAGTGATCGCATATGGTTCTCGATAGATGAGACATAATGAGCAGAACTATGATACCCATTACCTAGAGTTAGGAGTAGTGGTCCTTGCCTTGAATATGTCGAGACAAAACTTGATGGGAGAACATTTTACAGTCTACTCAGATCACAAGAGTCTCAGGTATATCTTCTATCAGAAGGACCTGAACCTGAGACAGTGACGTTGGATTGAGTTCCTCCAGAACTATGACCTCGAGATAGTCTATACTACTGGGAAGGGGAACTTTTTTGTAGATGCACTCAGCATGAGATATGGTGTACAACTTTATGTTGAGGAGACAGAGTAGCTGGCCGCCTTTCAGATATCCATTGTGGATCAGGACGGAACATCTTTTCTTCAGTCTATTACAGTCATTCCCCCACTTCTTCAGCGAGTCAGGGAGGCACAGCATGGTGACGTTGACTGCGAGACACAAAGTGATCAGATATCCATAGGACATGCACCTGGTAAATTTTCAGAAGGTGGGAAGCACATCATTCTCTTCATAGGACGTACCATGGTACCAGTGTCACATTAGAAGGAAGTGGTCAAGAAGTTACACACTTCCCCTATAGCGGTACATCCAGGAATGTAAAAGATGTACCAGGATCATTGATGATAGCACTATTGGCCGGGAATGAAGAAAGCAGTAGCAGATTTTGTCTCGCGATGCCTTACTTGTCAGCAAGTGAAGGTAAAGAATCAGGTACCAGCAGGATTGGTTCAGCCTTTATAGGTCCCAAAGTATAAGTGGGATGGGATATCAATGGACTTTGTGAAGGTTATTACACATACATCCAGGGGACTTGATTCGATTTGGGTGATCGTTGATCGACTCACCATGTCGGCCCACATTTTACTGACCAGAGAGAAGGTTTCAGTAGAGATATTGGGATGCCTCTATATGCAGGAGATTGTGTGGTTAAATGGAGTACCCTCAATGATTGTCTCTGATTATGATGTGTGTTTTATGTACTAGCTATGGAAGGGGTTGCAGGAGGCTTTAGGGACGCAGCTTCATTTGAGCACAACCTTCCATCCTCAGATGGATGGCCAGAATGAGCGGACCATTCAGACCCTTGAGGACATGTTGTGTGCTTGTATCCTCGACTTTTGTCACATCTAAGAGGATCACTTTTCATTGGTGTAGTTTTCATACAACAACAGTTATCACTCCACCATTGATATGGTACCTTTTTTGGAGTTGTACGGATGACCTTGCAGATCACCTTTGTGTTGGACTGACGTAGGAGAGTCAGCAATAGTGGGTCCAGAGATGGTGTAGGATACCACAGAGAGAATGCAGATCTTCTAGGAATAGATGAATATTGCACAGAGTAGGCAGAAGTCATATACCGACAGGAGACGGAGACCTATGGATTTCAAGGATAGGGACCACGTCTTTCTACGGGTCTCAGCTCGATGAGGTTTGCAGATATTTGGCTTAGGTGAAAAGTTATCTCCAAGATTTATCAAACTATTTCATGTCCTCAGAAGAGTTGGCGAGGTTGCTTACCACTTATCTCTTCCACCTTAGTTGCAATGGGTTCATGACCTCTTCCACATATCCCAGCTGAGGAGATATGTGCATGACCCTTCCCACATCATCGATAATGGCGAGCTGGATGTTGACGATGGAGAGACTTTTCTGGAGGTTCTAGTTGAGATTGAGGATCGACCAAAGCGGGTACTTCGTGGGTGGTAGATACATCTGGTGCCTGTTCGTTGGCCTCACGAGAACCTTTAAGAGAGCACATAGGAGAGGTAGGCTCAGATGCGTGCTCAGTACCCCCACTAGTTTAACTACTTTTGAGTTGTGAATTATGAGGAAATAAATCCCTGAGGTGGGGATAATGTAATGACATGTAATTTACATCTAATTTTTTTCAAAATAAACTAGAATTTTAAGAGTCTGCAAAAATTGATGGCATGTGATTTCGAGGCCTGGAGTGCCAAGAATGAATTTTTGAACTTTATTTCACATATGTTCACTAAACATGTGAGTAGGTTTTTCTAACTTTTGAACCGGTGCTCAGAATTGAAATACGATGGCACCGTTGAAATCGCAGTGCTGGTATTCTCTTAAGGTGACATTCACCTCGATGGTAGTTGGTCAAGGGTAAAGGATAATTTTTTGGTTTATCGTGACAGAATAAAATAATATAAAAGTTGTGTAACATTTTATGTTATTTTTCTTTAGAATGTCCCATGTAGATGTTGATAGGTGGGGACCATGTGAACTAAAACCTCTCAACATATGTTATGGTGGTGGGGACCACCCAAGATTTAACCCCTTTGAACCTCCAACTTAAGTGAGGGGAAGTCTCTTGAACATCCCCTTGATTAATTATGCCACCCCCTTTAATTAATACACCAACTCAATTAATTAATTATTCCAATTTGAAATTATTCAAACATATTCTATAATGTAGGCTAATTCATTTTTGGTGGAATTGGGGGAAACTCTTGGTAAAAGGGAGAAACATGGAGAATTGGGAGAAAGCTCTCCAACGAAGAACGTCAACGAAGAACATAGACTTCAACTCTGACTTCTTCAATGGGAATTTCGTTGACAAACAACGTCTTCAACGTCAACAAACAGACGATCGAGAAAATGCTGACGTCACTGACGTCCGCCTATTCTAAACGACATCGTCTCCTTCCCCGCGGACAATCTTCAACGAATCAAACAAATGAGGTAGGGGTTGTTATTGAATTCATGAAATTACTCGTTCTTGAAAATCTTGATGAACACAAATCAACCTAAATGAGTTGATCCACGATTCATATGAAATTGTAAATTTTGAAGATTATTGATTCATAATCTTGTTGAGTCGCTTGCTACTGCTCTAACAGAGAGAGTGCGGGCCAAACAAACATGTCCTGTATTCTCTATAAACCTTTTGACTATCTGTTGATTGTGAAGGAGTAATGGATATGAAGCACGATGGGGCACGAGAATGGCGGCCATCAACACCATCGGCCATGATGAAGGTGACGATGCAATGGCTCCGCGCCGCGGCCACTACCGCGTGATGGTCGCTGCTGTCATGCGGCCTCCGCGCCCCACGTCACCACCGCCTGCGACCTTCACGTCGTCAACGGCCGGGCCACCGCCCTGCGGTCGAGTAGCCGCCCCTCGGTAGGTGTGCCACCCCACGGCCTCGTCGTGCCCCCCCGGCCGAACTGCTCCACGACATCCAAGGCCTCCGCCTCCCGGCCAAGTCACCCCGGTCGAGCTACCCCGCGACATCCGCGTCCTCTGTCTCCTGGCCGAGCTTCCCCAGTCGAGCCACATTACGACCTCCACCCTCCCAGTGGAACTACCTCGGCCAATCCACCCATGGCCTCAGCGCTCCCAGATGAGCCACCCCGCTGCCGTCCTGCCCTCGCTGCACGCCCCATGGCCAAGCCGCCCTCGCGGCACCCCCCCTGCGGCTGACGCAGCCTGTCGAACAGCCTAACGGGATGGGCCGCCCAACCCAGGCTGGGCTGGACCCAGGCTTGGTTGGGCTGGGTCTGTCCGACCAAGTCAGACTGGACTTGGGCCTAGTACGACCCATTTACGATCTTTTGGACATTACTTTGGAACCAGACATCTGTTTGATGAACATTCAGCGGTGATGGAAATCTTGGAGCGAGACGGTTCCTTTGAGCATACCCCACTGAATATTTGGATTAATATTGGGTATGGTCAGGTTGGATTGAGCATGAATCCAACCAGCCCCCCGAAACTAAAAGGCTAATAACTCATAGATCAGGCATTCGATTGACATGTCGTCTGTTGCATTGATACCCCTATGACGTGGCGGTCCGTTGAGATACTTCTTCCTGGGACTTTGTGGTAGTTGGAGTATCGACCAGTGGTTTTGGAGCAGATCCTTCCAGAGACAAGCAAGCATAGTGTGGGAATCTATAATATAACATCTCAGATTTTTATTACATAAACTTTCATTACATTATACAAAATCGAGGATCTTTAAGGTTTAGTGTCTTAGAAACCAGGAACATAATACATGACAACATAAAAAAATTTCTTAAACACTATAAAGGCTTCTTCATTTGTTCATCATAAGTTCATTACTGCATCTCATAATGTGGGAACATATATAAAAGGAAAGGGTTAGCAGAAGGCCCAAAAAGGGAAACAAGGGAAACATTTTATATGGGAACATGAGATACATCAATAAAGTCATGATAAATGACATTAAGGCTTGAGAAAGAGATCATGAGGCATATAATAATGAAAATAACATGATTCATAACATGAAGATGTGGCTACAACATTTAACTTCGACAATCATGAACATATCACAAATGTCCATCCCCAAGTTTTCATTTAAAAAAAATTACCAAGGTAATTCACCAAGGTACCGTTAAAATTGTAATCCCTAGAGATTACATCATTACCCAGTGCATTGGAGCGCTATCAGGGCGCACAATTAAATTTGTCTTTATTATCATGTGATCCACATATATCATCACAAAAAAATTCATAAATAACCCATACAACATAAAAAGAAATGGGTTTCATTTCATAATCGTAACGTTTTAAAAACTACTTTTAAGACATGATCTTTATGTCATTTTAAACCCATGGAAAAAGAAAGCGGGTTTCGTTTATGTAAATCCCAGAATTAGAATTGAAAATTTTGATATATCTGTGAATACCCTTGTAGAATAATGATCTTTGAGTATTCACTTAAAAAAATAAAATACTTTGAGAAAAAGAGACAGATATTTTGAGATGAAAATTCTGCTGCATAACGGCTATGTCATAGGGTTTTATAAAACATGGAAAAGAGAGGGGACATGGGTTACCCACGCATAAATGATCCACAAAATAGTAGAGGGACAGAATATAATGGATATAAAAAAATGGTAATGAAATTTGAAATACATACCATATGAAATGAAAAACATCAAAGGAAGACAAAAATAAGATTTCTCTTATAAAAATTCTACAGCCTAACGGCGTCACTTAAAACGTCTAAAAAATGAATTGATGAGATCAAATAGGGTCTCTAATCATATGAACATAAACTAAAATTATGATGGATATAGAGATCATACCCAAACATAAGAAAGTGTAACTTGAAAGACTTGACATGAAAATAGAACTTTCAAAATGAGAGGGATGAAAGAATCCCTTACAAAAATTCGACAGCCTAACGACGCCACTAAAAATTTATTAAAATGAATTGATGAGAGTAAGAGAGGAGTGTATCTTCATATAAAAATAAGAATTACAGAATGGTGAATATTAAATAACATCCACCAACATAATATAATGGAGCATAAAAGAAATGACATAAAAAGGGTACTTGAAAAGAAAGAGGGGTAGGATCCCTTACCTTAAAACGTAACTCTTAAAACTCGAAGGTAGGGACCTTGAGGGATTGGGGAACCTTGGGAGGACTTATTTGGAGGTAATGAGATATGAACATCGTTGATGGGGATATTAGAATGTAAAGGATGAGGGAATGGCTTGGTATTTATAGGGAAAGTGAGGGGACAAGGCATTAATTACCAAGGGACACCTCATCAGTGGTATTGGAAAAACTATGGGCTATACAATGGTATTTACTCATGGTATTGGCCACATGGTACACCTCATACCTTATCTTACTATTTATAAGTCTAACAGAATGATTGCATAACAATTACATCCTTAATGATGTCATTAAACACTCGAAACTCTAAACTGAAAATTCCCTATTCACTGAAAATTCAACTTTTCCAGAAAATCCCAAAATATTACCTTAACATAATCCCGAAGCTCTGAATTCAAAAATGAACTCCATTTTATAAAAAAAATTCTAAATATTTTTTATTTAATTTTTAAATAAAAAACACTATTCACCGAAAATTCATTTCTTTCAGAAAAAACCCCAAAAATTACCTTAACATAATATCAATGCTCTGAATTAAAAAATAAACTCCATTTTATATAAATATTTTTCTAAATATTTTTAATTTAATTTTTAATTAAAAACACTATTCACCTTAAATAACTAATAATTAACTAGTAATTTCTGAAACAGTTATTTACCTATTTTATTGAATCACATTACATAATCGAGGTGCCTATATTATATTAATACTTTTTTTAGTGAGATTACTAATCAATTTGGTCACATTACTAATCCTAAGCATAACATCACTATTCATAAATTACTATTCACCAAAAAATTAATTTGATCTTATTAGACTCTAAATTTCTTACTGAACACATCTATAGAAGAACATTTTTTGAAAATAATTACACATAATTAATTATTTATGGTTTACATAAATATTTTAAAATATCCTTTTTCCAAAATTCATCAATAATATTCATCCTAAATTTATCCAGAAATTTGAAAATTCACAAACTTCTCCAAAAGAAGGAATCACAATTTTTTTATTTATCGAAGGTTTACACAAGGCAGTTAAGGTCTCGATACATGGACCCTTATAACACCAGCATATGATCTAAGTGTATGGTCTACTAAGGTGATAGAATATTTGGGCGGCTCAGCCAACATTTCCTGATTGGTGATTTCTATCATCTTGAACTTCTCAAAAAGGTGATTATGTTCCAGTTTCACATGATGACGGTCGACTTGGGTTTGGTCTAGAGCAAATACCAGTGGTGATACCTCCTTCCAAAGTTCTGTCACATGGGCTTCGATCGGCCCGATACTACTGGATGAGGCCATTGAATCTTCTTTCTATATTAATTAACCAAGATCACTTGTATTTATAGACAATAATCGCAACATTTAGTTTCCAACAGTGATATTGACCAATGGTCATATAACTGTTCAAACCCAATGGCATCATTTTAATTATACTCATTTTATTAAATGAAATAGTTTTGTTGAGTATAAAATAAAATGACACTAAAATTTAGGAAACAATATTTATTCAAAATTTCAGGTCATTACATTCTTTCCCCATTAACAAAAATTTCTTCCTCGCAATTTTTAAAATTGGTCTTGGAAATTTCATTGAAAGTCCCACATCGGAAAAAGAGTTAGTAAAAATATCACTTTAAAAGAAAGTAAGAGAAGTACAAAGGTCACTCAAGTTAACCAATAATAGGATTCCATGTAGGAAAACATGGATATAGAAGAGAATAAACAGTCAAGTTATGATATAGAGTGATAGAAACATGATTAGGAGAAAGTTAAACACAAGAAAATCACAAAATTATGATGTGTGTAAATGATATTTGATTACCCAGTAGGAAACATAAACCAACAACATTTTTTTTCTTTATGTTCTTTTTCATAATTTTTAGGAATTCATTTACTAAATAGAAAAAAACACAAGGAAATATACTTAAATTCAAGTAGAGTTTCATCCTTTAATAAGTTTCTACCAAGACTAATCTTTTCTCCAAACAATGAGCATTCAAAAACACTTGGTCTCATCAAAAGCACAAATATCATCTTCTAGAGAATCACATAATCCACAAAAGATTAACTATCTATTTCTTCTATCTTTATAAATTATCCCAAAAATAGAAAGGGTAAGATAAAACAACTCTTAAAAAAATAATGAACCCCATAGGAAGGGAAACTACTTTTAATCTTCAAAATTACACGGTAATATCCAAAGTTCATCATAGACCATTCCATAAATAACTGTCCCTAAAATTACTCAAAATAAAAAAAACTAATATTGAAACACAAATATAATAAGTATTTGATAACATAGTGTTCCAAGATAAAATTTATCATTCATCTCCAAACAACATCAACCACTATTAACGTCTTAGAACAAAAGTAACTAACCTAATCACATTTTCCCCAAGATAGGTTAATAATTTCCATAAGTAACCTAAATTACCATATGTTCACCTTAAATTCATCGATTCTTCAAAATACAAGTCATCCTTTATTTCTCAAAGAAAATATCATAGTAATCTATTAACTTCATCATATAGGGTTCTCAAAATAGTGAACATCTTCCAAAATAATAATCATCTTTTAATCCCCTAATCATTTTTTTTCAAGAAGAATTGCTTAACTACATCAACATGTGAAACATAATAATAGATGCATTCCTTAATGATATAAAACCATCTTAGTTAGTGACTATATGTTCTTAGAAAACATTAAAGATATGATCATAGATCATGAAATAAAATTCAACATGAAATAGACAATTATTTTGAAGAAGTTACATATACATTAGTCATCATGATCCATATCAGTATAGGACATTCATTATTACCTTGTCCATGAAGATTGTCAAGGCTCATCATGCTTCTAATCTCTTACAAGAGAGAATTGCCTTGGATAATTTCCAACTTATTCATATTTTCCACTTTGAATAGAAAAAGGTACATTATAATGAACCATATCTCCATTCATCACATTATCCATTTTTTTAATGCAATTGGCTACCTTATGCCCTATCATTGCACACTTAAAACATCTCCATGTTCCTTTGTGACATTTTATTTGGTGCCTATTTACAAAATATTTTCACAAAGAAAATTGGGTCTTCTTTCCTTTATCAACATTATCATATGAAAATCCTTGAGACTTAATCTTCCTCATCCTAGATTAATTTGGGAATTCAACTAGGTACCAATTATTAATTGTGATTTTTGATAGCTGGTTTTGCATAACCACAATATGTTCAACTTAATCTCTTGTCGTATCTATCATATTAATAGGGCAATCATCACATTTACTATCACATTGGTTGTTGAGACATGTTCTTATATTTCTCGCCATTAACTAAGAAAACAAAGTATAATTAGGGGGCTTAAATACTAAGCCAATAATCATGAAAAGGACAATTTAACAATAGAAGGATAACTTATAGAAGAAAAAGGATATCTTAACTTGTGGTCCCCTAGGTTCCAATCTAGGTTATCCATGATCATATATTCTTATGTGAATCTTTATTTTATTTTATTTTTCATCCTTTAATAATGGTTCATACTAAGCTTATAAATTTACCAAAACATATCCCCCAGGAGTGTCAAAACAAGAGTGCATCAAGGCCCGTTATCGTGCACCAGGTTACCCCGGGTCAAGGCCAAAACACCTTGTCAGAGTTTTCACTCCTAGTTACATATGTGCTAGATCCGCCTCTACGTTTTCATATCTAGATAGAGATTTATTTTTTTGGAGACCACATACTCAATACTTCACCAAAATACCTGGTTGTTTTCCTATATTTAATATTTTCATTAAGAAGCCTTGTAATGTTTTCAAATCCTAATTTCCACAAATAACTAAACCATCCTTTGATTCCAAATATAACATCCCACCTTTTTATTACATAATCTTTCACTATATTATACAAAACCGAGGATCTTTAAGGTTTAGCATCTTGGAAACTAGGAACATAATACATGACAACATAAAAAAATCTTATTAAACACTTGAAAGGATTCTTCATTTGTTCATCCCAAGTTCATTACTGAATCTCATAACCTGGGAACATATATCAAAGGAAAGGGTGAGCAGAAGGCCCAGTAAGGGAAACAAGGGAAACATTTTACATGTAAAAATGATATACATCAATAAAGTCATGATAAATAACTGTAAGGCTTGAGAAAGAGATCATGAGGCATATCATAATGAAAAGAACATGATTCATAACTTGAAGATGTGGCTACAACATTTAACATAGAAAATCATAAAAATATCACCAAGGTCCATCCTCAAGGTTTCATTTTAAAAAATTACCATGGTTATTCACCAAGGTATCGTTAAAATTGTAAACCCTAGAGATTACACATTACCCAATGCATTAGAGCGCTATTAGTAAGAAACCTTAAATTTGAATTTATTATCATGTGATAAGCATATATCATCATCTAAAATTTCATAAATAACCCATATAGAATAAAATAAATGGGTTTCCTTTCATAATCATGGCGTTTTAAAAACTTCTTTTAAGACTTGATCTTTATGTCATTTTAAACCCATGGAAAATGAAAGAGGGTTTTGTGAATGTAAATACTGGTATTAAAATAGTAAATTTTAATATATATATATATATATATATGTGAATAACCCTATAGAAGAAAGAGCTTTTAATATTCACTTAATAAAATAAAATAATTTGAGAAAAAGAGAGACATTTTTGGATGAAAATTCTGTAGCATAACGGCTATGTTACAGTGGTTTAGAAAACATTGAAAAGAGAGGGGAAATGGGTTACCCACTAATAAATGATCAAAAAATAGTAGAGGGACAGAATATAAATGATATAAGAAAATGGTAATGAAATTTTAAAGACATACCATATGAAATGAAAAACATGAAAGGAAGACAAAAATATGATTTCTCTTATAAAAATTCGACAGCCTAACTGCGTCACCTAAAACTTTTAAAAAAATGAATTGATGAGATAAATTAGGGTCTCTAATCATATGACCATAAAAGGATAGTATGATGGATATAGAAATCATACCCAAAAAGGAGAAAAAGTAACTTGAAAGACTTGACCTGAAAATAGAGCTTTGAAAATGAGACGGGTGAAAGAATCCCTTACAAAAATTCGGCAGCCTAATAACGCCACTTGAAAATTCTTAAAATGAATTGATGAGAGTAAGAGAGGGGTATCTCATCAAATGAAAATACAGATTACAGTAAGGTAAATATAAAATAACATCCACCAACATAAGAACATGGAGCATAAAAGAAATGACATAAAAGAGAGTACTTGAAATGAAAAAGAGAGGTAGGATCCCTTACTTTAAAACGTAACTCTTAAAACTAGAAGGTCAAGAACATGAGGGATTGGGGAACCATGGGAGGAATCCTTGGGAGGTAAAAAGGCCATAACTTCGTTTATGAGGATTTTGAAATGAAAAGGATGAGGGAATGGCTTGGTATTTATATGGAAAGTGAGGGGACAAGGCATTAATTACTAAGGGACACCTCATTGGTGGTATTGAAAAAACAATGGGCTATCCAATGATATTTCCTCATGGTATTACCCAAATATGATACCTCATACCTTATCTTACTATTCATACTTCGACCAGAATGATTGCATAATTATTACATCCTTAATGATGTCATTAAACACACGAAACTCTAAACTGAAAATTCACTATTCACCGAAAATTCAACTTTTTCAGAAAAATTCCAAAGAATTACCCTAACATATTACCGATGCTCTGAATTCAAAAATGAACTCCATTTTATAAAAATAATTTTCTAAATAATTTTAATTTAATTTTTAACTAAAAAAACACTATTCAACAAAAATTCAATTTTTTCATAAAAAACCTCCAATAATTACCTTAACATAATATCGATGCTCTGAATTCAAAAATGAAACCTATTTTATAAAAATTATTTTCTAAATATTTTTAATTTAATTTTAAAGTAAAAAACACTATTCACCCGAAAATACTAACACATCACTAATAATTTCTAAAACAGTTATTTACCTATTTTATTGATTCGCATTACTTAATCAATGTTCCTATATTATATTAATACTTTTTTTAGTGATATTACTAATCAATTTTTCCACATTACTAATCCTATGTGTAAAATAACTATTCGTAAATCACTATTCACCAAAAATTAAGTCGATCTTGTTAGACTCTAAATTTCTTACTGAACACATTTGTAGAAGACCATTTTTTGAAAATCATTACACTCCATTAATTATTTAAGGTTTACATAAATATTTTAAAATATCTTTTTTCCAAAATTCATCATTAATATTCATCCTAAATTTATCCAAAAATTTGAAATTTCACAAACTTCTCTATAAGAAGGAATCATAATTTTTTTATTTATCAGAGGATTACATAAGGCAATTAAAGTATCGATACATAGCCCCTTATAAAACCATTATAGGATCTATGTGTAAGGTGTGCTAATGTGATAGAATCTTGGGGTGACTCGGCCAATATTTCCAGAGTGGTGATTCCTATCCCTTGAACTTCTCACGAAGGCGATTCTGTTCCAGTTTCTCACAATGATGTTCAGCTTGGGTTTGCTCTAGAGCAAAGCCCAGTGGCGCTACCTCATTCCCATGTTCTGTCAGATGGGCTTCGATCAGCCCGAGACTACTAGATGAGGCCATTGAATCTTCTTTCTATATTAATTAACCAGGATCACTTGTATTTATAGACAATAATTCCAACATTTAGTTTCCAATGGTCATATTGTCCAATAGTCATATAATAGTCGAAACCCAACGATCTCATTTTAACTATACTCATTTTATTAAATGAAATAGTTTTGCTGAGTATAAAATAAAATGACACACAAATTTAGGAAAAAAAATTCATTCTAAATTTATTGTCGTTACATAGTAGCTTGTTGTGACGTGAAGAATGATGAGTGATCCTCTGTGGGTCAGCACCGAGCGATCTTGGGTGGGTCAACACCTAGCAATCCTGTGTGGGTCAGCACCAAGTGATCCTATGTGGGACAGAACCTAGTGATCCTGTGTGGGTTAGCACTGAGCGATCCTATGTGGGTCAACACAGAGCGATCTGTTTTTGGGTTAACACAGAGTGATCCTGTGTGGGTCTTCCTCTTAACAAAGTAAGTTGATTCGGTAGTTAACTAATCATCTTTACTACTGTACCTATGTTATAACTTTTCTGATCTGAGTCCATACCTATGTGTTACATTCCTTCATGGAAATACCTTTGTGGTATTCTTCGGTGTGGCGTAACTATGTGGTATTTATGTTTGTGGCATTCCTTCCTTTTTGGAACAGCTGATCTTTGAGCTTTGGAGTTGGACTCTGTGTTTTCCTCATGATTGAGATTTGTTTACATAATAACTTAGGTATATGTATAGGCATATACCTAAGTGAGGTTTTCAGTTGTTTCCATTCTTTGTGGTAGATCCATGGTACATTTTGTGAGACATTGAGGGTCTCAGGGTCCCTATTGAGTATCTTTATACTCACCCCTGCATTGGATATTCCCGCACCTCGTGGTGTTGGATGTAGATGACGAACAACGTTGACTGAGGCTGAGAGTACAAGGATTGGACGGTTCCTGGAGGTGGACCATACAGTGTGTCGATATGCAGAGGAGACGAGTGGACGTAGAGTGCTGAGGAGGCGATATGTACCTACCCTTTAGGTATGAACCTTAGAGAACGACTAAGTATATACCCCTTTATCTTTCTTCCGGTGTACTGTATTTTAGTTGTACTTGTATCTTTACTGTTGGGTTTGTATTCCGGCCCCATTTAGTTTCAACAGTCTTTTGGATATACAGTTTTATTGTGTTCGTATCTTGTTGTGTGTTTGGTTACGTGAGTTTACAGGTTACAAAGGCAATGCCTTCCCAGTTTTAGGGAATACGCCTTTCGGTGCTAGTTGCTAGCCCCTGGCCTATGGAAGGCGGGCTTGGGGTAGTCTCAAAACGGGCCCCGGGGGATGGGTTGTGACCATAGTATTTATAATTATTATTTATTATTGTTAAACAATGAGTTTTAAAATTTAATTTGTTCTAATATTTCTAAAAGAAAATGTAATCTTTTATCAAATCTATTTTCACTATTAAATATATTTTGGTATTCACGAAATTTAGTAGTATAACTAATATTCAAACCTTTGGTGATTTATATGGTGGGAAGCACCATGATATTTGGATAAAATTTATAATATTTATTTTTAAAATATATGATTTGTTTGTGTGTCATTTTAGTTTTTATACCTAGACTATTTGGTAGTTTTCTATGATTTTGGTAGTCTTGTATCAAAATCGCAATGAGCATTTTTAGACATGATATAGTAAACTAGTAAATATAGTAGTCTTGTGAGATATGTAAAATTAGTTCAAAACTAGTTTGAATAATCTTGGGTTAGAAGTCAAATTGTGTAGATTTTTTGTGACCCGTATAATAGTTTTATTGCTTAAGGATTAAATTTTTACTCAAATTAGGAATTCAAATATTAAAAATAGGGGGTTTTCTATGAGTTTCAAAACCATCATTCAAAATAATAGGAGGAATTCCATGATTATTTTACTTATATTTAATGGTATTGGAGATTAAATTGAGGTGTATTTAAATTTTGGAATAATGGTAGCATGTAATATAAAGACAAAAATTCCAATATGTACCTAATAAGGGTTCACCGAGTACCCAGTGAGGTGTATAGTGGGAATATGGTCTAGGGAAACCTTGGAGTAGCTAGTGGAGGTATTATTAACTCAATATACCAATGATGAATGCTTTTATTTTATTTTTATATTTATATAATTGAGGTAAAAACATTTACTTTTAATTTTTTTAAGAATAATAAATTAGATATAATTATATAAAATATATCTTGGTTTTGTGAATTGTTTAAAAAATATTTCTAATATGATGCTGTAATTGGTAAATTATGTATTTATAGAAGTGTACTGGATGATAATAATTCAATATAAAATAAATAGTATGGAAAATAAAAATTTGATTGATTATTTTATAAATTATGTTTATTAAAATGATGATCATTGGAATTGATGTAAGACTAAATTATTAAAATAATTTTTGAGATATTTTTTGGGAATTATAGTGTTAAATGATAAATACATAATTTTAATGCTATACTATTATATATAAAAATTTGTATCACTTATAATTATTATTATAAAATAAATTATAATTATTGTCAGTAATAATGTTAATATTATGTTATTACACATGTGTATGTATAAATGTAATGTTTTAATTATAATTATTTTATTAATATATTAAAATACATATATATGTGTATTATTTATTATTATGTTACTATGATTTATATTATAAATATATGTAGAATGTTATGACATATCACAGTAATATTGTTATAATACCAATATATTTAATTTTTTTGTATTATTATTGTTTTTTAATTAAAAATATTTTTCTTTTAAAGGGGAACTAATAAAATTTTGAGGAATAAAAAGTGGCATGGAGGCAATACCAAAATAGAGTCATCAGATATGTTGTGTGATACATAGGGGAAGGGAGACATTAGTATCTATTATTCCTCTATTTCTTTTTCATTATTCTACCTAGTTTGATATTAAGATGTCCATGAGTGGTTTGGATCACCATTTTGATATACCTCATTATCATTCTTCATATCATCAAATTAATTTAAATCAAATTAAGGATTCAAGATTTTCATTTCACTAATGGTTGGTGACATCAGGCTCATCCTTAGGTATTATTCATGATCACTCCAAAGAAGTATAAATTGAGTCTAATTTTTTCTTTTTGTTATTGTTTTGTTACTAATTCATTAATTCATCAAGATTTCCTAGGTGTTATTTTTTTTACTTTAATTTATTAATTTTGCAAGTTACCAAAATTTTGGATTTTGATGTCATTGGTGTTAAATGTATTTTATGAGTTTTGTGCACATGTTTTATTAGGTTAATATTATTATTTAATAATTTAATTTAATTATTCCAATTTAATTAGTTGTCTTCTTGGATTATTTAATTATAGGAAGTTTTTTCTAGGTTATAGGATCTTGATGACTTTGTCGTTATGTTGATATAGAAGGTGGTATCAACCCTCTATTTCACTCTTAATTTGGTTATGATAAACATTTTCACGTAGTAATTTCAATTTTGTTGAAATGTATTCTTTAAAATGTTCAAAATGTCAAATTTATGGATTGGTCATGTAAAATTATTAACAAAACCCAGTAATAACCCCACTTATTAGTTCAAGAGGGTAAATAATTCATTAATAACATATTGAATTCCTTGATATTACTCTCTAGAACCTTTAGATTGGGTAACATGGTTATGGTAATTTATGTTTTAGTTTTAGTAAGAATATAACGTTAGAATAGGTCATTATATTAATGAATAGGGTAAGAAAGCCACTGATAATTTTTCAAATATGTTTCTCTCACCGTATAAATATAATGTATATGAAGGCTTACCATTAACAAATTTTAAAAAATAGATTCAAATTTATTGATTCCATATTATTATTAGGTTAATGGTATAATTATTTAAAATGTGTTTATACACATAGACAGGTATTATAGGGCCATATGTTTTAGTGCATACACCATCATGGTGAAAACGGTGGTCTTCATAAATGGGATTCTCTTCTTACCAATTAACATAGCGAATTTATAATGGATAAAATATCTACAAAGTAATTTTAATTGGTTGGAAGAGGTAGCTTCTAATGTGGGTATATGGTATAATTGAACTTTAATCTTATGTAATAATAATGGAATGAAATGTCGATATCTATAGAATATAGGACAAACCAGTATAATTGGGTTAAACTACACCCTAATTGTGATTTAAAAGGGTTAGATACCTCGGCTTCATGCATAAGATGATGAATTATTATTTTTCCCATGATAGGATTTTTGGGAGTCATTATGTATCATGTAGAAATAGTGATAAATATGATAAATTCATTATAATATATTGATATTTACTTCATATCATTCACTAATATGTATATATTAATTTAGTTCAAATGATTTTTAAAATTAATGTTTCAAATAATTTTGTTGTGAAAATATTTTTCAAAAATTTAAAATTGTGTAGTATAATTTACATACATAATTTTATGTGGTAATAAGACTTGGTTGTTATTTATTATATATTATCTTATTTTTGCGTCAGAGTTATAGAATGGATGAGGGAATGGATTTCATGATTAATAGGATATATGTTAAATAATGTGGTGATTCTTGGAGTATTGTTATGGATTGATTCCGAGGAATATTGAATAAAATAAAATAAAATAATATTTTTTAATAGACATCCTCATAGCTCTGTGTAAGTATAATCATGGTTTTGAATTTTAATTATCATAGATCTATGTAACAATCATCTAGTTCTATATAATAATTATAAATGTATTTTGAATTTCTACATAATCATGGTAAATCATATGTATGGATGATTCTTATATTTATAACCATGAATTCATACTATGTATGCATTATTTTCCACTTGTATACACATCATTGTTATTACATACACATCTTGTTGTTATGAAAATCAATGGAATGGTGATGTGTCAAAAATAATTTTAAAGTCTCATATTCACTTCAATCAATGTATTTATGTTACCTCAATAATATTCATGAATCCAATTATAGGCAGCCATGTGGATTATAATATGAAATATATTTCTACCAAGAACAATGAATGAAAGCAGTAGATTTTTTAGAATCTAGAATCATGTTGATATTTAAATCTATGAAGAAGAATGTAACTTATTAAAAATTAAAAATCAATGATCTCATATGGATTTAACTAGTTGAAATGGATGGAAACCATGAATCTAAAATAGGGGGATTCAATGGATGGAGTATGAGTCACACTTTACACATTACATTTTATTTCATTTTTTACATATTATATTATATTATATTTTTTATTTAGTTATATAATGATTTTTACTTTTATATTATTCTCTCATACCATTTTAATATATGTTTTTTCTATAGTTATTGGGTAAGGTAATGTTTTTCACTTTTAATGCTTGATTATCTACACATAAGTGAATAAAAATCTCTCTTTCTAGTTAACTAATTTCAATATTTAGTAATATATCTTAATTTTCAATGTGGTTGTGTTAGATATAATTATTTTTATTTTTATTTTCCATGTTCTATGATCCATAATAACCATTTACTCATTTTAGACTTTATATGGTGGAATGGTCTAATATTAGTGGTGTTTTTCTTGCTGGTTACAGGCATTTGTGGAAGGGGAAGAAGTCACTATTGGATTTTATGGGAGGCTAGAGACTAGGTTGGGTAGTACCAGAGTAGTCAATGAGTGATTATTTATATCTCTCGAACATGTAAAAATTATGGTAGACTGATAAATGTTTGTGTTAAGTAAATTCTCAACTAATCCATTCAACCAAGTGTCAGATTTGAAACAATTATAGAGCCCCTCATTTATCAGTTCATATGATCACAATCCAATAATTATGGGACTATGATAGAATTATAATTGGAAATCCACCCCTATCCAAGAAAACCCTTCATAATTTTATTTCAATCTCTTGGATACATTGATTTCATTATTTTTAAAACCAAGCAATTTCAAAATACACCCTATTTTCACTAACCAAATTGGAAATAGATTTTTTGAACTCCTCTTAGGATAAAACCCATGGTTTTCCACTAATAATATATTTATCCTAAGAAATAAATAACTTTTTCTACACCTCATGATTTTTTGTTTGAAATAAGTATTATGGAGTATGTTTGAAAAGAATGGTTAATGTATGATTAATAATGTTTAATGAGTAATAAGTGTACATATATGGGATTCAAGAGTTATCGTAGATTTTAGAATGATGAAATACTTAAAATTATTAAGGCTTTTTTGATGATGGGATTACATTGGAAGACTTTTTCTAGTATGTGTAACCCTGAAGGTTGATATGTGAAAATGTTATTCAATAAAAAATTATCTTTTCTTTTGTGGACATAATAGATAAACTTATTGGTTCATATGATCTTTTGTTTTTGAGGTGATAAATATTTATTACATTTTTGGTTTCAAAATGAAAGTTATTAAATAACCTTTGAGGATAAAATAGGTTATGATTGTTTTTTTGAGGAAATTATCTTATTTGGGAGAGTTTTATAAGAATGATATGGTTTGAAAAAAAGGACAAACCACAGTATGGGTGACAACACGTCACGTCTGATAAGGCCATGATAATCGAACCCACAACCAAAGGTAGACAATGGTGCGTTGCCTTCCACTGGCCTATATGAAGCCACAATTTAGTATGAATTATTCTATTTAGTTATTTGGTTTTATGGATTAAGAATAGGATGATTTTTGGAACTTATACTTTATTAAATGTATATCCTTAGTATGGGAAAATTGTTTGGTGATTATGTGATAATTTTCATTTTTGAATACGTTTTCTCTTTTGGGAACACTATATGCCTAAAGAAAATAGAATACTTGGGGATTTCCTATGAGAAGAAAGAATTGGGTTTTATTTTGGAATAACCAATGTTTTTATTGTGGATATTTTTTGATTTTAGTTATTTGGGGAAACGATTAACCTATCATAGAGAATATGGGATTAGGTCAATTACTTTTAATTATGATACTTTAAGAGTAGTCAATGTTATTTGGAGATAAATGTTAAGATTTATCATGGAAGGATTTTTGATCAATTTCTTCTTATTTTTGGGTTTCAATTATTTTATGGATTATATAGAATAATTTTAATGAAAATTGTTTATTTAAAGGTCTTTTTTGAGCTTTGGGTATTTTTTGTTCAATTTTGGATATTAAGACTTGTACTACTTTTTATAATAGATTGTCCTTTTGGGGATTATTTGATCTTGTAATAAACATTATTATTTTGGTTAACATGAAAATACAGTTAAAATATATGGTTCTTCTTTTTTAGATCATGTTATTTTTTTCATGTTGATTCTAGTGCTTCAAGTTTGACCAATTCATCCTGAATACTCATCATTTGGAGAAAAGTTGAATTTTTGGTAGAAACTTATTAAAATATGAAACTATACTCTAAAAGAAAGTATATTTCCTTATGTTCTTAGTCAATATCATAATTAAATTATCAGAATTTATAAAAGGGAAATTAAAACAAAAAATATTTCCTTTTTACTTTTCCTACTGTGGAATCAAATGTCATTTAACCTATCACAAGTTTTTGGTTTTCAGGTGGTTGACATTTTCCTGACCATGTTATCTATCACTCTCCATCAGAACATGATGGTTAGTTTTCTATTCCATATCCTTGTTTTCAGGGAATCCTAGTATGTGATATCTCATATTACCATTATAATTATTTTTTTAAAATTGATAGTTTTATCAACTCTTTTTCCAATTTGGGACTTTCAATGAAGTTTCTGAGCCAAATTTTAAAATTGTGATGATGCAATTTCCAAAATGTGGAAAGGATGTAACGACCTAGGTATTTATAGAATAATACCTTTTTATTTATTTTTATAATTATGAGTATGATATTAATTTAAAGTTTAAGGGGATGCATTTTCTGATAGTATACATGACACGCAACAATGGGCTTCTCTGAAATCTTACATTGTACACAACATTGAGTTATACTAAAAAATAATACAATAATATTATTATTATTTTAAATGGTAGTTACCTCCCAGCCTTTGGAATAGAGGGAATTAATAGTATTATCTAAATTTTGAAATATGGTTTACAAATTTTTAAATGATTATTCATTTATTAGTAGATTTATTATAAATTGAAATAGAAAACCATTTGAATATAATGGATTTGTTTTTATGAAAACTTATTTAAAGGAGACTAATTGTGTTTTCATATCACTCTTTATATATTTTTATTTAATGAAAACTATATGATATGTATTCAATTTAATGTTTTAAATTCATCTTATATCGTTTCAAGATATGATATAAGAATAAATTCATTTTTGGTTAAAAGAAGTCATTTTCTAAAAATGCAGTTTACTGCCTTTTGATGGAGAACCCATTTTAAATATAGTTTTTGACACCATTATATGTTTCATTTGAAGAATTAAAATTATTCTTTATTATAGTGACATCAAAATTTACATAGGATGAAATTTTGGTAATTTTATGCTAAAGATCATTTTTTTAATGAATTGTGATAAATATTGCATTTTAATTCAAAAATTCCATTTAATCTAATTTTCATATATAGTTATATTGTAATTTAAATTGGGTTTAAGGTATAATTATATTATATTTTTGTAATTTAATTCAATTTTGGTCATTGGATATAATTTCAATTTGAAATTGTTCATAAATATATGACAATATTTTGATTGTTATTACTTCTTAAAACCCCTCTTTTTGGTTTTGACAATGCGAATTTATTTTAAATTAATTTCTGATACTTTTTTGTTTTGAATTTGGGAAAATTGATTTCATATTTGGAATTAGGAGTTCCAAATTTTTTAAATCGGAAACATTTATTTTTATACATTATGAACAGTTTCTTTAGTAAATATTTTATTTACTATTGTTAAAGGGTAAATCTGGTATATAGGGGTAAAAAATAATAAGATAATAATAATAATTACAATAAAACATTTTCTAACACTATTTTATGAGATATGTCCGACCATGGGCATTCATGTGTCTATTTTAGGACCCCATGGAGCCACTTGTGCATGAAAATGTCATTTAATTACTTTTAATTTAAAATAAAGGAAAATATAACCTAAACATGATTCTTTTAGTAAAACAATTTTTATATGGGGTTATATAATTTATATTTTCTACTATAAATAGTCATTAGAATGAAAAAAAAATCCTAAATCATGGTATTTTCTTTATAATTTTTAGGAATCAAATAAATAAATATATTTATGACACAATAATGAAGTAGTGATTACCTTGTTAATGAATGATTTATATAAATCAGGTTATAAATAATAAAATAAATTTATTTTGAAAATGTTTATGTAATAAAATAATTTTATCGATGATTATGACTTTTTATATTTTAATTTTTGAATTTTTTTCTAAATAATAATGTTTTTATGGATTTTTAAAAAATTAATGATATGAATTGTATAAAAATCGACAAAAATGAGTTTTAAAACAATTTCTATTTTATTAAATAATATAATAGTAATAAAATATAATATTCACTAAAATGACTTATATAATGTTTGAAATATCATTACTAAACCACTTTAGTTTTTATTGGAATTTTATTCTAGCTATATTACCCATATAGTGTAAATATACAATAAGACAAAGTGATAGATAAATTTGTTAACTAATGGTTAAAGCTAAAGTATTTGGTTTAATTTGATACAAAAAGTTGTCTAAAACCAATTTTATGAGAGGATATTGTAGAATACTTATATTTTATTTTAATTAAATTATATTTTTACCTATTGAAAATAGAAATTCAATTTATAATAAAATAATCATTCAAGACATTCCTAAATTACCACTCCTTTTTATAAAAGGACACAAACTTTAAACATTACTCACACCTATAAATCCCTTTGTATCATACATACTCTGCTCCAATAAGATCCTAACATCCCTATATTCCTGTTAGATAAATTACCTTATGCATAAGACATTTCAAGAAAGCATTTTGGCTCAAATCAATGAGAGTTACACGTTTTAAGAGGTAGCGTCTTCCCGAAAATTACTTTCCAATATTCAAATTATTCACTCCCTATTATATTATTATTATATTCTTAAATAAACACACAAGTATCTTAAATGTATTAGGATGTTTTTATGAGAAATATTCTAACTAAACATACACACACCTCAATCTAATGGATTTAGAACATACTGTTTCTATGGACGGCGAACTAGTGCCTCACAAAACAATGATTGTTCAATAATATCCTACCACATCTCATGGTGGAAATTAATATGGATCTATATTTATATGATCTATATTATTTTTATATTTTCTTTATGATTTTGTTATTTTTATTTACAACATACCTTTATTCATTTCATTATGTGTAAACACGATAATTTCATATGAGGAACCACAGACTACCACCCCCTCAAAGTGATATGATTCATTCATGTCAAACATGGAACATATAAAGGATTTAGTTAATTAAATTTTGTATCATTTATAAAATTTGATATTATATTGTAAATATATTATAACTATGTATCATTATGTTTTAATTCCATTAAATATGAAATAGAAATGAAAGTAGCGTAATGCATACGTACGACTTACTGTCCCCATGAACGGTGCATTTCATTTCAAATCTCCAAATGTTTAAGAATATTATAAATACATATATAATGGATATATATGATATATATATGAATAATATTCTGTAGATAATGTAATTTTAACCACATTGGAAAATTGAAATTATAACAAGATCATTGTCGACTCAAGTACCCAATATCGAATAAACAACTGATATTAACTTAAATATTTATATAATTTTTATAACATAGTAATAAGTGATATAAAAGTAGTAATATAGTTTAAAATTTTTCGTAAGGTTGTATAGATTGACGTATGTTTATTATTCAAGAAATTAATGAAAAAATGAGTCAAGTCGGACATGAGGTAAGCGATTTCATCTCAATATCTTTTTATTGAGGCATATCTTGTTGTTATGCACATATATTATACTATAATGTGTATATACAAGCATTTTAACTCTATATATAATGAATTAGTATATAATAATTATATTTGAAGTTATGTATAACTTTATTCCTTAATTTTTTTATTCTACTATTTCTCAAGTTGTAAGGGACATTTTAACTAAAACATAATTTTAAATGTTTTAATGATTTAGTCATTTTAAACCCTCAATTTCATTTCCATGTTTTCAAAATAGTTATTATGAATTTATTTATATGGACATGAAAGTTTTGAAATGGTAATTTATTTTAAATGTTTCAAAGTTTCTTGGGACAGATTAAATCAATATTTTATTTATTAAAATTTTTAAATGCTTTTTGAAATGGATTGAGTATTTCAATATCCTGAAATGATTTCTTGTGAATTAAAATGAAATGATATTAGTGAAATGTTGATATTGATAATATTTTATGTGTTATGATTATATAATGGTAATTAGACATTTGACGGTTGGTTACGTGGTAATCCAATTAATGGTGGTTACATGATAAACCAAACTGCTGGTTTTGTGATAAACCAAGGACGGTTGGTTATGTTATAACTTTAAATGCATTGGAAATGGAAGTAGAGTGTATGGTTATTCCATTTAGTTACATGTGCGGAAATTTATTTTATGCATATTCCATTTAAATATGTTTATGTCCCAAGGAAGATTTATATGATATATGTTGTTTTCTATGGGCTTTATGGTAATCTTTTGGTTACAAAAAGGTTAAGAAATGAGCTTATATTCGGTGAAGTATTTTTTCTAATTCATTAAATAGAAAAGTATTAGTTTATGATAATGTTTTCATGGTTTACATGTTGTTTTAACAAATTAACAATTTTCCTTCTGTATGTATCCCTAATTTGGATTTTAATGATCATCCCATGTTTTGGAATGTTTTTCACAATACATAAAGATGAATAGGTTCACGGATGGATTCAAGAAAAATTAATGTTGTCTAAAACATAGAAATAGACATGTTTCATTTTTTAGGGTTTTTTTTATGAAAAAAATGGATAGTGAGTAGAAGTGTCAACTTGTAATATTCAAATTATTATGTATAAGTTATGACCAAATTCTCTAAATTTCTAAACCTGTATAGAAACACAATGTGAACTATTAACATAATTGAATATAATATAATTCTTAAGGTTGGGGACTTACATAAATAATGATCCATTTAAAAAACTATGGAGGAAGAACTTCAAAAATAAATTGTATGAACATTCGTTTGAGGATAATTTTATGAATAATTATCTCAAATTTGACGGACACCTATTTTTTCACCAAATATCAAGATCTGGGGACATTCTCAATTCCATTTTGCAATTATTCATTGGATATTTATAATGATTTATATGTTTTAGGTACATCAGTTACTATCACGCCTCAGTCAGTGTTTACTTATTTGAATATTTAATAGATTAAAAAACATAATTGGTTGTATAATATACAAATGGATTCATAACTTTTCTAGTAGGATTCATGAAGGATGTGTTATTTAGTGTTCAAAATCTAATATTCCTATTAAAATTTCATTATTTAATAAGGTTAAATTTAGGAGACTAACCCACCTACCCATCATTTTGGTAATAACATTCCTAAATATGTCTAAAATTACCATAAATATATTTTATGTAATCCATACCAAAGAGTTTTGATATAGAAATTTCTATTTTGAAATTGTTTAATCTAAGGAACCCCTTAGAGAATCATTAACTCCCCCACACTTTCTTAAATTGAATATACTGATATTAGTAAAGATCTATGTACTTTGCATAAATTTTTTTCTCTAGGTAGTCAATTTATTTTTTAAAATAACATGAACAATGAATTTATCTATATTTATGGAAAATATATTTTTTAATAGAGGAATATGTACCCTATTAGTTCATTAATGGTTTGAATTTTCTGTTCTATAAAAAATAAGATTATTTTCAATTATATGTCAATTTAATTAAATACTTTTAGGTGAGATACCCCCATCTATTTCATTATTTAAACTACCCGCATATCTACAATTAAAAATGATGACCACTGATTTGAAATAAGTGTACCTCAATGAAGGAGACAAATACCAATGATAATTAATAATAAACTATCCATTAACTAAAAATATAAATTTATTGAACTTTTAAGGGGGAGTTTTAGATCAATACTATGGATTTTATGAGATATGACACCAATTAAATTAAAAATTTACTTGTAACATTAGGATAATTTCAAACCTGCTAGAAGATGCCAAATACGGATCAACATAACCATAATACATATTATATAGAAGTGGATTGATCATATTTTAGAGGAAGACATATTTTAATTTATTTTGGAGTAATAATGGGTCAACCTCATATATATAGTTCATAAGAAAACCTAAATTACCACTGTGATTAATGAACTAGATAAGTTAACCCCAATGAAAATTCAGAATAATTAGATTGTTTTTATGGATTATAGAAATTTGAATATATTCACTTGGAAAGATCATTTCTCCATCCCATTTATTTAGAAAATCTTATACATATTAGTAGGGATAACTCACTATTTTTTCATAAATGGATTTTTTGATACTTTTGAACACCCATTTCCCTATAGGGCCAAGACAAGAACACATTATGATGTCCCTATAGCATAATTTTTTAAAACTTTATTCCACTCATATTTTATAATGGTACACGTACATTTTTTAGGTGTATGATTAGTAGAATTTTTGACAACATTGATGATTTATTAGAAATCAATTTGTATGAATTTACTATTTTTTTAAATTTATTTAATCATTTCATGAGACATATAGAAAATGTTATGAAAACATAAATTTAAATGAATATTGTTTTCTTGGAAATTATTTTCCCTATCCCTCTTATGTGAAACATGTTAGATATTTTGTTTGATATATATGTTTTCTAAAAATGTTTTATCAAGGATTTTAGAAATATTACTCTTCATATTATTATGCTACTTTTTAAAAACAATTAATTTTATTTTAATGTTGAATAGACAGAATATTATGATAAGTTGAGAGGAGATTAATCACAACACCAGTGATGTATCTATCAAATTTGGAATGGCCCATTATGTAATTTTATGATATTTCTATGAATGTTGTTGGAAATGTTTTATCCAAAATAATGTATTGGAAAATTAATTCATTTCCAATACACTATGTATTATTCATGATACCTAATATAACATCAAAACTAGAGAAAAAAATTTATAGAAGTTATCTTTTATTTGGATAAATTAATATCTTATTTTATTAGAATTAATGTAATCATATTTTATAAACATTCATTCATAGAGACCATTTAAAGAAGTCTAAATCAAGGACCTTTCTTATGAGGATGATTTTTATTCTTCATGATCTAAATATGGAGATTAATGATAGAAAAATTACTGATAACATGGTAGAAAATCATGAGATTAGACTACATAACAAAGATGAAGTGGAAATTCTATTCAAAGACATGTTGACTGATTATATTATAGGCCATTAGTTATGTTGAAATGATCAATTATTTGGTAATATATCATGTATCATCCCACTTGAATATCAAAAAAATAAAGGACATATGTCAGACTCAAAAATTATACATTCAGGAAGAACCATATCTTTGGAAAATTTATAATGACCAATTTATAATAAAGAGGTTAAATGACCGTGGGATACAATTAATTTTTAAAATTTTTCCACACACTAACCTATGGAGGAAATATTGGATTAGACAACACATATATGAATGTTTTAAATAAATAATTTATCCTAACAATTTTCTTAAATATATACATATATTTTGTATTTTATTTTTGAGAAATATCAATTCACTGGAAACATCACCATGAGATAACATATTCCTCAAAAACCAATCATCTTTTAGGAATATTTTTATGAATGGGGAATATGTTAATGGGATATTTTACAACGTTTTTTGAAATTTCATAAATCTTTATAACATTTCCTTATGTTTCAAAATAGAAATAATTCAGGGCAAAAAAAAACTAATGATTCTAATTTTTTGTGTGATTTTCCCAAAATATCATTTTTTATTAGTTCACAGTCATAGGAGTCATAATTAGTGATAAATGTAGTAACTTTTTCAATAAAATCATGGAGTCTTTAATTAGGAGGTATAGAGTGCATCATAATACGTCCACATCCAAAAATCCACATACAACTTGGAAAGATGGTTTTCTGAACATAAAAATCAAAGGAATTTTTTAGATAATAGTTAAATAAAACAGAAAATATTATACCAAAAGGATAGAGTACACATTATGGTCTTATATTATAACCTAAAAATTCCCATTAAAATATGTCCATATAATCCATTTTATGGATTTATTCATCACCTACCTATGGAGTTGGGGAAAACTGTATACTGGATAATGTTAGTGATGATTTAAAACCAAGATATATATGAAAAATAGTTAAAATTATTAATATGTAAATATTAATAAATTAGGGAGAATATTTTTATAATTTTATAATTTTGAAATAAATCACTATAGTGGATCATGATATGATCATTTAAGAGAAATAATTATATCCAGTGGACCAAGTGTCTCTTTACAAATAAAGACATAAACTAATTCCTTGTAAACATCATTCCAGATAGGAAAGTCCATTTATATTCACTCAGGTAAATCAATTATTTTATTGTATTTGTTATGAAATAAATACATGGAAACCCATTTATTATTAATGGTTACACTCTAAAAATATTTTTTGGTAATATTCCCCTTGAATTATTGAAAATATCTCACACCTATAATGTATTTATCATTTAGAACCATGAAGTTATTCCTCTATAAAACACATGATTGATTATAATGATTCCATTTAAAATATACATTAAATTATGAAGATTTTATGATTCATTGAGTAACTACATAATTCATGTGTGGGGGAAAGATCCTTGGTAATTTAAATTTAAAAAATCATCTTCATATTGTGAGTCTTATCTTAAAAAATGGATTATTTTATAATACATTTTGTGTTTTTAAAAACTATTGATCTTAAAGAGTGTTAATATTCAAGTATTGAATCTATAAATTTTTTGATAAAATAACTTTACCCTTTTACTCACCTTATATAAATTATTAAATGAAATAGGTTTGAAATTCTTAGGGTAATTCATGCAAGGACCATTTATTTTTGAATCTCATTCCATTATATAATATTCTAAATTCCAATCAGTCACCCAAGAGGATTATAAACATATTTTAACATATAGTTTTAAAATTCCAACATTCTTGAGAGAACCATGAATATATTAAATAATTATAAATTCTAAATAATCTATTATAAATCGTAGAGCATTGGGAACTTATTGCCACAGATGAAAGTTTGATTTAATTTTAAAACCATTTTTAAAAATTATTATATTTTAATAATAAATATTAATTTTACTTTTATAGTCCTTATAATCAATCAATTATCTTTTTATGGATCTACATTGCATCCGAAAAATCCATACCTAAATTTCTCTAAAAGTTTATGCATGATCCATGAGGAATTTTAGTGGGGGGGAGTGATATTGAAAATGTAATTTTTTAGAAACTACATTAGACGAACTATGTAGTGATTCATATTTTTTATTACTAATTTCTGAGGAAAATAATTATATGAATAATGGGACTATTTCTTGGATATCATACCATTATGGGAAATAAATTATACCACTATTTATATTTCATAATATGACACTATTTTCCTTAAAATATCAATTCTATATAGAAATTCAAAATATAAATTCAAGTTGAAAAATTTTCATAAATGGGGGTACAGAGAGTAAATATATCATTTTATCAATTATTAAAATATGGAGTTCTCTATGTTACTTAGGTAGAGTGTTAGGAAAAGTGATGTTTCTTGGATGCTGAAATCTATAATATAGTTTGGTGTATTAGTGATGTACAATATGAGTAAATTTGGAAAATCTACTGAATTAATTGGATGAAATTACCTAGAAAAATTCAAAATGCAGGGTGCATTCTTCATAATATAGGAAAATGAAGTCCTCACACTATAAAAAGTAGATTTAAGGTCCCTCTCTATATTTAAGAGTATAACCAAATTAATTAATTCATCAAATCATGCTTATGGAAAGATAGAGGTAAATGTATTCTAATTAGGTAATGTCAAAAGGTTTCATATTTCCTATTTAATCTCAAATGGAATGGATTTTTATCAATGTTAGAGGAAGAATAGTGGGAAAAAATTCTTGAAGGAGACTTAAAATCATGCCTTATGATATAAACATATACCCATACCTCTTTGATCTGCCTCGATAGTATCACATTAGAAAACACCAACCCTTATGCCACAAGATAACCTAAAAATGTTTAGTGACCTAACCCCAACAATACCAAATATAGTGTCTACTACCATTACAATTCTATGATTACAAAGAATCAAATCCCTAAGAGTAAAAGAGTTTAGTAGTGTAGGTAAACCAGATTCATACATGCATCTGACATCATAAATTAATAGATAAATTAAAATATAATTTTACCATCATTATTACTCAGATAATAACCTTATTCCATCTAGTATTTCCTTTTATATCATTATTTTTCACTTCTAGTATTCTTGGGAAAGGGAAATAAAATAATAGTGAGCTTAAATTCTTAGTAAGGGTCACGTATATGAGAAGCAATAAAGAATCAATGAGAACAGTCAATATAGGAATGAAATAATATAAACGCATATTCCATGTATTCGATAAACTGAATGGATAAAAAGTATGGTAACGTAATCACTAATTACACATTACACTAATATAACCATATACGGTGTAATCAATATGGCAAGGTAAGAAACTAAAACACATGCAATTCAATCAACAAGCTAAGAAAGAATTGACTCCATAGATATGTCACTGAAATAATGATATGGATAATAATAATAAATAAATTCTCAATAAAGGAAATTCTTAAATATTTTACATCATTTTTCCAAGAACATTATACCATTACCATCAATATATATTCTCAATATAGTTTAAATATATAGGTGGAAACTCATATAGTCTTCATGGAAACAAACTCGGAGTGTTTTTCCACAATGTAATTTCATCTTTTGAGAATATAGATGTATCATTTGGATTACTTTTTGTGGTCCCCAACCTATAGATATTTCATTATCTAGTCCACAACCCATAGGGATTTCATTAACAGGTCCCCAACCCATGTAGTGTATGTCTAAATATTTTAAATAAACAGTTTTCCTTATCAAATATATTTATTGAGTAATGGATACATAATTATTAATATTTCAAAATTCATTAAAATAAATTTTTAGGTAAAAAATGTATGTAAACATGATATATGATTTAGGAAATAAGCATATCCATGATCAATGATATGGATAATTAAGTTAAATTAAATTCTCAATGATCATAGAAAATTGTATATTCCAAGGGAATAAAAATAGAATCAAGGAAGTGAATTTAAATAATATCCTTTTCCAAATCAATCATAAACTATCCAAAAGAATAATGAAGATGGTTTCAATAAAACATATCCCAGGTGTAGTATAATAAAAAGGTTATTTTCCTTGAGGGATAAAAATAAAATAAAAATACCTTTTAAAAACATTCTTGGAGAAAATATCCTTTTTAATTTTAATTTTTTTTAAAGATAAATTCCATTTAGAATCAGAAATAAAAATTATGTAAATATAATCCATTTAATCATACAAAGTAAAAAATCAAAAAACATGATGTCGGGTAAATACTTATAAGTATAATGGTGTAAAAATTAACATTTCTTTGACATGATAAAATATTATAAAAATAACTTGTTTGGAAAGAGATAAGAATATTAAATTAAAAACATTTCTAAAAGAAGAAAAAGGTAAAAATATATTTAATAAATTATTTTTTATAGCTTAAAAAAATGATTTTTTTTAAATATAGTCTTCAGAAGAAAATTGTTTCTTTGACTAAAGAGAGAAATAAAGTCTAGTTTTATTAAAAATATTCTACATGATTTTAAGAACCAAATATTGGTAAAATGGTAATATTAATTTGAAAAGGTCATGAATCACACAAGGGTAAATTAATGAATTTATTAATAAATTATCCAATATTTTTCAGTGTTGGAAATTTAAGTGTAAATAATCTTGAACCAAATTATATTGTGATGTAAACCTATAAAAAGATTATACAGTTGATGTGAGACTAAAAATATGAATAGATTATGTGTTTAAAATTTAAATCAACCTAAAACAAGTGTAAACACGAAAATATATAGTCGAATTTGATTACACAAATAATTTTATAATAGTAATGACGTTGAGGAAGTAATATAACACAATGAATAGAAATTGTGTAACAAAATTATTCACTATATGGTATCTTTTAAATAAAATACCATTAGAATACATAATTAAAATTAAAATTCAAAATTAAATTGATTCTGAATAATTCTTCCAGGAAACACTTCCAATGCATTCATGTCGATGCTAACAGATGCATTTTACCCCGAATTCTTGCTTAACAAATGTGTGTCATATTCATCACTTCTTCAATGGTGTTTTTTGTAATGCCCCAACCCCAGTTACCCAGAGTCGGTGCATTATTACATAACATTGGTATGATCACAAGAAAGATCAAATCTCGAAAGACCGATTGGTTTAGTAGTCTAGGAAACACTAGATATATTCATAAGTCTTAAATTACATCATAAAATGAAAAACTACTACAACAACATATTGTCTCCATAATCCACACTCATATCCCCATATAATATCCCTGCAGGTCATTCATAATTTACTTCTTCACTTCCTGGGAAAAATAAAACATAGAAAAGGGGTGAGCTCAAATGCCTAGTAAGGATAACAATATAGCGGAAACTTTCATAAATATGAATAAACATTTAAGGGAATGTATAACTAAAACAAAAGCCTTTTAAACTTGAACTTTTAACATAGTATGGCATAAATAAAATGATATAATTCCATTTACTTATTCACATGGTTATTCTACTAATCGAATAATCGCATGCAAAATCAATAACCACTTTCATAATGATGGAATGCATAATGCCAGACTATCATAACCACATAGCCAAGGCCTCGTGCCAAGACTAAAAATAAGATTTTGTCAAGGCCTTGTGCCAAGACACTAGTTTGTCTCATGAGACCTACCGATGCATCGAGGAGCTATAGCGGGCTCCACCCGTCACATATTAAGTCCAATGCATTCCCATATGAAAAGGTTTAAACATAACATAAACATTCATATTAAAACTAGCATATGAAATGTCAATACTTTCACCATAAAATATGAATGGTATAAAAATAGCACATCCACAGTCAAACATATCACAAAACCTTCAATACAATATAGAAGTTTTGTATCATAATAAATCAACTTCAAATAATCTTAAAATCCATCAAAGGATGTTGACATAGATGAAATCAAAATTCTTTTTAATGAAATATCTCCTTTTATTTTGAAATCATTTAAGATCCATATAAAATAAAACATTTTCTTTGAAAATATTCTTATAAGCTTGTAAGGGAAGCTTTGAAGATTTTATAACGGCGGAAAATAGCCGCACCCGCCGTATAAGTTAAAAAATCATTCTTACCTTAATTATGTCGAAAAGGTTAAAAAGGACCTTGTTTTGAAAACGACAGAAAGATTCCTTTATAAACCTCTTATAAAAAGTCAAACAAGGGTATAAATGACTTTAACCCATATTCTTGTAAATAATAAATATGTTTTGAAATATATTTCGAAGAAACATGGATGTGGATGATAAAGAAATCGCAGTAGATTATTACGTATAAACAACCTCGGATAATGAAGAGATTGTGAAATAACCCTTACCTTGTACTTTTCCTTGGATGGGGTAGGTTAACCTCCTGTATAATGGTGAAATAATTGTTATTAAATTATACATGAATCATATATATTAATATGATATCATATATGATCTTTTAACATTGATTTGTTAATAATATCTTAGAATTATTGTCGTTTCGGGTGTTAACTTACTCATTTTCTTTTATATGTTTTGTTACATAAGCCATGTTTGTTGTATCTTATTCATATACAGAATGATATCAAGTCCTTAAACATAATTTTTAAATCATCAAATGATAATTATACATGAATGGATACGATGGAGAATGAATCTCATCGCGTTCGTGGAGACGGTAGTCCGTACGTACGCACGAGCGACAATATCATTCTTTTGATATTAAAATAATATATAAATGGATGGTATATCATATATACAGAATCATTAACATGTTATATTTATTATTTACATGAGTTACACATCATTATTATACCCATCCAAATAATAATATATTGAATAACAATTACACCACGGCGTTGAGACGGTAAGCCGTACGTACGCACGTATGGTGACATGTTATTCAAATGGTGGATAGAATACTGAATATGGTTGTACCATATTTATAATAACATCACAGTATATGTAAGATAATGGAGTTATTATTTTATAATGTTAAGAACTAAGAAAGAAGAAGTAGAAGAAGAAAGGAACTTGAAAAGGGGTGGTGAAAACATTACCTCTTCTTCGGGTTCTTCCTTTTGATTTGATCAAAAGGGCTCCTTAGGTTGGCTTTCTGATCAAACTAAGGCCTCTATGTTGTAGTGAGGGACGTTGGGAGAGTATTTGGGCATAGTTTGGCCGAACCAAAAGGCTTTTAAGGTGTGAAGAAATGAGAAGGAGGAGTGCCCTTTTATAAGAGGGGTGAGGGGCACCTTTGGAAAAGCTAGAAATATTAATTTATAATAAATTCATATTCGGTTTCTAATGGATCCAAAGTTTATTATTAAATGTTTAAGGTGGGGATAGGTCGGAAAACACTCAACCAATAGAATTTAGACAGGTTTGGGTACTTATATTAACCTTATCTTTAAGTATTAACTCTAAGTTAATTAGTTTCACTTTTGCAATGTCTCTTTGTATTTTTATATAATATGGTTAATAAACTTACTATATACATCCAAGAGACCCCCAAGTGGTCCATTAATGATGAACCTATCATGATATAAGTCTCTTGGCCGAACCATAGATTGGTAGGAATTTAATATCAATTAATAATATAATATTTGTTTTAAGAACTCTTTTATGTCAATTTTGACACTATTCAATAGTTGATTTTTGTGAAACTCATAACAGATTGATTACTTCTAAGAAAGTCAATTAAATCAATCCTAATATATCATATTATCCTATAAAATTAGTTTAATTCATTAAAAGGTTCATATTATATTTATTTGGGTATTTATAATATCAATTATTTTAATTTTTCACTATTATAGTAATTACTGCATCATCATTGTGTCATAAATAAAATAACTTATTTAATGACTAAAAATTATAAATAAAATATCATTATGTATGAAATTTTTTTATCTTTCTAATGAATATTTATAATCTAAAATCCAGAATATATACCCCTATGTAACAATTGTTTTTCTAAAAGATATATTCTTGTGTCATTTTTGTATTCATTTTAACTTAATTAAAATAAAGTGTCATTATCACTTACAAGTGGATCCATGGGGTCCCAAAATCGACCCAAAGATGCCCATAGTCGACCATGTATCAACCAATAGGGATAAGACACGTTTTAGGGTAATTTAGTATTATTATAATATTATTTTTAACCCTTATTTACCGGATTTACCCTTAACCATGGTAAATAAAATATTTACCGCAGTAATTATTCAAAATGTCTAAAAATAAAAGTTACCTATTTACACAATTTGAACATCCTGATTCCAAATATGGAATCCATTTTTCTAAATTCAAAACACATAAGTGGCAGAAATTAATTTAAAATTAATTCCCGCTGTCAAAACAAAAAGCGTGTTTTTAAGAGATAATAACTATCAAAAGATTGACACTTGTTTATGTTCAATTTAATTGTAAAATTATGTCCAATGACCAACATTATATTAAATGGTAAAACTATATTCTAAATATACTTTAAAACTACTAAAATTCATAATTTATCACTATTAATTATTTTGATTAAAAAAGTTGTTTTTAATTAAAATTTAGTAATTTTCACTATTCATCAAAATATGAAAGTTATCCGAAAAGTACCAAAATTTCACCTTAGGCTAAATTAGATATTCCGAATCCAAAAATGAAGTCCATTTTGAAATATAAAATATATATAATTTTAAAAAGTAGGTATTACTATTCATAACGGCTAGTTTGATTGGTTGTTAGAACTCGGTGTTGCGTACAACACACGCTATCGCATTATTCAAAGAGAAGCGTACCGTAGAAGCTTGGGGTGTTACATTCTCCCCTCCTTCAAATAATTTCGTCCTCGAAATTTCTAGAATACTATCGCATGATAAGACTCGGGTGGTTCTTCATCATAAGTTCCTCGGGTTCCCACGTTGCCTCTTCCATCTTATGGTTTCTCCACAAAACATTTACCAGACGCATCGTCCGGTTTCTCAGTACTTGTTCTCTCGTATCAAGAATCCTGACAGGCTCTTCATAATAAGACAGATCGGGTTCCAGTTCTAATTCTTCATAGGTGAGTACATGCATTGGATCAGGCATGTATTTCCTCAACAGAGATACGTGGAACACATCGTGAACTTTAGAGAGACTTGGCGGCATTGCCAATTGGTAAGCTACAACCCCAATTCGTTCTAGAATTTCGAAAGGTCCGATGTACTTGGGACTCAATTTACCTTTCTTACCAAAACGTATGACTCCCTTCCACGGAGATACCTTCAGGAAAACATGATCACCGACTTGAAATTCCAAATCCTTCCTTCGATTATCGGCATAGCTCTTCGGCCTACTTTGAGCTGCTTTGATGTGATTTTGGATTACTTTCACCTTTTCCACCGTTTCCTCCACCAGTTCTGGGCCTACAAGTTTTCTTTCACCAACGTCATCCCAACAAGTTGGTTTACGACATCTCTTTCCGTATAATGCTTCATATGGTGCCATCTGAATACTCGAATGGAAGCTATTGTTATAGGAAAATTCTACCAGAGGTAAATATTGATCCCACATACCCTGAAAGTCAAGTGAGCAAGATCTCAACATGTCTTCTAAGGTCTGAATAGTCCGTTCTGATTGTCCATCTATCTGAGGGTGGTAAGCAGTGCTCAAATGAAGTTCAGTATCCAGGGATTTCTGAAGACTTTTCCAAAATCTTGAAGTAAACGGGGATCACGATCAGAAACAATTGATAAGGGTACTCCATGAAGTCTCACAACTTCATTAATATATAGTCTTGCTAGACGTTCCAGGGGTGGATCTTCTCTTATAGCAAGAAAATGTGATGACTTTGTAAGATGATCAACAATAACCCATATTGCATCATTCCTTCTAGGAGTCTTTGGTAGCCCCATGACAAAGTCCATCGTAATATTGTCCCATTTCCACTCCGATATGGGAAGAGGTTTAATGACTCCTCCAGGCTGTTGCCTTCCAGCTTTAACTTGTTGACAAACCATACATCTTGACACAAAATCAGCAATCTCCCTCTTCATGTTGTCCCACCAAAAATGTTCCTTCAAATCTCTATACATTTTTGTTCTCCCAGGGTGTATAGATAAATTGGAACTATGAGAATCATCCATCAATTCCCTTTTTAGATCAGGTAAATCGGGAACACAAAGTCTCTTCCCGAATTTCAAAATTCCATCTTCATACACAAAGTCTCTCAATCTCCCATCATTCACAGCTTTAATCTTCTTTTGGAATTCTTCATCATCGGTCTGAGAATTCTTAATCCTTTCTAGTAAAGATGGTTTGGCAACCATTTGAAAAAGCATTGATGTTTCACCTTCCCTGGTTATTCCCATGTCCATCTTCACTAGATCCATGAAAATTGGATCCCTTTCAATTCTCATATTGTTCAAAACTCATGGTATTTTCTACTCAAAGAATTTGCCACCTTGTTTTCCTTCCCCGGGTGGTAGTGTATTGTACAATCATAATCCTTGAGTAATTCAAGCCATCTCCTTTGCCTCATGTTGAGTTCTTTTTGTGAGAAAATATATTTCAAACTCTTGTGATCAGTATAAATCTCACATTTTTCACCATAGAGGTAGTGCCTCCATATCTTCAAAGAAAAGATCACAGCTACTAATTCGAGATCATGAGTAGGATAGTTTTGTTCATGAATTTTAATCTTTCGTGATGCATAGGCAATAACTCTATCATTCTTCATAAGGACACAGCCAAGTCCTTTCTTTGATGCATCACTGTAAATAACGAACCCATCATTCCCCGATGGTAGAGTCAATATAGGAGCATTGACTAATCTTTTCTTCAGTTCTTCAAAACATTCTTCACACTCTTTTGTCCAAACAAATTTAACCCCTTTACGTGTGAGCTTCGTTAATGGGTTAGCCAATCGGGAAAAATTCTGGACGAAACGTCGATAATAACCTGCCAAACCAATAAAACTACGTACCTCAGTTATACTCGTAGGTGCTGGCCATTCTTGGATTGCCTTGGTCTTAGAAGGATCAACAGAGATTCCATCTTTAGAGACAATATGGCCAAGAAAAGAAATCTCTTGAAGCCAGAATTCACACTTGCTAAACTTCCCATATAATTCATGCCTCCTCAAAGTCTTCAAGATAATGCGCAAGTGATTTTCATGATCTTCGTAGGTTTTGGAGTATACCAAGATATCATCAATAAATACCACCAAAAATTCATCGAGATACTCCTTGAAAACTCTATTCATCAGATCCATGATTACAGAGGGTGCATTAGTCAATCCAAAAGGCATTACAGTAAACTCGTAATGCCCGTACCTGGTTCGAAATGTTGTCTTCGGAATGTCTTCCTTCTTTACACACAACTGATGGTATCCAGATCGAAGGTCAATCATTGAAAAGTATTGAGCTCCATGAAGTTGGTCAAATAAATCATCAATACGAGGTAGGGGATACTTTTTCTTTATCGTTATAGCATTGATCTCCCTGTAGTCGATACATAACCTCATAGATCCATCTTTCTTTTTAACAAAAAGAACAGGGGCTCCCCATGGAGAAACACTAGGGCGAATAAATCCTTTATTACTCAATTCCTCTAGTTGTTTCTTTAGTTCGAATAACTATATAGTATCCATTCTGTAAGGGGTCTTCGATATAGGCAGTGATCCAGGAATTAGATCAATGGAAAACTCAACTTCTCGTTCTGGAGGATGTCCAGGTAAATCTTCCGGAAATACATCTATAAATTCTTTCACAACAGGTACATCCTCTATTTGAACATTCCATTCCTCACCCGCAGTTATTTCATTCTCTTCCTCCCCAATAATTGAATTTAGTTGAGCTATTGAGGGTGGATCTAAATAAGAAATAGGTGGTGACGATTCTGCTCTAAAGATAAGGTGTTCCTTATCATTATCATCAAGAATCGTAACCTATTTCTTCTTACAATAAATCTTCGCATCATAGTCCGAAAGCCAGTCCATACCGAGGATTATATCAAACTCAATCATAGGTATGACGATGAGATCAGCAGATAAAGAACATTTATGTGCTCTAATGGGGACTGATTCACAAAACTTTGTTGCAATGATACTTCCCTTAGGAGTTTTAACTGACAACTCCCTTATTAAATCAAATTGGAAATATCTAATTTTCTTAGCAAACTGGGAAGATATGAAACAATATGATGATCCAGAATCAAATAATTCATTTTCTAAACATGAGGAAACCATTAAATTACCTGCCACCACGTCTTTCGAAGCTTCTACCTCAGCAGTAGTGATAACATAATCTTGGCCTTGATCCCTTGGCCTTTTCTGAGGTAAGTTCTCATGACGCTTAGGACATTCATTCGCATAATGTCCCATCTCCCTGCAATTTTAGCACTGAACGTTGATGGCTTCCTTCTTCCATTTGCAATCACGAGCTTGGTGGCCTTTTTCACCACACTTGTAACAGACTCCCATTCCCTTCAAGCAAGCACCGGGGTGTTTCATCCAACATGTACCACAAGATGGATATTCAACCTTTCCTTTCTTCCCCTTATTTCCATTCCCAGATTGATCAGTAGGCCTCTTCTTCTCTTTCTTTGCTTTAAAGTCATAAGATATAGAGAATTCCTTTTCGGTCTTGATAGCACATGAGACAATGTCTTCGTACGATGAAAAGGATTGTGAGACTAATGCTCGACGGAGAAATGGTTTTAACCCATCAAAGAAACGATCAATCTTACTTCATTGGTTATGTATATAATCACCAGCGTACCTTGCTAACCTTGTAAAGTTATCCTCATACTTTGTGACATTCTCATCCTCCTTCTGTCTCAGACTTAGAAATTGCCTTTCCATATCTACTCGATGGTCGCGAGGAAAGTATTTTTCTAAAAACAGATTTTTGAACTCCCTCCATTCCATATTTGATACTTCGTCATCTTCCTTCGTATTTTGAATCAATGACCACCATTGATCAGCATCTCCAGTGAGGCGGTAAACTGCCATGATAACGTTTTCCCTTTCACTACTCCCCAAAGCCTGAAATATTTTCTCTAGGGAAAATATCCATTGCTCAGCTACTAAGGGATTTGTACTCCCATTGAACGTTGGTGGTTGTTGCCTCGTGAATCGATCTAACATTGATCCTCCACGCTGCGGATCAGGGTGCTCCATACGGGTAAGGTTATTATTCATAACCTGAGTAAGTTCTCACAGTATGGTGATTAGCTGATCGGCTCCAGTTGCATCACCAGCTCCACTATAATTATCTTGAGCAGGAGGGCAGTCCCCACATGGAGTGCGTGCATTGATACAGTTTCCATTTATTCCACTAGGCGCCATTTCTAAACAATGGCATAAACTAGATCGGTTTATGAATCAAAATACATAATCCCATACTTATAAAACACTTAACATAAATTGAACTATTTATGGATATAATCCATAATCATAAGAATGTTTTATTTGAGGAAGTATATACTCATAATCCCTTCAAAATGATTTTTAAAGAAAAATAAGAGTTATCCTAAGCATATCCCCCGGGAGTGTCGTAACCAAGAGTGCATCAAGGCACGTTGTCATGAACCAGTTCTCGTTCGAGTCTATCTAAAAGCGGTGTTTTCGGGTTTTACCCCTAGGTACATCTATGCTCGAGCCGCCTCTACCTGCTCGTATCCAGACAGGGATGTATTGCTCGAAAAACTCACAAAATCTCTACAATACCAAAATTATAGGAAGTTATTCTATACTAATCCTCAAAGTTCATCTTAGGTCTACATGCTCTAATCAGAGTTTATCTAAATCCATCTTCCAAGGTTTGTACTAAACATCCTCTGATACCAACTGTAACGCCCCGACCCCAGTTACCCAGAGTCGGTGCATTATTACATAACATTGGTATGATCAAAAACAAGATCAAATCTCGAAAGACCAATTGGTTTAGTAGTCTTGGAAACACTAGATATATTCATAAGTCTTACATTACATCATAAAATGAAAATCTACTACAACAACATATTGTCTCCATAATCCACACTCATATCCCCACATAATATCCCTGCAGGTCATTCATAATTTACTTCTTCACTTCCTGAGAAAAATAAAACATAGAAAAGGGGTGAGCTCAAATGCCCAGTAAGGATAACAATATAGCGGAAACTTTCATAAATAAGAATAAACATTTAAGGAAATGTATAACTAAAACAAAAGCCTTTTAAACATGAACTTTTAACATAGTATGGCATAAATAAAATGAGATAATTCCATTTACTTATTCACATGGTTATTCTACTAATCGAATAATCGCATGAAAAATCAATAACCACTTTCATAATGATGGAATACATAATGCCAGACTATCATAACCACATAGCCAAGGCCTTGTGCCAAGACTACAAATAAGATTTTGTCAAGGCCTTGTGCCAAGACACTGGTTTGTCTCATGAGACCTACGGATGCATCGAGGAGCTATAGCGGGCTCCACCCGTCACATATTAAGTCTAATGCATTCCCATATGAAAAGGTTTAAACATAACATAAACATTCTTATTAAAACTAGCATACGAAATGTCAATACTTTCACCATAAACTATGAATGGTATAAAAATAGCACATCCACAATCAAACATATCACAAAACCTTCAATACAATATAGAAGTTTTGTATCATAATAAATCAACTTCAAATAATCTTAAAATCCATCAAAGGATATTGACATAGATGAAATCAAAATTCTTTTTAAAGAAATATCTCCTTTTATTTTGAAATCATTTAAGATCCATATAAAATAAAACATTTTCTTTGAAAATATTCTTATAAGCTTTTAAGGGAAGCTTTGAAGATTTTAAAACGGCGGAAAATAGCCGCACCCACCGTATAAGTTAAAAAAAACATTCTTACCTTAATTCTGTCGAAAAGGTTAAAAAGGAAATTGTTTTGAAAACGATGAAAAGATTCCTTTATAAACCTCTTATAAAAAGTCAAACAAGGGTATAAATGACTTTAACCCATATTCTTGTAAATAATAAATATGTTTTGAAATACATTTCGAAAAAAACATTGATGTGGATGATAAAGAAATCCCAGTAGATTATTACGTATAAACAACCTCGGATAATGAAGAGATTGTGAAATAACCCTTACCTTGTACTTTTCCATGGATGGGGTAGGTTAACCTCCTTTATAATGGGGAAATAATTGTTATTAAATTATACATGAATCATATATATTAATATGATATCATATATGATCTTGTAACATTGATTTGTTAATAATATCTTAGAATTATCATCGTTTCGGGTGTTAACTTACTCATTTTCTTTTATATGTTTTGTTACATAAGCCATGTTTTTTGTATCTTATTCATATCCAGAATTCTATCAAGTCCTTAAACATCATTTTTAAATCATCAAATGATAATTATACTTGAATGGATACGATGGAGAATGAATCTCATCGCGTTCGTGGAGACGGTAGTCCGTACATACGCACGAGCGACAATATCATTCTTTTGATATTAAAATAATATATAAATGGATGGTATATCATATATACGGAATCATTAACATGTTATATTTATTATTTACGTGAGTTACGCATCATTATTATACCCATCCAAATAATAATATATTGAATAACAATTACACCACGGCGTGGAGACGGTAAGCCATACGTACGCACGTATGGTGACATGTTATTCAAAGGGTGGATAGAATACTGAATATGGTTGTACCATATTTATAATAACATCACAGTATATGTAATATACTGGAGTTATTATTTTAGAATGGTAAGAACAAAGAAAGAAGAAGTGGAAGAAGAAAAGAACTTGAAAAGGGGTGGTGAAAACATTACCTCTTCTTCGGGTTCTTCCTTTTGATTTGATCAAAAGGGCTCCTTAGGTTGGCTTTCTGATCAAACTAAGGCCTCTAGGTTGTACTGAGGGATGTTGGGAGAGTATTTGGGAAGATTTTGGCCGAACCAAAAGGCTTTGAAGGTGTGAAGAAATGAGAAGGAGGAGTGCCCTTTTATAAGAGGCGTGAGAGGCACCTTTGGAAAAGCTAGAAATATTAATTTATAATAAATTCATATTCGGTTTCTAATGGCTCCAAAATTGATTATTCAAAGGTTAAGGTAGGGATAGGTCGAAAACCACTCAACCAATAGAATTTAGACTGGTTTGGGTACTTATATTAACCTTATCTTTAAGTTTTAACTCTAAGTTAATTAGTTTCACTTTTACAATGTCTCTTTGTATTTTTATATAATATGGTTAATAAACGTACTATATACATCCAAGCGACCCCCAAGTGGTCCATTAATGATGAACCTATCATGATATAAGTCTCTTGGCCGATCCTTAGATTTTTAGGTTTTTAATATCAATTAATACTATAATATTTGTTTTAAGAACTCTTTTATGTCAATTTTGACACTATTCAATAGTTGATTTTTTTGAAACTCATAACAGATTGATTACTTCGAACAAAGTCAATTACATCAATCCTAATATATCATATTATCCTAGAAAATTATTTTAATTCATTAAAAGTTTCATATTATATTTATTTGGGTATTTATAATATCAATTATTTTAATTTCTCACTATTATAGTAATTACTGCATCATCATTGTGTCATAAATAAAATAAATTATTTAATGTATAAAAATTATAAATAAAATATCATTATGTAGGAAATCTTTTTATATTTCTAATGAATATTTATAATCTAAAATCCAGCATATATAACCCTATGTAACAATTGTTTTTCTAAAAGATATATGCTTGTGTCATTTTTGTATTCATTTTAACTTAATTAAAATAAAGTTTCATTCTCACTTACAGGTGGATCCATGGGGTCCCAAAATCGACCCAAAGATGCCCATGGTCGACCATGTACCAACCAATAGGTTTAAGACACATTTTAGGGTAATTTAGTATTATTACAATATTATTTTTAAACCCTTACTTACCGGATTTACCCTTAACCATGGTAAATAAAATATTTACCGCAGTAATTATTCAAAATGTCTAAAAATAAAAGTTACCTATTTACACAATTTGAACATCCTGATTCCAAATATGGAATCCATTTTCCTAAATTCAAAACACATAAGTGGCAGAAATTAATTTAAAATTAATTCCCGCTGTCAAAACAAAAAGCGTGTTTTTAAGAGATAATAACTATCAAAAGATTGACACTTGTTTATGTTTGTTTTAATTGTAAAATTATGTCCAATGACCAACATTATATTAAATGGTAAAAATATATTCTAAATATACTTTAAAACTACTAAAATTCATAATTTATCACTATTAATTATTTTGATTAAAAAAGTTGTTTTTAATTAAAATTTAGTAATTTTCACTATTCATCAAAATATGAAAGTTATCCGAAAAGTACCAAAATTTCACCTTAGGCTAAATTAGATATTCCGAATCCAAAAATGAAGTCCATTTTGAAATATAAAATATATATAATTTTAAAAAGTATGTATTACTATTCATAACGGCTAGTTTGATTGGTTGTTAGAACTCGGTGTTGCGTACAACACACGCTATCGCATTATTCAAAGAGAAGCGTACCGTAGAAGCTTGGGGTGTTAAATTTTTTCATTAATCTAAATGGGATGATGGGATGTCAGTCTCTCATACTGTGAATTCCTCCTTGGAATTGTTTGCCTAGTTTGGTTCTACCTTATAGATTAAGACATTGTTCTTGAAACTCTTCCTGGTCTCATATCTTTCTAGACAATAGTTAATTATGATGCTTCTGTAAGGACATTCCAAATTTTTAGGTCAGGGAAGAAACCTTTTTTCAGGAGCGTAGTTGTGTTGGGAATCATTTCAATATCTAGATGATGGAACATTGGTACACCTGAATTCTACCATTTTATAGGGCTTCTCTAGGTCACAGAAGTCTGAGACATCCCACATAGATTGTGAGGTACTAATGCTGGAGGCATGTCTCTATGGTTTTCCAAAGATTCCCGTGTTGAACATTGTGAATGTTGCAAGTTTAACATCTAGTGGATATGGATAAGATTTATTATAAAACTTATGAAAGTGGATTAGATATGTACATCCCTCTGAAGAATCACCTGGAGTTTTACTAGATGGATGTATTTGAAGGGCCAATGAGGATAGACTAGGATGGTGTGTCCCAAATGGGGAAGGATTCACACCATGAATGCTGGTTTGGAAATCACAAATGGTGGATCAGGGAATTGAACCAAAAAATAGGGATTCCAAGGATTACCATTGGATTGGATTTAACCTCTCGGAGGCTTCCTGTAACGACCCAAAGTTTCATTTATGGAAAATCCCACTTGATCCAGTTAAATGTTTCTTTATGAAAAATGTTTTTATAAGATGTAAACTTCTTTAGTTTTATGTTAAGATTTGTGACTATTACTTTTATAGCCGTTGAACAGTGATCATCTGAGTAGTATAAATTTAAGGCTTTAACGAACCCATTTCCACTCAGACAAAGGAAGCGATGGCCTCATCCAGTAGAATTTTCCCTTACAAAGCCCATTTGTCAGAGCTCGGAAAAGAGGTGGCGTCTTTGGGCTTTTCCCTTGACCAAGCCCAAGCTGAGCTTCATCAAGTCAAGCTCGAACGTGATCGTCTACGGGAAAAGTGGAAGTTGATTGAAATTACCACTCGAGCGATGTTATCTGAGCCGCCCCAAGAGTCTATCACCATCGCGCACCTTACCCTTAGGTCTTATGCGGCTATTTTAAGGGGTTATGTAACAAATAAGTAGCATCATGTTCATGTGCATTATTTTTGTATATAATAATGAATATAATTTCTAGTCATTTTTGATACATTCCAATTAGTTTTTAAAGTACAAATGGTGTTTTTAGTTATTATTTAATTAAGAATAATATATTATTAAATTAAAGGATTTTTGTATTAAATAATATTTTAATAAAATATTATTATTAATATTAAATTAATTTTTTATTAAGTATAAATGATCTTATAATTTTATGAATGCAATTAAAATTTTTATTAAGGTTTGAAAGCCATTTCTGTCAAAAACCGTGAATTTTTTTTATAAATGTCGGTTTTTATTTTAAAAGTGAAAATTCACATATATAGAAAATTATTTAGATAAAATAAATATTATTTTTGGAATCCAGACGTCGAAATTACCCAACGGTGAATTTTTCATGATTTTCTGAGACAGTCAAATATTTGGGTAAAAATTAAATACCATTTAAATATATAATGTGTTTTATGACATCATAATGACCCAATGGTGATTTAATAAAATTCCATAATCCTTATGTTCGGCCAATATGTGTTTTATCATTAAAATAATTAGGTTTTGGGTCTATTTGACTTACTTTTAAAAGCATTAATGGAGCCCTCAAGACTTATTCCACACTTTGCCTTTTTAAATTAATTTCCATGGGAGTATGACTCACCTCCACATAAGCAACCCTAATTTTTTAATAAGTTCGGACCTTGGACTTGTAAAATATTGTTTTCCTCTTTCCGTTTCCAGAAACCATGGGAATATACCATGGGATGGTTTGTGGTTTGGATTATTTTAATATAAGGGGTCCCAATCCTAAATAATAATGAATTCCCTCACCTTTCCTATAAAAACCCACCCAAGCTCACACTTCCTCCTCACTAAAATCCCTTTGAGTTCATCCAACATCTTCCCTACTCTCTCTAGAATCCTCCCAAGGAGACCCAAGCTCCCAAGAAGCCTCTCACAAACCTCTCTCTAGCCTTTGGAAGCACACTTCGAAGTAAGGGGTTTTCTTCCTTTCTCTTTTTTTTGTCAATTTTCTTTAAGTTGTATTGCCCTTTTTATTTCAATTATGAATGTCGGGGTATGTTTTTGCACCTCCCCCATACTTTCCTCTTATTGTTTGAATGATGGGAGAACCCTTTCTCTCTCATTAAATTCCTCCCATGTACACCCGTTACTATGCCGAAATTCCGAAAGGAACTTCTCTCTCTTCTTTTATATTCAAGCAATACTTTTGTATCATGAATCTAAATTACATTTCTATTGTTGGGACATGTATATATATGATCTCCTTACTGTCCATTACATGTAAATATGATGAGGAACCCCTTTCTTTCTCATAAACCTTTTTAGGAATTCTTATGTCACACCGTTACGCTGCCGAAATCGCACCGATTTTCTAAGACAATGTCTTTGTGTAGTGAATACCATGCCCATTTCCCCATCAAGGGTATTCAACTTTATGCACATTTACATATTGATTATAAAGTTTCATGTATGAATTCAACATTCCTTTATCGTGGAAGAAATGATTATGTTTTATGAATCCATATTTTATGATCCATGTGGCACACTTATGCACGAAATGAAATGTTTAAGAAGAGTGCGCCCTTTATAGCGCTCCAATGCATTGGGTAAGTATAGTATCATGATACGCCATGTGAAATGAGTGTTTACTCATGCTAATTCAAGTGCAACGAGGGTTTACTCGTGCTTCATGTGCAATGAGGATTTACTCATGCTCCATGTGCAATGAGCCTTGGCTCATGCTAATTCAATGTTAAGTGTTGTTGCCACATTTCCATGTTATGATTATCATGCTTTATCATGCCTTTATGTTCATGTTACTCTAATTCTCTATTTATGTTCCTATTTCCTAACATGTATTTTACTCCTCATGTTATTCATTGTGTACTCCCTTACTGGGCTTTATATCTCACCCTTTTCTTATGCATGTCCTCAGGTTATCCCATGCAATGCTAAGTACGAAGGAATGTAGTGGTCATGTAAATAAAGTTTTCAATAAAGAAGTTGTAATTCAAGTTTAATGTTTTTATGTAATGATCCTAAGCCCCAAAGACACTAAACCTCTCGATCTTCTTTGTTGTATCAAGTGAAGTTTTATTTAATAAAGCATGCTTAAGTTGTAATAAAAAGCAGGGTTGTCATAGTTGGTATCAGAGGATAGGTTTAGTTATTTTTGGGATTAGGAAACCCTAATAAAGCCTTAGATACAAGACTAAGTATAATAAAAGCATCCCTAAGTTTTGGTAAATACTAAGTAAGTGGTTTATCAAACAAATACATCCCTGTCTGGATACGAGCAGGAAGAGGCGGCTCTGGCACAGATGTATCCTAGGGGTAAAACCCGAAAACACCGCTTTGAGCTAGACTCGAACGGGAACTGGTGCACGACAACGGGCCTTGCTGCACTCTTGGTTACGAAACTCACGGGGGATATGTTTTGATAAATTCACAATCTTAGTATGAACCCTTATTAAGGGAAAAATGCCCCTAAGAATATATGTTAGAAGGAAGATCATGAAAAGCCTGGATTGAATCCTATAGACTCATGAGTTAAAGAGATTTAAGTTTATTTATAAGTAATCAACATTTGTCTTTGGATTACCCTTTATGTGTTACCCCTAACATTCCTTTTATTCCAGCCAATGGTCGGTAATAGGAGAACTCAGGCTAACAACCGTTGTGAAGATCAGTGTGATGATTGGACTTATGAGATACCCAATCCAATGGGAGCGGGAATCGCGAACTTTGTCACGCTTCTCTCTTATCTAACTCAAGTTTTGAATAGAAACACTGGTCAAGAGGAATGTTCAACCCCCCCTAAGAAAGAACAAGTCACTATTGAAAGCTTCATGAGACAAAGGCCTCCTACTTTTAGTGGATCATCCGATCCCACAATCGCTGAACAATGGATCAACTCCATTGAAAGGATATTCTCCATCCTCCAATGCTCTGAGAAAGAGAAGGTTCTACTGGCGGCTTATCGTATGAAGGGTGAAGCTGATCAATGGTGGTCGTTGTTCAAAAATACGAAGCCTGAGGAGGAGATCGAGGCTTTGGAATGGAAGGAATTCCGGAAGATGTTTTTCGATAAATATTTTCCATGCACCCTCCGTCTTAAGATGGAAAGGGACTTCCTTTCCCTAAAACAGAAAGATGAAGAATCTGTGGGATCGTACGAGGCAAACTTCACAAGGCTTGCACGATACGCTTCTGGCTTTGTCGTTACCCCCGAATGCATGGTTGACCGCTTCTTTGGTGGGCTGAAGCCTAGCTTGCGGAAAGCATTAGCGGTCCGTGACTTCGACAGCTATGAGGAAATTGTCCAATGTGCCCTCAAGGTTGAAATGGAGATCAGAGAATCACAGGGGTATCATGGGGACAAGAAGCGTAAGGTGGACTTCAATGCTGGTGGTCCGATGGATAAATCCAATGGCGCTAAGAAATTCCAGCACCCCACTTCCCAAAAGTGTGGAAATAAGTACCCTGGAAATTGCCTTAGGGGGACAAGAAAATGCTTCAAGTGTGGAAGAGAAGGGCACCTAGCTATTAACTGTCAGCAAGAAGGACACGCGACTGCGACAGAGGAGAGGAACGCTCTGTTCGAACCTCAACGCGTTGTTCAATGATACAAATGGAAAGAACCGGGTTATTTTGAAAATCAGTTCCCTAATCCAAGGGTTATCGGAGGCAACCAGCAACCTCCAAGACAACAAGGAAGAACTTTTCCCATCACTTCTGCCGAAGTGAACCCCGACAACGAAGTGGTGACAGGTACGCTAGTTATTCATTCAAGAATAGCGAACGTACTTTTTGATTCAGGTTCTACGCATTATTTTATATCTTGAATGTTTAGTAGAACAATCACAGCACCACCCCAAATCCTGGAAGTAAAGATGTCGGTGAGTACGGAAAATGGGGCAATCGTTGCATCCCATGAGTATAAGTCCTCCCCTGTTATAATATGTGGATTGAATTTCTCGGCGAACCTCGTCATACTCCCTTTGGTGGAATTTGATGCAATTCTTGGCATGGATTTGCTTTCCTTATATAGAGCCAACATAAATTGTCGGGAGAGGGAAATCACACTCTATATGGAGAATCGACACCCGATTCATTACAAGTGTCAGGAGGAAGATGAATCTCCTTTAGCTCCATCATCTCAAGCATGGATATTACTACCTTATGAGCACACATATCTGGCTCAGATGATTGAGTCCAAGGAAGAAACCAACCTTGAAGAAATGCCTATTGTGAGGGAATTCGCTGAAGTATTTCCCGAGGAACTTCCTGGTATTCCTCCAAGAAGAGATGTTGAGTTATCAATTGAACTTATAGCTGGGGTGCTACCAATATCCAAGAATCCATATAGAATGGAAGTTGTTGAGCTTGAAGAGATGAAGAAACAACTATAGGAGAATATGGATAAAGGGTTTATACGCCCAAGTGCATCACCATGGGGTGCACCAGTCCTCTTCGTCAAGAAGAAGGATGGGTCAATGAGGCTTTGCATCGATTATCGTGAACTTAAGAAAATCACGATAAAGAACAAGTATCCTCTCCCAAGAATCGATGACTTGTTTGATCAGCTCTGTGGAGCACAATAATTCTCCAAGGTGGACTTGCGGTCGGGATATTATCAAGTAAGGGTGAAGAAGGAAGATATCCCCAAGACTGCTTTTCGTACAAGGTACGGGCACTATGAATTCATAGTAATGCCTTTTGGACTCACCAATGCTCCAGAAATATTCATGGACATGATGAATAGAGTCTTTAGAGATTACCTAGAAAAATTTGTGGTAGTCTTTATAGATGATATTCTAATTTACTCCAAAACCAAGGAGGACCATGAGGAGCATTTAAAAACTGTACTAGAGACTTTGCGCAAGGAGAATCTCTATGCAAAGTACAGCAAGTGTTAGTTTTGGTTAAAGGAAGTCTCATTCTTGGGCCATTTCATCACAAGCAATGGGATATCTGTGGACCCCTCCAAAACAGATGCAATTGAGGGATGGTCGAGGCCAACATCGGTAACTGATATCCGTAGCTTCTTGGGGTTAGCTGGATATTACCGACGATTTGTGAGAAATTTCTCACGATTTTCCAACCCTCTTACCAAGCTAACTCGAAAGGGAGTAAAGTTTGCTTGGAGTTATGAATGCGAAGAAAGCTTCAAGGAGTTTAAAAGGAGGCTTAACACTACACCTGTGCTCACTTTACCCACAAGTGGGGAGATTTTTGTGGTATTCAGTGATGCTTCGAAGAAGGGATTAGGATGTGTGCTGATGCAGAATGATAAAGTGATATCCTATGCCTCAAGGCAGTTGAAAATCCATGAGCGAAACTATACAACGCATGATCTGGAATTGGTGGCGGTGATATTTGCCTTGAAAATCTGGCGGCATTATCTCTATGGAGAGAAATATGAGATATATACTGACCACAAGAGTCTTAAATATATATTCACACAGAAAGAGATTAATATGCACTAGAGAAGATGGATAGAGCTCATCAAGGATTATGACCGTTCAATACATTACCACCCTGGGAAAGAGAACAAGGTGGCAGATGCCCTAAGTAGAAAGGATCCAGCTATTCTATCAATGATGAGAATTGAGAAGGATCCAATATTCTTAGACTTGATGAAGATGGATGTGGGAATCATAAAGAAGGGAACATCATCAATCCTTTCACAAATGATTGCTCAACCATCTCTTTTGGAAAGGATAAAGGATGCTCAAAAGGATGATGCAGGAATCCAAGAAAAAGTGGAAGCTATCAAAAAGGGAAAATCATCAGAGTTTAATGTTAATGAAGAAGGAATTGTGCGGTTTGGGAAAAGACTATGTGTTCCATCAAGTTCGGAACTGAAGAAGGAACTTTTGGATGATGCACATAGTTCAAATTTCTCTATTCACCCAGGGAGCACAAAGATGTATCGAGATCTCCGAGAAAACTTTAGGTGGGATAATATGAAGAAGGAGATTGCTGAATATACATCAAAGTGCCTGGTGTGTCAGCAAGTGAAGGCAGAGAGGCAGAAGTCTAAGGGGATGATGCAACCATTGCCCATACCAGAATGGAAATGGGAGAACATCACCATGGACATCGTCACTGGACTTCCAAGGACATCCAAAGGCAACAATGCAATCTGGGTTGTTGTGGATCGTCTTATAAAGACTGCACACTTCATTTCTATTCGAGAGGTTTTCTCTTTGGATCAACATGCACGAATATATATCAGGGAATTGGTACGGTTGCATGGAGTGCCACTATCTATTGTGTCTGACCATGATCCAAGATTTACCTCTAAGTTTTGGAAGAGTCTTAAACATGCTCTAAATACTGAACTGAACTTCAGTACGGCCTATCATCCTCAAACTGATGGCCAATCCGAGTGGACTATCCAAACACTTGAGGATATGTTGAGAGCGTGCTCAATGGACTTTAAAGAAGGATGGTATCAACATCTTCCTCTAGTTGAGTTCTCTTATAATAATAGTATCCACTCGAGCATCCAAATGGCACCATATGAAGCCCTTTATGGGAAAAGGTGTAGAACACTGGCATGTTGGGATGAGGTCGGTGAACGTAAGCTGCTTGGACCAGAAATGGTCGAAGAAATGGTGGAGAAGGTGAAAACCATTCAGCAGCATATCAAGGCAGCCCTGAGTCGACATAAGAGTTATACAGATAATCGTCGATGAGACCTTGAGTTTAAAGTCGGAGAAATGGTGTTTTTATGCATATCTCTGTGGAAAAGGTCATGAGGTTTGGAAAGAAAGGGAAGTTAAGTCCAAGGTACATCGGCCCCTTCGAGATTCTTGATCGTGTTGGGGCTGTGGCCTATTGACTATCACTTCCACCTACTATGTCCAAGGTGCATGATGTCTTCCATGTATCCCTCATAAGGAAGTACATACCAGACCCTTCACATGTACTCTCTTCCGAGGTGGTACAATTAGAAGACGGTCTTTCTTATGAGGAGAAACCAGTGAAGATCTCGGATCGTAGTGAAAAAATTCTACGAAATAAGACAATGCCCCTCGTCAAGGTGTTGTGGAGAAACCACAAGTTTGAAGAAGCGCTTGGGAGTCGGAGGACATGATGAAGCTAAGTTACCCACATTTGTTTTAGTGTGGGAAAAGGAAAATTTCGAGGGCGAAATTTCTTAAGGGGGGAATATTGTAACGACCCAATGTTTCATTAATGGAAAATCACTCTTGATCCAGTTAAATGTTTCTTTATGAAAAATGTTTTTATAAGATGTAAACTTCATTAGTTTTACGTTAAGATTTGTGACCGTTACTTTTATAGCCATTGAACAGTGATCATCTGAGTAGTATAAATTTAAGGCTTTAACGAACCCATTTCTACTCAGACAAAGGAAGCGATGGCCTCATCCAGTAGAATTTCCCCTTATGAAGCCCATTTGTAAGAGCTCGGAAAAGAGGTGGCGTCTTTGGGCTTTGCCTTTGACCAAGCCCAAGCTGAGCTTCATCAAGTCAAGCTCGAACGTGATCGTCTATGGGAAAAGTGTAAGTTGATTGAAATTACTACTCGAGCGATGTTATCCGAGCCGCCCAAGAGTCTATCACCATCACGCACCTTACCCTTAGGTCTTATGTGGCTATTTTAAGGGGTTATGTAACAAATAAGTAGCACCATCTTTATGTGCATTATTTTTGTATATAATAATGAATATAATTTCTAGTCATTTTTGATACATTGTAATTAGTTTTTAAAGTACAAATGGTGTTTTTAGTTATTATTTAATTAAGAATTATATTTTATTAAATTAAAGGATTTTTGAATTAAATAATATTTTAATAAAATATTATTATTAATATTAAATTAATTTTTTATTGCGTATAAATTATCTTATAATTTTATGAATGCAATCAAAATTTTTATTAAGGTTTGAAAGCCATTTCTGTCAAAACCCGTGAATTTTTTTTATAAATGTCGGTTTTTATTTTAAAAGTGAAAATTCACATATTTAGAAAATTATTTAGATAAAATAAATATTATTTTTGGAATGAGGACGTCGAAATTTTCCAACGGTGATTTTTTCATAATTTTCTGAGACAGTCAAATTTTTGGGTAAAAATTAAATACCATTTAAATATATAATGTGTTTTATGACATCATAATGACCCAATGGTGATGTAATAAAATACCATAATCCTTATGTTCGGCCAATATGTGTTTTATCATTAAAATAATTAGGTTTTGGGTTTGTTTGACTTACTTTTCAAAGCATTAATGGAGCCCTCAAGACTTATTCCACACTTTGCCTTTTTAAATTAATTTCCATGGGAGTGTGACTCACCTCCACATAAGCAACCCTGATTTTTTAATACGTTCGGACCTTGGCCTTGTAAAATATTGTTTTCCTCTTTCCTTTTCCATAAACCATGGGCAAATACCTTGGGATGGTTTGTGGTTTGGATTATTTTAATATAAGGGGTCCCAAACCTAAATAATAAAAAATTCTCTCACCTTTCCTATATAAACCCACCCAAGCTCCCACTTGTTCCTCACTAAAATCCCTTGGAGTTCGTCCAACCTCTGCACTACTCCTTCTAGAATCCTCCCAAGGTGACCCAAGCTCCAAAGAAGCCTCTCACAAGCCTCTCTCTAGCCTTTGGAAGCACACTTCCAAGTAAGGGGTTTTCTTCCTTTCTCTTTTTTTTGTCAATTTTCATTAAGTTGTATTGCCCTTTTTATTTCAATTATGAATGTTGGGGTATGGTTTCGCACCTCCCCCATACTGCCCTCTTATTTTTTGAATGATGGGAGAACCTTTTCTCTCTCATTAAATGCCTCCCATGTACACCCGTTACTATGCCGAAATTCCGAAAGGAACTTCTCTCTCTTCTTTTACATTAAAGCAATACATTTGTATCATGAATCTAAATTCCATTTCTATTGTTGGGACATGTATATATATGATCTCCTTACTGTCCATTAAATGTAAATATGATGAGGAACCCCTTTCTCTCTCATCAACCTTTTTATGAATTATTATGTCACGCCGTTACGCTGCCGAAATCGCACCGATTTTCTATGACAATGTCTTTGTGTAGTGAATATCATGCCCATTTCTCCATCAAGGGTATTCACCTTTATTCACATTTACATATTGATTATAAAGTTTCATGTATGAATTCCACATTCCTATATCGTGGAAGAAATGATTATTTTTTATGAATCCATATTTTATGATCCATGTCGCACACTTATGCATGAAATGAAATGTTTAAGAAGGGTGCACCCTTTATAGCGCTCCAATGCATTGGGTAAAGTATAGTATCATGATACGCCATGTGCAATGAGTGTTTACTCATGATAATTCAAGTGCAACCAGGGTTTACTCGTGCTTCAGGTGCAATGAGGGTTTACTCATGCTCCATGTGCAATGACCCTTAGCTCATACTAATTCAATGTTAAGTGTTGTTGCCACATTTACATGTTATGATTATCATGCCTTATCATGCCTTTATGTTCATGTTACTATAATGCTCTATTGATGTTCCTATTGCCTAACATGTATTGTACTCCTCATGTTATTCATTGTGTACTCCCTTACTGGGCTTTATAGCTCACCCTTTTCTTATGCATGTCCTCAGGTTATCCCATGCAATGCTAAGTACGAAGGAATGTAGTGGTCATGTAAAGGAAGTTTTCAATAAAGATGTTGTAATTCAAGTTTAATGTTTTTATGTAATGATCCTAAGCCCCAAAGACACTAAACCTCTCGGTCTTCTTTGTTGTATCAAGTGAAGTTTAATGTAATAAAGCATGCTTAAGTTGTAATAAAAACCAGGGTTGTCATACTTCCTATGTACAATATTTAGAAGACAGGGAATAAACCCCACATAGCTCGAAGTGGTGATTTAGGGTTTACGCCTGGTTAGTTACCCATTGTAAGAGGGGAACTCTAGGTTAGATGAATATAGATATTGAAGGGATTATGTAGGTTTAGCCACCCATGTGAATGATATAAGTTCACCGGGATGTGGTGGCCCAGATAAAATCAAGTTGGATATGGAGGAAGTGTCAAAGAATAAGGACGAATGACGTGGAACTGACTTAATGGTGATAGTTTTGGAATTCAACCTTAGGGAGGCTCCTATATTCCATGGTGGCTAGAATCAATGTCCACATAGTTTGATGGGGAGATGGGACACCTAAGGAGGCGGCCTGTGAGAAATGAAGTGCATAGAGAAGGACTTGAGGGAAGTAGAACCTCTAGGTTCCTGCATGATCTTCACGAAAAGAAAATTCTCTAAGAAAAGACTAGGATTGGAAATCAGTGAAGGGTTTGAATGTAGGGTAGGATTCCTATGTAACCTATTTGAATGATGAGGATCAAATTATATGTAGTTCCTAATGGGGAAATATAATCGGGTAGTACACAATGTATAGTGACCAATATATGTTCTAGGGGTTACGCATAGTCATCGACCCTTCACAAGAGGACCACTCTCGGTTAGAGGATTATGGTGAAGTGGGAGGATTATGAAATATTTAATTCTCATATGGATCAGAACACATCAGGGAGGTGGATCCAGGAGATGGATCCCAAAAAGGGAAGATGTCACATCATGAGGGTACATCACTAGAAGGGAGGACCAGGGTTTACCATTCGTTGGGATTGACCCTCAAAAAGGATTCTTCCATACCCGAAAGGGATTGAGATCCACGTAGATTAGATGAGGATAAAATTTAACATCATGGAGGATGCGCGAAGGAACAAGAATTATTTAGGACAAATTGATTGTGTGGAATGAGTGGCTTTCACCTTTAAGAGTCTTCCAATATTCCATGTTTTGAAGATAGGGATCAAATTCCACGTTGTTCAGAATGGAGGGGCATGGGGCTTATGCATGGATAGCATCCCAAAGTCGTGCTGGGGATAAACGTGGTTAAAGGGCCATAAAAGATTTCATGAACATGGTATCTTTAATTACATATGATTCAAGATCGATGTGAGAAACAATATGTAATCTCAGACCCTCCAATATTGTTGTTATTGGTTCATCCATGAGAGATGGTGTTGGGATTATGCATAAAGAGCAGCCTATAGATATAGATAACGTGACATGCTCTGAGAGGGAAGCTTGATGATGTGGTTATAGGATTATGTGTAGACTTCCCAAGGCTCAAATGCTAAAAAATACCAAAGGTAGAGAGAGCAGAAGAGAGATGGTTCTAATACCCTTTTTGTTCTTCTTGTATTTTCTTTGAATGTAGTGATCAATGTTTAACATCATGTGTTGAGCACATGGATTCTTGGAAATTTAATGTCCCATATCCAAAAAAATGAGGAGACACTCTTCATTGTTTGGACATATATAACATTTAAAAACAAAAACATCGGGAAAGGAAGGCATACGAAATTCTTGATAGGAGTGAGGTGGAGAAGTGTTCAATAGAGGGGTCCATGTTAGTGTAGCTAGGAGAATATTAAATATATGTTAGAATAACTATGGGAAGAAGAATAAAGTATGGAAATAGAACATGAAAAAAAACTATAGGGACCATAAATTCACTTCTCACATGCATGGAGGGTTGCATGAGAGAGGGGTTTACGATGCTCGGGGGCTTGAATGGAGGAGCATCTCGAAGGGAATGAGATTTATAATTGAAGGGTGATTAGAGAAGGAAAGGTGATCCACAAAACAATAATGTGTCATGATAAAAAGATGATTTTATAATGAAGGAAGATTCATGAAAGAAATGTTATCTATGAATAAAGGATGCTTCGGGAAGGAAATAATTCAACATAGTCGAACATCACTTTAGCAAACATCTCATTATTTGCAGAGTGATCAATGAAAGATTAATGGTTTGTGGGGCCTCGAGCAACCCAAAGGGATTCCCTTGTTCATGAAGTATGAAGGCCTTTTTTAAGGGAATCCTTATATGTAGGGTGCATGAAGATGGTATCAAAGCATGGTTCATGATGCTCAAGTACCTTGGGTTATCCATAGTTCTCTCGGGTTCACAATGCTCAATAGATTCATGCAATGGGAGGTTGGAAGGACAAAATTTGGGGTAGAAATGTTTATTGGGGGGTGAGCCTTCTATTTATAGGTAGAGGTGGTTCTCAGTGCTTGTGGGGCTCCCCGAGAAGAAACAGTAGGGCTCTATAGAGAACATGTGACACTGTTATGATGAAAAGAGTCGGTGGGACTCCGTCAGACTATCGAAGGAATCGTCAAAGTAGCAGTGATTTGAAATTCTATGAATAAGAAGGACAATTAGAAGGGTAAAGGTTCCATCACACTCAGTTGGACTCATGAAGACACCATCATGGTGGCGATTGTGGGGCATGCCATACTGAAATTGGGCTCTAAAAATGGGTTAAGCTCTATCACACACATTCAGGCTCGAGAAGACACGGTGAAAGCGGTGATTGTAGGGCATGCCAACATGGTCGCTGAAAAGTGTTCGGGACCTATCTCACTCATTCGAACTCATAGAGACACCTTAAAACTTCTTCATTATTGTAGAGGCAATGATCTTCGTGGATGAGATTCACAAAATAGACTCCTTTGAGTATTTTGGATGGAATCTGAGGTCATTTGGGTCTGGATTCACATCACAACATATATAACATTGTTCATGATTAAAATAGCATGATTGAATGTACTAACATCTCCCCCTTCCCAAAAGGAGATGTGGGGAAATAGGGTTATATTCTTAGTGTAAGTTTCTAAAAAATACAACTCATCGAATCATGAAGGTGGCTCGCAAAGCATGCGTGCGGGGAACACTACAACGCTTTAGTGGATTAAGGACCCTATAAGGCTCGGGTGATGGTCACTGTGAAACTCGGTGTTGGGAATTACCTATAAATAGGGGATTATTTTCCTAGTGTATATAAGGGATCTCTAGAAATGATTGTGTTGATGCTCTCATTTCACAAAGCAATCTTCCCTGCCAATTTGACATCATGATTCAGGTTCTACAGTACTTTTCTCTATGAATTCATTTTAGTGAACTGATGCATCACAACCCACTACTACTTTATGATGAATTCCAAGAACATGGATGATTCTCGGGATTCTACTTTGTGAATGAACTCTATGAACAATCTTTGGGACTGATCTTTGTGAATGGGATCAGAAAAATTCCTACGTCCCTGATTGATGTATTCATAAGTGTTTTCTCGAGAGAATCTTACCGATGCCACCCAGAGGGAAGAAATGGATAACAATATCCCCATAGGGGAGAATGTTCGAAGACACACCAATCATAAATCATTGAAAATGATGTTGTCAATTACTTATAAAAACTATCATCTATAAAATATTTTTCTACTATATAGTTTTGTCTTGTGGGATGACATCTTCATTCCAGATACAAGCTGAGAAGTGCCTGCATACTGGTTCATGGGAATGCCAGGAAAACATGAGTGCTACATGGTGAAGATGGTAACATTGGGATAGACCACACTCCCCTCATAGTTTTCTTCCTCTATAGTCACCTCAATAACCTCGACGAAAAGGTGTTGGAGTAGGATACTTCCCCAGCTCAGTACAGAAAATATCATGGTAGGGCTTGGGAACCCATAGAAGGGGTGCATAAAAAAGATGGGATCTATGCGAGGGAAGAAAAATCATAGATGAGTGGTCTTGGTTCTACTAGGTGTGTGAATCATATATCTAGTTTGAAAATATTCTAAGGTGAGTAGGAATGTACAAAGTATGATGGGATTCCCAATTCCATGACTCCCAACCAAAGGAAATCATACTGGAGCTGCTAAGTTGGTGGTCACCAGATACCAACAGATTCCACTATAATCACAAGGATATGGGAATCATCCTTGGTAACTCCATATGATATTTGGAATCATGATTATGGGGGGGAATTTATGATGAGTTCCTACCTATTGAGAATGCATGGGAGTATATGGAACAGATGCGACCTTTGGAGAAGTTATTGTGGAACCTGGTGCGAGGCATCGATAATGATAGGCAGAGCACCAAGTATGTCCACTTCAAGTAGTTGTTTAGTAACATTCTAAATTTCCAATTAGCGAAGCTTCTTGAGGGATAGTTAGTGCATATGAAACTACAATTGAGGCCCACAACTGTCCAAGGGGAGCTCGGTGAGGTAGGGAAAGTTATTAATGGCGGATACTGGAGGGTAGTAAGTGGAGACTATATGGATTCTGCATCATGGATGATAATTATCCAATATTCATGCCGAATGAGTTCATATCAACACTCTTGTATAGAGGGATGAAAGTATTGAGGGATTCTCATATGGGATGGAGGATGAGCACATTCATCATAATGACAATGCATGCCTCTGGGAAATGCATCAACCTAGGTATCCTAGTGCTAGAAAGGTTTTATCACTTACTTTGGCACATCGGTTAGGGGGGAGGACGTTGCACATGTGAGGGCCATTCCTATTCCTAAATAGATGGGTTGCAACACACATGGGAGCCTATGAATACCTCACTCCCATTTCTCCTCCTGGGAAACACTCTCGACCCTCAATACTAAATATTTTAGTGTGATTCCAGCTCAGGGTTGGTCTGGTGGACATGCTAAGTAAGATGGGGTGAGTAAACCAATTCATCTTTCACCCATTAACTCTTTCAACCTGAGAATTTAATGAGGACATCATAGATACCATAGAAAATAGATCATATCTACTATCCTTATATGGAAGGTTACTGGTAGAGCGGGTGGAAACTAAATAGATATATGAACCAAATGCACTACACCGATTAGAAAGACAGTTTATATGCATGTAGAGGCTGACTATGAAGGTGTATCTGGGGTGTATCATGAGGACCACCAATGCCTGATGATACATATCCTGATAATGTTCATGTGGGAATATGAGAAGATATAGATCAAGATGCCACTACCCACTTCTACATTCAGTTTAATTCATTAATATTCATAGTGTTGGGAAAATGCCTATCTAGGTGAGATGAAAAAGAAACCAACAATCTAGATCAATACAATAGTGGTCTCTACACATTGATGTTGTGGTCGAGTAGTAGTAAGTTTACGTCATGAGGGAGGTTACAATGCTTATTCGGGTCACGAGGTTGCATAAGTAAGGGAATCAGACCATGAACCAACACTGACTGAAGGTGATGGAAGGGAGGTATTAGTGTTATTCCTAGCAGCTCCAATCAAGAGGACTCTAGAGAGAGGGGAATCATCAAGGGGGTTCTTCAAGGTGAATCCTCATGCTCCTAGGAATAATTTGTGCCAAGTGGGGATTCCCATTGATGTTTTCTATGTGGAGGATTAGAATTACTAGGACACATGCACACAAATGGTCAACATTTAAGACATCTGAGAGAAACTAAATTGGAATAGAATAGAGTTGGGAGATATGTTCCTTGCAATATGCGGCATCAAAGCATCCCATACCAAGGGGAGAAAGTTTTTTATAGAGTTTTAAGAACTTTTTCACTCTCAAGGAACCATGTGGCCCATGAAAAATCGAGTGAGGGTTCTATTTAACATGACCTCCCACCAAATGTTATTGGTGGCTCAGTTAGCGGAGAGCTTCCCCTTGTCCGACAACTCAGATGAATCCTGGGGGGAAGAGGTCAATGAGGGGATCCATCAAAAGGATGTAGAGGTAATAGATTCTAAGGGAGGATCTCTAGGAGAAGGAGAAATCATGGCTTCTAATGAAGCTTCTCTGGGTGGATTCATCACATCTTTTGAAGTAAGATCTGACTCATCACAATGTTCCATTATCTCTATCACTTTATATTAGTTCCTCAAATGGCATCCACTTGTATAAGAGGATCTTATGTAGGGTGAACCAAATGATAGGGGAGAAGGTGTGATGACATTTGTGATGGACCAAGCATCAGGACCCGCATCTAATGGAATAATAGTGGAAGAGTCCATAAGTGTTGGGGAAGCAAGGGTGGACTCTTTAGGATCTTCAGAACCCATAAGAATATACAGGGGTCGCACCTCAGTATCTCATCAATGAAAAGACATATATGAGGGCATGTCCACTCTACATTTATTGACTATTAGAACCACACCTATAGTTTTCTCAATCAAAATGATTGACACAACACTTTTTTATAAAATAATTAGAGTGGATATCATTCTTCTTGTGCGGATGGCTAAAGGACCCAGGACCACTTTACTAAAGGGGAGTCGGTCCATATGGAACCATGTATCTAGGATATCCAATCAATGGTCCCTTATAAGTGATCAATTTTGATCGCAAGTGATGTCACTGGATGAGAGGAACCTATAATAGGTTGGTCCAACATCACTGAAATAGAATCAAGTGATGAGGACAATACATATGATGTAGATACCTACTATTCAGATGTGATACCCAAAGAAGATCAAGCTGGTGAGCTCCTAGACACATTCACCAAGTATGAACTTGTTGATCCTATATGGTTGGACGAATCTGATTCTATGTTAGATGAGGATAGTGTAACACCCTGATAGATTATGAGAAGTATATTTTTTTATGTCTTATGTTATATGTAACAACAATGTAATCTTTCACTACACACAACACTGGCTTGGCTTGCATTACACGCAATCGAGACCTTCCTCGATGGTGTGTGTAGTATGCAATACCTAGTTTAACGAAACATTGATATATTGTTATAATATTTTTATGGACTATCCATTATGAATATTATTAACTAAATTTTTAAATTTATAACATTATTATTCATCTTATGCAATTTCTAGAACATGGTATGAGAACAAAATAAATTTTTCAGGTAAAATATGTATTTTTTTTTAAAAAAATGCAATTTTGCCGCCTTTTGATGGCACACCAACATTAAATCTTGTTTCTTAAAAGTGTATAAGTTCAATTTGAAAAAATAAAATTCTTTTTTGGAATAGGTATATAAAAATTTACTTTGGATAAATTTCTCATATTATTCTGATAACTTTCATATTTTAATGAATAGTAAAAACAAGCTATATTTTAATTAAAAAAACTTTTTCCATCTCAATAATTTATATGGTAAAATTATAATATTGAATGATTTTAATGTAAAAATAGAATATATTTGTACCATTTAATATAATTTATGTCATTACCATTAATTTTACATTGAATTCAAAGGTAAAAACATTTCAATCTTTGGCAATTTTTAACTTTTAAAACCTGTTTGCTTAACAAAGATATTATTTTTAAATTAATTACTGAAACTAATGTGTTTTTAATTTTTAAAAATGGATTCAATATTTGGATTCATTGGGTCCAAATTATGTTAATAGGTTACTTTTATTTTTTTGCATTATGAATAGTAACAATGGTAATTTTTATTTACTACAATTAAAGGTAAATCGGGTATTTAAGGGTAAAAATAAGTTTGTAAAATTACAATAACACTTTCCAATATTCTATTGGTTGAATAAAAGTCGACCCATATCACCTAATGGTCGGAATATATTCATTTCATGGAACTTTGACCATGAAAATGATGTAATTATTATTAAAACTAAAGAAAGTGACCATATGTCACTCTCTTAAATCTTATAAGTGTAATAATTTTCATTTAGTGATAAACTTTATAACACTTAAAATATTAATAGTATCCAGAATTATAATAATATTAACAACATCATGTGAATTTATTTCTAATTTTTAGGGATTAAATAATTATCATTAATTATTACACAATAGTGATGTTGAAATTATTTTATTGATTGAAATATCAAATAAATGGTTTTATAAATATTAAAATAAATATTATATGAACTATTTAATGTACATAACGAATTTTCTAGATAAATATTACATGTTATTAATCTCTTAAATCCTTTATTTTGAACAATCTATTGTGTGGATTTTATTTAAATTCAAATAAATGAATAGTGTCAAATATGACACAATTGTTATTTTATAAAGATAACATAATATAAAATTGGTTAAAAATTACAAAAATATTTAAAAATTATAAATTGAAAATTATATGGTCTAGAATTTCATACATTATCCAATTATTGACAATTCACAACGCATAAGTAATTATTTATAACAATTTAATATTTAAAATATTATTACCACAAATAAAATTAAATAGATTAAATAAGGATAAATAAAGTTGATAAGGTTTAAAATAAATTTACAACAACTCTAAAATTTATTGTATGATTATATTACAACCCTATCTCATCTAATATTTTAATATGAGTCATTTTTGGTGGTTTTTATGTGGTATTTTAAATATTATAAATTAATATCTTTAAGGTTTCCAAAGGTGCCACTCTCCTCTCTTATAAATGGGAAACTCCTCCCTCTTCTCCTAACACAATTTTGAGCCTTAAAACTCGGCCAACCCCTGAACATTTCCCATATCAACTTCCGTAGAAACATACTAGGGGTACTTTCCTTCTTCAAAGACCAATTTTAGTGCCCTAAGACGAGGTTTCATAGAGGCGTGTCGAAGGAGAGGTAATATCCGTTACCGATTCTTTCAAATTTATTTCTTCTTCTACTTCCTATTCTTTATTTGTTTCATTATGAGGTAATAACATCGGTATCACTCATATACTGATATGTTATTATAAATATGAAACAACCCTGTTTCTTCTTCCATCCATCCCACGGAAAAAAAATCACCGCACGTGTGTACGTATGGAATACCGTCTCCACGCTGTGGTGTAATATGTCTTCCACCACCACCTTACATGGATGGGTATAATGGTGTAAAGAATAACTATATATGATTATTTTAATGTGATTTTTATTCTGAAATAGTATACATACACTTCAATACAATTCCGTGATCATGGGAACGATATCATCGCTCATGCGTACGTAAGGCCTACCGTCTCCACGATCTGATGCGACTCGTTCTACATGATATTAATTGAATAATGATTATATAAATGAATTAAATAAATAAATATGATATATACTACACTAATACCATTTTTTAAATTATGTATCTATAACATAAAAAGAATAATAATAATGTATTCGACAAAACATGCATAAGAACATAAAGCAAGGAACACCCGAATAAAAAGTAGCAATGAAATATTACTAGTAAGAAGATAAGAATATAACAATATATTATATCATAAAAATGAATATGATTCTTTAATATTTCAATGAAATTATTTAAATAATTATACATGAGGTTCGGATACGTACGAAGTAAATCGGACCTAAGGTAAGGGGAAATCTCGCAATCTCATTTTTATCTGAGATTGTTTATACATCAGAATTTACTGGGGAATATTTATCATCCACATCCATGTTTAGTCAATATAGAATATTATTTCTATCCTCCTAAAAATTTTTAAATCCAATTTTACCCATTGGTGAGTTTTTAGTAAAAGATATGAAAGGAATCTTTTGTCGTTTTTAGTACGATGTACTTTTTGACTTTTCCGACCAAATTACAAGAAGAATTTATTTTATCTTATATAAAATGGATGGATTTTTATGATTTCATAGAACATTATTTCCATGAAGTATCATTTACATGTTTTCAAGTTTATTTTTAATCGACTTCTTATAGTTTAAATTGTATGACATGTTAAGAAAGGAAAATGTTTTTGAAGTATAAAGGATATTTTCCTCAAGAACGGAGTTCAAGTGTTTCATCAAAAATATTTTCTATCTAAGATTATATAGGGTTCTGTTTCTATCCATATTTTTACATTTATTTGATTATGTTATGATGGAATTAATTTTATGATGTCATTTTATCTTATATGGATTATGTTGTGATGTCATGATGTTTAAGAATCCCATTTTTATTACATGGGTTATGCTATTATTTATGATTTTGTGGAACACATAAGAATGGTTTCATTAAAAGATGGGTGGGACCTATATATCCCTCCAATTAATTGGGTAAAGATTTATATCTCATGAGATAGACATGGCTAGAACTGTAAGTTAATCTGGTTCAGTGATACAGGTCTGGAACGAGGAGTGAACTCATTTCAGTAATGGAATTTTCTTGATATGATGGTCTTGGAAATGAGACTTTACTAATATGAAATGATTTTCTATGATTATGCGTGTATTCCAAAAGATTCATGTTTTATGTTATGATTATTGGGATTACATTTCACTTCTATGATTTATCCCATGTTTTGATATTATGATCTCTTTTTCAGGTTATGATTTTCAAAATGTTATGTTATTATGAATATGATATGATTGATATTTCTTTTGTTTACCCTTAATGATCATTTGAACTCACCCTTTTGTATGTTTTCTTTTCCCCAGGTCAGGAATAAGGTTATTAAGTAAGATATTCAAAAAGGGACTCTAGATATGATGAAATAAACAGGAGACAATGTAGAAGAATTATGAACCAATTGTTTATGTTTACTAGTTTTAAAGCCACTATATCTATATGGTCCTATCATGATTTTGTTATATCTTGTAATAAGTATGCTTCAATTCCGAAGTAATAACCATGTATGTAAAGTATGGGTCATTATAGTTGGTATCAGAGGAAAGGTATAGTCAACCTTTGGATACTAGAATGTGAAAGCCTTAGTAAGAACTCTAAGGATATGTCTAAACATAGAACACAATATTAGTGTTTTAGAAATGGCCATGAAAAACCTATGATAAGGCCTAAAGTGTGAAATTATATTCTTGATTATGTGGTTTTCTGGTTATTATTAGTGTTTCTCACACTATGCTTCTTGGTTTTAGTCAATGGATGGAACCCGAAAGAACTGTGTTAAAGCAGAATGTGACCGAAAATGCAATGATTGTCCCCCTGAGCAACCAAATGTTATGGGAGCTGTAATGAGAAATCTTGTATCCATGCTAAAACACCTTCCTCATGCTATGTATCATGCTGGACTTCCAAACTAGAAAAGTAAGGAGCAACATTCTATTGAATCCTTCATGAGGCAGCGTCCACCTTCATTCAGCAGGTCTTCTGAACCATTAGTGGCTGAACATTAGATCAATACCACTGAAAAGATATTATTAGTTCTAAAATGTTTTGGAAATGATAAAGTCATCATAGTAGTATATCGATTGGAAGGTGAAGCTGATGAATGGTGGAATCTTATTAATAATACGAGAAAAAGGGTTGAAATTGAGTCCATAGAATGGGAAGAGTTCAAGAACTTATTTTTCAATAAGTACATCCCTCATATTCTTAGAATAAAGATGGATAAGGAGTTTCTTGAACTGAAGACAAAGGATGATGAATCTGTTGGTACCTATGATTCAAATTTTACAAGACTTTCAAGGTACACTTCCGAAATTATTATCCAACTTGAGTGTAAAATCGATCGATTATTTAGTGGCTTAAAACAAAGCCTTCGAAGGGCGTTAGCCATAAGGGAATTCAATAGCTACTAGGAAATTGTTCAATGTGCTCTCAAAGTTGAGATGGAGATTGGAGTAATCCATCAATCAAATGGGTTTGATAATAAGAGGAAAATGAAATTCAAAGGAAAATCTAAAGACCACACAGAAAAGAAGATGAGTTTTCCCTTATTCTCAATGTGTGGAAAGAAACATGGAGGGAATTGTCTTAAAGGGACAAGTAAATATTTTAATTGTTGAAAAGAAGGTAATCAGGCAGTTGAATGTCAAAATAATGGGAAGAAGATATCTAATGATTAGAACAAAGAAAGGGATACACAGAATGCACCTCCTACAATTACATGTTTCAAGTGCAAGGAAATAGGGAATTATAAAAATCAATGCCCTAATCAAAGGGTTTATGATGATGATCAATGACAACAAACTATTATGGCCAAAGAAAAAAAAGGAAATTCACATGCAATTTCTATCGGTGATGTGGAGTATGACAACAAAGTGGTTAAAGGTACACTTACCATCCACTCTAAAGTAGAAAATGTTTTATTTGATTCTGGATCCACCCACTCTTTTATTTCTGATGAATTTTCTAAGGGTATCGCCATATTACCTCAGCAGTTAGATATTGAGTTATCTCTGACAACCCCTAATGGCACAACAGTCGCATCAAAAGTTTACAATTCTTCTCCGATTGACATTTGTGGGAAAGTGCTTCCTGAAAATCTTGTGATCCTTCCTATAGTGGAATTTGATGTGATTCTTGGCATGGATTGGCATTATTTATATGAAGCTCATATCAATTTCCAAATAAGGGAAATCACATTTAATATTCACAATCAATCTACTATTATCTATTGATGCAAGGATGAATATAAACATCCAGTGGAAATTTAATCCATCTATTAGGTCTAGATTTCAATAAATGAAGGTTATTTCTCTCAAATGGTTTGAGAGAAACTCATGATTAAGAATATTCCCATTGTACGAGAGTTTGATGATGTCTTTCCGGAAGAATTTTTAGGTCTTCCACCAAATCATGAATTTGAGTTTTCAATAGAACTCATACTGGGTGCTATGCCTATATAAAAGACGCTATAAAGAATGGCCCCAATTGAGTTTCATGAATTGGAGAAGCAACTCCAAGACAATATTGATAAAGGATTCATATTCCCAAGTGTGTCGCCATAGGGAGCACCTGTTCTCTTTGCTATGAAGAAATATGGATCAATGAGCCTTTTCATTGATTATCGAGAACATAACAAAATCACTATCAAGAAAAAATATCCTCTCCCACACATTGATGACTTATTTGACCAACTACATGGATCTCAATACTTTTCAAATATTGATCTTCGTTCAGGGTATCATCAATTAAGGGTTAGAATGGAGGATATACCAAAGACGTCTTTCTGTACAAGGCATGGACACTATGAATTTATAGTGATTCCATTTGGTCTTACTAATTCCCCTGTTATCGTCATGGATCTAATGAATAGAGTCTTTAGAAACTATCTTGATCATTTTGTGGTAGTCTTTATAGACGATATTCTTGTCTATTCAAAGAGGAAGGAAGAACATGAAGATCACTTGAGAATTGTGTTAAAGACCCTAAGAAAGGATAAGCTTTATGCCAAATTTACCAAGTGTGAATTTTGGCTACAAAAAGTTTCATTTTTGGGTCACATAATCTCAAAAGAGGGGATATCTATAGATCCTGTAAAAACAGAGGTTATCGAGATATGGTTGAGACCAACAACAATAACTGAGATCCGATGTTTTCTTTGTTTGGATAGATATTATCAATGTTTTGTGAAATATTTTTCACAATTATATAATCCACTCACCAGGTTGACTCGAAAATGAGTTATGTTCGTTTGGACAGAGGAGTGTGAAGAGAATTTCAAAGAGTTAAAAAGAATGTTATCCAGTGCACCTGTGCTCACACTACCTTATAGTGGAGAAAGGTTTGTGATCTATAGTGATGTATGCAAGAAGGTACTGGGGTTTGTTCTCATGTAAAATGATATGGTGATATCTTATGCCTCACGATAGTTGAAAATCCATGATCAAAATTAGCCAACTCATGATTTGGAGTAATCCATGGTAATTTTTGCATTAAAAATACGGAGGAAATATCTTTGTGGTGAAAGGTGTGATATTTTTACTGATCATAAAAGTTTAAAGTATATTTTCACACAAAAGGAGCTGAATATGTGCCAAAGAAGATGGTTGGAGCTGATTAAGGATTACGACTGCTCAATTCATTACCACCCTGGGAAAGAAAACAAGGTGGCAGATGCATTAAGTCGAAAATACCATGAGAGATTATCCATGATGAGGATCAAAAAACATCAAATATTTATTGATTTACAAAGGATGGATCTTGGAATTATAATGGAAGGGGGAAAATCTTATCTTTCTCAAATGAATGTTCATCCTTCTATAAATGTGAAGATTAAAGAGGCACAAGAAGAAGATGAATAGTTACAAAAGATGGTGAGAAATGTTCCAGAATTCAACATTGATTGTGATGGGATAATAAGGTTTAGATATCAGGTTTGTGTTCCTCCCATCCCATGATTAATGAAGGACCTACTGGATGAGGCTCATAGTTCTTCATTCTCTATTCATCATGGAAGCACAAAGATGTATAGGGACCTGAAATAGTACTTCTGGTGGGATGGCATGAAAAAAAATGTTGTTGAATATGTCTCTCGATGGATGGTTTTTCAACAAGTTAAAGCTGGGAGACAGAAGTCAAGGGGGTTTTTACAACCATTACCCATACCCAAATGGAAATGGGAAAACATCACTATGGACTTTGTCACCAGACTTCCTTAAACATCCAAAAGTAATAATGATATCTGGATCATAGATGATTGCCTTACGAAGTCGGAACAATTCATTGATATTAGAGATGATTTATCTCTGGATCATCTTTCCATGATATATGTAAAGAAAGTTGTAAGATTTCATGGAGTATCACTTTCCATTATATCTGATCGGGATCTGAGGTTTACATCCAAGTTCTGGAAAAGTCTTCATCATACTTTAGATATAGAGTTGAGTTTCAGCACTGCTTATCATCCTCAGACAAACGGTCAGTCTGAGAGAACAATTCAAACTCTAGAAGATATGTTAAGATATTTCTCTATGGATTTCAAAGGTTATTGGGATCAACACCTACATTTGGTGGAATTTTCTTATAACAATAGCTTTTACTTTAGTATTTAGATGGCTTCTTATGAAGCTCTCTATAGAAAGAAATGCAGGACTCCAACTTGCTGGGATGACGTTGGGGAAAGAAATCTATTAGGACCTTATCTTGTTTATGAGATGGCAGAAAAGGTCAGATCTATTCAACGCACATAAGAGCAGCTCAGAGTCAATAGAAAAGTTATTCTAATAACCGAAGAAAAGACCTAGAGTTTGAAGTGGGTGATAAAGTGTTCTTACGAATATCTCCTTGTAAGAGAGTAATGAGATTTGGTAAGAAGGGAAAGATGAGCCCTAGGTATATCGGTCCTTTCGAAATACTGGATCGTGTTGGGAAGGTTGCATACCGATTGACGCTTCCACCGAATCTCTCTCATGTTCATGATGTGAACCATGTATCTATCCTAAGAAATTACATACTTGATCCTTCACATGTACTAAGCATAGAAGTTGTACCGTTGGATCAATATATTTCTTATCAAGAACAACAGATAAAGATTCTGGATCATAGTGAAATAGTTCTATAGAAAAAGACCACTCTCTTGGTGAGATTTTTATGGCGGAATGACCAATTTTAAGAATCTACATGGGTGCTTTAGGATATGATGAGGGAGAGGTATCCTCATTTGTTTATTACGAAATGACAAATTTCGAGGGCGAAATTCATTTTAAGGGGGGTAGAATGTAACACCCTGATAGTTTATGAGAAGTATATTTTTATATGACTTATTTTATAAGAAACACCAAAGTAATCTTTAACTACACACAACCCTGGCTTGGCTTTCGTTACACGTAATCGTGACCTTCCTCGATAGCATGTGTAGTACACAATACCAAGTTTCACGAAACATCGATATATTGTTATAATATTATTATGGAAAAGTTGTTATGAATATTATTAAGTAAATTTTGAATTTTATAACATTATTATTCATCTTACACATTTTCTAGAACATGGCATGACAACAAAATAAATTTTTCGGGTAAAATAAGTTTTTTTTAAAAAATGCAGTTTTGCCGCCTTTTGATGCTGCACCAACATTAAATATTTTTTTTGAGCTGTTTATAAGTTAAATTTGAAAAAATTAAATTCATTTTTGGAATCAGGATATAAAAATTTACTTTGGATAATTTTTTCATATTATTATGATAACCTTCATATTTTAAGGAATAGTAAAAACACGCTATATTTTAATTAAAAACAACTTTTTTCATTGCAATAATTTTTAAGATTAAATTATAATATTGAATGGTTTTAAAGTAAAAATATAATATATTTTTACCATTTAATATAATGTATTTCATTACCATTAATTTGACATTGAATTCATAGGTAAACACATTTCAATCTTTGGTAATGTTTTAACTTTTAAAACCCATTTGCTTAACAACAGGATTAATTTTAAATTAATTACTACAACTTGTGTGTTTTGAATATTGAAAAATGGATTCCATATTCGGATTTAGTGGGTCCAAATTATGTTAATAGGTTACTTTTATTTCTTTACATTATGAATAGTAACTATAGTAATTTTTATTTACTATAGTTAAAGGTAAATCACGTAATTTAGGGTAAGAATAAGATTGTAAAATTACCATAACTCTGGCCAAAATTCTATTGGATGAATAAAAGTCGACCCATATCACCTAATGGCTGGAATATATTCGTTTCATGGACCTTTGACAATGAAAATTATGTAATTATTATTAAAACTAAAGAAAGTGACAATATGTCACTCTCTTAAATATTATAAGTGTAATAATTTTAATTTAGTGATAAACTACATTAAACATAGAACATTAATATTATACAGAAATATAATATAATTATATATATCATTTGAATTTATTTATAATTTTTAGGGATTAAATAATTATAAATAATTTTGATACAATAGTGATGATGAAATTATTTTATTGATTGAAATATCAAATAAATGGTTTTAAAAATATTAAAATAAATACTATATGAACTATTTAATGTACTCCAAGAATTTTCTAGAAACATATGACATGTTATGAATCTATTAAAGCTATTCTTTAGAGCATATATCCTGTGTGGATTTTATTTAAATTCAAATAAATGAATATTGTCAATATTGACACTATTGTTATTTTATAAAAATAACAAAATATAAAATTGTTTAAAAATAATAAAAATATTTAAAAATTATAAATTAAAATTTATATGGTCTAAAATGTCATAAATTATCTAATTATGGAAAATTCACAACACATAAGTAATTTTTTATAACAATTTAAAATTTAGAATCTTATTACCACAAATAAAATTTAATAGATTAAATAAGGATAAATCATGTTGATAAGGTTTAAAATAAATTTACAACATGTCTAAATTTTATTTTATGATGCTATTAAAACTCTATCTCATCTAGTATTCTAATATGAGTCATTTTTGGAGGTTTTTAAGTGGAGTTTGATTTATTATAAATTAATAATTTTAAGGTTTCCAAAGGTGCCCATCTCCTCCCTTATAAAAGGGAACATCCTCCCTCTTCTACTCACACAATTTTGAGCCTTAAATCTGGGCCAACCCCTGCCCATATCCCTTCTCAACTTCCCTAGAAACATACTAGATGTCATGGCCTTCTTCAAAGATAAATTTTAGTTCCCTAAGAGGAGGTTTCAAAGAGGCGTGCCGAAGAAGAGGTAATATCCGTTACCGATTATTTCAAATTTATTTCTTCTTCTACTTAATCTTATTTACTTATTTCATTATGAAGTAATAAAATCTGTATCACTAATATAATGATATGTTATTATAAATATGAAACAACCCTATTTCACCTTCTATCCATCCTCTGGAAAATGAAATCACTGAGTATGTGTACGCACGGAATTCTGTCTCCACGCCGTGGTGTAATATGTTTTACACCACCACCTTACTTAGATGGGTATAATGGTGTAAAGAATAAATATATATGATTATTGTAAATTGATATTGATTCATAAATAGTATACATACACTTCAATACAATTCCGCGATCATGGGAATGATATCATCGCTCGTGCGTACGTACGGCCTACGGTCTCCATGATGTGATGCGACTCGTTCTACATGATCTTCAGTGAATAATGATTATATAAATGAATTGAATGAATAAATATGATATATATTACACTAATAAAATTCTGTAAATGTGGTATATATAACCTAAAAAGAAGAATAAGAATTTATTCGACAAACCAAGCATAACAACATAAAGCAATGAGCACTCGAATAAGAAGTGGCAATGAAATATTACTAATAATAAGATAATAATATGACTATATATGATATAATAGCAATGAATATGATTCATTAATAATTAAATGAGATTATTTAAATCATTATACAAGAGTTTCAGATATGTACGAAGCAAATCAGATCTAAGGTAAGGGAAAATATCACAATCTCATTTTTTTCTGAGATTGTTTATACTTCAGAATTTACTGGGGAATATTTATCATCCACATCCATGTTTTCTCAATATGTAATATTATTTCTGTCCTCCAATAATTTTTTGAATCCAATTTTACCCATTTGTGAGTTTTTATTAAAATATATGAAAGGAATCTTTTGACGTTTTTAGTACGAGGTACTTTTTGACTTTTCCGGCCAAAGTACGAGAAGAATGTATTTTTAACTTATACGAAATTAATAGATATTTATGGTTTCATAAAACATTATTTCTATTGCACTTCCTTTACAAGTTTTCATGTTTATTTTTAATGAACTCCTTTTAGTTTAAAATTTTATGGCATGTTATGAAAGGAAAATTGATTATGAAGTACAAAGGATATTTTCCTCAAGAATGGAGTTCAAGTGTTTTATCAAAATTATTGTCCATCTATGATAATATAGGGTTCTGTTTCTATCCCTATTTTTACATTGATTTTATTATATTATTATGTAATTAATTTTATTATGTCCTTTTATATTATATGGATTATTTTATGATGGCATGATGTTTATGAATCCCATTTTTATTACATGGGTTATGCTATGATTTATGATTTTGTGGAACACATAAGAATGGTTTCATTATGAGATGGGTGGGACCTATATCTCCCACCAATGCATTGGGAAAAGTTTTATATCTAATGAGATAGACATGGATGGATTGACAAGGTAATCCAGTTCAGTGATACAATATTGGAACGAGGAGTGAACTCGGTTCAGTAATGGACTTTGTCCGCTGTGATGGTCTTGGCAATGAGCCTTGACTAATATGAAATGATTTTCTATGATTATGTGTGTATGACACAAAGTTTCATGTTTAATGTTAGGATTATTGGGATTACATTTCACAACTTTGATTTATCCCATGTTATGATATTATGATCTCTTTTTCAGGTTAATATTTTCAAAATGTTATGTTCTTATGAATATGATATGATTGATATTTATTTTTTTACCCTTACTGAGCATTTGAGCTCACCCTTTAGTATGATTTCTTTTTCCCAGGTCAGGAAGAAGGGTATTAAGTACGATATGCCAAAAGGGACTCTAGATGTGATGAAATAAATAGAAGACAATGTAGATGATTTATGAACCAGTTGTTTATGTTTCCCAGTTTCTAAGGACACTATACCTATACGGTACTATCATAGTTTTGTTATATGTTGTAATAAGTATTATTCAATTCTGAAGTAATAACCATGTATGTAAATTATGGGTCATTATACATATCCAAAAGACCTGACACCAAGCATGGAAAGTAATCAAATTATTTCTCCACATGGTTCCATTCGTTGAGTAGATATTCCAAATGGGATCTGTCTACCTTTGGCTATGTGATCTATGTTGTGGAGGGGATGATGCCCAATATTTTCACATCTGGTCTGGGACTACCTTCCTAAGAATATGTGGGTAAGTATTCATCACACAAACACACATTGGTTTAGGAATAAATCCAAGAAATCCAGAAGCTAAAAGTGGTCGAGCTTTCAATACAATGCCTTGATGAGTATATTAGTGAGCATTTCACATTATCGCTAAGTGTTCTGGGATCATTGAATGACTAAATCCCCAACTGATGGAATCCCCTGAGCAGCTAACACAGATGAACTGTCAATTGAAAAAACTCCGAGATGAAAGAGACTAAATGTTGATTAATGCTGATGAGCTTCACTTTATGGCCATCAATGAGGAGTAGGATCATAGGAAGTAGATGGAAACCCTAGAAGCTACATACCAAAGAGCTACATAATTAAAGAATTCTATTAATGGAGTATATTTGTAAGGACCATGTTTGGCCGAACCGAAACATACTTTACTTTACTACCAGCTTCTCATTAAAACTGTATTCATTGATATATATTTTTTTTCTTCAATCACTCTATCTTTATATTACATTGGAAACAACTAGTGATCAATCCTTTAGCTCACGTGGGTCATTCTAGATGTGATACATAAGGGACGACCACATAATCTCTCTTATTGTATGAGAGTGTCACTGAATCATTGAATACTCAAGGTCTTCCATTATTGACTGATCACCCAGAGTATCTGGGAATATGGAGGATGTGACTGAAGAATAGGGTACCTGGAACCACCAAATTACCTTTCCCAATGTGTTCTAGTACACGAGTGGGATAACACCAAAGTCGTGGGAATAAATCCAAACAAAATAAAATGGGAAATGTAAATCAAAACACATAGAATTCAGAACGAAATGATGACGGCATGACAATATAATATAACTGCTGGATGTGTTCAAAATTTACTATTCATTCTATTAACCTGAAATGGGAACGTAAAATGAGGACAAACCTCTAATAGTGTTTGAAAACATGGGGCCAAAATAAAAAAAAATTGTATGATGTCCTCTAGAAAGTTAGACCAAGAATTTAGGTGATCCAAATGGCCAAGAACTATGTTGTTATGGGGTTTATTCAGATGTGAAAGAGGATGAATATCCAAATAAGGGGAACATGAAGCGTAGTTTGGAGGGATAGAATGTGAAAAAGGATTCCAACACTCAAAAAACTACACCACTATGATGAGAGAACATTGCTGTGAGAATATCGATTTGAATCAGATCAAATATACTTTCTAGAAAGGACCTCTATGATGTAGACCTGGTATGCCTTGAAATTTTATGTCATGATAATAAGTATGATAGGAACATAGTTTAATGACGTACGTCCAGGATATGTCCCCATAGTTTAACATCATGAAACTAGTACATAACACCTAGTCTGTAGCCATATTTCTTAGAATTTGGGGGATTTTATGATTCTGTGGGTAGGCCTAAGAAAAAGGTGTCTAGGCATCACTATGTATCCTTCAGGTACATAAATCATGCCATATGTAGTTCTTGAAGGGGACAAGGTAAGGTACCAATGCCAAAAGAGTGGTGATATTCCCCCGAACGATAACATCATGGTTGTTATGTATTTTACCATCATAAAAACTAGGATAATGAAAATATTTGATTAAATTCATAGAACTCGGTCTACATAAAAGGAAGAGAGGTGCAGTGCAGTTCCATAAGGGATCCCAACATAAATTAAGAAAAAGGACATCCACATCATACCTCACCTTTTCGAGCAGAAAACCCAAACGAAGAAGGGGTGAAAAACACTTCACAATCCTACAGTTGGGCCTAAGGATATGATTTATAGGCATTGCTACATATCCTATGAAGTCAATAATCAAGACATTGTATGTTCTTGAATTTCGTGTATTTTAACATCATGATGTAAGGATGATGCATGGATAGTGCTCTCAAATGGTGGGTATATGGTGTGGATGTTGTAAAACCAACATGAATGAGGCCAATGAAGAATCATGAACACTGCATGTACTCACTAGATAAATCCAGGCTAATAGGCTAAGAAGATGAAGGGACTTGTGGTGGGACCCCAGACGAATGTTCTAGGAATTTCTACGTATCCTATAAAGATTTTAATCAAGAAAGACATAGTTCTGGGATGCAACATGGATACAGAATGTGTATTTTATCATCATATGATCAATAAAATGGTTATTATAAAGATTAATTTCATGCTACAAGTAAATTGAGGGTCTTAGATTATGGTTGTAGAGCTCCAACCATCCTCAAGGAGAGATGTGTAGTGTGGCACCATGACATCACTCGATGTGAATGAGATCAAGAAGTTCCACACCATACCAAACATTATTTGGGGAATACACATACAATGTAAAGTCATGATGCTTGGAATTTAATTCTCATTTTGATTTCATCTAGAATGTAGCTTCCTTGTTTACGGTCTTATAGTTTGGACCATGGGGAATGTGATTTTTCCATGTGGGTATAAACCTACCCAATACCCCTAATCCCACATGATCCATGCTCAGTGTGGGAAACAAGGGAAGAGATTTAATCCATGAAAGCACATAACATGGTAATGGTAGTGTGGAGTCATGGATTCCCCCACGATGTTGGTTCTGCCACTCAACATGAAAAGGTCTGTCGAGGGATAAAACTAAGGGTGTTGAAGTTCCTCTTGGACATAAGGATGTGAAAATGGATATAAATCACAACATCTAATATTTGGGACATAATGGGTGTGGAATAATGATATAGGGTAATTTATGACCATATTTGAAATATAACATCCATATTTTGTAACCTGAGACGAGATCAAACAAATGAGGTCGACTATTGACCATATTTGATGTGTGGGAATTGTCTCAAAATGCCATTTTAAATCCTCTAGGACATTGGCCGAGGATGGTAGTAAATCCATGAGGTAGAGCATCTATATCGTTCGGGGGTCCTTTTAGATATGAAATATTATGAAGACCCAAATAAAGGGAGTCATGAATGATGTAGATGAAATGATGAATTTCCATGTAGAACCCAACACTCAGGATCCTATGCCAGAGCATATATGAGCACATTTATGAGGCATATTAGATAGAGGGATCTAAACCCCATCTAATCAGAAAACACCTCAAGTGGGCTCCTGAACATGGCCTGGTAATGGTCCAATGCCAAAGTATGTGGGTAATGGAAATAAGGGAGTTAATAAACCAGGGGCTAGGCCGAAAGGAATTTTTTTTGGTCATTTCTATGTATCCCATAGGGACAACAATGAAGCCACATGTAGTTATTAAATTACATATAGTTTAACGTCATATTTTAAGGAAGAAGATGTCTTGTGGTTTATCATCTGGCAACTGGGAGATTTTATCCTAAATGGGAAATGTGTGGTGCAGTAAATATCCCAATGGGAATGGGGATCAAAGAGGTTTCAACCACACCACACATTCTCAAAGGGAATCCAAGGCCAAAAAGGGGTAAAAAGGGTGAATTTGAAATTCTGTGGTTGGGAAAAGGGAAAATATATATTGGCGTCAGTACATATCCTGTGAGGGTAGGAATATAGCCACATTTAGTTCTTGTATTCTATGTAGTTTAACATCATGTTGTATGGAAGATGTAACGCCCCGACCCCAGCTACCCAGAGTCGGTGCATTACTTCGTAACATAGGCATGATCACAAAAGATCAAGTCTCGAAAGACCGATTAGTTTAGTAGCCTCGGAAACACTAGATACATTCATAAGTCTTACATTACATCATAAAGTGAAAAACTAATAACAAAGTCTTCATAGTCCACACTCATATCCTCTTCTGACTATCCCTGCAGGTCATTCATAAAATACTTCTTCACATCCTGGAAAATATTAAAACATTGAAAGGGGTGAGCTCAGATGCTCAGTATGGATAACAATATTGCGGAAGCTTTCATAAATAAGCATAAAAATTTTAGGCAATGTATAACTAAAACAAAAGCCTTTTAAACTTGAAAATCAACATAATATGGCAAAAGTAAAATGAGATAATGCCATTCACTTCTTCAAATGGATATTCTACTGGTCGAATAATCACATGCAATATCAATAACCACTTTCATAATGATGGAATGCATAATGCCAGACTATCATAACCACGTAGTCAAGGCCTCGTGCCAAGACCACAAATAAGATTTTGTCAAGGCCTCATGCCAAGACACTAGTTTGTCTCATGAGACCTGCCGATGCATCAAGGAGCTATAGTGGGCTCCACCCGTCACTTATTAAGTCCAATGCATTCCTCATATGAATAGGTTTAAACATATCATAAACCATAACATAATCGTATCACATAAAACATGCATAAAGGAAACATAAAATTTCCACATTTCAATCACAAGATATCAATACAACACATTGATATAATAAAAATGCTTTCAAAACCATTTTCAATACCAAAATAAAAGAAAGTTAAAACATTGTATTTATTTTTCATTAAAAAAATGATGGCTTGTAGAGGAAGCCGAAACTCAAATAATGGTCACGGCGGCGGAGAAGTCGTTGTCACCGCATATGTACGGAAAGAAAAACATTACCTTCTTGTCGTTTAGTAAAACGCTTTGTATAAAAATATTCCTTTTGAATAAACGAAAGAGTCAAAGGGGTTTATTCACTGTATAAAATAAATTTGTGTATAAAACAAAATATGCCTCAATGAATGGAGATTGAGACGAAGTCTCTTAAAAAGATCATTTTTAAATAAAATATATCTATTATGTGTATTCACTATATGTACACATAAATAAAGTATAAATACAATATACGACATAATAATATCATGACATAATTTGAAAGTAGGAGATTAACCCAAAGAATGGAAGTTGGGTTATGAAATTCCCTTACCTCATGTCTGACTTGACTCAACCGTTATTTAACCTCCTGAATAATAAAATAGAGTTAATATATACCTTATTAAGAACCATTTTAAATTTCATTATACTTATTATATCACTTATTACAATGATATGAACATTATGTAATTATTTAAGTTAATAACGGTTGTTTTGTCGATCTTTGGTAACTTGAGTCAACAATAAACTACTTATAATTACAAGTTGTTCATGTGGTAGAATATCCATTATATCCAGAATTATATTCATGATTTAGATGTCATATATATCTTATATATCCAGTATATACATTCATTTATAATATTACGTAACATTTAGAGGTAAAAAATGAAATGCACCGTTCATGGAGACGGTAAGCTGTACGTACGCATGAACGCTACTTTCATTTCAATTTCATATTTAATGTAACTTAATCATAATGATATAAATGTATAATATAATTCCAGTATAATATAGTGTATAATACCATTTAATCCATCCTTTATACATCCCACATATGGCATTAACGATTCAAATCACTTTGAGGGGGCGGTAGTCCGCACTTCCTAAAATGAAATTATCGCGTTTTACCCATAATGGAAATCATAAATTATGCCATAAATGAGAAATAAAGAAGCATAAGTAAAACATAAACATATTATATATCATATATAAAAATAGTGACATCTTAATGGCCACCTTTGAAAGTGTTTTATGAGTGTTGAACAATCATCATTTCGTGAGGCAGAAATTCGCCATCCACAGAAACCGTATGTTCTTTAACCATTAGATGTAGGTATGTGTAAGTGTAGCTCGAATACTTCTTATAAAAACATCCTAGTATATTGAGGATTCTGGTGTTGTTACAAAAGAAATGAATAAAAAGAGTTTAGGGGGTTGGAGAAGAAACATAAAACAAAACAACATTAGAGAAGACATTACCTCAAAATCGGGTAACTCTTTTTGATTTGAGCGAAAGGCTTCCTTGGGAAGAGTTATGTCCAAAGGGAGGCTTCTAGGAGTAAGAGGGGGAAGTTGGGAGAGTATTTGGGCAGAGGTTGGCCGAGACAAATGGCTTGAAAGTGTAAATGAGGTGGGAGAGGTGGGGGCCTTTTATAAGTGGAGAGGAGGGGATCTTTTGGAAAGATTGAAATGTTACATTATTATACAATGCTTTTCGGATTCTAAAGGTCCCACACTTATATAATTCGTGGATAAGGTGATAAGGGTTCGAAATATCTTCATCCAATAGGCTTTGGACAAGTGTAAGCCTTGGATTTTGCATTATCTTCTCATTTTATTTAAATCGTTAAATAATGAGGTCATCGCCGCATCATAATGATGTCATAAATAATTTAATTTATTTAATGTCTAAAAATTATAAAAAGAACTACTATGATTTAGGAAATCTTTTTAGCTTTCTAATTAATCTTTATAGTCAAAATTTGGACTTGTGTAACCCCACTTAAAAACTGTTTTAGTAAACTAACTCATGTTTGTGTCAATTTAATTTTAACATTAAATAAATATATATTAATGTCATTTTCCAACTAAAGTGGCTCCATGGGGTCCCCAAGTTGACCCATGGGTTGTCTTGGTCGGCCATGACTCATCCAATAGGATTAGGACAAGTGTCAAGCTCATCTCATATTATTAAAACATTATTTTTACCTTAACCTACACTAATTACCTCTAATCGCGATTAAGAACTTAAAAGTTACTATTCACCAAAAAATATTTTAATCTCATTGAACCACATTTTACTTCTTAATGACAACCATGTATGTCGGATTTTTGAAAATAAAATCACATAAGTGGTAATATTTCATTTAAACGAAAAATCAGTTATTTAACTACCACTTAGTGGTTTCACTATTCATCAAAAATTGAAGTTTTTCAGAATAAGGCCAAAATTTCACCCTAAGCTATAATTGATATTCCGAATTCAAAAATGATGTCTATTTTACAAAATTCCAAACATATAAGTTTCATTAATTAATTTTATTATTAATTCCCGCTGTCACAACAAATTGCGTGTTTTTAAGAAACAATTTATATCAAAAGATTGGCAATTGTTTATGTCCAATTTCAATGTTAAATTAATTCTAATAACCACCATTGGACAAAATGGTAAAAATATATTCTAATTATACTTTAAAACCAATAAATAGTATAATTTACCACTATAAATTATTTTGTTTAAAAAAGTTGTTTTTAAGTATTTTTCACTATTCATAAAAAATTTGGAAGTTCTCAGAAAGTTACAAAAAATTCAACTTAGGATAATTTCGATATTACGAATACAAAAATGAAGTCCATTTTGAAATATAAAATTTCTATAATTTTAAAAAGTGGTTATTACTATTCATAACAGCTACTTTGATTAGTCGCGGTGTTTTAGAACTCGAAGTTGCATACAATGCAAGCTATTGCATTATTGAATGAGAAGCGTATCGTAGAAGCTCGGGGTGTTACATTCTCCTCTCCTTCAATAAATTGCGTCCTCGCAATTTGAAATTTTTCTTTGAAAATAAAAGGTTGAAAAGAGAAAATACCTTTGAGGAAAACCCACATCGGAGATAAGATTAATAAAATTTAGCCTTAATAAGAGGGAAAGGGAAATGAAAAAGTCACCACCCAATTATGATCTCGATTAGGAGAACATTGGTGGAAATTAGAGACTTATAATTGGAGGAAAAACGTAAATATTTGTAGGGAGTGATTGAGGTCATCAATCACAATCAACTGTCAAATTGAGGGCCTTAAAGCCTTCAATCTATGTTGATTTAAAATATCATCAGTTCAACAAGACATAAGGTATTAGGATAACACATTTTTTTTGTTTTAATATCCCTTTACTAAAGTTTAAGAATTAATTTATTCTTTGAATAAGAGATGGGTATATATATATTTATGTTTGACAATTAGAGTTTCAACCTTCAACTCATCTTTCACTCAAATAGATAATAGAACTCAAAAATATTATACTTATCCTAATTGTATAAGGTTCCAAATGTTAACACATACCATTTAGATTAGTAAAATTATTTTGTAATAACCAGGGACTTCTTATAGGCTAGTGGTAGGAAATAAAGGCTTGTCGCACTATGACTGTGGGTTCTATTCCTGCATCTTTGTCCGACGCGACGGGTTATGCCCCACCATGCAGGTTGTCCTTTTCCTAAAACTATAGTATTATAATATTCCAAAAATAATCTTCAGAAATGTTTTAACCTTAAACAATACTATCCAAAGATCAACTTAATCCACTCCAACCATTTTAGTTATCCAAAATACCTCTGTCCAGACTTTCTCTAAAAGGTCTATTAATTCCAAAATCAATTTATTAGATTCCCCAAACAAAGTAAAGTTTCTCTTATTTTCACATACTAAAAAAATAATTACCTTTATCATATTAAAACCTTACTGAAATCAACAAGTACTGCAGTACAATCCTTATATATATCACATTATTCTTATAACCAGGATATAATCCTTGAGTCCAAAAGCACGAATACATTAATTATTCCGCTTCAACTGTAGTCACAGCATAAGATTGGCCTTGATCCCTTGGCCTTTTCCGAGGTAAGATTCATTGACGCTTAGGACATTCATTTACATAATGCCCCATTTCCCTATAATTGTAGCATTCCACTTTGACAGCCTCATTCTTTCCCTTGCAATCACGAGCCTGGTGACCCTTTTCTCCACATTTATAACAAACTCCCATTCCTTTTAGGCACGTACCAGGGTGATTCTTCCCACAATTATCACATAATGGAAAATCCTTCTTTCCCTTTTTCCCTTTTTTGTCTCTTGTTCCCCCGTTCTCTTCTTCTCTTGCTTTAATTTGTTGTCATAAGACTTAGAGAATTTCTTTTCTGTCTTGATAGCACATGAGACAATATCTTCGTATGATGAGAAGGATTGTGATACTAATGCTCGACGGAGAAATGGTTTTAACCCATCAAAGAAACGATCAATCTTACTCCTTGGGTTACGTATATAATCTGCAGCATGCCTCGCTAACCTTGTAAAGTTGGCCTCATACATTGCGACATTCTCATCCTCCTTTTGTCTCAGACTCAAAAATTGCCTTTCCATATCTGCTCGATGGTCACGAGGAAAGTATTTTTATAAGAAAATCTCTTTGAACTCCCTCCATTCCATATTCGATACGTCATCATCTTCCTTTGTGTTTTGAATCAGCGACCACCACTGATCGGCATCTCCAGTGAGGCGGTAAACTGCCATGACAACCTTCTCCCTTTCACTACTCCCCAAGGCATGGAATATTTTCTCTAAGGAATTTATCCATTGCTCAGCTACTATAGGATTTGTACTCCCATTGAAGGTTGGTGGTTGTTTCCTCATGAAGCGGTCTAACATTGATCCTCCATGTTGCGGATCAGGGTGCTCCATACGAGTAAGGTTATTATTCATAACCTGAGTGAGTTGTCCCAGTATGGTAATAAGTTGATCAGCACCAGTTGTATCTCTAGATCCACAATAATTATCTTGAGCAGGAGGGCAATCCCTACACGGAGTTCGTGCATTGATACGGTTTCCATTCCTTCCACTAGGCGCCATTTCTAAACAATGGAATAAACTAGATTAGTTTATGAATCAAAATACATAATTCCATACTTGTTAAACACTTTACATAAATCGAACTATTTATGGATATAATCCATAATCATAAAAAGAAATGTTTTCTTTGAGGAAGTATGTACTCATAACCCTTCATAGTGGTTTGTAAATAAAATGAGAATTATCCTAAGCATATCCCCCAGGAGTGTCGTAACCAAGAGTGCAGCAAGGCCCGTTGTCGTGCACCAGTTCCCATTCGAGTCTAGCTCAAAGCGGTGTTTTCGAGTTTTACCCCTAGGTACATCTATGCCAGAGCCGCCTCTACCTGCTCGTATCCAGACAGGGATGTATTGCTCGGAAAACTCATAACATCTCTATAATACCAAAATTCTAGGAAGTTCTTCTATACTAATCCTCAAAGTCTATCTTTGGGCTATGTGCTCTAATCAGATTTTATCTAAATCTAGCTTCCAAGGTTAGTACTAAACTGCCTCTGATACCAACTGTAACGCCCCGACCCCAGCTACCCAGTGTCGGTGCATTACTTCGTAACATTGGCATGATCACAAAAGATCAAGTCTCGAAAGACCGATTAGTTTAGTAGCCTCGGAAACACTAGATACATTCATAAGTCTTACATTACATCATAAAGTAAAAAACTAATAACAAAGTCTTCATAGTCCACACTCATATCCTCTTCTGACTATCCCTGCAGGTCATTCATAAAATACTTCTTCACATCCTGGAAAATATTAAAACATTGAAAGGGGTGAGCTCAGATGCTCAGTAAGGATAACAATATTGCTGAATCTTTCATAAATAAACATAAAAATTTAAGGCAATGTATAACTAAAAAAAAGCCTTTTAAACTTGAACATCAACATAATATGGAAAAAGTAAAATGAGATAATGCCATTCACTTCTTCACATGGATATTATACTGGTCGAATAATCACATGCAATATCAATAACCACTTTCATAATGATGGAATGCATAATGACAGACTATCATAACCACGTAGTCAAGGCCTCGTGCCAAGACCACAAATAAGATTTTGTCAAGGCCTCATGCCAAGACACTAGTTTGTCTCATGAGACCTGCCGATGCATCGAGGAGATATAGCGGGCTCCACCCGTCACTTATTAAGTCCAATGCATTCCTCATATGAATAGGTTTAAACATATCATAAACCATAACATAATCGTATCACATAAAACATGCATAAAAAACATAACATTTCCACATTTCAATCAAAAGATATCAATACAACACATTGATATAATAAAAATTCTTTCAAAACCATTTTCAATACCAAAATAAAAGAAAGTTAAAACTTTGTATTTATTTTTCATTAAAAAAATGATGGCTTGTAGAGGAAGCCGAAACTCAAATAATGGTCACGGCGGCGGAGAAGTCGTTGTCGCCGCATATGTACAGAAAGAAAAACATTACCTTTTTGTCGTTTAGTAAAACGCTTCGTATAAAAATATTCCTTTTGAATAAACGAAAGAGTCAAAGGGGTTTATACACTGTATAAAATAAATTTGTGTATAAAACAAAATATGCCTCAATGAATAGAGATTGAGACGAAGTCCCTTAAAAAGATAATTTTTAAATAAAACATATCGATTATGTGTATTCACTATATTTACACAGAAATAAAGTATAAATACAATATACGACATAATAATATCATGACATAATTTGAAAGTAGGAGATTAACCCAAAGAATGGAATTTGGGTTATGAAATTCCCTTACCTCGTGTATGACTTGACTCAACAGTTCTTTAACCTCCTGAATAATAAAATAGAGTTAATATATACCTTATTAATAAACATTTTAAATTTCATTATCCTTATTATATCACTTATTACAATGATATGAACATTATGTAATTATTTAAGTTAATAACGGTTGTTTTGTCGATCTTTGGTAACTTGAGTCAACAATAAACTTCTTATAATTACAAGTTGTTCATGTGGTAGAATATCCATTATATCCATAATTATATTCATGATTTAGATGTCATATATATCTTATATATCCAGTATATACATTCATTTATAATATTACGTAACATTTAGAGGTAAGAAATGAAATGCACCGTTCATGGAGACGGTAAGCCGTACGTACGCATGAACGTTACTTTCATTTCAATTTCATATTTAATGTAACTAAATCATAATGATATAAATGTATAATATAATTCCAGTATAATATAGTGTATAATACCATTTACTCCATCCTTTATACATCCCACATATGGCATTAACGATTCAAATCACTTTGAGGGGGCGGTAGTCCGCACTTCCTAAAATGAAATTATCGTGTTTTACCCATAATGGAAATCATAAAGTATTCCATAAATGAGAAATACAGAAGCATAAGTAAAACATAAACATATTATATATCATATATAAAAATAGTTACATCTTAATGGCCACCTTTGAAGGTGTTATATGAGTGTTGAACAATCATCGTTTCGTGAGGCAGAAATTCGCCATCCACAGAAACCGTATGTTCTTTAACCATTATATGTAGGTGTGTATAAGTGTAGCTCGAATACATATTATAACAACATCCTAGTATATTGAGGATACTGGTGTTGTTACAAAAGAAATGAATAAAAAGAGTTTAGGGGGTTGGAGAAGAAAAATAAAACAAAACAACATTAGAGAAGACATTACCTCAAAATCGGGTAACTCTTTTTGATTTGAGCCAAAGGATTCCTTGAGAAGAGTTATGCCCAAAGGGAGGCTTCTAGGAGTAAGAGGGGGAAGTTGGGAGAGAATTTGGGCAGAGTTTGGCCGAGAAAAATGGCTTGAAAGTGTAAATGATGTGGGAGAGGTGGGGGCCTTTTATAAGTGGAGAGGAGGGGATCTTTTAGAAAGATTGAAATGTTACATTATTATACAATGCTTTTCGGATTCTAAAGGTCCCACACTTATATAATTCGTGTATAAGGTTATAAGGGTTCGAAATCTCTTCATCCAATAGGCTTTGGACAAGTGTATGCCTTGGATTTTGTATTATCTTCTCATTTTATTTAAATCGTTAAATAATGAGGTCATCACCGCATCATAATGATGTCATAAATAATTTAATTTATTTAATGTCTAAAAATTATAAATAAAATACTATGCTTTAGGAAATCGTTTTAGCTTTCTAATGAATATTTATAGTCAAAATGTGGACTTGTGTAACCCCACTTAAAAACTGTTTTAGTAAACTAACTCATGTTTGTGTCAATTTAATTTTAACATTAAATAAATATATATTAATGTCATTTTCCAACTAAAGTGGATCCATGGGGTCCCCAAGTTGACCCATGGGTTGTCTTGGTCGGCCATGACTCATCCAATACGAGTAGGACAAGTTTCAAGCTCATCTCATATTATTAAAACATTATTTTTACCTTAACCTACACTAATTACCTCTAATCGCGATTAAGAACTTAAAAGTTACTATTCACCAAAAAATTATTTTAATCTCATTGAACCACATTTTACTTCTTAATGACAACCATGTATGTCGGATTTTTGAAAATAAAATCACATAAGTGGTAATATTTCATTTAAACGAAAAATCAGTTATTTAACTACCACTTAGTGGTTTCACTATTCATCAAAAATTGAAGTTTTTCAGAATAAGGCCAGAATTTCACCCTAAGCTATAATTGATATTCCGAATTCAAAAATGATGTCTATTTTACAAAATTCCAAACATATAAGTTGCATTAATTAATTTTATAATTAATTCCCGCTGTCACAACAAATAGCGTGTTTTTAAGAAACAATTTATATCAAAAGATTGGCAATTGTTTATGTCCAATTTCAATGTTAAATTAATTCTAATGACCACCATTGGACAAAATGGTAAAAATATATTCTAATTATACTTTAAAACCACTAAATAGTATAATTTATCACTATAAATTATTTTTTTTAAAAAATTTGTTTTTATGTATTTTTCACTATTCATAAAAAATTTGGAAGTTCTCAGAAAGTTACAAAAAAATCAACTTAGGATAATTTCGATATTACGAATACAAAAATGAAGTCCATTATGAAATATAAAATTTCTATAATTTTAAAAGGTGGTTATTACTATTCATAACAGCTACTTTGATTAGTCGCGGTGTTTTAGAACTCGAAGTCGCGTACAATGCAAGCTATTGCATTATTGAATTAGAAGCGTATCATAGAAGCTCGGGGTGTTAAAGAAGAAGCAAGGGGATGGATACTATTAAGTGGGGAATGGTGTATTCATTGTTAAATTGACGTGTATAAGGACCAAAGGGGTACCAACCACAATATGTGAAATCATGGGATAAAACTCAGGCGAATGGGGCCAAAGAGATAAAAATATTTATGGAACTTGGGGATGGACCCAAAGAAAAAATATGTGGGTATTCTTAAATATTCTATAAGATAAATAATCAAGATGCGCATAGTTCATGAATTTCATATAGCTTACCATCATGCAGTAAGGATGTAGTAACCGTTTAATGTCATGTTTTATGGGGATGTTTAATATCGTATAGGAAAAAGCTGTTGGGTTGTCTTACATCCTATGGCTCAAATGATATTAAAAGCTTAACATAATGTAGGACAAAATGTAATGTCCTTTACACATTGTACATCTTTTGTATCCTAGCATTGGTGGAAGAAGTGATTCTCTAACCATCCATGGTGATCAAAGAGTATGAACCATTGGGTTAAACACTATAAATGATGTAGGGTCCTTCCCATTTGGTCTCTATCTTGGATGGATACTTATGAGAAATCATTAGCATCCTAAGATCCAAAAACCTTGAAACCCTAGAATAATGAGTGGAGTTGAGAATTCTTATTGGAATCCCTAAATATCTTGTCATAGTTCCTCTCTAGATAGTTCAAGGCCCAGATCATCTAGTCATAAAGGGATTCCAGTTCTCTTAGATAGAATTATACTACTTTTTTGATATCTGTTGATCATAGATGACTGTTTAGAGTGATGGAAACTGAATCTCAATGGAGAGGACTACTACTATTCCAAACACTTGGGAATATGGGGTCAGCTAGGTGGAATTATGAGTTATTGTTTAATAATTCCCGAGAGTGTTGGGGTGTTTATTCAATCAATATTTCTTATTCTGACCAACAATATTTTGAAAAATGTAAGAGTGGGTTTTTTGAATGCCTCGATCATCCAATTTTCCTATGCATGGTAGAGAGAAGTATTTTTAGACAGTTTGTTGTACTTAGCATACAATTTCTTTAGTTCATATGATTAGAAATTAGTTTTTATATTGGTGAGGAAAGAATGAGGGACTCTAAATTGATGGATGATGTTAGAGCTCACAAAATCAATGATAGAACATGCCTCAACTTCCTTGAGAGGAATCACCTCTACCAACTTGGAGAAGGAATTTGTGGTGGTTAGAATGAACCTACAAAGGCAAGTTTTTTCGGTTGGATATGGTTCCATGACATCAAGTACCCATACCAAAACATTCCATGAATAATTGGTAGAATGGAGGGGCTTTTGATGTCAATGCACAAAGTTGGCAAGGATCTGACATGCGTGGAACCTCTTGGATAACAGGATACAGTCATGAACCATGGTGGGCTAGAATTTTCCCAACCTTCATATCCTTTTGAAGAGTTTCTACCCAGTCTGATGTGATCCATAGTAACTGTAATAAAAATCCCACACATCCTCGGTAAACTCATATACCATATTAGAAATGTGGATAAATCTATTTAACCGACATTTTTGGATTTTCTGTTAAAGGTCAGGATAAATCTGAAGGGTGAACTACACTACACACTGAAGAATTCGCTCATGTTTGGCTCTATTTTTTGGGATATTCCCATGTTCTAGGTACTCTATAAAAGTATTTGTCCAACTAAGGGACTCTTATGCTGCGGTAGGGGGTCCTAAAGATCCTTTTGTGGACGCATTGACAGTAAGATGGCTTACCTGCAGGCTATCATCATTATCCGGAGTGACGGGGGTGATAACCCTTCGATGTGCCAGATGGATAATCAAATTTTCCTAGACATGCTCTATGAGAGATATGGAAATTCCATCCAAGTCATCGGCTCGGCCATTTTTTTATCAAGTAACATGAGTGATTTCTTGAAAAGAAGGGAACAAGGCCATCTGCTAGAGACTGTGCTATAATAGGGGAACAAGTTTCAGCTTCCTAATGATATATTCACCATTAAATGAATTGATGAACATATTGGAGTCCCATCCATATATTGGTGGGAAACATTGATCTAGAGGGTTACCTCAAGACCAGTAATTAAATCCTAATAATCCACATCATTGTTGGTGAATCCTTCTGTCAATAATAACTAATATGAAAAAAGAAATGCAATGTAGACATGGTGAAAACGATACCCAAACCTATACTGTTGAGTTTGGGATCATTTAGTCTCCCGCCGATCAGGATCTATGAGTAACCATCAATGTGAGTCTTCCCACGATGAACAGATTGATCCACTAATAGGATGGCCTCTTCTCGAAAATCAAGATCTAGGGAATGCTCTATGGGGGCTAGATGTGTGGCTTGAAAATCAGCTAGATCCTAACCATTAACATATTTTGGTGGAACAAAACTGATGTCAAAATAATGGAGGATCACAGCCCACTGAGCTATATGGACTTTTAACATAGGGAGGTCCAGATTTTACATTAGTGGATCCACATGAGACACAAACTATATTTTTTATATTGCACGTAATATAACAACTTATGTACTGTGAAAACCAGTGTGAGGAAGCTCTTCTCGATAGAGTAATATCTATTCTCGATGACGAGGAGCATGTGACTAAGATAGTAAAAACTATTCTCTATCCCTTCATTATTCTTTTGAGTGAGAATGGTTCCAAGATATCATTCCAGGGTGGGAACATAAAGGACCAACGGGTTTCCGGATATGGGTGGCATCAGAACTGGACGTTATAGTTCACAGTGATTTATTCCATCAAAATTGGTATGTAACTCTTCATCCCAATGATAGATGACACCTTTATTCATGAGTCTGAATATGGTCTTTCACTATCCAGCCAGATTGTCAATGAATCAACATATGAAGGATAAGTGGACTTGAAATCCTTGGATCCCCTGAAGTTTGTTCAGATTATGAATCTGGCTAATTCTCTTGATCATCTATGGATGAGTCTCAATTACTCTATATATAACAATAAAGACAAGGAAAATTCTAGAGGTAACCCCGAAAGCACACTTCAAGTGATTCAACATTAGATGGTGGGAAAAGAGGAAGCTAAACACATTCTCAAGATCTCTGATATGGTCTTGAAACTGGTGGGATTTGACTACCAAATCATCCACATCGCATTCCATTAACATCCCAAAGATTTATTTGAATATATGATTCATAGAATTATAATAATAAAATCCTACATTCTTCATAATGAAAGGAATTTCTTGATAGCATAAGGTTCCCTACGGTGGCATGTAGGTAAGGGATTCTACATCCTTAGGGGAAATCCAGATTTGATTATACCAGAATACCAATCCATAAAGTAGAGATCCTAGAATCAATGAGTGGCATCGATCAACAACTATGTCACATGTAGGGGAAAATATTCCTTTGGACAGTGATGGTGGGGATTCAGGAAGTTGATGTAGACACTAATCTATCCAATCTTCTTCCTAATCCGGATTATGTTGTCTTACTTTATAGGGTAATGGGTTTTTTTGACAAATTAGGATTTGATGATCTTATCAACTTTTTCATCGACCATGGAACTATGAGAGGGGTTTATCTTTCTTGGGGATACTTGAACCTATAGTAGCTTATTGGGAGACTAAGGTGGTCAATATTGACCTAAGGATCTAGTCCTAGCATCTCATCCTAGCTCCAAAAAACTATATCATGATGTTGCTTTAAAAATATAAATATTTTTTATATTCTTCAGTAGGAATAACTACACTGATCATTATTTTCCTAAAGTCTACCTCAATACCAAGGATCACATGTACTAACACATTGATGGTGGTGGAGACGCCTTCCTCAAATATGGGAGGAGAATATTCAATATTCCTCATTATCTGAGGTGTGAGGCTCATCGATAGGAATAAATTATTCTGAGTAAGATAACCCTATAAGAATACTTGTACTAGCTTGAGTGGTGGTGGAATCTCTATTTGGAGACTCCTATATTATTAATGCCATAGAGACAAAATCTGTTGACCCAATTCCATCAGGTCTTCAACCCAATGGGCTATGCCTGATAATATCAAAGTAGTAGTGGTGTGTCAACCTGAGTTGGTTCAACCCTACCCAATGGAATAACTAAGTATGGTGTATTGTTGATTCCATGGGGTGAATGTCCCGATACCTTTTACGGGTAAGGGGATCAGGAATCACTAAGTCTGGTTTGTGTAGGAGTATATTGTGATCATCAGGAATTCCTTGTACATGGGAACATGCTTCCCCGTTTTCTCAGAAACAACAATGTTGTGTTCTATGGTTGGTATTTGGGCCACCAATTAGGGAATATGGATTATGAAAGTATCATACAACTCTACACAAAGGACATATAAAGGATTAGTATGCTTAATATTATTGGTTTTAACCCACTTGTCTTTTCCCTTGTAATAGATGGTTTTTAAATAGTGGGATTCACAAGAGGAAAAGTGATATGCATCGCCTTGGATCACTCCCACTCAACCATTAATGGAGTAATTTTGGAATTGGTGATATGAGGAGGTAACTACTATGTGCATGTGGAGATAGATGCTACCCATCAATGCATTGTAAGCGGTTTCTTATGAGATGACCATGAATTCGGTACAATAAATCAGGCCACCAGACTGTGTCTTGAGGAAGACCTTTCCACCCAAAATATTGACTATCCTATCACAACATTGAATTTTAAGGTCATAGGGACTCAAATATGCTTCATTCAGTCCTAGATTATGGACTGCCTAGGTCAAGATACGATTAATCCCAGAACCTATGTCGACAAGAAAAAAGTGTACTTCTACTCCATTGAAATGGATGATGATGTAAAATGGGAGATTGTGCATTTTTATAGGGAATCCATAATCTTCTCCCAAGAAGAAGATTGTGTATTGGTATTCTACGGGATCAATTTCCTCTACATGGAAGGCATTTGAGAATGCTACCTCTTTTTATAACATTATGGGGATTCTTAGAGCTACTATGAGATCATCACATAAAATATCAGAGATGAGGAGATTTTTGAGGATTGATCTATTTGAAGAAATCCTAGAAAGGTGCATCGGCACGTCAAAATTTTGTGTGATACGTACATTTCTTTTGGTAGGGTGTGGCTCTACAACAAATGGTATGACATAAATTATTAGTTGAACCAGTGAATTCTAGAGGGTGTTGGGGATATCCTGCTTCTCAATATCAAAATCACACAAAATGACTATATGATGACTTTTAGATGAATGAGTTCTAGCCACAATTGTGTGTGGTTGATCACGACATTGTCAATTTGGTTATTCCTGATTGAGTAACACAAAGGCGTTGTCTATAAGCCGGACAAGTTGGGATGAGGGGACTATGCATGTTGAACTCTTATCTAAGCCTAATATATTGTCTCAGTGGCATGCATGACCTACCTTGAAAAATTAGATCATGTATTTCAATGGTTCCCATTTCCATGACTATGTCAATAATGGTGCCAATTGGGGACATTAGGAGGACCATCTTGGAAGTCTTCATCACTGAGAACCATGTAAGGTTTTATTAGTTCAACGGTATTCATTGAGGCATACTCCTAAACAACACATTATATATCCTTCAATAGTGGGGTGATCAAGGGGAGACTCCCATCTCTAGAGGCATGAATTATATAATAGTGCGAGAAGGTTCCAACACTGGTGGGGGTATTTTCATTCCATTGAACTGATGGAGCATGCTCTTCTAAGAAGTAGATGGTTGAGTAATAGATGAAAAAGCATTAGCAGTAGAATAAAATGTGACTTCATGAGGCTCAGGCTAATTCAGATGGGCAAAAATGATATTATGGTTGTGAGCGACTTTCCTATGGGCTAACTAGTTGTCATACATCTTATACTCGTGACTGGAGACCTACTTCTATCCACCATCACATTGATTTTCCATTTCTCTAGATACACAGTCCACCTATGATGGGGTAGGATCCAAAATGACTATATTTTTGTCCACCTGGTCCTAAATTTAGTCCTTGAATACATAGCACTACATGAGAGTATGTCCAAGTAATTGGTTATAGGAGCAGTAGTTTGGGTGATTAGTGATATCATCCTCATTGGGTCATCTTCATTCTGGAAACCTCAAAATCCCCTATCCCTATGTGATTAAAATATAGCTGGAAACATAATCCTATTCAATCATGTAGCTATGGTTTCTCATTTCTATGAAAGGGGCCACGAGATCATGGCCTTGATGAGGGGATGGTTATTAGCTAGGAGGTGGAACATGATTATCTCACATGGGCAGTGGTGGGGCATTATGTGGTGGTGCATTCCAACTCTTGGGTGGGCGATGTTGAGCCTGTGGCTAGGCATGAGGCTATAGACATGGATCTACTGGTAACAAATCAAGAATCTCATGGCCCACTACCTATACGACAATAACAATCTCATTTTTTGTAGCTCTTCTTGCAGGAGATGTGGGATGGGATGGAAATTCTTGTATGTCATGTTGTACGGATTCCATTAGGTATTGAGCCTTGTAAATGAAATCTCAAAATTCTCTTAGGAAATTTTGAGTGATAAGGAATGAGACCAATTCAGTTTTCATATTCCATATGAACATCTTTAGATGCTTTTCTTGAGTCAGTGGCATATCGAGTGAATACATGAGGCCTTTCCACCTAGCGACAAAGTATACAATGCACTCATCTGGCAGTAATTTACACTTGAAGATATCAGAAATACTAGTCTTGTGAGTGATGTTGCTAAAATGATAATTAAATTTCCTAAAAATATCCTCCGATGTATCTATTGACTTTATGGGTAACTGGATATACCATAAAAAAGCATTCCCTTCATATGTCTATATTAAACATCCGAGCTTGATGGATTCATACTGTGATGGAGTTCCTTGCATGGGTTCACACTTGTAAATGAAGTGGGATAAATTACGTAGTGGGTCACCCATCCTGTTGAATGGGGAAAAGTAGGATTCAAAAATTTATAGGTGTTGGAATATCATATACCCATGCCATATACCGCTTTCCAGTAATTGGGATTACCACCTATCACATTTCAACAACCTCAAGACAAGAGAGGAGAGCAGCAGTTGGATCAACCCAAAGTGGATTCTTGTCTAGTGAGGATTCATAACTAAAAATGCATTGGTAGGATCGTAAACCTGATAATCTGGCCAAGTTGATCATTGAACATTTGGAGGAACAACCCGAGGAACTGTTGGACGAATGGCCTAGGGAGCAATTGGGAGAATAACCTAAAGAGGGACTTGAACTTCTGGAGGAATGACTTATATAACTAGTTCTCAGAGAATATTCTTGTGTAGCTCGAGTGGATTATATAACACATACCATGCCCATTTTCCATTGGTTGTGGCCTCTGTCATATCGAGATACGCAGGGTTATTAGGATCAATGAGATGAAATTTTCCAAGAAGAACATGTGCTTTCCCCTACTGTCCTGATGGAGGTTGGATGGGATCATATTGAGGATCACTTTAATCTGGGAATCATTCTATATGGAATCGAGTGAGGAGATCATTAATTATCTTCTTCTATTACATGAGTAGTTGAAGCTGCATGACATTCTCGGGATCATCTTATGTCTTCTACGTTGAGCAAGATGGGTCAGAAGGCATAACAATCCAAGTTTTTCCTTTTCCCATGATGGGGTCTAGACTAAGAGGCAACAAATCAATAGGTTCAAAAAGGCCTAGAATGTTTTTTTGCTAGTGGGTACAAACACCATGGGTATCCCACCGATGTTTCACAATTCATAGGGATAGTTTCTCTACAATGATCCCTATCTCAATATCCAAATCCTTAAGAAAATTACGTTCATCCATTTTTACTGAGACAACACTTGGTGGTATATCCTAAATATCACTAATAAGGGTGGGTTGACATAGAATCGTGATGAAATGGATATCTACATTCTGTCCCCAGCCGTGTCTCTAGACAGGAGTGGATTCCTCTGCAATAATCCTATGGAGCAAAATGATGCTCTTCATGCATCCTTGCTAGAGGATCTGATGATAACTGGGTGATGCAAGGTGTTGAGTTGTAGGAAGTGTGGCCAGGTAAACCATGCAAAACTACTGGATGACTTCATCTTAATTCTCCTCAATCATTGGATAAGTCATCAAATAATTATGATGGCCTAAATGAATTAACCAGAGTGTTCAGTGGAAACATGTGACCCCATCATGGGGGTGGGACTCTAGGATGGTGAAATCTGCAGTCGTGATTAGCTAGAACAACACAGGTATTTTGTATGCTATATGAATATCCCATAATAATCTCTATTAAAAAGAGTAATCCAACTTATTGTTCCCCATTCCTTGACTTGGGGCGGTTTAGGGACTGACAACGACAATGATATAGACCATTGTGCAAGTGGACTTGCTAGTGGAGAGGATGTTGTGCGAGATGAAAGGCCACTACATACTAGGTTGTCTATTGAGTATGGTACAGACTGCATCATCACTTCTATGTATGATATAGTGTTGACCATTGCCTCATAAATGAAGGAATAGATCATTGGTGTTTAGTTAGGCTAGTTTCATCAAATTCCAGTCCTCAGAATAAATCGATGTGATCATATGTCAAGGTATAGAATGATCCTAGTAACAATAGAGAGGACTATATGGAGAGACCCTATAATGAATCATAAACATATTTCCTCTTACATGTTCATAAAGAGGGATTTGAGTATTTGATGTATTTCACTTTCCAGAATAAAGAAACTCACATAGTGAGGTTCCTTCCCTAGAAATTGGTATAGAGGACTTGGGTGAAGGTTCCATCAATTAATCACACATTGCTTTAGAATTTGAAAATAAAACTGGATTGATAGTTATGTGGCCATTATAGGAGTTCATACCTCAGAAGGGATAGTTCACCCTACATACTCGGGATGGTTCTTTAGGGAATGGTAAATCATCTAAATTGGGGGAACTTCTGTGTGGGTTGGCACATGAGTGGGGAGGACCTCTGCAACAGCTGTATCACATATGGGGAGGACCTCCATACCAGTTGTTGTCAGAGTGGAAGGGACTCCACTGGGATTGGAGTGAGAGTGAGGAGGACCTCCACAATGGGTTTTGATGAGAACAAGGGGGGACCACCATGTTGTGTTTCAGAGCGGGGAGGATGCCCACTATGGTGAGCTTTGGTGCAATGAGAACCTAGGTAGATGTCAAAAAAGTCCTAAGGAGGACCTCTATGTTGAGAAGCATTGGTATGGGGAGGACCTCGCTATTGGTATTTGGGTGAGTGGGGAGGACCTATGCTAGAACTAGTTAGGCAATGTGGATGACCTCCATATCAGCCGCATGTGGCATGGGAAGGACCTCCATACTAGTTGGTAGTAGTTTCTTGAGGAGGACCTTCATGCTTATTAAGATGGACATGAGGAGGACCTTCATGTTGACCACTGATAAAGTGGGGGTGTCTCTGTTTTGATTGGTGATTTTAAGGGGAGGACCTCTGTATTAGATCTCAATGTCATGGGTTGGCCCGTGATGGTTTCTAATCCTACCACCAATTAGAAGAGTCAACCTTGCCTACTCATGGGGAATATATTGACTCAATATTAATAGATCGATGGTGAATCCCTGATCATTAGAAGTAGTGGCCTGATAGATTGTGATATGGTATTCATGGGCCACTGAAGCTGTAGAATATGATGCCCTCTAAAAGGTGTCCTCTTGAATTTGCGCTCGACGTTGGCATCAGTTTAACAAAAATAGGTCCAACAATTCTGGGGAATATACCACCTTTTCCTTATCTTAAGGGATCAGATGGTGCTATTAATTAGGCCTAGTGGGAGACCTCCTTGGTTTCTCTAAGGTATAAGATGTATCCTGGATGAATCAAATGTCCCTGGACTCACTGGCATAGAAGAGTGAATCATGCGATCATTCTGGAGAGAGTCTTCTGATACAAATGGCTGTCAAAGTGGGGAGTAGTGGATCCCTACATAGCCCTTGGGGGCGGTAGTGGCGGTGAGGCACAAAAGCCTCAAAATATTAATGGGTCATATCCCTCGTTGGGATGACCCTCTCCTTTTAATACCATTAGATAAGAGTGTTTATCACCCTTATTAGGATAAAATATAAGGGTTACATGGGGTGTGGGAGCCTGATATTCGTGGTTGTGGATGACGTCATGGTGAAGGTGGTTCCATGTGGGATTGCCACATTGGCATTTCCCCTACCCCAATGTATGTGGATGAGAGGTGATTGGTTCCCTATAGATTGGGTCCTGTAAATAAGGAATATTCATCTATCTGTATGGGTAGTAGGAATGTAGTGTCATATTCCCCAGCATCATTCAGCCTTCTATGCACGGATTGGGAGATCCCTGTTTATGATGTCACAAATCGGAATTCCCAATAATCAAATGCCAAAAATTCTTATTAGTTTCACACTAGGACTAGTATTTTGTTGGATGTACCTGGTACCAGATATGCTGGATCTGGTGAAACACTAATCTTCTAAGGTCTCAATCACTTCATATCCCCATGGTTGTATGAGAAATGATTCATATCGGGTTCAACATTTTTTCAGATGCTTTCTATTGGGGAACGACTCCCATTCTTGCTTGTCAACGGTGAAAACAACATTGTAACCCTAATTCCTTCATTCCAATGGTGGGGTCATTCATCAATTATTCATCATCATTTTATCATTGATCGAAATGGGATGATGATATACCGGTCTCTACTTCCTTTTATTCCTCCTCAAAATTCATCTCCTAATCCAGGTCTCACGTAGAGATTAAGAAATTGTTCATGAAACTCTTCTCAGTGCTATATCATGAGAATAGTCATGTTGGGAATTTCCTGCATGTTTTGACACTGGAACATTGTAACAACTGAATTCTCTCTTATTATAGGGAATTTTGAGGGTGTGGAATCTCAAGGAATCCCATGTCAATTGCAGGGTACTGATGCTAGGGGAATTTATCCATGGTTTTACATAGTTTCCCATGTTAAACACTAGGTGTGTAGGGAGTTTAACATCTAAGGGAGATGGATCAGACTGATCATAACACTTACAAAAGTGGATCAGATAGCTATATCCCTTGGTGGGAGCACCTCAAGGTTTACTAGATGTATGGATCAAAATGTCTGATGAGGATGAACCCAGGTTAGCGTGTCCCAAAAAGGGAAGGTCTCACACTATGAAGGCTGAGCTAGAAATAAAAAAGGCTACATCAAGAAAGTACACCCCAAAATGTGTGATTCCAAGGTTTACCATTGGTTAGGATTGAACCTCTGGTAGGATTCCTACAAACCATATTTAGATAACATGAATCAAACCCCACATATTTTTAAGGTCTCATTTGGATCTTAAATATGGTTAACTACCCATCACAAGAGGGGCACTCAGGGTTCAATGAATATTGATTGTGTAGGGCATGTGCATGGTTAGCTATCTGTGTGGATGATGTGAGTTTACTAGGATGTGTCAGCTTAGATAAAATCACGGTGGGCATATAGGATGTTTTGAAGGATGTGGGATCAATGTGAAGGTGATGGTCTTTCACTTGAACCTCAGGGAGGATTCCTATGTATCCCGGTGGTTAGGAATCATAGTGCACATAGATTTTTGGGGTGATGGAAAACCAAAAGAGGTGGCCTATGAGAAATAGAGATCATGGATATGGATTTGAGGAAAGTAGAACTGCCACGTTGGAGAATGATCTTCCCAAAATGAAAAGTCTTGAAGGAAAGATGGTGATGAGAAATGCGTTATGGGGTTAAACCTCAGGGTGAATTCTTACATACCCTATTTGAATGATAGGGATAAAAGTCCTTGTAGTTTAGGATGGGAGAACAAAATCAGGGCACACATAGGGGAAAGTGACTTGGATATGTGATTGGGAGTTTATGAATGGTTATAGGTCCTTCACAAGAAGATCACTATTTGTTGGAGGTGTATGGTGATGTGTAGGGATAATGCCTAGTCAACTTCCCATGGGGATCAGAACACCATAGGGAGGCCGATCCAGGTGATGCATCCCAAAAAATGGAATATGTCACATCATGAGGGTACATACTTAGAAGGGACTACCAAAATGTTACCATTAGTTGGGATTGAACCTCGAAGAGGCTTACTATGTACCCAAAAAGGATCAAAACCCATATAGTTCAGAGAAAGATATAGTTTAATGTCATGTCGGGTGAATTAACTGATGTGAAATTGTAAGGAAAAATGGATTATAGGGAATGAGGGGTTGAAAATAGAATAGGATTCCTAAATACACTATTTAGAAGATAGGGATCAATGTCCATGTAGTTCAGTATAGAGGGGCATGGGTCTTACGCATGGCTAGTGGCCCAAATTTATGATGGGGATTACGTGTGGATAGTGGGCCCTAGAGGATTTTGTGGCCACTATCAATGTAAGACCATGTGAGTAATAATCAATGTGAGAAACAAGAGGTCATATTAGACCTGATGATCCTATCATAAATGGTGCGACCACAAGGGATAGAGTGGGGATTACGCAGGACTAGTGTACTAGGGAGATTGATATTGGGACTTATTCTAGGAGGGAAGCTAGGGAAGTGGTTAGGGGATTATGTAGATACTTCATGAGGTTCACATAGAGACAAATCCCAAAGGGGTTGAGAGAGATCGTGGGAGGGATCTAGTACCAAACCCCTTTTTGGTCCTCCCAGACCATCCACACTTGCGATGATCATAGTTAACGTCATATGTTGAGGACATGGATGCTTGGAAATTTATCATCTTACAACCTGGATGATGTGGACTCACTCCTCATCCCTTTTACTTACATAACATGTACGAACCCACACCTAGGGATGGGAAGGCATAAGAAATTCCCAATGGGAGTTATGTGGGGGAGTGGTCGATAGAGGGTTCCACAATAGTATATCTATGTGAAGAAGCAATAGATTTTAGAGTACCAATGTAAAGAAGCATATGGTTGGGAAATAGAACATGAAACACCACTCAAGGTACCATAAAATCACTTCACACAGGCCTCGAGGGATGTATGAGAGAGGGGTTCATGGTTCTAGTGGGATCGACTGGATGAGCTTTATGAAGGGTAACAACACTGTGATGAAATGGTGCTTTGTAAAGGAAATCTTCTCCCCGAAGGGAGGATTCTTTGCAAAGGAAAGAAAAATTGAAAAATAAGAATGCTTCATGATAGAATGGGGATCCATGAAAGAAGGATGATTCATGAAGGAATTACTTCAGTGGAGTAGAGGTTCACCTATGTAAATATCTCATTATTTGGAGAGTGCTTTGTGAAGTATTAATGCTTTGAGGGGCCCTGAGAAGCCCGAATAAGCACCCTCTTTTACGAAGAATGAAGACATTCAAAAAGGGAATTCTTATATGTAGGGTCCATGAAGAACGTATCAAAGGATTGTTAATGTTTCTCAAATACCTTGGTAGATCCATAGTTCTCTCGGGATTATAATTCTTGGGATCCTCGCAAAATGGGATGTTGTAAGCTGAAAAGTATGGGTAGAAATGGTTATGGGGAGGGGTGAACCTACTGTTTATAAGAAATGGTGGTTCATGGGGTTCATGGGGCTCACTGTGGAGAAAATAATGGGTGATGTGAAGAACATGTGACTCGGAAAAGATGAAAAATGTATGTTAGAATATATTGGACTCGTGAAGGACCCATTTAAGAGGTGATCATGGGGCATACCACAAAGAACAAGGACATCATGATGGGGATGTTCTCTTTCATACATAGTCAGAATCGTGAAGAAACTATCAAACAACGATCATGTGGAATACCATTATAATCAAGGGGCCAAGAATGGTTTGGACTCTGTCACTCTTGTTCAGACTCATGAAGACATCGTCAAAGCGACGATTGTGGGGCGTACAGTGAAGAACAAGGGCTCCGTGATTTTTCCGAGCTCGGTATCACTAAGTAAAACTAATGAAGGCACTTTCATCCTTAATTGAAATCGTAGAGTTAAGGATCTCTACCAAAGAGCTTCACGAATAGACTCCTTTGAGGATTTTGGATGGATTCTAAGGCCATTTGGGTCGGGATACACTTTAAACTGATCGTGACATTGTTCATTCCTTTAATAGAACTATTTCCATTGCCAAAAACCTTAAATATAAAAAAATTAATGTTATAATGTATCAAAATTGATATTAGATACACCAAATAAAATTAATAATTGTTGAAAATGGCATGTATCTCACATATGTAAAAGGTGGGATGAAAATCCTTTACCTTGTGTTTCATTTTCTGTTGAACTACCCTTAAAATCCAATATACTTATTTTAAACATGGTAATAACTTATTTTAAAACCATATTAATATTTATGATATCATATATGATCTTATTGTAATAACTTTCTTTTTGTGTGTTAGTAAACATTCATTATTTTCTATTCTTCGAGTTTTAATTTCCTAGTACTTCGAGTATGTTTTTACTTATTACTTGTTGTTAATATTACGTAGATCATGATATCGTAATATTAATAAAGTTACCCATGATTTAATTATCATATATATTCAGTATGTATTTAATTATAATAATCCATAATATTTGGAAATAATAATTGAAATTCACTATTCAAGGAGATAGTAGGTTTTACGTACATATGAATGCTACAGTCATTTTTTTGTCATATTAAAAGAGAGAAAATTAAATGATATATATTTATATTATAATTTCAGTATTATATTAATTTTAAATATGTATCATAATTTTAATAAAATCTTCCTTTGTATTTTTCATGTATAGTATGAATGAATCAAATCACTTTGAGGGGGCGGTAGTCCACACATCGAGAAACAATGTTATCATAATTACACAAATTGGAAAGCATAAGGTAATGTGTTACCTAGAAATTAAACAAGAATTAGTAACTTATAAATATAATATATGTAATATGTAAATAGGGTTTCCATCATAATACTTATCCATGATAGTTACTATGGGAAAAAAGAAAGACACTGTTTTGTTTGGCGGTAGTTCTCCGTATACATAAAATGTATGTTCCTTACCCATTAGATAGACCTGTGTGTTAGTGTTCGTGGAAGTATTAGAATAAATATATCTCAGTATATTTATTATAATTGTTTTATTACATTATAATGTAATAACAAGATAATAGTGGTTTTATAATAAAAATAAAATAAAAGATCTTGAGGAAGTATGTTACATCTTATTCTGGTAACTCTGTTTGGGTTGCACCAAGGGGCTTCCTTGGATAGGTTTCTTCCCAAGGTGAGGATTATAGGTTGAGGGGAGTGATATTAGTTGATATTGTTTAGTGATCCAAATTTCTCTAAATTTGCGGGGAAGGGGGTGGGTGACTTCTTTTTTATAGTGGAGGAGTGATATTCTTTTAAATGTTTGCAAGAGGGAATTCCACCCACATTTTTCATATGAATGGTGGATCTGATAATTATAAAATTTTCCCAAAAGTGAGTATAAAGTCTAAATTGGAATATACAATTTATTTGGGAAAGTTTGTAGGCCATTTTCAACCTTAAAATTTTGGTTTAGTCCCTTCTTAAGCTAATTTTTCTTTTAATTGTTGCAATTAATTTTTATCATTTTCACAAATATTTTTCGTCAAAAAAAATTTGGACTAATTAGAATTTATAAATTACATTGTTTCAGAATATAGAATAAATTTTTCAAAATTACAATCACATAATTCATATAAATTAATTTAACTTTAATATTGTTGATAGGATGACGAAGCGGGTTTTAAAGTAAAAATGTTCAATAGTTTGGTCAGTTTTATTTCCAATTTTGAAGTGAAATTATTTCCACTGACCTAAATTGGACTAATTTCTATATAATTAGTATAATTTCACATTAATCCCAATTAGAAATATTATTTACCAATATAAACAAATTATATTAACAGTATTTTTGAATTAAAATTCAGTATTTTCACTATTCATCAAAAAATGAAACATCATAAAAAAGTTCCAAAATTTCACCCTAAGATAATTATGAAGTTTCACTATCTAGAATAATGTTTATTTTGAAATATAAAATTTATTAAATTTCTAAAAAATATATTAAAAATATGTTATCTATTAAAAGACGGTAGAAGTGGCTTTATAAAAATAATGGTTTTATGTGTAAAATTTAGTTTGCTCTTATCTTATGGCTATCAAATCAATTGGATGAATATATAAAATATTTTATTTAATATATAACATCAAAATTTCATTATAATTATTCTATAATTATAATAAATTTAATACAAAATTCCTTTCGGTGTATAAAAATATTTCATTTATATTCAATAGGTTTATATTTTCATTTCAAATTAATTAGTAACCAATGAATTCACATTATATTTTTATAGACCATATATTTTAATAAGTAATTTACTTGTATTCATAGACTCCAATTAAATTTATTGTTTATATATTATTATAATAAAAAAATTATTAATATATTTTATTCATTAAAACCCAGTCCTCTGTGTAATCAAAGCCACTGAAGAAACACATTGGTACATGGGATACACGCTATCTCAAAATTTTATGAATTACGGGAAATATCATGGGTTAATTCTATATAAAGTAGTATATATATTATAAAGTATCAATATATTATATTACTTCACATACTTGGTGTTGTGTGTCATACACACTATCAGAAAAAAATGTTCTTACTTTAGAATTTTGTAGCATTAAATTCTGCCCACCTTAAATAAATTGAATCCTAAAAATTTAAAATAATATTTGTAATATATTTTATGATATTTCATATATTTAAATTCCACAATATTAGAAGGGTTCAGAAAAAAATGACTAGGAAAGAGAGAATGTTAAGTATAAAGGTCACGTAGACAAACATATAACTATGTCTCTAAGTAGGTAAACATTAATCGGAAGTAGAGATATATAAATGGAGGAAAATAATAAATATTTATGGGATTTGATTTTGGTAAAAAATAAAAAATGAATTATCAATGGAATTTTGAGGCTCTCAATGTCATAAATATTTTATTATTTATATGACCATCAGTTCAACAAAAAATAATGTATTAAGACAATTTTTTTTATCATTTTCCTAATATTGAGTATATATTATAATAGCTAAGGTTATAAAGAAATATACTTACTTAAATCATTTCTATAAAAAAATTAAACCTTTTTTGTGATTTGATAAATTAGTAATTATTCCATCACTTCATGAAATGGATATCAAAAATTTTATATTTATTCTTGAAGAAAAAAGATAATATTTTAATGGATCATAAGTCCCATAAAATAAGTATTTACATATATATATCTATCCCATTTAGAAAACAAATATGGTTAAGGAATTGATCTCTACATATATTAATTAATACTAAGGGTTCATCGTTAAATTAAATTTATCAATTTGATTAACTAAAAACAATGATTTATTGACCATGGAATTTTTTACTTTAGGGGTTGGAATTAAACCATAATCATGCTTTAATCAAGTGTTCCTGTCCCATGACCTTTCTAGATTTTATGGGTTTTCACCCAGTATAAAGGTTGTCCTTTTCATAAACATTATTGATAAATTTGATGGAAATCCTTGCAATTTAGTCAATAAATAACCTTTTAACTGCATTTTTCAATATAACCTAAATGACTAAATACATTGTTTATTAATTTCAGCATAGGTCCTACCATGTTCTAGGATTTATCCTTTAGAAGTGGGAATTTACTAAATCCAGAAACCATAGTCTGAGAATCAATTATCATATTGGAAAAACAATATAATCATTTTTAGGATGTCTAAATCTTAACACATTATTTTATATATAAGAGACATCAAGATTAAACTTGGTCATTCATTTTTATTGTCTAATCAAGTCCCTTCATAATGGTTTCAAATAAAAATATGAATTATCCTAATAATATCCCCTATGAGTTTCGAATTAGGTGTGTGGTAAGGCCTATTTTTATGTACCATGTTATGCTCGAGTCAGGGCTGACATGCCTTGTAAATATTGTTAACCTTAGGTATATCAATTCTCTAAACTCGTCCACTTGTAATATCCAAACAGTGATTCATTCCTCAAGAAGACACGCATAATATATACATTACCAAAAATTTCAGATTTTATTCTATACTTGTCCTCAAAGTCTACCGTATGGATATGTTCTATAGTCTATGTTTTCCTAAATCTATTTCACATGGTTGCTACTAAACATCCTCTGATACCAACATTAGTTACCTGGACATAGTTAACCAAGAGCTAGATTCTACTACCATTACATTGGAATAATTACAAGGAATCAAATTTTGAAGGATCTAAGAGATTATTAGTCTGGTTGAACCATATATGTACATGATTCTTACATCACAAATGAATATTCTAATTAAAAAATAAAATTTTATTTATTTTTTGGAGAATAACTTTCTTCTTTCTTGTATATCCTTTTATATCTCTCTTGATACACTTTTTCGATTCTCAGGGAAAGAAAATAAAATAAGTGTGAGCTCATATTCTCAATAAGGGTGAACTATAGAATAAGTAATAATGAATCAATAAGAGTAGTCAATATATAAAAGTAATTAAATTATCACACATTCCATGTAATCAATAAAATGAATGGATACACAATATGGTATGGTAATAACTAAAAACACAAGCCATTGAAATTACTATATAAGTTGTAATCAATATAGAAAGGTATGAAACTGAAACAAATGAAATTTAATCCAAAAACCGAGACTGAAATGCATCCTTAGATATTTCAATGCAATAATATCATATATAATAATAATGAAAGAATTATTAATTAATTAAATTCTTAATTATTGGACATCATGTTTACAAGTGACATGATACCATTACAGTCAAGATCTAATCTTAAGACCGTTTAAATATATTGGTAGAAATCCATCTACTATAATTGGAAACAAAATTGAAGAGTTTTTCACCAACTAAATTTGTCTCAAGAGACTATCAATGCATCATGTGGCTTACATTAATAGGTCCCCCACCCATTAGTATTTCATTAATTTTCCCCAACCTATATAGTGCATGTACAACATATTTAAATAAATAAAATTACTTATTAAATATCAGTATTGTGTAATGGATAAGATTTAACAATGTTTACCCATTCAATCAGATACATGTTGAAGTAAGCACCATATGTAAAAATGATATAAATTTTAGTAAATAAGAATATTTATGATAAATGATATGGATAATTAGTGGAAACTCACGGTTCAAAGATCATAAGAAATTAAATATTTCAAGGGGATAACAAAGGAACCAACGAAGAGAATGTCAGTACTATCCTTTTCCAAATCAATCCTAAACCTTAAATAGGAAAAATATTGACTGTATAAATTAAAAAAATTACATGTGGTGTAAAGTAAACGTTTTTTATCATTGGTGAATAGAAATATTTTCAAAAGATATTTTAAAATTATTCTTGGTGAAAATATAATATTTTATTTTGAAAAAATATTAAAATAATCTTCATTGAAAATAATTTTAAATTTTTTTTTGTAATAGTAAACCATATATGCTTAAAAAAGGATATTTCATTGAAATGGAAGTGGGTAAATCTTTACATGTTGTACGAGGTAAAAAGAATGTTCCTTCTCCATTGTATAAAGGTTATAAAAATTAATTGTTTGGAAAGAAACAAGAAGATTCCACTAAGAACATTTTTTTAAAAAAAAGGGAAAAAATATTATTTAATAAATTATTTTAGAATGGGTGAATCCTTTTTGAAACCATGTTTATAAAACAGGTTTTTAGAAGAATAATAGTTCGATGGCTTATGTGAGAAATGAGGACAAGTTTTTATAAAATATTTTTAGATAAGATATTCAGTAACAATGATTATTAAAATGGTATTACTACTTGGAAAAGTTCATGGATCGCTATAGTATAATAAAAATAAAATATCTATTAAAAAATAATCCAATAATTTCCTTTGATGTAATTTCATGTGAAAACAATCTCCAACAAAATGAGATTGTAAAATAAATCCTTGAAATGACTGAAATGGTGAAGTGAAACTCAACCAATGAAGAGATTATGTGGGTAAAATATAAATTAACATAAATCAAATATCAATACAAAATTATATACACACTCATAATAATAAAATATTAATTACAATTAGAACATAATATAACCTAAAAAAAAGAAATTGCATAATGAAATTCTTCACCACTTTGTAACATTAAATTAAAATATGTAATGAATAAGTTATTTTAATTGAAATTCAAAATACAATAAATAAATAACACATCAATATATTATGTTTCAAAATTTTCATTATATACGCCACATAAGATAAATAAGTGGTAAAAATTACATTAATCTCACGAATGTAAAAAGTGAGATAAAATCCCTTACCTTGTGTTCCCTTTTCAGTTGAACAACCAATAACATAAATAATAAAGGTTTTAAATATGAAAATATCTTATTGAAAACCAAATTAATATTTATGATATTATATATGATCTTATTATAATATCTTACTACCCATTTGTTAGTAAAAAGTTATTATTTTCACTATTTTAGGTGATAATTTCCAAGTTCTTCGAGTATGTTTTGAATTTTTACTTATTTTTTCTATTAAGTAGATGATGATTTGATCATAAATATAATTTAAACCATGATTTAATTAACATATATATATTTATCATATATTTATTCATAATAATCCATAATATTTGGAGATAAGAAATGAAATATACCGTTCATGAAGACAGTAGGATGTGCATACGTATGACCGATACATTCATTTCATTATCATATTAAAAGAGTTAAAATTTAATGATATATTTGTATATTATAATTAAAGTATTATATTTATATCATATATGTCTCATATTTTTTTTTAAAAATATTCTTTTATATGTTTTGTGTATTGTGTGAACGATTGGCATCACTTTGAGTGGGTGGTAGTCCACACTTCTGTAAATGGTGTTATCATATTTAAAAAAATGGAAAGCATAAGGGTATGTGATATATAAATATAAAAAGAGAATAATAAAATTATAAATATAATAAATATAATATATAGATATTTTTTTATCATAATTCACAACCATTAGAGGTGGTAAAGCAAAAGTGAATGACATCGTGTTGTGAGGTAGTAGTTCATTGTACACAACAATAGTAAGTTAATTTCCCATTATATGGAAGTGTTTGAATGTTAAGGTAAAAAAATTAGAATAAAAACATATAATTTGTTGGAGAAATGAAATAAAACAAAATATCTTGTGGAAGGTTGTTAGCTCTTATTCGGGTAACTTCTTTTGGTTTTCACCAAATGGATTCCTTGGATAGCTTTATTCATAATGTGGGACTTAAATTTTTATGGGGTATATCACAGGATCTTTTTTTAAGAAGATTTTGGGTGACCCAAATGGCTTTAACAGTGTGAAGAAGTGGGAGGGGTGAGGGCCATTTTATAGAGGATGAGGAGTGGCATTCTTGTAATTTTTTGAAAGAGGAAATTCTACCAACGTTTTCTGTTTACAGGTAGATAAAATAATGGATACATTTCAATTAAAGCTATTATAGGGTATAAATATTAACATCCAAATGATTTTGGAAAATTTTCTATGTCATTTTGTCCCTTAAGTGTATGGTTTAGTCCATTATTATGATAATTTATCTATTAAACATTATAATTAATTTTAATCACATTCATTTATATGATTTCTATAAAACTATGTTTAGAATATTTAAAATTATAAAACTATTCTTATTAAAAATATTCAAACCTTTTTTCCAAATTCTAATCCCATAAGAGGATTAAATTAATTAATCATTAATCCCGTAGATGGAATGACGAATCGGGTTTTAATGTAAAAATGTTCAATAGTTTGGTATGTTTACATATTTAATTTGAGATTAAAATTTACTCCCTTTATCTAAATTGGATTAATTTATAAATATTTTTTATAATTTTAAATTTAAACCATTTTAAAATATAATTTTACCTTATAAATAAATTATACAAGAAAATCGGTTTTGAATTAAAAATCAGTATTTTGCAATATTCATGGAAAAATGAAACATCATAGAAATTTAAAAAAAATCAATATTAAATAATTTAAATGTTTAAATTTAAAATATTAAGTTTATTTTAACATGTAAACTTAATAAAAGTTCCAAAATTGGATTTAAAATAGGTTCTATATTAAAAGGCAGTAAAATTGTCTTTATAAAAATACTGGTTTTGTGTGTAAAATTGGGTTTTTTCTTATCTTATAGCTAAAAAATATATTGGATGGATATAAAAATATTTTATTGAATATGTAAATAATATATTTCATTAATATCATTCACTAATTTTAATTAATTTAATGCAACATTCCATTGAGAGCATAAAAATATTTTCTTTATATTCGTTCAGTTTATATTTTCTTGAATAATTAATTGGTAATTAATGAATTCATCATATATTTTTATAGAACATATTCTTTTTAATAAGTTTGGTAATAATATACATAACCTATGATTAATTTTTTGAGTAATATATTATTATAATAAGTAATAATTTTTTATTAATATATTTTCATTCCTTAAAACTCTGTCTTGTGTGTTGTGCAAACTATTGAATAAACTCGTCGTTGCATGTGACACACACTAACTCATGATTTTGTGTATTTAAAGAAATATCATGGGTATATTGTATTTATAATAGTAATATATTATAATGTATCAAGATATTATATTCCATTATGTTCTTGGTGTTTAATGTCATACACGATACACACAAATACATGACTCATTAGATTGATATGAAGAAATTAATTATTTCGATTGTGAGAGTTTTATGAAATTTTAATAATAAAATCATTGAATTAAATTTATACTTGTTTTGAGTATTATATTCTCATAAATTTTTGTTTAAGTGTGAATAAGGTGGAAAAATATGATTAAATTAATTAAAAATATTTAATTAAGAAAATGCAAATAGTATGATTAATTAGACATGATAACATTGGAAAAATGGAATTAAAAATGGAACTCACATTTACTGGTATTTTATTTTAACGAGTAATGTTTATGAAGATATCTTTTCAAAGAGCCTAAAAATTTTGTTTTGGGGAATTGACGTAGTCTATAAGTTCAAGATAATAATTTAATATTGAATTATTTTTATGGAATCATATTAAGTTATTAAATTACTAATAAAGTGTTTTGGAATAAATGTTTTAAATCATTTAATTGCATGAATATTTTTTAGAATATCCAAATTGGGTATTCAATGTATAAAATTATTGAGTAATAAGAATGAATTTCCACAAATTTACATTATTCATACTGTTGTGAAGGATATATATAATGAAAGATAAATTAGATTTCATTATTTATAAGATTTTTGTTGACAAAAGTGTTGATATTGGAGTATTGTTATGGACTTGTCACTATGAATCTTGATGAAAAGGAAAAGGAATTGTATGTATAAGAATCATTAAAATGTTTCATAATAATAGTCACATATATGTGTAACAATCATCATTTATCTATGTAACCATCATCAGGAGCCCTATAAACATTTTAAAAATCCCAAAAATGTCTCTATAAGCATTATAAGATCTTCTGTAGGGATGGATATCATCAATATAACCACGAATTATGAATGTGTATGCATATTTTTTCACATGTGTACAGACAATTTCTACTTCATACACATCATTCATTTATAAAACTTAGTTAAAATATGATTTTCCTTGGGAATTTATAAGTATCGTCATTATATTAATTTGATCCTTTTTATCTCTACATCCGCATTCTTGCAACCGATTTGAGGTATCCATGTGAATTTTAATGTTTTTGATTTTTTGACCAATACTAGGGAGAGATAGCTATAAATTTTGATAAATTATGGATCACATGGACAATTGAAGTTTTGAAGAAGAATTAAAATTTATAAAAATTTAAAAGAAAATATCTCACAAGTATTTCATCACATAAATGTCAAGTCAACTCTAAATCTATTATATGAGTACTATTCTGGTTTGAGTTTGAGTTTAACTATGTGTATGACTATTATTATAATTGTTTACTTCTTTCATTTTATTTTTTATTTTATTTCTCTTTTTTTAATAATTTATTCTTCTCCATTAATCTATATATCCATTTTATTGTAGGGTTAGTTCTTGAGTGGTTTTCTAATGGATGTTTCCTCTTTCTTAAAGCTTGATTCTTCAATCTTCGATGAATAAAACTATATTTTTATCTAAATAGTCTCAATATGTAATTGAATATATTAATATTGAATTCAATTTTGTTTGATTTAATAGTATTCTTGTTTATTTCCTTCATCTATTATGTAATGACCCATATATATATATATTTCTGTGAATGTGTGTGTGTGTGTCTGACATATTTAGTAATGTAGTATATGATAAAACACAATGATAACACTTTATTTCATTATTTTATAACCATTCATTTATTAACTACTTAATCCCATGAAAATTAATAATATTACATTTTGAAGGTAAATGGATAATAATAAAATAACTTTATTCAGAAAATTTAAATTATCTAACTCTCCTAGAATTAATTCACTCATGAACAACACTATAAAAAGAAAAAATAATGTCTATAATATAATATCCATTGTGAAAATTAATTGTATTGAACCATTTTTTAAATTGATGTAACGAATTAATAAATAAAATATGAGATATTTATAAATGTTAAAAAACCATTATGACCATTGGGAATTATGAGTGTTAGGAATTATGTGCATCGGTATTGCAGCTATTATAATTTTACTATTAGAATAATTGTATATTAAGGGTAATTCAAATAATTTAGTAATTTATAATGGATAAATTATGGTTTAAACTAGTAGAATCATTCCTTACAAATTTAATTTTTCAGAGATTCAATGGGAGGTAACATCAATGGTTTTTTCACTTAACACAGAACAAGACGGGATTCAATAAATAAAGATCATTCATAAGAAACTAAATGAGAAGTTTAAGCTAGTATAGATCACCACTAGACCAACTTTAGATGAGCCACACCATAAAATTAGCACTATTATACACATTACGCTTGTATAATGTACTACTGTGATAAGGGATTAGGTATTTTAACCATAAGTACTATTGAGGTGTAAATTATTTAATTTTTTTCACTTATCCCAAATTATTATGTAATGTATTACCCTTATATTAATAAAATATGATTAGAGAATGAATAATTAAAATTTTATTTTCAATAAAAGAATTCATAATTGTATATTTAGAAAATATGTATATGTCAAATTTTTTTTAAAATATATTCTTATGATACGTTAAACAAATTAAATAATTTTTTATTTTCATAAAAATGATTTCAAAAAAATATTTATTCATATATAAATTCTAAAATAAGATTATGAAATAATATTTAGTTTTTCTAAGTGTTATAAAATTTATCATGTTATAAAAATTGATATTTTTCAATAATTAGTATATTATATGAAGATTAAATTTCATAAATTTATAACATTTTACTTATAAGATAATTTTATTTTTTTAAATTAGCATTTTGAAATATTACGATGGTTATTTTTTAAAACATTTATTAGATAATTTATTTTCTCATTAAAAAGTATGATAAAATATAAATATAAGGTAATTATTATGACATCATAATGGCATAAAAGTGATTTAATAAATAATAAAAAGGCTTACTCAACCAAAAAATTATTTTCTAATTGAAAATGTTTTATTTTAATGAGATAAGATTAATTTTCAAAACCTATAAACAACTTTCCCAAACCTAAAAGGTGTATTATGATTTAAAAAAATATTTATTAATATTACTCACATCCACATAATGAATTAAATTGTTCATGGTATTTCAGCTAAAAAACTATAAAAATAAAAAAAAACCAATCCCCCTTAGAAAATAATATATGGTTAAAATATTCTAAATCCAATGTTTTTTAATTTTTTTTATAATATAGATGTCTAAGGCCTGAGTTTAGAAAGTAATAGAAAATTACTCCACTATTAATATAAAAACCAACACATTTTCCCATTCCTCTATACTATAAAGTAACAGATCACTAATTTTATCTCATATTTCTTTCTTATAGTCTCTCCAAGGAGTATATATGGATTTATGTAAATCTTCTCAAGATTTAATAATCTTCCTTGCAATGTAAGGTATTTTCATCATCTCCCATAATATTCAAGTGGTTACTTTATTTTAAACCTTATTATTTTCAATTTATCCTATTTTAATGTTCTCATTATCGTTCCCTTATTTTGAAAATGATTATTTATTAATTATAAACATATACTCTCTCTCATTAACCCAATTCCATTATCAATTTTATATACTCGTTGTAATATGAAAATCATCTTTTAATTTTCAATTCCACCCTATTTCATAGTGAATCACCAATCCTATTTTTTATCATTATTATGTATAAATGTAATTTTACTTCATTTCTTCGTATTTTCATGTATTAAACTTATATTACTATCTCAAGGATTCAAATTTATTGAAGGTTCGTGAATTAAGCTCTTATGAAACTAATGACAGTAATTTGAAACATGTTCACATTATCCATGTGTTATTGATGAAATGTTTTGATATATTATCCTTGTGAAACAATTAAATTTAAATTTCTAAATAGAGATCCATTATAGAACTATAATACATTGTGTAATTTTTTCCTCTACAGATATACTATATATGGTGTACATATGGTGTGCCTATCACACTATGTTATGATGTCTTGGAAATGAGCCTTGACATGTGATTTATTTATCATATATTACATTGTTTTAATATTTCAATGGTTTACATATCCTTATGAAATTATATTTTCAGGGTTCCATGTTACTATAATGTTCCCTTTTGTATCGTATAAAACATGATTAATTATATTTTACCCTTAATAGGCTTTATTAGTAACCCCTTTTCTTTATGTATTTCCTGAGATATCCTATGTAGTATTAGAATATCAATGGGATATAATATATTGTGATGGAGATTAAATAAATATGATTTAGTTTATTTTTAAGGTGTTTTATTTATACGTATAATTTGAAAAAGAAACTATACCTCTATATTCATAGGGATTTGTATGAATTTATATAATAAATTTATTAATATAATGTGTAATGAAATTTCAGTTGTCATAGTCGGTAACAATGTAATGTCTAGTTATTTTCATCTATATGGTTTAAATAGATCTATTGAAAAAAATATTGCTAGGTATAAATATAGTGAAACCACATAAATTTGGGTATAGTATAGAGTATGTGGTTTTATAGAAATAACCTCCCTTTCTAGATATAAAAATGTCTATGTGGTTCTAGTCAAAATTATCCCATCAGTAAAACCACTAAAATGGGATGGTTGGGTATTATCACAATCTTCACCCTAGGCATGAGTAGTGGGCCTTACTACATATCTGGTTTAACACTCCTGAGGGATAATCATTTTATAATTTAGATGATTTTTATAAATCATTATTAAGGATTTAAATGTATTATTTTAGAATTTTATAATGTATATTTAGATAACCTAATATGAAAATGATTGTGGATAACCTAAACTAAAACATAGAGGTTTGTAATTTAGGGTACATATTTCATTCCATATTTGTTATGTGGTGTCCCATTTTATATTCTTACATAATCATGTAATCTCAACCGAAACATTAAATTATTTATTAAAATGGATTTAAATTAATATAATCATGTCAAAAAAATATTCCATTAGAAATATGATTATTTCCCTAATAAAATACCTTATATAATAGCATCTTGAGTTAATAACATCCAGGTAGTATACTCAAAACGGAATTAATTTATGAGTAATAACATGAATGATATTGAAAAACCACTTTCTTTTAAGAGATAAAAAGTTGAAATTGAATATTTTATGCGATATTAGTCACATAATTCTATTGGACCTTCTTATTCATTAATTACAGAGAAATAGATTAGATCAATTGGTAAATTGTTTTATATCCTAAAATTGTGTCACCATGATAATGGCACATTGGATATATATCAACTAGAGAGAGAAGATGATTAGTGGTTGACACTGAACAAGACTAAAAACCCCAAGTAAGAGACTGAATCCATATATTGGGATGGATTCAGTAATAAATTTTCTAGTAAAATATTTCCCCAAATTATATTTCTTAAATGGATCTGGAATTCCATAGACTCAATAAAAGGAGGATGAATCAATTAGGGCTTATAAATCAACTTCATAAGGCTTGTACGATACACATTTAGATTTTTCATAGATACTAAAGGTATGGGCAACCATTTCATCCATGGTTTAATGTTATGTCTATACCAAAATAGTGATTCAAGACTCCAACAACATTGAGAAAATTTTATGATATTCCCTCAATGTCAATTTAGTAGTGTCTGATTCTCATTAGCCATGTGGGACTAGATAAATGAAGTGGATAATGGATTTTAACTATGATGTATTATTATGAAATAATCATAGAGGAAAGAAAATACAACTTCCTATTTGCTATAGATGTGGGAATAAGCTTCATGGAATATTCTTGAGTGGAAAAAGAAGATTTCACAAGTATAAAAATGAGTGTAATCAAGGTGATGAATTCGAGAAAGAGAATAAGAATCCCACTAATAATATGTAATACAATAAATTTATGATGAATCCTCATCCAATTATATAATATATTAACTATAAGTAATATGGAAACCATTAAAACCATTTATTGAGGCCAATGGTTGTCTATGATTACCAATGTCAATAAATGTTAATTCCAAGAGACCAGGGATGGTCTTGTGCCACCTGTAAGACCCCATGTTTTGAAGATTTTTTTTTGAATTACTTAAAATTATATTATGGATTGTGTTTCATGCTACCCTATGTTAATATTTCTCTATATGCAACACCATGTTATGATTGTTCTATATGTAACACTATTTTTGTCTTGTGGTACGCACAATACTACCTTTGTCTTTAGTTATAGACAAGACCATGTTTTAACAAACTAGAATATAATAATATTATTATTATTTAATATCATTCTAATTTCCTAGACGTTTTCATAGTGAGAATGAATTGGAATAACTAAATTATTAAAATATATAGTTTTCTCATGTTTATTAGGTATCTTTTTATTACAAATAAAATAAAAAATATATTTTCTATTAAACTATATCTTTTCTAAATGACTGTTTAATTGTGCTTGGATAATATAATTTAAAATTAAAAATTTTCACTTTTGGAAACTTTATTTTAAAAAATAAACATTATTTAGGAAAGAAGAATATCAAAATTATCTTATGGTTAATATTTGGTATTTTTTTGAGAATTTCGTTTTTTAGGATTACTCAATAATATTGAATTTTAATTAAAAACTATATTTAAATTTAAATAATTTATAATGTGTATGAATGAACCATTAATTTTCCAAAACCCATTATATGTTTATATTTCTACCCGTACGACCATAAGATCTAATATTATGAGTTTGGTGGACATATTTCCTTGAAATTGTCTCATAAAATAATTTATTTAAAGAAAAATATAGTAAATGTATATTTCATCCTTTTAATTTCTATAAATATTTAGAATAGAGAAAATACAACATAGGTTCAGCTATAAATATTATTTTTGAAGATATATGGTTTTTATTTATCATTATAATTTATTTAAATTTTTTATAGATGATATAATTAAATTAAATGTTTAAAAAACTCCAATTTAGGAATAATTTAGTTAATAATTAAATGAGTCAAATGATATTAAAAACATTAGAACTAAATTACATTAAATGAGTTAATATGTTACATTATTTTTTATATAAATTATAATTTTATATGTGTTTTAACATAATGGGTTTGATATCCATTATGTTATTTGTATTTATTAATTTAAATTAAATAAATAATGTAAAAATATACATTAAAGTAATTTTAAAATAAATACCATTTTATTATTTGATTTAAAATCAAGAAAAATATTTTATTATATAAATAAATTTTCAAATATTAAAAAATATATACTATGGTCCATTCATGGACCAGTTATTCTATTATAATGACTATATTGTATGTCAAATAGAAAAAGTCAGTTCACAATGTTATAGTTAAAGTAGTTCTTTTTTGCATTACAGGGACTTCTGTTAAAGTTAATTCCCAACACCCATAGGATTTATACTTTATAAATTAGATATATTATTTATAATCATTGATTAAAAATTATATAACAATTATCATGTTATCTTAGTCATAAATAATAAATTACTTTTTTTAGAAAACTAATTATCTTATTGAAAACCCAAAATGGTAAAATTAGTAAACATTGAAGTTAAGGAATGAAATGATTAAAGAATTGGTAAAAATGTGTTTTGGATTAGTTTCTATACCATATAATCCCTCTAACCCATTAATTATCTTTTATTCTTCATCTTTATATAATTTTGACATCCCAATTGTGAGTACATTTGAGAATTTATATGAATGTCCATTCTCCTCAAGTAAAAAAGGTACTCACTTCCCCTATCTTACCACCACTCAATCCATTTTAATTGGAAAATCACTGACCAGATTACCTTTCCACTACCCTTACATAATCTTATAATCCTTACATTGGGTAAAATTTCATCCAAGTAAATACTTTGGTACAAACCAAAATAAGATACATGAAGAAGAGGTAATGTTCATCCATGAACGTTTCTATTTTATTACTTCATCAATCCAATTAAATACATTTTATATCATGATTATGTAATAAACTCAATATATGTAATATAATTATACTTTTTCATGTAAATTTTATAACCTAAAATCAAAACAATCTCCAACAAATGGGATATGAAATCATCATTAATGTGTATGGAGGACTATCGACTCACGAACTAATGTCGTTGGTTTTCCTAGTACCACCTATAATGGTTAGGAAAATTATGTAAATGAGTTTTATATATGATATATATTATATTTATGATGTTATTATTATTTTAAAATATTTATATAACCCATACCTTCATTTTTCCATTTTGTATGAAAACAAAAATGGTGTTCGTTTTTATGTAGACCACTACCTCATGAAGCAATGTGATTCATTCAGGCATTACATGGAATTTATTAAAAAAGGGATTAATAGAAATATTTTACATATATAACATGAAAATTATACTAAAATTAATATATATATGTTCTAATTTGTATTTCATTCAATATGATAAGAAAATCTAAACATCGTTCACATGTCTATACAACATACCTTCTCTATTAATGTTTTATTTAATTTCCTATCAATATATTTTATGGATTACTATAAATTCATATATAGTAACAATATTTTATATTTATATCATGGGAAACATTTTTTATATGATTAAATCATTATCTAAGTAAGAGGACCAATAATAATAACTCAAAACATATATGAAAAACAATGGTGTTATTACCCAAAACACAATATTAACATTGAATTGTTAATAAATGTGTAATATAAAGTCATAGAAATATAATATGTGGTATAATATATAATTATATTCTTATTTATAGTTTTATAATAATATTTTATTTATTATACATGAGGTTTTGACAAGTATGATATATGTCTAGAGTTATGGTAAGGGGATTTCTAGTCTCGCTTTTATTTATGTGAGACTAATACCATATTCAACACTCAATTATTTTTTGTGGTATATATAATAGAATATGAAATGTTATATATATAATTTAATTTATTTCATGATATTTAATGTTTCAATTTATATTATTCTTTCACGGATATCATGATTCCAAAGTTACATAAGTTGTAAGGGATTTACATCTCACTTTTTTACTTTTGGGAGACATGCACTATATTCATCACATGTTTATTGTATGTGGCGTATATAAATATCCTAAATATACATTATTATTCTTATAAAAAAAATTTTATTTACACATCCATTTTAGGATCTCTCTTTCAAGGGGTTTACAGTTCCATTGTTACCAAACGGGTAAAGGATTTTTGTCTCAGTTATGCTTCAATTGGACATATGTTACAATATACAACTATATTAATTCATGAGGTGTATATAAAACCTCTTTGACATGTTATATCATGAATTTATCTATAATAATTATATTTTATGTTCCATTTTAACTTATTCCTTCATTGGTTTTATGATTTAAGGTCATCAACGTGGTAATAAATTTATGTTACAATCTCATTGATTATTAAGATTCTATATGATTATGTTTCCAATGTTAAAATATTATGATCTATCTTTAAATAATTCTCATGAATTTCATTATCCAATAATTATTAATGATATATTCGTGTACCTATATATCTATCCACACTCTTGTACTCAAGATAGTTAATAAATTTTTTAATAGTCTTACTTTATTTCTTTCTTCAGTTGGATGTATTTTTCTTTCAAAAACAAATTCAAAAAAAAAACATAAAAACATTTTAAACTATAATTTATAAAATATTTAAAGTAAAATTATTTTGAAAATATTTTATGTTTTAAAAATTATTTAAAATTTTTTCCGTAGAATCCTCTGTAATTTTTCTATTTTGTTTTCAAAATAATGAGTATGAAATGTTACATTTTTTAAAAAAAAATTTCATAGACGAAATGATATTCTCTTTGAAAAAAAATTAACTGAACTTTAAAAACTAATTTCAATCTAATATTATATTTGATGGTGTAACTTATTATTTACTAGGGATATGATCCATGAATACCATTCATATTCATCCTCTAAATGGTTATATTAGGATGGCATGATGTTTATGAAACCCATTTTTATTCCATGGATAGTACCATGATTAAATGCTTATAAAAAATATCTTATTTTCATAGGTTATGATATAATGAAATCATTATGAATCATATCTCTTTTCTATGGGTTATGATGTGGTACCATGTTTATGATACCCATGTCATTTCATGCATTATGATATCATGAATGTTTTGATCCTATGGAATACATATGTATTATTTCATTATGTGACGTGTGGTACCTATATCTGCCTCTAATTAAATGGTTAATGATTTACATTGATCATGAGATATTTTTGGCGGGTATGGGGAGTGAACCAAATGTTGAATGATAGGACTAGAATGAGGAGTGAACTCGGATCAGAAAATTACTTTTTCAACTATGATGGTTTGGGGAGTGAACCCATTCCACTATGAAGAAAGGGCTACCATTGGGGATGGTGTAGTTTCCCACCCAAAAGGTTTATCCACATAAAATAATGCTACATATTTTTTCATCACAACCTCAAATGAGGGTACACAATAGGTTATCCCAAGACAAAAGTTAGTACATGGGAGGTAAGCCCAAGCATAACATTTTATAAATGTCTTAGTGGGAATCCTTGAAATAACATTTTATATGCTTATTTTTATTCCACAATTGTTTTTCTAATGATAATGTTATACTATCATAGATCATTTTCATTGATTTCCTTATGATTTTTGTCTTATTATCTACCAAAATTTATTCAATGATTCATGTATATGGTTTTTGATATGTAGTTTATGATCTTAGAATGTTAGGCTCATGTACACATACCTTTTTGGTAAAGTTATGATTATTTATCTCCTTTATTTACCCTTATTTGGAATCTTATACCACCATATCTTATGTTTCCTTACCATAGATTTCAAATAAAGGTTTTATGTAGGATTAAAAAAGGTGAAGATATTTATGGGATACATTGAAGATCTTTTACCGTGTTAGAAAATTATTTTTCCAAGTTTCTAAGGACACTAAACTAATATGGTCCCCAGATATGTTTTTCTATAATGTAATTATTATTCATAAAAATGATGTAATATATATGTATGAAAATTAATGGTCTATATACCATCACAACTACTAACTAGGATCCTAATAATGATTTTTTTATAGTTACACAGGTAATTCATTCAAGAATAGTTAAAGTATTATTTGATTATGGTTATATGAATTATTTTATATCATGAAATATTAGTCTAAATACTTTAACATCGATTGAAAACATATAGTTTGAATTATCAGTGAAATTTGGAAATGGGAAAGTTATTACATCTCATGCATTTAACTCCTCTCCAATCAATATTAGTGGGATAAATCTCCCAGAAAACCTTATTGTAATCCATTTATAGGAATTCAATGCTATATTAATAGTTGATTGGCTATCATTATATAGATCTAACATCAATTATCATGATAATAAAATCACCTTCCACGACCGAAGTCATCCTTCGATTTTATACAAGTGTGTGTTGGAGGATGAATCTCATTTGGAACATTCTTCTAAAGTGTAGATATTATCACCGTAAGAATAAGAATATGTATCTCAAATGATTGAGTTAAAAGTGGCATCAAATCTTGAAAAACATCCCATGTAAAGGAATATTTTGATGTATTCTATGAAGTATTGTCTGATATTCTTCTTAATCGTGAGGTTGAGTTCCTAATTGAACTTATATAAAGAGATTTATTGATATTTCAGACTCTCACCTAAATATACCCCATCAAACATGAGGAAAAAATAAAGAAAATATATTAAAATCTACAAAATGTCTTCATAGTCCCAAGTACCATTCTGGTAGTTCATGATTAAAGATGGGTTAATTACCCTCTACATTGATTATCCTTATCTTAATAATATCATGATAAATAAAAAGTATCTCATATCATAGATTAATGACTTATTCAATATGCTACATATATCCCAACACATCTCTAAAATATACCTTTAGTCATGGAATCATTAAAAAAGTTATGAAAATAATATATTCACAATATTTCCTTTCATACAACGTACAAACGTTATGAGTTTATGGAAATTCTCTTAGGGATCACCAATACTCTAATAATATTCATAGACATGATGAATAGAATCTTCATACAGTATAAATTGATTTTTTTAGTATTTATTGATGATATTATCACATAATCCAAAATCTTGGAGAGTAATATTCAAAATACATTGATAAAGGTGAATTCTTATGCCACGTTTAGCATGTATGGTTTTTTTATACGAAAATATTAATTGTTTGTTCATATAATTACAAATGTAAGTATATCTATAGATCCTTCAGAAAAAGATAATTGAATAACATACTAGAAAAAATATGTAATAAATATCTATAATCTCTAGGGTTTATCATAGTTCTATTTGTTATTTTTGGGAGACATTGCACAATCGTCAAACCCACTAACCATGATAATTAAGAAGGGTGTAATGTTTTTATAGATTGATGAATGTGAATATATATTCAATTATTTAAAGAATAGTATAATCACTACAACTATACTCACACTACCCACCTATAGGGAAGGATTTATGATCAATAGTGATCCTTTAAAGATGTTCTTAGGTTCTGTCCTCATTAAAAATGAAAAAGTGATAGTCTATGACTATCTACAGTTGAATATGCATGAGAAGAATTATACCACACATTATGTAGATATGGATAGAGTAACCTTAAAAATGATTATATAGACGTATTATATTTTTGGTATAAAGTGTGATATATATAAGGATCATAAGATCATTAATTATATATTCACACCAAAGACACATAACTTGTTCCCACAAAAATGGTTAGAGATAATACAGGATTATGACTCATCAATCAACTACCATCCAAGGGATGATATTAAATTGGAAGATTATTGATGTAGAAAATATCTTGTATATTTTTCCATGATGATTAATGATAAGGATCTGGTCATATTATATATGAAAAGGTTAGATATTGAAATCAAAAATAAATTAACACCATCATACTTTTATCAAGTGAATTATCAACCAACCATTTTAGATAAAATTAAGGAAATGAAAAGGAATGATGTGGAGATAAAAAAATATTATGTCTACTATAAGGAAGGGGAAATCATTATATTTTAATATTGATAAATAAGTTGTTATGATATTTTGTTCAAAACTATTCATATAGATACTCTATCCCTTTTAAACATAAAATTTCATGATTCTCAACATAAATATATATTAATAAAAATAGAAGTATTGAAACATCATAGTATGTTTTGAATACTGGGTTCATGATACATTAAAAGGAACTTAAAATGTGGAATCTTTATTCTCTTCTCCATAATGAAAACCTAAAATACATTTTAACTCTTAACACTGACTCGGGTAACGTAGATAAAATAAAAAATAAAAGAGTGAGCTAAAAGTCATAGTAGGTGAATTAACAACATAAAGAAACATAATATGGGTGTCCAAGGTATAAAAAGAAATTATAAAATAGAAATAACATGAGTAATCAAATAGGATCTTGAAACAAAGAAGCTAGTACTACAAGATCATTGTAACATTGGAAATTTGGTAGAAACGTAAATCATGATATAAACATAAGTCAAGGTTAACTACTAAGACAATAACACATGGTGGAAGGAGTCCCCTAATGTATTGGGTTCACATCCTAATACCACACATGATGTCTTGCGATACTAAAGAATTACTAAATTAATTAAAGATATATATAAATATTTTCCCACATAGTAACATTAATATTATAGGAATTCATATTTTTTCTATGTAAGTAAATCAATCCTAAGGGATAAACATAATAATAGCCCCTAGAAAGAAACAGGTTGCATAATCTTTTCTTGTAACATAATCAAAAAACATTTCTAAATTAATTCATTTGATATATTAACATAAATCATGTATTACCCCATAAAATTAAGGTAGGAAAAGATAGGTATATATCTAAGAGACAAATATACACAATTTATATAGAATACACAACTTCTAATATATTCTTCATTGATGAAAATATATTTATAGGATTACATTATAAATTTTTTGAGGAAAATACAATTTCCACTTTGAAATAAATTCATAAAAATATAAAAATTTACCAAATATAATGGAAATTATTTTATTTAAAAATAACCATGTAATTATATAAAGTAATATTTTAATAATTGAGTGTGTATGACTATGGGTGATTCTGTACATGTTGTATAAGTTAAAAACATTCTTTTCCCACTATTATAAAAAGGTTAAAAATACATCTCTCAGAAAATAGAAAAATAGATTCCCTTAAAACCATTTGTTAAAAAAGTCAAACAAGTGTAAAATTATAGTTATTAAATAATTTTTACATTGTTAAAAATATTTTTTAAAATATTTTTATAATACATGGATATGGATGAAAATTAATTTTCAAATGTAGCTGGAAATGATTCCATCTTTTCTTAACAATATTTTCTCAATAAATTTATGTGCCATAAACATGAAAATGGAATTATTACTGGAAAATTTAATTAATAAATATATGATAAAAAATATAAATTGTTTTATTATATAATGATTAAATAGTTCCCTACAATGGAAATTCAATCATAATCATTACCAATTAAAATGATATTGAAACATAATACCTTACTACTTTGGTTAATTTTGAATCATATCCCCCTTGAATATATTAAATTAATTGTAACTTAAAACAGGATTAATAATGAATTATTCATGATATAATATTTAAATGGTATGTATATACAACATTTAAAATAAATTATTTGCATTAAAGAAGATGTGTCTCAAAAAAAGGATGTTTTGTGAAGAAACACTTTCCTCAAGTCCATACATTATTGTGTATGTCATTTTTCTCCTGTATAATAAAATTATACCAATTATTATTTTTCATAACAAATTATTCTTGGTTTAACCCCTTATAATTAGTCCTATTAATTCGTTTATTATAATTACATATTTAATTAATTAATCATTTATGTCCACATCATGTGTTTTTAGGATGCTTAGTTCTTAATATCAAAATGGAATTGGTGTGTTAAATAGGTTAATAGGGTCATTATTAAGTCATATACAGAATAGTAATCACTAAATAATAATTATTTTTATACATAAATTATACTTTTAAAAAAACCATTAAATATGGTTATGAAAAATGAACTATGTTACCATGATGGAGATGGTAGGTCATATGTACGGATGAGTAACTTTTCTAATTTTTTACAATCATAATAGAATAAATTTAAGTGTTGTTTTATATTTATACAATAATATTAACTTCATAAACATAAAATTATTTCTCTAAACAAACTTACATATACAATCCATGTGATTCTTATATTAAAAAAACCAATCACATCGCATCACGATGTGGCAATCCATTGTGCAGATAAATAAATCTATCATTTTTTATTAGATGGTATGGTAAGAAATTATATGAATTATTAATTTTAAATAATTATTAATATTTATTTAATATTATAAATTAATATTAAATATATCATCATTAATATACATGAGAGACGAGGATCGAAAATGAGTTACATCTATTTGTGAGGTGATAGTGTATCTTTCACACGACTGGTGGATTAATTTCTCATTTTATGGAAGTGTAGATGCATTTAAGTTATTACAATAACATAATTAAATATAATTATTTGTTAGATAATTATTTTATTATATATTCATGAATTTTTTATATTTTATGGAGTTTTAAAAACAAATAATTGAAAAATGATTAGTTAAGATTGATACCTCTTCTTCGAACCACATCTTTAGGATTATACCTTAAGCATTCCCTAGTTTTATTTGTGACAAAACAATGATTATATGATTTGGGGATATAATTTAAAACTATATTTTTCTATGTCTTGGTAGAAAAAATTGGTTTTATGAGTCTAGGGTAGAGGATTGGGGTTCCCTTTTATAAGCGAGGAGAAGTGACATTCTTGTACATACTCAAAGATATTCAATAGTGGGAAGTCAATCCCAATCCATGTTCCTAAAAAATTTAAAAATAATGTATTAGAGTATAGATAATTTTGATACTTACCTCTACCATTCATAATAAAAAAATTAATCTGGTTATCTGCTTTACCTCTATAGTTACTCACTTTTACCCTTTAAATTTTTTTATAATGGTAACTATTTTTTGTACAATTTTAACAATTAATAATGAAAAAAATTAAGTTGAAATAATTATATAATATTAATTACAATGATGAAAAATATTTAATTAATTTCATAAAAGTATAACTATGTAATATAAATAATTTAGTTTAAATTAAAACCTGCATATGCATCGAACATATTGTATTTTTTCAAAAATTCATTTTTCAATAAAAAACTGATATTATAGAAACTATATGAAAATTAATCATAATTAAAGAATAATATATATATATTAAAACATTCATCATTAATGGTTAATTTAATTATTTAAAATAGAGAAATAATATGCACTTTGAAAAAGTTTTTAGAAAATTTTCATTTATTAAGTTTAAGAATAAAAATATTCTATAATATAGTTTAAAGATGATATGAATGAAATTAATTGAATGAATTATAACTAAATAATACTTATGATACATTTAAATAATATTGAAAATATTATTTGAAAATTATATTTTCCAATTAATTAAAATTATATGAATGTTTTACAAAAAAATCCATATTTTAACCAATCAATGAAAAATAAATATTTTCACACATATATCAACAAATTTCACAAAACGTTAAGATATTTTTTGAGATTTAAAAAATTATGATCATTTTATGAAATAAAAATTCTAAAATTTTAAAAAAATTAATTATAATATTTTCTCACAAAAATAAATTTATTTTTTTGTTTGAAAAAAATGTGTTTTTCTAATGAATAAATGTATTTATTAAAAATTATGCACTTATTTACTAATAATTAATAAATTCAGTTTAAATTTGATATAAATTTATTAAAGTGATATTTGTACCCACTAATTTAAAAAATATTTAATAATGGTACTTTTTAAATAATAATATTTTAATATTAATTCATTGTTTGTTTAAACTCAATGTTGCGTGTTGAATATTCTATCAAACATTGTTTTTCTTTAATATTCATGGGGTATTCTATTGTTAACCCTAATATAAATTGAATCATTACAATATTAAATTTTTCATAGTAATTAATAGTTTCACATTCAAAAATAAATTTTTGGAAAACCCACACCATAAAAATGGAAAATTAATATTCCACATAAAAGATAGAAAGGGAAATGTGAAGGTCATACAAAATAACATATGAGTAGGTTTCAAGATGGGATAAAATTGGTGGGAATTGAGTATATAGATATGGAACAAGAGTTTATATAATTATGGAGAATAATAAATAACATTAATAAAAATAAATTTAATGATCAATAGAAAGATAACACTCAAAAAACTGTAAATATGTGATGAATAATAAGACAATTGATTCATCACATATGAAGTTAATATGATACTTTTTTTCAATATCCCATTCCTAAGTATGAGGTGATAATTTTTTATAAAAATATATAACACTAAAAAATATACTTGATATATTTTATTTCATAAACACAATTTCATTATTTCATTTTAATTCAATCAATTTCCAATTCACCTCTTACTCTTTGGAATAAATATCCAATATGATTTTTTGTGCCATAACCACTAAAATTAGATTTAAATAGGTCATAAGATCTATAATAAAGTAACAATAAATTCTTTATAACATTATTAGAACCAAAAATGGGTAGATAAATGTACCATAACACCCAAAATGAATATGAATATATTAATCTCCAAAATTCGGCAATAAAAGAAAAGGTTTGACATAGATATTTCCATACATAAATAACTCTATATCCCAAATAACCTTAATAACCTCAACATGAATGTTGTTTTTTACATCAATAGTTATTGACATCCCTTAAATTTTAATCTCCAAAAACATAATAGAATTATTCCCAAATAATCCTTTATGTTAAACAGAAAGGTTATATATATATATATATTAAACAAATAAATATTTTCCTAAAATATAATTAATCACCACTAAATTCATAAAATTAAAAAAAAAACAATTGATCCTCTAATATGTTTCCCTAAAATTACATAAACTCTATCCACGAAATTATTTAAGTAAAAACAGGTTCATTTTTACCAGTGAATTATGTTATCACGTGGTAAGTTTATTAACCTTATAACCCTTAGTTGTGGGATCAGGCCCAGTAGCCTTATTAGATATGATGAGTTGGATCCTCATACATGGGATATCCTTTTTAAAATATGTAATTAATATAATTTTTATAATGTTTCAAAAATCTAATGATTATCTCCTGAATAACATTAAACACCAAATAATTTTTGTACCATAAAGACTTAAATACAACTTATTTCAATCAAAAAATAAAATAATATTAAATGGTTGTTATTACCTCAACATAAAACACATATCAAGGAATTTCATTTTCCCAATCATGCATTTTCTAAAAAAATCATTCCATCAAATCACCTTTCTAAGTCATTAGTGTCATTAAACATATTATTGATAATCCTTAATGAAAAATTATTGATGAATAATCCACATATGTTTCATGATTCTCATAACTATAACACCATCAATAGAAATATATCAACAACATGAATCTCAAATTCCAAATCCAAAACAATTCAATAATTTCACTGTAATGATTGTTTTAACATTGGACCATAGTAATTAATCCTTGTATTATGGAATTTAATTAGACAAAACCCAAGTTCCCCAAAATAATGATATTGAATTTTTAGGGATTACATAGGATGAATTTTTTACCTATGTCATTGTAGTTTTACTCTATATTTTTATTTAGTAATTATATTATTTATTCCCCCTTTTTTACATACATAAATCATCTTCTAGTTCAACTAATTTATTTTACATGGTTCCAATTCCCACATTTTACATGAATAAAATTTAGATTTCTTTTATTTATCCTTTTTAACACATAATCTTCAATGAGAATTCAACTTTTTCTTATTTAATGTGTTTGGAAATTAAAATATTTCACAGTATATAATTTTAATTTTAGATAGAACATTTCATATGGAAATAATTTTTTTAAATTTTTTCCATTGGGTTAGGAATATAATTAATAAAATCATTAGATTAGCCAATACATTGGCTCTTTTCATTCTTTATCATATTTACCACCATTAAATAATTGAATAAAAAATATGAGAATACATTAACTAATAAACATAATAAAAGGGAAACTTACAAACATTAGAGGGATCAATTATAAATGACCATTATATCCTAACTTATGACTCAATTGGATTTTATCTATATTTTTCATGGTAATGTTTCCTAATTTGATTTATAACATGACAATTTGTTCAATTACATAATAATTTATTCTAAAGTGTCTATGAAAATTGAAAGTTTAACCACTTGGAGTGTCAATATAGATGTGTAACAAGTCCCATTTGGACACACCATGTGACAATAAATTCATTCTCAATGTTATGTTTTTAGTGTAATTTCCCCTCAGGAGAAATTTTCTAAAGCCACATTTACTTATAGTATCCATATAGGGAATTATTTTCTTAGATACCACTTCCTCATTAATTCACCAAAATTACAAGATATTTTCCTATATATAAAATTATCCTTATACAATTCACTATAGATCTCAGTAATGTTTTCTCATTCTAGTTTACAAATGATAAAAAAAATCCTATGATAAAAAATATAATTATCCAAACATTTTTACATATAATATTTAATTTTTATTTAATATAAATAATTATTATTATAGAACAAGGATTGAAATTTCGTAGAGTCTTTTGAGACAAGGTTTATAATACATCAAATTGAACATGAAACATTGAATGGTTATTTTATTCTTCATAATGAGATCCTAAAATCCATTTCAAATCTTAAAACTACATGGGATAATCTATGGAATACATGACCGAAATTTTTGCGCTGAAAATTATTATAAGGGAAAGAAATTGATAAGGAAACATAATTTTTTTAAAGGTTTACCGTGATATTATAAAAGATAAGGAAAATGAGTAATCAAGTGGGAATATAAAATAAATAACATTATATAATAACATTTTGGTAACATAAGAAATATGGAATAAAAATTAATCATGACATAGACATTAGTAAGGGATAACCATCTACACAACATCACATTGTAGACATTTTTCCATAATTCATTAGGTTCAATCCCTAATCCCATACATGACATATAAAGTTAAAAAATATTACCCACTACATTGGATATATGTATACCTTTAGGATCCACCCATCAAATTCATATTATACACACACAAGTGTCTGACATATAAGTAAATAAATTTTAATTAATATAAAAAAATAATTACCCAGGTAAATAAATGGGTTTCATAAATGGGTTTCATAATTTTTCCTCATAACATAATAAAAAGAGATTTATTAAAGAAGGGATTTTGGTGAAGAAAATAGGGAATGTATTACAATTTAAATGTAATAGAGAACAATATAGGTATATATGTTAGATAATTGTACACATTATTTTGATTCAACATATAATATTAATAGTTTTTCATGTATATTTTTTTAAAAAGATTATATAGAATATTTCATGAGGAAAATACCCTTTTAGATTTAAAAAAACTTCTTAAAAAATAAAAAATTCAAAAATTTTATTCAAAAATTTCCTTCAAACCCTCATGTAACCATATAAAAGAATTTTTTAATAATTTATTGTTCATAATATTGGGTAATTATATACATTCCATATAATTTAATAAAACATTCCTCTCACACTGCTTTAAGACGGATAAAATTATCTCATTTGGAAAATGATAAGAAGATTCCTAGAAAAAAAATTAAAAACATAATAAATGTGTACAAATATCTTAAAAAAATCTTATTGATACTATTATGAAAAATTACTTTTTTAGAAAACATGGATATGGGAGAAAAAACGAATTTTTGGGGAAGGCCAAAATGAAGTCAACTTTTATTATAAACATTTTACTAATAATTTTAAGTGACAAAGAGTAGAAATTAGTATTATTACATGAAAAGTTCATGAATAAATTGATTATATGAAAATGAAATGGTTTTATTATTCAATTATAAAATAATTCCATACAAAATAAATTCGATCATAAGTAATCTTAATTAAAATGAGATTTAAACCAAAACCATTACTTCTATGGTAAATTTTGAATCATAAATCCCATGAATTACGTAAATGAATTATAAATTAAAATATAATGAATTTTTTAGGATTTAGGATATAATATCTAAATTCATTTAATATAAAATATTTAAATTAATGTAGGTCCATAAAAGATAATTTGTCTCAACTAATGATGATTCCAAAACAAACACTTACCTCTTGTCATGAATTTTTAGTGTATGTATTTTAACTCAAATATAATAATATTATATAAATTATTTTATTTTTTTAATAAATTATTTCAATTTTTAATCCCTTATAATTAAATATTTTAATTCAATTATTTTAATGAAAAAATTAACTACAGAATCAGGTTTGTCTGTATTGGGTGTTTTGAGGTGGATTGGTTAAAATTTCAAACAGGCATCGTTGTATTAAACATGGTTAATGGGATCCTTATTACATAATATAAATAATAATAATTATACAATTTTAAATATAATACATAATATATAATTTTAAAATAAATCAAGATATTTTGTTATGAAAAATGAACTACATTATAATCATTGAGATGGTAGGTCATACTTATGCATGAGTAATAGTTCTATTTTTCAATGTCCATGAATGAAATATGATGATTATATATATATATATATAATTTTAATAATATCATAAATATCATATTATTTTCTTAAATATAATTACATGTACCATCAATGTGTTTCGTTAATAAAAAATGAATGTTGTCTCTTCATGGGTAAATAAAACTCAATACACACAAACGACAATATCATTTTTCATTGGATGGTAATGAAATAAATTATATGATATATTAATTTTACATATTTATTAATTTTGAAATAATAAAATAAATAAATATTTTATCTGTGATCATGATTACTTGTGATAGGTGTGTAAGGAAAACGAGTTACATCGATTTATTGGGTGGTAGTCCGCTGTAAACATGAATGATGGTTCCCATCAGATGGGAGTGGATATAGATTTAATTTATTCCATTAAAATAATAAAATATTATTATGTTATATAAATATAAATTTAATTGTATCATAATTATTTGGTAATATTTTATAGAGGTGAAAAATGAATAAAAGAAAGTTGCTCGGTTAAGAACGATGCCTCTTCTTCAGACCAACTATTTAGTATTCCAACTACAACATTCCTAGATTTGATATATGTATAAAATAGGGATTATATTACATATATAGATAATTAAAGTAGGTATTTGATCAGGTATTTTTTAAACCAATGGCGTTTTGAAGTGTGTATATGAAAGGAGAGGTGGTGACCATTTATTAAAGAGGAGGGGTTGCATTTTTTGTAATTACCCAAAAAAAATATATTAATGGGAATTCACTCTCAATAAAGGTTCCTCCAATATTGAAAAATAATGGAGTGTAGAAGATATAAGTATAATAAAAACATTTACTATTAATAATAATTTTTTGAAAAAAAATTATCCCCTTTACCTCATTGGTTACCCACTTTTACCCTTCTATTTTTTAACATGGTAACTATTTTTTAAATGTTTTTACTATTAATTATGAATAGATATCAATTTTGAATTATTATGTAGAATTAATAATAACAATTATAAATATGGAATCTATTATGTCAAATTCAATTCACATATTATTTCAGATTTAATTTATTATAACACACGTAGATGTGTTGAAAAAATAATCATTTTTAAGAAATTAAAATTTTCAAGAATAATACGGTCTTATAATAACTATATGGAATATAATGATAATTAAATTAAGTTAAACTAATATTAATTAATATGTAATATATATTTTTAATTAAAATCATTACTCATTATGGATTTTTTAATTAGTAAATGTCGAGAAATATCTTTACCTTAAATTGGTTTTCAAAACCAATGTGTTTTTAAGCCTATAAATAAACTTATAAAAAATAAATTCATGATTTAAATTCAATTAATTGAATTAAATATAACAAAATAATCATTATGTTACATTGAAATTGTGTAAAAAGAAATAATGGTAATTTAAAATTAGTTTATTTATTAAAAATAAATGACAGTTTTAACAAAAAAAATATTTATTACTATTAACTAAAAAATGAATATATTCTAAAAAAATGAAAAATATAAACATATGTTAATACCAATAATCTACTTTCAAATGAATGTCCATTTTATAAAAGTTTATTTCTAAAAGTTCAAAAAATTACTTCCAATATTTTCTTGCAAAAATAACTAAAAAAATGTTTCTTCAGATTGTGTGTCTATTGAAGAATAAATGTATTTATTAAAAAATTTAAGTGCATGATTTCTAAACATTAAAAAATTGATTTTAATATTTATATCTATTTCATATAGTATTTAAAACTATTAATTCCCTCAAATTTAATGGCTATGTTATAACTAAAATTTTTACATAATCATATTTTAACATTATATCATGGTACATTTAAACTCAATGTTTTGAATTGAGTATGATTTCAAACATAATGTTATTTTAAAATATCAGGCCATTAAAATATGTAATGTTACATATTGAGTTAATGATGGGACAATTGATTAATTATTTTAGTTGATGATTCTCTATCCACCCTGGGAGCTCAAATATGTATAGAGATCTCTGAGATCACTATTGGTGGGACAATATGATGTAAGATATTATAGAGTAAACATCAATGTGCTTGGTATATCAACAAGTAAATGTAGAAAATAAAAACTCCCAATGGGATTATGAAACCATTACCCCTACTTTAGATAAATGAGATACAATTACTATTGATTTTTTCATCAGTATTTCATAGGAAACAAAATGGAATGACATTATATGTGTTGTGGTAGACCATCTTACAAAAACTGCTTATTTCATTGACCTTAAGGTGGACTTCTCACTCAAAAAAATTAGAAGGGTATACATTATAGAAGTTGGGAGGATTTATTTAATTCCACTATTGGTTGAAAATATTTAGGAGCTGATATTTACCTCAAAATTATGAAAAAGTATTCAACATGATTTTAAAAAATAGTTTAACTTTAGTATGGATTATCACCCTCAAACTGATGGAAACACTATGTATGCCATGAAAACATTTGAGTATATGTTAAGAGCTTGGTAAATAGTTGTAAAAGGAGGTTATGATCAATATCTTCCTCTACTTTAGTTTTCATATAACAATAGTTATCAATAGAGTATTTCAAAGGATTTTTATGAAGACCCTTATGGAAAGAAATTAAAAAATACAACGTGTTGTGATGATTTTAGAGAATAGAAACAATTGGGACCTGAACTAGTTGATGAAATGACCAAGAATGTCAATATCATTCAATAAAATATAAAATACATGAAAATTTGAGATAATATATACACTAATAACCATTAGAAAGATCTATAATTAATGGTTAGATATATTGTGTTCCTTTTATATCTCACTGGAAGCGGTTCATGAGGTTTGGGATGAATGTAATGTTATATCCTAGGTATATTGGCCCTTTTTAAACTTTTAATCGCATCGGATCTATGGCTTATCAAATTTTTCTCCCACTAAACTTGTCGGTAGTTCATAATGTATTCTTTGTATATCTTTAGATAAAAAACATATGATATCCCTCACATGTAAAAATTCCATAATGCATAAAGATTAATAATTTTATCTCTTGTGATTAGCATCTAGTAAAGATCTTTTATTGAAGACACAAAGTCATAGATAGCAAGACCTCTCACATTGTCATATTTATTTAGTAAAACCATGTATTTTAATATGATACACGGGAATTAGGGGATATTATAAAAAAAATCATCCCAATTTAATTTTCCCTATATAATATGTAATTAAATCTATATGGATAAATTTCGTCAGGGAGGAAGAATGTAAAGACCCAAAATTATATATATATATATATATATGTATGTATGTATAGTATCCCATATATATGTATGTGTGTTACATATTTATTGATGTAGTATATTATATATAAAAAATTATAAAGTGTCATTTCATTAATTTAGATCAATATGTTTATTCAATAATTAATCCTAGTAAAATGCTTAATATTTCAATGGGATAATAATCAGACAGATGTAAAATAACTATAATAAGAAAATTTTGATTATATCAATCTCTTGGGATTGTTACACTCACGAACAACACATTCAGAATGAACAAAAATCTAGTAATGTTATATTTATTTTGAAAATTAAAAATATTGAACCTTAATAGAAATTATAAGTAATAGATGAATGAATAAAATAGGTGGTACTTATAGGTGGTAAAATATTTTTATGAGTGTTGGGAATTATGATTGTTGTGAATTATGAACATTTGGAATTATTAACATTGGTAATGTGGTTGTTATAATGTGATTGTTATAATAAGTGTCTATATAGTGTAATTAAGATAGATAATTGTTGTGTAAGGAATAAATAATGGTCTCAGGTAGTTGAATCATGCTTTATAATGCTCATTTATTAGATATTATGAGGGAGGTAGAATCGCTATGATTTTCACATGATAAAGAAAATACTAAGATTCAATAAGTGATTCTATAGTAGAAACACCTAAGAGATATGTTCACATTAATATATGTCACTAAAATATTTATGTTTGTAGATATGCCCCCATTAACATGCTTCTATTTTACACCACACCCATTAGTCTTATGTTGGTGTGATAATGGGTTATATACCTAGACCACATGTAGTGTTAAGGTGTAAATTAATTTACAAAGCAAGGTTGTTTTTAAACTAATACTATGTTTTTAATTTATATATTACTATTTTGTAAAATTTTTAAGATAAGAGAATTAATAATATAAGATTTATTTTGATACAAAGAAACCATAATTTTATTTTTTGAAAATGAATATATGATAAAAATTTATTAAAATACTTTCTTATGATATGTTATAATTTTTAATATAAATTTTTATTTTAATAAAATGATTATGTAAAAAATGTATTCTTATATAAATAATAGAACAATTTTTTTCAATCATAAATAGTTATTTTAAGGGTTAAAAATTGATATTGTTATAAAAATCAGCATTGATCTAAAAAATATGTATTCTGTTTAGATCTAAAAGTAATCATATTTAGATATTTATTTTGATAAGATAAATATAATTTTCGAAAATAATTAGGTAAAAATTATCAAATAGTGAAATTTTCACAATAATATAATATATTTTATGTTTTTTGGTAAAAAGTAAAATAATGTATAAATATATTTCATGTATTGGGACATCATGATGCCATAAAATTTATGTAATTAAAACAATAATGTTTTTCATGAAAAAATATATCAACCTATGTTTTTCATACATATATATTAAATAAAATTTCATGAATATTCATTACATTTCACAAACAAACACTTGAGGACTCTAATAGATTAGTGTCCTTCGAAACATAAACACTGGTCTATAAGTGAGCTACACCATCTCCCATTATGTTCTTCAGAACTAGAACCCTTCTTAAAAATATCATAAATAAAACGTGCCTTCATAACCTATAGAAGTAAACATACTAAAGGATGATCTCGGTTGCTCTGTCAGTGTAACAAAATAGAGATATGTAACCATGGATAGAACATAAGGGTATCAAAACATGAGCATAACTTTTGAAAACCACAACCTTAATATCAAGGATAATAATCCTTATTCATGGAGTAAATATTGGTAGTTAATAAGACGTGAATACTAAGGGAATAAAATAATATAATCCATTAGATAATAACTGGGTATTAAAGATAGAATTATGGCATACAAATAATCATAGAAAATAAATTTGATATAAGTTAAGTATCATTTTCAAGGCTATAATATTGGAATGGGTTCACTACCTATACCGTAATAGTATTCATGTTTCACTCACAAGACTATAATAGTAAAGAAATTTCCTTGATGACCTGGGTTCACTCTTGGTTCTAGCTAGGTGTTACTAAACCGGGTTCACTACCCATTCAAGTCATGTCTATCTCATGAGTTATATATCTTTACCTAATGTGCTGGAGGGCGATATAGGTATCACCCATCATATAATTAAATCATAAATATATCTGCCAAAATATCATAAATATTCATCATAAAATAACCAATTAAACAAAATGGGTATCATAAACATGCCTTCATATAATAACCTATAGATAATTTATAGGTTTCACAATCATTTCATTATAGAATGACCCATGAAAAGAATTATGTTTCATAAGAATTTCCTCATGGTATAAACCATGTAAGAGAAATGGGTTTCATAAACATCAAGAAAACAAATATAAACTGTTAATATATAAAATATTAATGTTCTCCTAGGTTCACATCTCTTGTAAGACATATGAAACATAAATGGAATCCATATTAGATAAAAAATTTCTTTTGAAATACCATATGAAACATTTTTTTATGAAAATATATTTCATATTTTAAAAAATGTTTTGTATAATATAAAACTTTTTGAAAACTGTTTTATTTGAAAATAAACAAGAAAAAATAATAATTTATTATTTCAATAAATGAATGTTTATGATAATAGAAAATTCCATCCATGTCATACACGTTAAAATGAACATTCAATTCAAATTGTCAAAAAAATCCAAACAGTTATTATTTGTAAAATTATAGGATGATTCCTTTCAAAACATTTTTTAATAATTATATAAATGGTAAAAATTTGTTTTAATTATAATAATAGTGTAATAAAACTTTTTTTTAAATCATTTTTAGAGAGCATGTTTGTGGAAGAAAATTTATTTTTGAGTGAAGATAAAAATATAGTTGTATTTTCATAAAATGAAATTTCATTATTATTTTAACTAAAAAATTGTAAAAATGGTAACATTACTTAATGATATTATGAATATAAAGTGGATATATAAGGACCTGACATTAAACATTACATAATTTTGAATTAAGTTAATAATTCACAATGAGGATCTTTTTAGGTTTAGAGTTTTAGAGAATTAGGCCATAACATATACATTACATCTCAAATATTATATAGTAGACACTTCTACTCAGTATCCATTTTTCATATAATAAAAACATTTGAAAAAAATATTCATGTCTAGTTCCGTGTTTTAGAAATCATGAATTTTCCATTATACCATATTTGACCATATTCATCTTTAATTCCTTTGAAAAACATTCAAAAACATGGGATGGGCATAAAATGCTCAGTAAGGATTATAAAATAAAGAACGAAAACATTATTCTATCAGTACCTACCATGAATATGCTCTTTAACATACCACATGAAATCATAAATCAAAATGTAACTTGTGGTATCGATATCATACTTACATTATAGCTATCACAGCTATGTAGGGAGTTACGTTGGAATACTCATCATAGTATATTCCATAAATCTCTTCGAAGAAACATTAACCTTTACCTCTTTCACGTTACCGAATGCATTGGAGAGCTATCTCGGGCTCACAAGCCCTAAGTTTATCACAGCACCACCCGTATACGTAAACAATGCCCAAGAACCATAACACCTAAAACAAGCATAGAGAAAAAAACAATTATTCCACATTGCAATAACAATATATCATTCCAAGATATTAAAATAATAAATTCTTTCTCATAACCATTTTTAAGAACAAAATACATAAAAATGTTATGTGGTATTTATTTTCCTTTAAAAACACTACATGTTATTAAGAAATCCAAATATCAATTAATACTCGTGATTGCAGAATGGCCATTGTCCCCTCATACATTAAAAAACATTCCTTTTTGTCATTTAGTAAAACGTTTCACATAAAAAGATTACCTTTGAATGCAATGAAAATTCAAAGGGGTTTATACACCAAATAAAATACAGTTGTGTATAAATCAAAATATGAAACAATGAATGGTAATTGAGACGAAGTCCCGTACAAAGATCATATCATTAGATTAAGGGTAAATAAATAAAATAATTCTATGTGAAAATATAAATACACCCAATATAAGTGGATATTAAGTGTAAAACAATAAGAGTTCATTTACTCATATTTATAGAAAGAAATAATCAACAAGTAGAAGTTTAACCCAAAGAATGGAAATTGGGTGAAAAAGTTCCATTACCACGTGTCCGACTTGACCCGTTCATTCTTTAATATCTTGAATAATAAATTAATTTTAATTTATACTTTATTCGGAACCTTTTTCCAGTTTATTATTTCTTTTATATCATTTTTACCATGTTATAAACATTATATAATCAGTTAAGATAATAATGGTAGTTTTATCGATATTTGGTACTTGAGTCAAAAATTACCTTCTTATAATTACAAGATGCCAATGTGGTAAAAATTGCATTATCTCCAAAATGATGTTCATTATTTAGATATAATATATATCATATATATCCACTACATATATTTATTTATAATAGTACATTATATTTTGAGAGAATAAATGAAATGCACAGTTCATGGAGATGGTAAGTCGTACGTACGCATTAATGCTACTTTCATTTCGATTTTGTATTTAATGGAATGAAAAATTAATGATAAATAGGTATATTATAATTCTAGTATAATACCATATGTAATTTTAGTAACTTCATCCTTTATACATTCCACATATGGAATGAAAGAGTCATATCACTTTGAAGGGGCGGTAGTCCACACTTCCTCAAATGAAATTATCATATTTACCCATTATGGAAACCATAAAGGTACGATATAAATGAAAAATTAAGAAGCTTATAATAAATATAAATATAATATATATTAAATATAAATATAGTTCCATCATAATGTCCATTATGATAGGTGGTAATATATAACTGAACAATCATCGTTTCATGAGGCAGTAGTTCACATCCCACAGAAAGAGTATGTTCTTTACCCATTATATGAATATGTGTGTAAGTTTAGATTGAATTATTCTCATAAAAACATACTATTATATTAATTATAATATTTTTTTTATAAAATAAAGGAATTAAAATATTTTATGGTGTTGGAAGAGTAAAATAAAATAAAACAACTTAATAGAAAGTGTTACCATTAAATCGGGTAACTCCCTTTGGTTTGAACCAGAAGGTTTACGTGAATTTACTTCATCCTATGGGAAGGATTATAGATGTAATATAGGGATTTATTGATCTTAATTTGGAATATTTTGGATGAGAAAAGTGGATTTAGAGGTTTGAGTAATGGGTTAGAGTTGATATCCTTTTATAAGGGGGAGGAGGGGCTCTTTTGGAATGTTTGAAAATATTATTTTATTATATAATTATTTTATGTTTATAAAGATACAAGACTAATTAAATTAAACTATAAGATATTTATTGTTCAAAATAAAATCATCCAACATGAATTGGAGTGGTTTTGGATAGTTTTAGAAATTTTATAATCTCATTTATTTAAATTATTCATTAATAAGGTAATCACAACATCATCATTGTGTCATAAATAATTTTATTTATTTGATTAATAAAAATTATAAATAAAATTATATGATGTAGGAAATGGTTTTTTCTTTCTAATGAATATTTATAGTCGAAGATATAACTTAAATAACCCCATGTAATAATTGATTTACTAAAAGATATCTGTTTATGTCATTTTTGTCATTACATAATATTAAATAATATAAAGTGTCATTATCACTTTTAAGTCTCTCCATGGGGTCATAAAATCTCCACAAGGATGCCCAAAGTCGAATATTTATCAACCATTAATATTAGTACACATGTTATGTCACGAACCAAATCTGGTCGCCATCAAAACCAGCACCTGACCCGGCTCGTAACAAGGTCCGAAGGGCGTTCCCGATCCCCACGGGCTAGCACTAGGGCCCGGGTATCATAAAATGAGGTTTGGGAACGATTTACACAAGTTTATAAACATTAAAAAACAAACAAAATCAATAAAACAAATCTGGATTTTTCAACTAAAACCATCTTTTACAAAATTCATAATTGAATTACATCTTTTGAAACAACTCAATAAGACTATAAAAAAGGTACAAAATCAAAATTAAATGGACCATGAACCCTCATGGAAAGGGGAACCACCCTCAATCCATCTCCACAAGACTTCACCACCAAGGACGATGCTAGAAACCCGAACCACTGGAACTAAAAACTGTATCCTAACCTGAAACAACAAAATAACCAAATCTACTTACACCCAAGGGTGTAAGTAGGGTGTGAGACAATGCCCAGTAGGATACCACCACTAAGAGATTCCATGTGATAAACATTCAAAGACAAAAAGCTTGCATGATTTCATAAATAGAAAATGCTAGTTACAATTTCTAAAATATGAAACTAAAAAACAGTTTTCAAGTTGGCTATCATTAAGAATTAACACATTTAAAAATAATGTCAACACTACTAAATTTTACAGTCAACTATACCGTATGTCTTCAGTAAGTACAAAGTAAATAATGAGCACAAGAAATTGAAAATAACCCCTAGGCACTAGCTCGTTATGGGTCCCACGTACCTCCTATCTCGGTGAGAGTAACCATCACAATATCTGTTCTCGTGCACGAGCCACTAGTAGGGAACATACCCATAACCTAGTGTTCCCCAATCATCATCATCATAGTTTAGTTAGAGTTGTAAGCATCAATCCTTCTAAGTGAAACTGAGGCCAAACCCCACGGATTCACTAGCATACTAGTACATGTCCACCCACCAAGATACTCGGGTTTTCCCCTTGTGCTCATATAAGTTCAACAAGTCAATAAATATACTTTTCACATGAAAATATCATTTTCATATCACAAGTTCCTCAAACATCCCACATGTATTCCACACAAGTCTAAAAATCCACCTTTTCATTCAAATTAATTTTGAAACCATACTCACACAAAAAAAATAGCCCACATCACATTTTTCACATCTTTCACAATTCAAAAAATCTATTAACAATTTTATAAAATATTTCCCAAGATGTTAAACATCACGTTAGAGCCCACTCACATATTACATAATACCATTTTCATAAACAAAGTCCATTTTGCACATCACACTCACGCAAAACAGCCCAAACACACGTTTCACACCCACATCCCAATTTCATAAATCACCTTGACAAATTACAAAACATTACCAAAATGTTTTACAACATAACTGACCACTTTATGTTTCAAAAACTAATTTTAGGATCATACTATCACCAAAACAGTACATAAGCAACAATTTCACACTTTGTGTAACTCATTAAATCATTTACAGTTTTCATAAAACTAACCCAAGAGGTGCAAGCATGGTTGGAATACAAAAACCATTTCAAAAACCTAATTCAAGACCAAAACAATTCCAATAACAATATAAATCATAATTGATAGCCCTAAAAACATTTATTAAACCACCCTCATGTTTTATACAAATACCACAAAAATTACCACAAAAGGTTCACATGAAAAACACATGTTTTCACAAATCATGTTCAAGAAGTACAACATGGTTTCACACATTAAATCCATTCAAAAACCCCATTACAAGGCCAACATGACATTAAGGCGTTAACAAAACAGAATATTCATCACCTTTTAAAACTAATAAATAAATTTCACATCTTATAAAATACACCCAAATATTTCCCCAAGATCCACGCATTAAAAGCCCCCAATTCCAAGAAATAATGCAACTACAAAATTAAACACTTTACTCAGTCAATTACAAATACAATTTTTGCACCACACAAAACAGATTTTAAACATACTAAATTAATAAACCAATCAAGCTAACTCATCAAAAAATGGTTATACATGGAATCACCTACCTTTTATGTCAAAACACTCAAAACATGGTGTGAAACATAAACTGCACCATCGTCGCACCTCAAGGAATTGAAATCCAACCTAAAACCAGAAGATTTCACGCAAAAGACATGATATAAAACCCAAGGATTGAAGCCTAACTTCTGTACATTAGGAACCTTATGGATATGTTATTAAAACCTAAACACATGGAATGTAACCCTATGCAAATTGAAAGAAGAATGAAGAAGACCAACTTACTTGAGAGATCTTGTATAAATCACCTCACATACACCAGTAACTGAATTTGAAAACAGCCAAATATTTAAGGGAGTTTCGAACAAGGATTAAGAGACCATGTAGGAATTTTAATGGGTAAAAAAGAGTGAGAATTGAAGGGTTTATGAAGGAAACAAATTACCTTTATTAATCTGCCCGAAATGTGAGTGCTTCAGAAGCTTCGACCTAAAACGTGATGAAAATGAGCTGCAAAGAGGGTGGGAGGATATTGGACGCACGGCTGGGTTCATGGGGCGTGTTTGGGGCTTAGAATCACTGAAAAACCCTTAATATTGGATAAGTTATTAATTAAAAAAAAATTATTTTTAAATCTAAAATTGGGATCACGGTTTGGCCCAATTCATGAAAACTGACCCATTCCACCATAAAAGCTTGACAAACCCCAAAAAAATCATAAATGAAATTTAAATGAAATTTAACTTTAAAATAAGTCATTTATGTGACAATTATCCCAACCATGAAAACATTCCACCCCGAAAAGTCACATCAAAGACAAAGCAACAACCAAACCCAACTAAGAAACCAAGAGGTACTCCTTTGCCAGGTTTCACCCCCAAAGGCCAAAACACCTCCAGTGATCAATTAAGGATTACGCTCACAACCAAAACATATTCCACTTTCGTGATATGATCAATCACGTTCATACTTTATCCTAAAAGAAAACTCCTCAAACACTATCCAAATAAGACTCAAGCAATTCACCCAAACGAACAACAACTTCGAACAAGGTTACACTTACCTAACATTAACTAAACCATTGGGAGCTATCCAATACAAACATTTAATCAAGGAAGATATTGTTATCTAGATAGTTCCGAATGATACAACCTACCACCAAGCCAATACCATGGATAAATATGATATATTGGTATGTGGGGACACAAATAGGCACCCCACCATAAGTGGCAACCTATATTATTTTCCAAGATAAAATGAAGACACTAACAGGGGGAGGCCGGAACGAACTCCCTAGTACAAAGGGTAGAATTCCATTCACAGTTTACAAAGGAACATACATGAGAATAATTGTGGGTCTCCACACCATAATAACCAACCATCTTAACTGACTAGAATGGGCCGACACAGAAAGACCCAATTTTTTTTAAAGATTTGGGAAGGGTGCAGGGTCAGTCCACACGGTTTGGGAACCATGCACTAACTATGCAAATCATTCTTTCCACGTGGCTTCCTAGCACACTGTCACTACTAATCATGCACAAAATGTGTGCTCAAACTGTCTAGCCAAATTTCCAACCATTATCTAAATACTCAATGGAAACCAAAGGGGGAGGTAATGACATTGGGTGATGTCATGGGAATAAGGCCCTTCACCTATTTCCACCAAACCTGAAAAACAGAATAAAGATAATGAAACCATAGGTTTAAACACTTCATATCATTCACAACAAGGATATGAAATTGTACAAGGGTTTAAATGACCCAGGGATTTCCCCTAACTATGAGCCAGCTTCTCTTCGAGACCTATGGCTAGAGCTCAAATGATCGAAGCATCTTCGGCCTCGCAGTTAGTCCTTGGAAACCCCTTTAACGAGAATTACTCTTTTAGTGCTACCAAAAACTACACTGCAATCCCCGATAATATTTCCAAGACATAACACATTCCAAACTAACTTTACACTAACCAAATATTTCAATGAAACAAGGTCTTAGAAGATGAACACAAATCACACCTTGTTTCTTCGGGTAAGAAAAAATAGAAGTAAATAACACCTATACTCACCTTCCTAAAAAAATGGATGATTTTTAAGTTTTTACAAGGTATACATTCTCCCAACAAAATAGAGACTCTCAAAGTATTGCATGAATTTCACCTTTAGGGTCAATCGAGCACATGACATCACAAGGAGTCACCAAATATGACCATTGCGACTAATATAAGCAATTAATGGAAAGGGACCGTATACTACATCCCTAAAAAACACACAATTCTAGAAAGTGGCCACAATATCCTCTTGTGACCAGATTTCCCACACTAGTAGTTTATTTTGTACTCCTTCTTCGAAGAGACTACAATGGACCGAGAGGACCTCATAGACACCATCCAGGTACTCATCCATGCTAACAACCCCAGACCACTTCCACCTTAGGAAAATCTGAAAACTTAAGAAGTTATGGTCTCTTGAAACCTTCCATGATCACTCTCCCACTATAGGAGGATAAAAAAACCAGGAAAGGAAAGGGTGTAGACTCAATCTTAAAATCTCAAGAAAAATATTCCTTATATTGATCAACTGGAGGGTCTTCAAATGGAGAAACAATCCGGGTTGTACTTTAGTTGTGCACCACCCCTTAATGGGGTGTTCCTTATCCAATGATTGAATCCAAGGACCCAACCAATATGGTTCATTGGTCAAGATATACCACAAACCAGATCCAAACACATGAAGGGAACCACCGTAAAGGTGTCCCAAAACATTTTTCAAAAGAGACCACTAATTGTCCCTACAACACAACTTACCGACCAAACTCAAACCCAAAACACAGTTCAAACACGAGGGGTTCTTGAACTCAAATCATCCCACAATATAAACTTTTTCAAAAACACATAATACACACCATCCCAAACTATTTATCAAGACATAATGTTTTCATTAAAACCATTTCTTTGAAAACAAACGGTTTAGTGGTTAGCATATCCACCAATGGTACCCCATGGGCCTTACACATGCATGTTTTTGTGCCACACTGGGCACCCTCCTCATATCCATCCTGACACTCATCCAGTCATGACATCAACCATCCATCATCCCATATATCCCCAAGCATGTGGTTTCCCATGGAAATACCAAAGGATAAAACAAAACATTCTTTCCACATTTCAAAACAACAAAAAGTCAACCAACACATCCTTTTTCTCAAAACTGCTAACCACAAGATCAAAATACCAACTCACATGTTACAAAACCTTTCATAAAGACACAACCATTTAGAAAATAAGTCACTTTCAAGATATTCACATCAATTTCAAAACATCTCATCCCATTAAAACACCCTTTGATTGTTTAGAAGACTCTATTGGAAACACTTTTCAAACCCAACTTCAATATAGTTCCTTCTTTCAAAGGAGGTGTATGCACACCATTTTCCATTTCAAAAAAATTATAAAAATTCACTTCGACCATTTAATAAATAAAACCATTCCCTTTTTATTTTAAAATCATTTCACAAAAACTTTACACTTCTTAAAACCAAAGTGCTAAGATTTCAAAACCTAAGCACAAAACAATGCGAGAGGAAACTAGTTTCCGTGGGTGACTTGGAAATATGGTTGGCGGCCATATTCCAATCACTTCATTGTCACAGAGAGTGTTCTAGGGAATATCCATGGCTCCACAAGGCTTTCTAGGACATGCGAGCTCACTAGGACCATTAACCCAACTCTCTTTTCATTCCCCCTAATCATCATCGAACCAAGAAAACCAAATGACTTAGATAAATCCTGACTTCTCTTGGAAACTTGAATTCTATTATGAGATGTGGTGATCAGGCACACTACCCATAACTGGAATTCCATGTCCCAAAAATCATAACTCCAGACTATCTTGACTCTTCCCCAAATAACATGACCCAAAGAGTTAACATGAACCTCCTTTGATACCATTTTTTCACGAACCAAATCTGGTCGCCATCAAAACCGGCACCCGACCTGGCCCGTAACAAGGAATGAAGGGTGTTCCTGATCCCCACGGGCTGGAACAAGTGGCCGGGTATCATAAAATGTTGTTGGGAATTATTTACCCATGTTTATAAACATTAAACAACAAAAAAACTCAATAAAACGAATCTGGATTTTCAACTAAAACAATCTTTTACAAAATTCAGAACTGAATTACATCTTTTAAAACAACTCAATAAGACTATAAAAAAGGTACAAATCAAAATTAAATGGCCCAAGAACCCTCATGAAAAGGGGCACCACCCTCGATCCATCTCCACAAGACTTCACCACCAAGGACATGCTAGAAACCCAAACCATTGGAACTAAAAACTGTATCCTAACCTGAAACAACAAAAAAACAAAATCTACTTACACCTAAGGGTGTAAGTAGGGTGTGAGACAATGCCCAGTAGGATACCACCACAAAGATATTCCATGTGATAAACATTCAAAGAAAAAAATCTTGCAAGTTTTCATAAACAGAAAATGCTAGTTACAATTTCTAAAAGATGAAACTAAAAAAACAGTTTTCAAGTGGGCTATCATTAAGAATGAACACTTTTAAAAATAATTTCAACACTACTGAATTTTCCAAAAAAAAATATACCATATGCCTACTATAAGAACAAAGTAAATAATGAGCACAAGAAATAGGAAATAACCCCTAAGCACTAGCTCGTTTTGGGTCCCAGGTACCTCGTATCTCAGTGAGAGTAACCATCAAAATATCTGTTCTCGTGCACGAGCCACTAGTAGGGAACATACCCATAATCTATTGGTCACTAATCATCATCATCATAGTTTAGTTAGAGTTGTAAGCGTCAATCCTGCTAAGTGAAACTGAGGCCAAACCCCACGGATTCACTAGCATACTAGTACATATCCACCAACCTAGATACCTGGGTTTTCCCCTTGTGCTCAGATAAGTTCAACAAGTCAATAAATATACTTTTCACATGAAAATATCATTTTCACATCACAAGTTCCCAAAACAACCCACATGTATTCCACACAAGTCTAAAAATCCACTTTTTCATTAAAATGAATTTTGAAATCATACTCACACAAAAAAATAGCCCACATCACATTTTGCACATCTTTCACAATTCAACAAATCTATTAACAATTTTATAAAATATTACCCAAGATGTTAAAAATCACATAACAACCCACTCACATATTACATAATACCATTTTCATAAACAAAGTCCATTTTGTACATCGCACTCACGCAAAACAGCCTAAAAACACGTTTCACACCCACATCCCAATTTCATAAATCACCTAGACAAATTACAAAACATTACCAAAATTTTTTAAAAAATAACTGACCACTTTATGTTTCAAAAACTCATTTTAGGAACATAATATCACCAAAATAGTACATAAGCAACCATTTCACACTTTGTGTAACTCATTAAATCATTTACAGTTTTCATAAAACCAACCCAAGAGGTGCAACCATGGTTGGCATACAAAACCCATTTCAAAAACCTAATTCAAGGCCAAAACAATGCCAATAACAATCTAAATCAGAATTTTCAGCCCTAAAAACATTTATTAATCCACCCCAAGTTTTATAAAAATACCTCAATAATTACAACAAAAGGTACACATGGAAAACACATGTTTTCACAAATCATGTTCAAGAAGAACAACATGGTTTCACACATTAAAACCATTCAAAAACCCCATTACAAGGCCAACATGACATTAAGTCATTAACAAAACAGAAGTTTCAGCCCCTTTTAACACTAATAATTCAATTTCACATCTTATAAAATACACCCAAATATTTCCCCAAGAGCCACGCATGAAAATCACCCAATTCCAAGCAATAATGAAACTACCAAATTAAACACTTAACTGAATCCATCACAAAAACAATTTTTGCACCACACAAACCAGATTTTAAACATACTAAATTAATAAACCAAGAAATCTAACTCATCATAAAATGGTTATACATGTAATCACATACCTTTTATGTTGAAACACTCAAAACATGGTGTGAAACATAAACCGCACCACCGTCGCACTTCAAGGAATTGAAATCCAACCTAAAACCAGAATATTTCACAAAAAAGACTAGATATAAAACCCTAGGATTGAAGCCTAACTTCTGGACATTATGAACCTTATGTATAAGGTATGAAACCCTAAACACATGGAATGTAACCCTATGCAAATTGAAAGAAGAATGAAGAAGACCAACTTACTTGAGAGATCTTGTATAAATCGCCTCACATACACCAGTAGCTGAATTTTTAAACAGCCAAATATTTAAGGGAGTTTCTAACAACGATTAGGAGACCATGTAGGAATTTTAATGGGGAAAAAAGAATGAGAATTGGAGGATTTGTGAAGGAAATAAATTACCTTTACTAATCTGCCCGAAATGTGAGTGCTTCAGAAGTTTCGATCTAAACCGCAATGAATATGAGCTGCAAATAGGGTGGGAGGAAATTGGATGCGCGGCTGGGTTCAAGGGGCGTGTTTTGGGCTTGGAATAAATGAAAAAATCCTTAATATTGGATACGTTATTGATTAAACAAATTTTATTTTTAAAACTGGAATTGGGCTTTCGGGCAGGCCCATTCCCTTAAATAAAAACCCATATACAACTTGCTTATTGTTTTCTAAAGGCTCCAAACTATAATGGTGGAGTTTCTATATCAGGGGAGACCATTTAGGAACATGAATGGGTGAAAAATATTAAAAATTTAAAAAATTATAAAAGAAACAAAATTTATTTTTAAATCTGGAATTTGGCTCACGGTTTGGCCCAATTCATGAAAACTAACCCATTCCACCATAAAAGCTTGACAAACCCCAAAAAAAGCATAAATGAAAATTAAATGAAATTTAACTTTAAAATAAGTCATGTATGTGAAATGTTAGGGTAATTTAATATTATTATTATAATATTTTTTACCCTTATTTACCATATTTAACCTTTAACCATGATAAATAAAATATTCTCCGATGTAAATATTCATCATGTCTAAAAAAATAAAAGTTACCTATTTACACAATTTGGACAACCTGATTCCAAATATGGAATCAATTTTTCAAAATTAAAAACATAAAATTGGAATAAATTAATTTAAAATTAATTCAAATTGTCAAAAAACATGTTTTTAAGAAATAATAACTATCAAAAGATTAACACCTTTTTATGTCCAAATTCAAAGTGAAATTACTTCCAATGACCAAAATTGAATTAATTGGTAAAAACATTTTCTAATTAAACTTTAAAACCAATTCAAATGATAATCTATCTATATAAATAAATTATATTAAGAAGCAGTTTTGAATTAAAATACAGTATTTTTCACTATTCATTAACAAAATGAACATTATCAGAAAAATACATAAATTTCATCCAAAGTAAATTTTTATGTCCATATTCTAAATAATAATATTATTTTTTCAAATATAACATCTAAAAGGGATAAAAACTATATTTAAACATGATTCTCCAACAAAAGGTATTAAATCGACCTTTTAAAAAATATTAGAATATTTGTGTCTAAAATTGGATTCTTTCTTATTTTAAGCCTCTAAAATTGATTAGATAAATGTAAAAACATTTAAAAAACATGTATAATCATGTTTTAGTTAGTTCTATTCATTCCCTATATTACAATGGCTAGGCAATAACTTCCATCTAAAATAATAAAATTTTATTATTATTTTTTAGTATTTCTCAATGTTTTATGCAACTTAAGATTTCAAAGAAACCCGTTATTTCATATTGGGTATTCCATATAACATAGAATCCCCTTTGAAGTAAAATTAATATTTAATTCACAAATATTAATAAATATGAAAAATTTCATAGTCTTTATTTACCTGGGATGTTACATCCTTCCCCCTTTTGGGAATTGTGTCCTCACAATTTTATTCATTTTTTAAATGTGTGGTGGTATTTATCCCTCATATAATTTTTAGATTCACACATTGTCTCTTCAACCTTATGGTTTTTCCACAAAACCTTGAACTGATGAATTACCTTATTTCGCAACACTTTCTCTCTTTGTTCATGAATCTGGATTGGTTGTTCCTCATAAGATATATTCTATTCCAACTGAACTACCTCTGGGCTCAAAACCTGAGATGGATCTGGCATATACTTCCTCAACATTGAAACATGAAAAACATTGTGTACCTGTGATAAACTTCGAGGTAAATCCACTTTGTATGCAACTTATCCAACTTTCTCCAGGATGTCATAGGGTCTAATGATCCTCAGACTCTACTTTCCCTTCTTTCCAAAATGCATCAAACTTTTCCCTGGAGAAACATTGAAAAAGGCATAATCACCTACCTCTAAAAAAATATCCTTCCTTCGGCTATCCGCATAACTTTTCTACATGTTCTGAGATTCTCTCCAGTTCTTATGAATCAATTGAACTTTTTCTGCCATCTTTTCTACCAATTCGGGTCCCATCAACTTCCTTTCACCTACTTCATCCCAAAAAATATGGATTTCGACACCACTTTCTATATAATTCATCAAATGGATCCATATATATACTATAATGAAAACAGTTATTATAAGAAAATTCAACCAAGGAATGATATTGGTCCCAACTTCCCTGGTAGTCCCTTGAGAAAGCACATATCATATCCTCCAATGTATGAATTGTTCATTCTATCTACCCATCTGGTTGAGGATGAAAAGATGTACTAAAATTTAATTTAGTACCCAATGACTTCTGAAGGCCTTTCAATATGTTTGAAGTGAACCTCATATCACGATCAGATACAATGGAGAGGGGAACTGCATAAAAATTTACTATCTCTTTAACACACAACCTAGAAACTTAATCTAGAGATAGAGTATCTCGAATTGGAAGGAAATGAGAAAATTTAGTCAATATATTAGAAATAACCCAAATTGCACTGTTACCTAGAGATGTGTTCAGTAATACCACAATGAATTCCATGGATATAATTTCTCATTTCCACTCTGGCATTAGTAAATGCTGAAACATCCCTTTCGGTAACTGTCACTTTGTTTTAACCTGTTCATAATTCAAATACGTCACATTAAAGTCAAAAATATCACTTTTCATTCCATCCCACCTGTAATACTCCTGAATGTCTCTGTACATCTTAGTACTGCTAGGATGAACAAAAAACAGAGAGCCATGAGCTTCACACAATAACTCATTCTTCATCTGTGAATAAAAAGGCACACATAATCTCTTCCCAAGTCTCAAAATATAATCATTATCAATGTTAAAATATGGAATATTACCCTTCTTATCCAACTCTACCTTTTTCTGCAACTCACTTTCTTCCTTCTGTGCTTTCTTAACTCTGTCTGATAGAGAAGATTTCACTAACACCTGAAACAAAACAGAGTAATTTCTGGCACCAACAACATCTACACCAAAGTTCATCAAATAAAAAACCAAAGTATCTTGTTTCAAATGTACCAAGGTTAATGTAGCAATACTTTTTTGACTGAAAGCATCCGCCACTTTATTTTCCATTCTTTGATGGTAATGAATTTTGAAAACACAATCCTTGATTAATTCAAGGCATCTCATATATCTCATGTTTTATTCATTCTGAGTGAATATGTACTTAAAACCTTTTGGTCAGTATATATTTCTGATTTTACTCCACACAAGTGATGCCTCCAAATTTTTAAAACAAAAACAATAGCCTCTTATTCCAAATCTTGTGTAGGGTAATTTAACTCATGAGGTTTTAGCTGATGTGAAGCATATGATATTACCTGATCATTCTGTATATGTACACAATCATTTCCATTCAACGAAGCATCACTGAATATAACAAACTCACCATCTCTGGAAGGTAATTCCAAAATAAGATAATTTACCAATCTTCTTTTAAATTCATGATTCAACTCATCCATCACTACAAAAAGATATTTGATTCTAATTGTAACCATCTCTGGTTGGAGATTTGGAAGGTGATTTCCCACTGTATTATTTCCTAGAAAAGTTTCTCTATTTCCTCTACAAAAAACCATTCTTAACACAGACATATCATAGGAGAAGCAACATGGTAATATGTAAATTCTATATCATTTAAGTCTTACCATATATTAATTTATGGATATTAATTTAACAATATCCTAACTCCCAAAGTTGTCTAAACAGACCTATGATATCAACTATAAGCACCTAGCCTTAAACATTACATAATCATAAATTATGTTAATAATTACATTTATGATATTTTCAGGTTTATAGTTTTACAGAATTATTCCATAACATGTACATTACATCTAAAATATTACGAAGTAGACACTTCTACTCAATATCCATATTTTCATAATATAAAAACATTTGAAAAAAAGTGTCATTTCTAGTGCCAGGTTTTAGACATCATGACTTTTCCATGATCCCATCCTAGACCCTATTCATATTTAAATAATGTGAAAAACATTTCAAAAACATGGGATGAGCTTAAAAACCTTTTTAAGGATTATAAAATAAAGAAATTAAACATTAGTCCATCAATAAAAATCAATTATAAGTTGTTTAACATACCTCATGAAATCATAATATTTATGAATAACACATAGAAATTAAAAATAAATTAGGTAACTTGTGGAATCCATATCATACTTACATTGTAGCTATCACAGCTACGTAGGGAGTTACGTTGGTATACCCATTATAGTATATTACCAGAATCTCTTAGGAGAAATATTAACGTTTACCTCTATCATTTTACCCAATGCATTGGAGAGATATCTCGGGCTCACCCGCCCAAAGATTATCCTGAAACCACCCATATATGTAAACAATGCCCAAGAACCATAACACGTAAAACTTTCATAAAGGAAAAATAAAAAATACACATTGCAATCACAATATATCATATCAATATATTGAAATAATCAATCCTTTCTCAAAACCATTTTCAATACCACCATACATAAAAGGGTATATGGTATTTATTTTCCTTTAAAAAACACTATGGCTTGTTAAGGAATCCAAAGATCAAATAATACTCGCGGTGGCGGAAAGGTTACTGTCACCACGTACGTTAAAAAGAAACATTGATTTTTGTAATTTAGTTAAACACATCGTATAAAAATATTCCATTTGAATGAAATGAAAAGTCAAAGGGGTTTATACAACGTATAAACTAAAGTTGTGTATAAATCAAAATATGCCTCAATGAATGGAGATTGAGATAAAGTCCCTTACAAAGATTTTACCATTAGATTAAGGATAAATCAATGTCATAATTATGTGTGAAAAATATAAATACACCCAATATAAGTGGATATGAATTGTAAATAAATCATAGGATATTCACACATATTTGTATCAACACATAATCAAGAAGTAGATCTTTAACCCAAATAATTGAAATTGGGTGAAGAAGTTCCCTTACCTCGTGTCTGACTTGACATGTTCATTCTTTAATATCCTTAATAATAAACTAAAGTTAATTCATACTTTCTTCAGAACCTTTTTCGAGTTTATTATTACTTTTATATCATTTATTACCACATTATAAACATTATATAATCATTTAAGTCAATAACAATCATTTTATCGATATTTGGTACTTGAGTCAAAAATGAACTTCTCATAATTACAAGTTGTCTATGTGGTTAAAATTCCATTAAATCCAAAATTATATTATTTATTTAGATATAATATATATCATATATATATCCATTATATATATGTATTTATAATAGTACATAACATATGGAGATAAGAAATTAAATGCACCGTTTATGGAGATGGTAAGTCATACGTACGCATGAATGATAATTTCATTTCTATTTTGTATTTAATGGAATGAAAAATTAATGATACATAGTTATATTATAATTCCAGTATAATATAATATATAATTTCAGTAACTCCATCCTTTATACATTACACATTTGTATTGAACGAGTCATATCACTTTGAGGGGGTGGTAGTCCGCACTTCCTCAAACGAAATTATCGCATTTACCCAATATGGAAACCCTAAATGTATGATATAAATGAAAAATAGAAAATCATAGAAAAAATATTAATATAATATCTATTAAATATAAATACATTTCCATCATAATGGCCACCATGATAGGTGGTAGGAGATAATTGAACAATCATCATTTCGTGAGGTAGTAGTTCGTCATCCACAGAAATAGTATGTTCTTTACCCACTAGATGATGGTGTGTGTAAGTGTAGTTTTAATAATTCTAATAAAAAAATACTAGTATATTTATGATACTATTTTTGTTATAAAATAAAGTAATAAAAATATTTTAAAGTGTTGGAGAAGTAAAAGAAAATAAAACAAGATGAGAGAAGATGTTACCTTTAAATCGGGTAATTCCCTTTAGTTTGAACCAAAAGATTTACTTGAATTACCTTTTTCCTAGGATAAGGATTTTAGGTGTAATAGAGGGGTGTAGTGAGATTAATTAGGTTGATTTTGGAAGAGACAAGGGGATTTAGAGGTGTGAGTAATGGGTTAGAGTTGATTTCTTTTTTAAATGGGGAGGAGGGGCTCTTTTGGAATGTTTGAAAATATTATTTTATTATATAATGACTTTCAGTTATAAAGGTCCAAAACTCATTAAATTCAATGATATGATGACTCTTATGAAAAATAAAATCATTCAATAATAATTGGACTGGTTATGGATAGTTTTTAAAATTTTATAATCTCATTTTTTTTAAATTATTCATTAATAATGTAATCACAGCATCATCATTGTGTCATAAATAATTTAATTTATTTGATGTCGAAAAATTATAAATAAATTACCATGATGTAGGAAATAGTTTTATATTTATAATAAATATTTATAGTCTAAGTGATAACCTATATAACCCCATATAAATATTAATTTACTAAAAGATATATGTTTAAGTAATTTTTTCATTACACTAAATTAATTAATATAAAGTGTCATTATCACTCTTAAGCGGCTCAATGGGGTCCCAAAATCACCTCAATGATGATAATGGTCTGACATGTAACAACCAATATGATTAGAATACATTTTAGAGTAATTTAATGTTATTATTATAATATTTGTTTTCTTTTATTAACTAGATTTACCCTTTAACCATGGTAAATAAAATATTTACTGAAGTAAATATTCATAATGTCTAAAAATATAAAAGTTACCTATTTACACAATTCAGACATCCTGAATCCAAATATGGAATCCATTTTTCAAAATTAAAAACATATAAGTGGATGAAATTAATTTTAAATTAATTCCCATTGTCAAAACAAAAAATGAGTGTTTAAAAATAATAACTATCAAAAGATTAAAACCTGTTTATGTCAAAATTCAAAGTGAAATTACTTTCAATGATAAAAATTAGATAAATTTGTAAAAATATAATCTAATTAAATTTTGATGTCCCTATTCTCAATAAGATTATTATTTTTTCAAATAGAACATATAAAAGGGACAAAACCTATATTTAAAAATGGTTCACCATCAAAAGGTGGTAAATCGACCTTTTAAAAAATATTAGACTATTTTTCCTTAAAATTGGATTATTTCATATTTTAAGCCTCTAAACGTTATTTGAAAAAAGTAAAAACATTTAACAAACATGTATAACTATATTGTAGTTATTTCTGTTCATTCCCTCCATTACAATGACTAGGCGTTAACTTCCATTTGAAATAATAATATTATATTATTATTTTCAGTATATCAGAGTGTTGTGTGCAATATAAGATTTCAAAGAAAACAATTGTTGTGTATTGGGTACTCCATATTACATAGAATCCCATTTAATGTAAAATTAATATTTAATTCACAAATATTAATAAATATGAAAATTTCCTATTCTTTATTTACCTAGGATGTTACATCCTTTCCCCCTTTTAGGAATTATTTCCTTGTAATTTTATTCACTTATAAAATAAGTGGGGGTATTTATCCCTCATAGAATTTTCAGAATCCCACGTTTCCTCTTCAACCATATGGTTTTTTCACAAAACCTTTACCTGATTAATTACATTATTCTACAACACTTTCTCTATTCGGTCAAGAATCTGGACTGGTTGTTCCTCATAAGAGAGATTCTCTTCTAATTGAATTCCCTCTGGACTCAAAAAATGAGATTGATCCAGAATATACTTCATCAACATTGAAACATGAAAAAACATTTGGTACCTATGATAAACTTGGAGGTAAAGCCTCTCGGTACACAACTAATCCAACTTTTTAAAGGATTTCATAGGGTATTATAATAAACCTCGGACTCAACATTACCTTTTTGACAAAATGCATCACACTTTTCCATGGAGATCTTTGAGAAAGACATGATCACCTACCACGAAAGAAATATCCTTCCTCCGGTTATCTGCATAACTTTTCTACCTATTTTGAGTTGTTCTCATGTTCTTCTAGATTAATTGAACGTTTTCTTCCATATCTTCTACGAATTATGGTCCCATAAACTTCCTTTCAAATACTTTACCCAAAAAGGGGGTCTTCAAAACTGATTTCCATATAATGCCTCAAATGGAGCCATCTATATACTAGAATGAAAAATGTTATTAAAAGAAAATTCAACCAAAGAATTATGTTGTTCCCAACTTTCCTGGTAATCCATTGATAAATCACATAGCATATCCTCAAATGTCTGAATTTTTCATGTGGACAAACCATCTGATTGAGGATGAAAAGCAGTACTAAAATTTAATTTAGTACCCAATGACTTCTAAAGTCCTTTCCAAATATTATAAGTGAACCACAGATCATGATAAGATACAATGGAGAGGGAAAATCCATGGAACATAAATATCTCATTAACATACAACCATGAAATTTGATCTAGAGATAGAGTATCTCGAATAGGAAGGAAATGAGATGATTTAGTCAATAGATCAATAATAACCGATGATCCATTGCTAACTCGAGATGTCATCAGTAGTCCCACAACGAATTCAATGGATATATTTTCTGATTTCCACTCTAGAACCAGTAAAGGCTAAAGCATCCCTCTCACTAACTGTCACTCTTCTTTAACCTATTGAAAAGTCAAACACATCATTGTATAGTCATCAATATCTCATTTCATTCCATCCTACAAGTAATACTTCCAACGTTATATGTACATATTAGTACTGCTGGGATGAACTAAAAATCGAGAGCTATAAGCTTCACATAACAACCCATTCATCCACTGTGAATCTCAAGACATGCATAATCTCTTCCCAAATCTCCAAATACAATAATTATCAGTGTTAAAATCAGGTAACTTACCCTTCTAAACCAACTCTACTTTTTTCTACAACTCACATTTTTCCTTCTGCCCTTGCTTAATTCTATTAGATAGAGATGTTTTCACTAACACCTGAAACAAAATAAAATAATTTCCTACACTAACAACTTCTACACCATATTTCTTAAAATAAAAAAACAAAGCATCTTGTTCCAAATATAACAAGGATAATGTAGCATTACTTATTCTACTAAAAGCCTCATCCACTTCATTTTCCTTTCTTTGATGGTAATAAATTTTGAAATTATAATCCTTTATTAAATCAACCCATCTCCTCTTTTCCATGTTCAATTTTTTTATGAGTGAATATATACTTCAAACCTATTTGGTTAGTATATATTTCAAATTTTTTTCCATACAGAAGATGCCTTCAAATTTTTAAGGAAAAAGCAGCAGTAGATAATTCCAAATCATGTGTAGGGTAATTTAACTCATGTGGTTTCAACTGACGTGAAGCATAAGAAATTACATGCTCATTCTGCATAAGGACGCAATGAAGTCCTTTCAACAAAGAATCAATGAAGATAACACACTCACCATATCTAAAAGGTAATGCCAAAATAACAGCATTCACCAATATTCCTTTCAAATCTTGAGTCAAATCATCCATCACTATAGAAAAATGTTCAATTCTGATTCTGACCATCTCAGGACGCTAATTTGGATAGTCATTTCCCTCTATATGCCTTCCTAGAAAATCTGCTCTATTTTTTCTATGAAAACCCATTCTTAACACAGACATATCATAGGAGAAAAAACATAGTAATCGGTAAATTATATATCATTTAAATCATACCATAAATTAATTTATGGATATAAATTTAACAATATCCTAACTCCTAAAGTTGTCTAAATCAACCTCTGATACCAACTATAAAGACATGTCCTTAAACATAAAATAATCTTTAATTAAGTTAATAATTCATGTTGAGGATCTTTTCAGGTTAAGTGTTTTAGATAATTATGCTATAACATTTACATTACATCTCAAATATTACAAATTAGACACTTCTACTCAGTATCCTTTTATTCATAATATAAAAACATTTGAGAAAAAAGCATCATGTCTACTTCCATGTTTTAGACAACATGACATTTCAATGATCTCATCCTTGACCCTATTCATCTTTCAGTCATATGAAAAAACATTTCAAAAACATGAGAATAGAATAAAAAGCTTATTAAGGATTATAAAATAACGAAAGAAAACATTGTTTCATCATTACATACCAAGAATAAGCTCTTTAACATACCTCATGAAATCATAACATTTTTGAATAGTATATAGAAATCCTAAATCAAAAAGGTATCTTGTGGAATCCATATCAAACTTACATTGTAGCTATCATAGAAACATAGGGAGTTACGTTAAAATACCCATCACAGTATATTCCCTAAATCTGTTTGGAGAAACATTAATGCTTACCTCTTTTATGTTACCCAATGCACTGGAGAGATATCTCTAGATCACCCTCCCTAGGTTTATCATAGAATCACTCGTATACGTAAACAATGCCCAAAAACCATAACATATAAAACAAACATAAAGGAAAAATAACAATTCCTCATTGAAATCACAACATATCATATCAATATATTGAAATAATAAATGATTTCTAAAAACCATTTTTAGAACCAAAATACATAAGAGGGTATATGGTATTTATTTTCCTTTAAAAAACACTATTCCTTGTTAAGGAATCCAAAGATAAAATAATATTCGTTGCGGCGGAAAGTTCATTGTCATCGCATACGTTAAAAAGAAACGTTCCGTTTTTGTAATTTAGTAAAATGATTCGTATAAAAAGATTCCCTTTGAATGAAATGAAAAGTCAAAGTGGTTTAAAATCGTATAAAAAATGTTATGTATAAATCAAAACATACCTCAATGAATAGAGATTGATACGATGTCCCTTACAAAGATCATACCATTAGATTAAAGATAAATCAATGACATAATTATGTGTGGAAAATATAAATACACCCAATATAATTTGATATTAAGTTTCAAATAATCACAATTCATTCACACATATTTATGGAAATACATAATCAAGAAGTAGATGTTTAACCAAAAGAATGGAAATTGGGTGAAGAAGTTCCCTTACCTTGTGCCCGACATGACACATTCATTCATTAATCTCCTGAATAATAATCTAACGTAAATTTATTCTTGCTTCAGAACCTTTTTCAGGTTTATTATTCATTTTATATAATTTATTACCATGTTATAAACATTATATAATCATTTAAGTTAATAACAGTCGTTTTGATGATATTTTGCACTTGAGTAAAAAATGAACTTCTTATAATTACATGTTGTCCATGTGGTCAAAATTACTTTATCTACAGAATAATATTGATGATTTAGATATCATATATATCATATAAATCCATAATATATATGTATTTACAATAGTAAATAACATTTTGAGATAAGAAATGAAATCCACTGTTCATGGAGATGGTAATTCGTACGTACGCAAGAACGCTACTTTCATTTCTATTCTATACTTAATGGATGAAAAATTAATGATAAATTGGTATATTACAATTCTAGTATAATATCATATATAATTTTATTAACTCCATCATTTATACGTTCTACGTATGGCATTAACAAGTCATATCTCTTTGAGTGGGTGGTAGTTCGCACTTCCTGAAATGAAATTATCGTATTTACCCATTAGGGAAACCATTGAGGTATGGAATAAATTCAGAATAAAGGATAATATAATCAAAATAAATATAATATATATTACATTAAAATTCATTTCCTCCATAATTTCCACCATGGGAGGTGGTAGGAGATAATTGAACAATCATCATTTCGTGAGACAGTAGTTCACTGTCCACAGAAACAGTATGTTCTTTACCAATTAGATGGAGGTGTGTGTAAGTGTAGTTTGAATAATTCTCAAAACCATATCCTATTATATTTAGGATAATATTTTTCTTAGAGGTAATAAAAATAATTTAGGGTTTGTAGAAGTAAAATAAAATTAAAGAACATAAGAGAAGATGTTACATTTAAATTGGGTAACTCCGTTTGGTTTGAACCAAAAGGTTTACTTGAATTGCCTTATGCCTAGGAGAAGGATTCTAGGTGAAAGATAGGTATATAGGGATATTAATTTGGTATATTTTGGACGAGCCAAGTTGATTTAGAGGTATGATTAATGGGTTACAATTGATGTCTTTTAATAAGGGGGGAGGGGCTCTTTAGGAATGACTGAAAATATTATTTTATTATATAATGATTTTAGGTTTATAAAGGTCCAAAACAAATTAAATTTAAAGATAAGATTAATCTTTTTCGAAAAAAATAACCCAATAATAATTTTATAGGTTTTGGATAGTTTTCAAAATCTTATAATCTAATTTATTTTTATTTATTCATTAATAAGGTAATCGCTGCATCATCATTATGTCTATAATAATTTTATTTATTTGATATATAAAAATTATAAATAACATACCATGATGTAGAAAATATTTTTATATTTATAATTAATATTTATATTCAATGATATAACTTATATAAGCCCATGTAAAAATTGATTTACTAAAAGATATATGTTTATGTCATTTTTGTCACTATTTTAAATTAATTAATATAAAGTGTCATTACCACTCTTAAGTGGCTCCATGGGGTCCCAAAATCGACCCAAAGATGCCCATGGTTGTACATGTATCATAACATAGGATTAGGATACATGTTAGGGTTGTTTAATATTATTATAATAATATTTTTTTACCCTTGTTTACCAGATTTACCCTTTAAACATGGTAAATAAAATATTTACCGAAATAAATATTCAAAATGTCAAAAAAAATTACCTATTTGCAAAATCTGGACCAACTCATTCCAATTATTGAATCCATTTTTTCAAATATAAAACACATAAATTGTATAAATTAATATGAAACTAATTCTCGTTGTCAATATAAATAGCGTGTTTTTAAGAAATAATAACTATCAAAAGATTGACACTTTTTAATGTCTAAATTCAATGTGAAATTACGTCCAATGACCAAAATTGGATTAATTGGAAAAAATATAATCTAATTACCCTTTAAATACAACTAAAAAATTTATCTAACCATATAAATAAATTACATTAAATGACAGTTTTGAATTAAAATACAGTATTGTTCACTATTCATTAACAAAATGAACTTTATTAGAAAAATGCCAAAATTTCATCCAATGTAAATTTTGATGTCATGATAATAAATATGAATATTAATTTGTCAAATAGAACATATAAAAGTGAAAAAATAGATTTAAAAATAGTTCACCTTCAAAAGGTGGTAAATCAACCTTTTCAAAAATATTAGACTATTTGTGCTTAAAATTGGAATCTTTTTTATTTTAATCCTCTAGAATTTATTGGAAAAAAGTAAAAACATAAAACAAACATGTATAATAATATTATAGTTAGTTCTGTTAATTCCCTTCATTACAACAGGTAGGCTTTGACTACCATTTAAATTAAAAATATTATATTATCATTTTTTGTATAACTCAATGTTGTGTGCAATGTAAGACCTCAAAGAAAGTCATTATTGCGTATCGGGTACGCTATCAAATATAGAATCCAATTTAAAGTAAAATTAAAATTTAATTCACAAAAATTAATAAATTTGAAATTTTCATATTCTTTATTTACCTCAGATGTTAGAGGATAATAGAATTCATGAGAATTATTGAGATATATATCATGATATTTCATATTTGCAGACTTGGTAAAAAATAATCCAGATATATGATGAAATTGTAACGTAAATTTACTACTACTTCAATAACATTGAATCAAAATCCCAATAAAGGAGTAATAAAAAATTCATCCTAAAATATAATGAGGATGAATAAATTTATGATATAACATGTTAAAGTGGATTTATATACACCTCGTGAAGTAATATAAGAGCATAACCTAACATACGTCTCAAAGAAGGAAAATTGAGAAAAACATTCCTAACAATAAGCCATGTCATCCATAATACTAATTTGACCCCAATTATAATATATATAATTTTATTATAAATTTATTAATTAATTTTAAATACATATATCATACTAAATATGATTTACATATGGCATTTTATTTAAAATTCATTAAAAATTCATTGTTAATGTTATTTTTTAGGTAATAACTGCTTCATTTTTTATATATGATTTGATTCATTACTTTTGGTCCTTATAAATAAATCATGTTTTCATCATATAAATAATTTAAAACATGATAGAAATATCATATATATTAATTATATATGTATTTACCGTAATCCAAAAAAATAGGAGTAGGAAATTAAATACACCATTCTTAGAAACTGTATGTCGTATGTACGCATGAAAGCTATTTCCATCTTTTTTATCATATTTAAAGAAGAAAAGTAAATTATATTCATATTATAATAAAATAAAAATTTCTATTTCAAATATATAACACATACTTTTGTTAAAATTATCTTTAATACCTTTTATATAAAGCATGAATGAATCACATCGCCTCACAATGAGGTAGTCCGCTGTACACACAAATGACATTATCGTATCCCCAGAAAGTAGAGAGTATAAATGATTATGTGATTTAAAAATAAAATAATAATAAAATCATAAAAATAATATATAAATAATAGATAGATCATTATTAAAATCTATATAGGTGGTAAATGAACAAATGAATGACATTATTTTACAATGCGGTAGTCCACCATACACACACGAAATGATTTTGTAACCCATTCTACGAAATATGAGACTTTTTTACATTATTAAATTAATGTAAACTAGTACTATAATATTATATATACTTATTTTATTATGTAATCATGATATAATAATAAATGGAGGAGGTATAAGAATAAATAAAAAACCCATGTGGATTTACAGTACCTCTTCTTTAGGTATCCTCCATAGGTTTTCACTAAAAGACTTCCTAGGACAGATTTATGCCCAAAATAAGGATTCAAAGATGAGGGGGTGAATGTTGGAATTTATTTGGGTAGTTTTTTTCCCAAAAATAATTTATGGTGTGAATAATCGATGGGAGGTTGCATTTTAAAATTTGGTTGAGTGGTACACATGTAATAGTATAAAAAGATTCAATCATACCCACATTTTTATGATTACAAAAGCCTTCGAAATGAGAATTTAAAAACCTTAGAAGATATATGGTGTAAATAAGTCCATAAAATTAGTGTTGTACATGAATTTTGGTCATTTTTAACCTTATCTTCTTAGTTTAATCCCCCAATAAATCAGTTTTCACCTAAACCACGGTAAATAATTTTTAATGTTTTTCTGATTAATTTTGTAAATAAAATTTAATGTTAACATCTTATAAATTATAGAATATTCTATTAAAAAAATTTATTGATTTTTTTGAATTCCATTCACATAATTGGGAAAAATAATTTAAAATTAATCCCCCCAAATGTGATGACAAAGCAAAGTTTTAGGGAGAAAATGAGCAAAAGATAAAAATGTTTTTATATCCATATTAAATATGAAATTGATAAAAATGAAATAATTATATTAATATATGATTTAGATAACTAATTATAAATTGAATAAAATTTAAAATTTAATTTAACTGTATAAATAAATTAAATGACTATGTTTTTTATTTAAAATTATTTATTTATCACTATTCATTATAGATGAAACATTTAAGAAAAATCAAGAAAATTAATTCTTTGAGTATTAATTCAAGAAACGAAATTATTTTTATCAAATGGTTTGTCTAACATTTTAGATAATTAATTTTATTATTGTTCACAAAAAGTTGTAAAAATGTTTGTTTAGAAAATAGTGTTTATGGTACATATAAATACTTTATGAGAAATTATGTATTTTATTATAAATATATTTTATTTGTATGAATTATTTATACTTAATATTAAAAAATTAGTTATTTATATTCATATCACTTTTTTAAATGGATGGACCATGGGGACCTCATTTATATAACTATATTAATAATATATCACGATTCTGATAAAACTCAATATTGCGTGTAATGCAAGAGAATTTTTTTTCATGTAGTGCAAGATTAACTATGTCTTACGTGTAGAATAAGCTATAATAGAAATTTAATTAATTCAAAAAATAAAAATTTATAAAAAATTTGGTTGTTACATTCTACCCCATTAAAATAAATTTCAACCTTGAAATTCATCACTCTCATACAAACAAATGAGGATACTTCTACCTCATCATACCCTCAAGTTATCGTATAACATTCTAAATCTCAAGGTTTTTTTACAAAACATTGACTAGTTGAGTGGTATTGTTTCATAAAACATTCTTTATACGATCTAAAATCTAAACTGGTTGTTCTTCATAAGAAATATATTTCCCTAGTGGTATAATCTCTTAGTTTAGTATATATTAAGGGTTAGGTTTTTAATTCCTAGGGAGAGATATATAAAACTCATTTTATAATTGAATGATATTTGGTGTAAGTGAGAATAGATAAGATATTATCCTAATAATATCAATAATTTCAAAGGGGATGATATACCCAGGGCTACATTTCTCTTTGTTCCTGAATCTCATATCCTTATTCCATTGAGAAATTATTATAAACACTTTATCACCAAATTCAAATACAAGATCATGTCAATTATTTTCAGCATAAATTTTATACGAACTCTAAAATACATTGATGTGTTTCTGAATGAATTTAACTTTATCTGCTATTTAATCAGTTATCTCAGGTCCAAATTGATTTCTTTCTCTAACTTTATTCCAACACATTAGAGCTGTAAAATTATTTCTATATAGGGCTTCATGAGGAGAACTCGTATTTCTAAAGTGAACGCTATTATTATAAGAAAACTCAAAGAGAATAATGTGTTGATACCAACCACCTTTAAAATAAAAATAAAAGTATCTCAACATATCATATCGGATTTAATCATTCTTCTATGCTAACCATGCATTTTATAATGATATATTATTCTAAAACTCAACTCTATATCAAGAGAATATTGAAGACTTCTCAAAAAATTTGATGTGAAGATGGATTCCTGATAAAACACAATGGAATGTGGTACTCCAAGAAACTTTACCACATTATTAATGTATATCAACTTAGGATAATATAGATAGTAGTATTTTCTGATGGAGATGAACTATTTCTAATTAATAAGTTGGTTCACAACAACCCATATCGTATTATTTCCTTTAGATTTTTTAGGCAGTCGAATGGAAAATACATAGTAATTTTTTCCCATTTACATTCTTGTATAGGAAATGTATAAAATGTACCCTTATACTTTTGTCTTTTATCCATAGCTTGATGAAATATCAATAATCGAGATATGAACTCTACGATATCTTTATTCACTCAATCCCAGCAGAAGTATTCTATCAAATCTTGATACATTTTCATACTTCCAAGATGAATAAATAATGACGAACTTTGAGATTACTATAACAAATCCTTATTAATTTATGTTATGGAAGGAACACATTCGTGTTACCTAATCTTTATCCTTATATGATAGTCAAGGTTGAACTCAAGAACATTACAAACCTTCTTTTGTTGTTGTACATCTACAATCATCACCTATTTAATATTTTTTCGATAGATGGTTGAATATTTAGTTGAGAAAGATAATTTTTTTCTACATAATTTTGTAGTTAATGATCCATAATTTTGAAAAACATAAATATTGTATCTTTCTAATCCTTATATTGTGTATTCTAGCTTGATCCTTTCAACTCGAAGCATCAACCACCTTGTTCTCTTTCCCATGGTGGTAATTATTGTAATGTCGTATTTTTTAATCATATCAATCCATCTTATTTTTTATCTATTTAAATATTTTTATGTGAAAATACACTTAGAAAAATTAACCATTATATATATGACATTTTTCTCCATAAAGATAATACCTCCATGTTTTTAACCCAAAACATACCGCAACGAACTCTAAATCCTGAGTTGTGTTTTTTTATCTAGAACACTCAATTTTTATTAGGAAAAAGATATAACCATTTAATTGTATATAATAAAAAAATCAGAATCCATTAATGGATGCATCACTTTAAATTAAAATCCCTTTTATCACAATAGGGGAATGTATGAACGGGTACACTGAATAATGTTCTCTGCAGTTCCTTAAATATTCCACATATTCATTTCTATAGAGGAACTTGGATCCCATTCGAGTTAACCTAGTCATAGGATTAGATAGTCATGAGAAATTATCCACAAACTGTAACACCCTTAGATATTTATGAAGTATATAATCTAGTAGATTGTAATGCACACTACACCATGTAAATCTTGGGCTCCATGAAACACTAGTTTAGTATGTGTTGCACATGATACTGAGTTTCTACAAAACATAATTCTATTATTATTTAAATAATATAATATCCAAGTAGTTTAATTAGTGATTATGAATAGTATATAATAACTTATCAAATATATTCTTTACAATATAAATTAAATGGTTACCAAATAATGAGAAATGAAAATATATACCAATTAAATATAAAAGAAATATTTTTATTTTTATGATCGTAAAGTTGTTTTTTCATAATTAATTAAATAAATTTTAAACAGTGAATGATATTAATGAAATATTTACATTATATACTCAATAAAATATTTTTTATATTTATTTATTTTATTCTATAAGCATATTATAAAAATCAACAAAAATTTCTACATAAAACCTATTTTTCCAAAAAAAATGTAATTTTACATCATTTTAATTGGGAACCCACTTTAAATCTAATTTTTGACACTTTAATATATTATATTTTACAAAAAAACTTCTTCATTGAAATATATATATAAATAAATTTACTTTGGCTTATTTTTGGTATATTTTTACCATAGTTCAATTTTCAATGAATTGTAAAAATATACTATATTTTATTTAAAAAATTGTTTTCTTCGACATAATTTATATTGATAAATTATATGATAGAATGGTTTTTATGTATAAATATTTTATATTATTATAATTCTATATAATTTAGGTCATTTTAATTAATTTTACATTAAATTTAGATGTGAAAACATTTCAATCTTTTGCAAATTTTAACTTACAAAACTCTTTTTCTCATTCCGAAAGTGGGATTGATTTTAAATTAATTGCTTTAACTTCTTTTTTTTGATTTTTTAAATTTTTTTCCATATTTGGAACAAGTAGGTCCAAAATATGTAAATATCTGTCTTTTATTTTTGGGCATTTTGAATAGTAACTTCAGTAATTTTTATTAATACAATAAAAATGTACATCGGGTAATTAAAGTTCAAAATATTACTATAAAATTTCACTAAGACTTGCACTAATATAATTGGATGAATTTATTTAGACATTAATTATCCTTGGGTCTAAATTGTGTCCTTTTGAAGCCACTTTTATGAGATTAGGACATTTAATATGTTTTATTTAAATAAATGCTAAAGATTTCTTACTCAAATTTTAATAACTATATATTTTTTATAAAAGTTTATACTTAAGATAAATTCGACTATAAATACTCTTATGAAAGATAAAATGTTATTATTTATCATGGTAATTTATTGTTATTTTTTATGAAATAAATAATTACCTTAATGGCTTATACAATGATGATGCAAAAATTATTTAATTGATTGAAAATCAATAAAATAATTTTAATTAAAATGATAATAACCATTAAAAAACCAAAACCGTTCCCAAATATTATTTTTTTAGTTTATATCAACCAAAATAGTACAAGGGTATAATTATTGACCATTTTGACCCACATGGAAATTATTATGAAACTTATAATATTTTTCTAAAGTAGTGGTAAAATTTCCACATTCATGTTTTAATTAATATAACATTTTTTATGTAGTATTTTATAGAATATATATTTTACTATAAGTATTACTTTAAAATATATGGAATTTATCTTCATAATACTATTTTTGTTCCATCTATTATTCAAAAAATATGTATATTAAATAATTATACAAAACTAATGTAGTAATTATTTTTTTAATGGAAATATGAAATAAATGTTATTAAAAATGTTAAAATAAATACAATATGGGGTATTTAATATATCCAATAAAATTTATTTATTTCCACAAACTCTTTTAAATTTAAAAAAAATATTTGGTTTGAAGTTTACTCTTTATCTTAAAATTTGTAAAAAAAATAATTTAATAGTGTGAAAATTGACATTATTCATTCTTTATAAGAATAATGTTTTATTATATTATTTAAAAATCATATTACATTTTTAAAAATACAAAATAATTAATATATGATATAAAATATTCTAAAGTTCTCATTTATGGTTTAACTTATATAAAATAATTAAAAATTACACTCTTTTAAAGTTGAATCCTTTGTTACCTTTGTTAAAATTAAAAAAAAAAGAATATTTAAGGGATAATTAAAATGATAATGTTCAAATTGACATGAAAACTAGTCTAAATTTAATTGTTTTATGATATGAAAACCTTTTCTAATATCATATTATAAAATATGAAATTTTTGTGGTTTTTTGGATGGGTTTTTAACTTTTTATATATTAATATATCTAAAAGTTCCAAAGGTTCCACCTACCTCAATTATAAAAGGGAATATCCTCCCTCTTTTATTAATAACTCATTATTCCTTCAAGCTCACCCATCCCCTAACCAACTCCCTTATCAACATCACCATCAACATTATTTAGGTTCTGTTCTTCTAAATAGACCAACTCTAGTGACCCTAATAGGAAATCCAGAGGGAGCTCACTGAAGAAGAGGTAATCTCTTTTACCGACTTTCTCAATATTATTTCTTCTTTTACATATTATTCCTATGATATTTCAATTATAATTTAATAACTATAGTATTAAATATATTATAAAATGTCATTATGAATATGTAATAACCATTTTTCATCTTCTATCATTCTGACGAAAAATTTAATCACCACGCAAGTGTACGTACGACACACAATCTCCACGTCGTGGTGTAATATGTTTTTCATCACCACATTATTTAGATGCTTATAATTATGGAAGTAATAGAAATATATAGTGATTAAAAAATTATATTTATGATGAAAAAACAAATATATTCCATCAAATTCTATTAATTTTTACTATTAAGGATGATTCCATCGCTTGTTCATACGTATGGCATACCATCTTCAGGGCGTGATGCAATTCATTTTACTTATTCACCAATATAGAATGATTCTATAAATTTATGGAATGAATAATATGATATATATATATATATATTTACATAAATATTTATTAACTTAAAATGATTATGTAAATTATATAGCTATATTCTTTGTGCAAGAATGGGACTGTATACGACAAAACATGCATTAGAAAATGAATCAACTAGCAATAGAAAGAAGAGTAATAATGAAATATTATTAAAACATGTGAAATATGATAATATATAATATCATAAATATATATGAATTTCTAGAATAAGTAAATAACTCTATTTAATCTATTATACATGAGTGTTCGATACGTATGAAGGAACCCAGATATAAGGTGAGGGATAATTTCACAATCTCATTATTATTAAAAATTGTGTATACAAAACTATTTACTAGGGTATATTTATAATCAATTTCCTTTTTAAATAAAAATGTATTAAAAAACTATTCTTACTATTCTTCAATAATTTCTTAAATTAATTTTTACCCATTTGTGTGATTTTACAAAGTGGTTTAAAATGAATTTTTTTTTTCATTTTCCAAACATGGTATTTTCTTACATATTTGGAAAAAGTACGAGAAGAATTTTTTCATTTAAATTATCTGATATGAACAAGTTTTTATGATTTCATGTCACCTTACTTCATTTAATTTTTACTCACAATAATACAAGGTTATTTTCAAAGAAAATTTCTTCTTTCAAAATTTCAAACCATTTTAATTAAAAAATTTGTTTTCAAATTAGAAAGTATATTTTCATCAATAATTATTTTCATGTGATATCACAAATGTTACTTATGTTTTAATGGGTATATTTTTCAAGGATATGATCTGTATTATAACAATTGATTTTTATGTTTGTGATACTTATGAAACCCATTTATTTAAATTGGTTATATTATGATTGAATGATGTTTGAGAAACTAATTTATTTTCATGGGTTATTATATGATGAATGAATTATGTTATTTTGGAACATGTATGTATGGTTATAATTTTGTGATGGGTGGGACCAATATCTATCTCCAATTAATTGGGTAATGATTAATACCTCATAAGATAGACATGAATGGAACAGGAAATGATCTTAGTTCAGTAATATAGGAATGGAATTGGAAGTAAAAATGTTTCAATAAGGCAGGGCTAGAATAGGATCTACACTTGATTCCGTAATGCAGGGCTATAACAAAGAGTGAAATCAGTTCTGTGAAGGAATTTCTATATATTGATGGTCCTAGATATGAGCGTTGACTAATATGAAGATTATTTTATATGTTTATGTGTTTTCCACAACTTAACATTTTATGTTAAATTTATTCTTTAATGATCTATATCAAATGAATTTTCATGACTCATGATTATGATCTTTTGATGCTTTAGTATTGAAAAATTCAACACAAATACACATAATTGGAGAAAAATATGAGTTTCTGGTTGAGATTTGTTAAACAAAAAACTCTTCTTTTCAATTAATTATATCACTATATGATCTTAAATTTATGTAGTAAAATAATTACTTAACTCTAGAAAAAGTATCTTGAATGCAAAAATGTTATCCTAGTACATTTTTTTTGATGAATCAAATGGTCCCTTAGATTATCATAGATTTATGGCTTTGTGATTGTTAACATTCTATTAACCATGTTCTCTATCATTCTTAATAGAAAATTGATGGTTATATTTCTCTTCCATGGAAATGCATTCATGTGTAACCATAGTTATGAGTTACATTGGGTAACAGTTATGTTTTAGGAATTCCATTTTTAAAAATGATGTTTTCGTATACATTTTTATGATGTGGGTTTCTATGGTAGGAATTATTGAGTATTAAAGCATTGATAACCCACAATTTTTTGACAGAGAAATTCATTTAAATGAGGGTGGAATTTAACACCCCAATATTTTTATGAAATATATAATCAGATACATTTCAATACATGTGGCACCATGCTAATCATGTGTTACATGGAACTCCAATTTATCTTATATTGTACACAACACTGAGTTTCTATAAAACAATATTTTAATATTATTTAAATAATATAATAACAGAACTGTTAAATTAGTTAGTATGAATAATAATTTCTCTCTTCTGAAATATATGGTTTATAATATGAATTCAATGGTTACCAAATAATTAGAAATGAAAATATATATCAACTAAATATAAATTGAAATATTTTTTTTATGCCCCTAAAGTTACTTTGTTTTGATAAATTAAATAAATTAATATCATTGAATGATATTAATTAAAAATATATGATATTTAATCAATAAAATATTTTTTTATTAATTAGATGTTAAAGGAATATGACACGAACTAACAAACTTTTATGCATAGAATCCTATTTTTTTCAAAAATGTAAATTTACCGCCTTTTAATAGAGAACCCACAATTAAAAAAATTTAAAAAATTAATATTATATATATATCAAAATAAATTTATTATTTGAAATTGGGATATTAAAATTTACTTTGATTTAATTTTTTTTATTTTTATAATAAGTTTCACGTTTTGTTGAAAAGTAAAAACATACAAATGTTTAATAAAAACAACATTCTTTTATAGAAATAATATATAGGGTTAAATTATATTATTGAGTGTATTTAAATTATAAATAGTTTATATTTTTGTAATAAAATTAAATTTATGTCATTGGAATTACTTTTTAATTACATTTAGATGTAAAAACAATTCAATCTTTTTCATGTTTTAACCGTTAAAACCTTTTTTATCATTTTAAAAATATGATTAATTTTAAATTAATTACTCAAACTTCTTTTTTTTTAATTTCCAAAAATGGATTTAATATTTGGAATCAAAATATATGAATTATGTAAATATATTTATTCTATTTTTTGGTTCTGTGATTATTAACTATGGTAATTTTTATTTATACGATAAAAAGGTAAATTGAGTAATTATAACTAAACTTAATATTATAAAATTACTATAACTCTTTTCATAATATAATTGGATGAGTTTTATTTTATCTAAAACATTATTGGGTCGAAATGGGATCCTTTGAAAGCCACTTGAATGATATTAGGACATTTAATATATTTTATTTAATGAAAATTCAAAGATGTCTTACTCAAATTTTAATAAATATATTATTTTTTTATATAATGTAATAGAGAAGATAAATTAGAATATATATTCTCTTTTTAAAGATAAATTCTTTAATGTATCATGGTAATTTATTTTTAATTTTTAGAAATTAAATATGTACCTTAAATTATTATACAATGATGATACGAAAAATATTAAATTGATGGAAAATCAATAACATAATTTAAATTAAAATGATAATAACCATTAAAAGACCCAAAAACCTTGAGAAATCATATTTTTCTAGTATATGTCATCCCTAATCATACATTGATCTAATCATTAAACATTTTGAGCAACATGTTAATGATTATGACAGTTTTAATATTTTATCTAATGTAATGGTAAAGTCGTCACATTAATGTTTTAATCAATATATCAATATTAAGGTTTTATTTTACCGAAGATATATTTAAATATAAGTATTCTTATGAAATTTATAGCATTTATAATCATCATAGTATTTTATTATAAATTTTTATTCAATAAATAAGTACATTAAATAATTACCAAAAAGTAATTTATTAATTATTTTATTAATGGAAATATCAATTAAATGTTATTAAAAATATTAAAATAAATATAAATTCTCATAATCAATATAACCAATGAATTTTCAAGATATACTTGAGCTATTATAAATGTAATATATTTTAAAATTTAACTTGTTATCTCAATATTTTAAAAAAACAATGAATTGAATAGTGTTATATTTGACATTATTGAATTTTTATAAAGTAATATTTTATTAAATTATTTAAAAATAATAAAACAATTTTTAAAATAATAATTATTTATTATTTGATATAATATATTCTAAATTATTCCTTTATGGTTTAATTGATATCAAATAATTAAAAATTACACTCTTTTAATGTTGAAATTTTTGTTACCTTAGTTAAAATTTAAAAAGAATAGCTAAGGGTTAATTAAAATGATAAGGTTTAAATTGGCTGGAAAAATAATCTAAAATTTATTTTTTGTGGATTTTAATACCTTGTATAGTATTATCTTAAAAAATATAACATTTTTGAAGTTTTTCTGTGGGTTTTTAATTTATTATAAATTATTATTTTTAGAAATTCCAATGGTTCTGTAAAACCCCAGGATTTCATAGTACGTTATTTCTTTAAAGTAATTCAATAACTTGTACTACACAACACTGTGTTCTAGCGCACCATGACTTACCAAAATAGTCATTCAGAAGTTGTTATGAATATTATTAACTGAATTTTAAACATTATATAATCTTTATAATTTTAGAATCCATATTATTAGTTTCTTAGACATAATGTAAGAACAAATACATTTTTTTCAGATAAAAGAAGTATTTTTCAAAACTGATATTTTTCCACCTTTTAATGGCGTACCCTTTTTAAAAAAATATTTGAAACTTTTATATATTCAATTTGAAAAAATAAACATCTTCTTTAGAATCAGGACATAATAATTTAGTTTCAATAACGTTTTGGTGTTTTCTGATAACCTTTATACTTGAGTGAATAGTAAGAAATACTATATTTTAATTGGAAACAACTTTTTTAATCAAAATAATTTATAGTATTAAATTATCCATTTTAATGGTTTGGAAGTAAAAATAGATTATATTTTTACCATTTAATCTTATGATGGTTATTGTAAGTAATTTCACTATGAAATTGGACATAAACAAGTGTCAAACTTTTGATAGTTATTATTTCTTAAAAATACACCTTTTGGTTTTGACAGCGGGAATTAATTTTAAAATAATAAATGAAACTTATATGTTTGTAATTTGGTAAAATAGACCTCATTATTGAATTCGGAATATGAAAATTAGCTTAGGGTTAATTTTTGGTGTTTTTCTGAAAACTTTTAATTTTTGATGAATAGTCAAAAACACTGAGTTATAGTTTAAAACCGAATTTTTCATTAAATAATTATTTATTTAATTTAATTTTATTTCAGGTAAAAATAGATACATAATACCTATATATGTTCACTGTAATAAATTGGTGTCAGTTTATAATAATTTTAGATATATAAAAATTGTATTTAACATTTCCCCGTCTTTTACCCTCCTCCTAAGAGAATTTTTTAAATTTGCATAAAAATTAATTTTACTACTAATGTGAGTTGAATTTATAAAATCTGATAGACATGTTTATTATCAAGGAGTAAAATTTTGTTCAATAAGATAAAAATAATTTTTGGTGAATAGTAACTTTTTAATTTTATTTCTACGGTTAAAAGTAAATAGGGTAATTAAGGGAAAAAGTGATATTATTATTACTCTAACACATGTCCTCATTCTATTGGATAAGTTTAATTCGACCAAAAACAACCGAATAAATAAAATATGACCATTTAGTTCCACTTGGATCCGATTAGGACATTTATTATTATTTAATTTAAATAAGAGTTAAAAGTGTTAAATTCAAAGTTAATTAACTAAACCATTTTTAATATAGGGTTATACATAAGATAAATTCAACTATAAAAATTCATTAGAAAGATAAATAGATTTCGTAAATCATGGTATTTTATTTATAATTTCTAGACAGTAAATAAGTAAATTTATTTATGACACAATGATGATGTAGTAATTACCTTATTAATGAAAGAATCAAATAAATGGTATTATAAATATTAAAATAAATATCATTTCAATGTTTTTATGACATACACGAATTTTCATGGTGACTATGACATGTTAGGGATGATTCAATGTATCTTGTTCGATGTAATAATGTTGTGATAACTTTCACAAAAACAAAATACCGAATAGTATCAAAATTTACGTAAATTAGTATTTAAAACAAATAAAATATTATTGTTTGACATAATATTCCTAAAAATGTAAGGTTCAGACAAAGGTCTTAAATAATATTATATATGTCATTAATGAGACAATTGAGGTTATCTTGGATGTTTAGAGTAAGTTTATTAACCATGAATCGTAAGAATACAAGAAGACACGGTAAAAGTTAAACGATTTAACATAGAGTTAAATCTAATGATATGGTGAAAATGGAAACCTAAACATGTCTAAAACCAATTGTTTGAGGGTATTTAGACCCATAACCACATAAGTCTCGAAATAAATTCATTTTTAACCATTATAAACCGAATATGATTGTATAATAAATTAATACTTTAATCTTTTCCAAAAGTGCCCCTCACCCCTCTTATAAAAGGCCACTCCCCCTTCTCTCTAATTCATAGCTTCAAAGCCTTTTGGATCGGCCAAAACCTGCCCACATTTTCTCTAAACTTCACTAATTTCAACCTAGAGGCATTATTTTTATCATAAAGCCTACCTAAGGTGGCCTTTTGATCAAATCAAAAGGAAGAACCTGAAGAAGAGGTAATGTTTTCACCACCCTCTTTCAAGTTCCTTTCTTCTTCCACTTCCTTTTTATTTGTTATTTCCATTATAAAATAATAACTCCAGTATCTTATAAATACTTTGCTGTTATTATAAATATTTCACAACTACATTCTATCCATCTTAAGAATGATAATGTCATCATACGTGTGTACGTACGACTTACCATCTCCATGTCGTGCTGTAATTTGTTATTCAACACTATATTATTTGGATGGATATAATTATGAGTAATATGTATATAAATAATGAAAATAACATGATAATGTCTATGTAAAATTAATATACCATCCAATTCCACACCTTTAAGGAAATTATATTGTCGTTCGTGCGTACGTACGGATTACAGTCTCCACGACGCGATGAGATTAATTTCCACATTCATCATTCATCGATGATTATAAAAATATATATTACTAATATGTTTGTAATATATGACATAATAATGATACTGGAGATATATATATATATATGTTTGTGTGTAATTATATATATTTAATTCACTTAGTTATGTTCAATATGTTTTGAAAATGGAAACATCGTTTATGCGTACGTACAGACTACTGTCTCTATAAACGGTGTTTTCCATTTCATATATATATCTATAATACATAATTATATTCTAAATATATATTATATATAAATCATGTTTTATATTCTGTAAGTATTTAAATAATTATCTATGTGATACAAACAAGAGTAACAATTTAAAACATGTACGATAAAGAAAGCGATTATTACCTAAAATGTTAATTTAACATGGAAATTATTATTAAATGGGAAGTATAAAGTCATAAATGGATAATTTATGTTGTCATAAATATTAATATGGTTCTGGTATAATTTAATAATATGCTATTGTATTCATTCAAGAGTTTAAACGTACCCTCGACTAAAGGAAAGTGCAAATTGGTAATGGGTTTTCATCTCACTCTTTATTCCCGTGAGATTCATGCCATATTGCCACTATTACCTTTTGTGTGGTGTATGTACTGCCCATAATTGTATTATTTGTGTAATTCACTTTAATTTATGTGTATTTACATATTCCTTGTATAATACCTCTTTCATGGGGTGCATGTTTCGTAAGTTACCAAATTGGTAAGGTTTAATTTCACAATCTCTTTATTATCCGAGGTTGTTTTTATGTAAGTATCTACTGGGACATATTTATTATCCTTGTAAATGTTTCATAAAATAGATTTCAAAGGTATTATTTTAAGGTACTTTTTACTAAAACATCATTTTAAATGTTTTAAATATTTAATCTTCTAAACCATTCTCATTAATGTCCATGTTTTCAAAATGGGTATGAAGATTTATTTAAATTGACATGAATTTTTTTAAAATGTTAATTCCATTCAAAAGTTTCAAAGTGGTATGGGACACTTTGATTCAAAAATGTCTTTAAATGTCTTCCTTTCTAAATTGTGTGACTTATAAATGTTTTCATAAAAAATGGGTATTTCTCTCAAAGAGTTTTACAAATCATTTTCATCTATTTCAAAATCCTGTAGGGGATTTTAAACTTGTTTTGAAGTTGATTGATCATGATACAAATCTACAATATTATATTGAAGGTTTTGTGATATGTTTGACTGTGGATGTGTTATTTTTATACCATTCATGATCTATGGGTAAATTATTGACATTTTGTATGCTAGTTTTTATACTAATGTTTATATTATGTTTAAACCTCTTTAGATGTGGAATGAATTGGACTTAGTAAGTGATGGGTGGAGCCCACTATAGCTCCTCAATGCATCGGTAGGTATCATGAGACAAACTTGTCTTGGAACAAGGCCTTGAAAAAATCTTATTTGTAGTCTTGGAACAAGTCCTTGACTATGTGGTTATGATAGTATGGAATTATGTATTCCATCATTATGAAAGTGGTTAGTGATGTTGCATGTGATTATTCTACTATTAGAATCTCCATGTGAATAAGTAAATGGTATTACTTCATTTTATTTTATCCATATTATGCTGAAGTTCAATTTTAAAAGGATTTTGGTTTAGGTATAAATTTCCTTACATGTTTATGCTTATTTATGAATGTTTACGCTGTATTTTTATCCTTACTGGGTTTCTGAGCTCACCCTTTTCTATGTTTTATTTTCCCCAGGATTCCAAGAAGTGTATTGTGATTGATATGCAGGGTTAAGCCGAGGTAATAATGGCATTCATAAAAGATTATTTATGTTGTTTTGTATGTTATGAATTGTAATGTAACATTCATGTATGTAATCTTTTTTCCAAGACTGCTAAACTGATCAGTCCTTCGAGACATGATTTCTTGTAATCATGCCAATGTATTAAAATAATGCACCGACTTTAGGTGACTAGGGTCAGGGCGTTACAGGTTCCCCCAAAACAATTATAAAAGGAAACGTCTTCCCTCATTTCTTCACAACTCATTGAGCCTTCAAGATCAACCAACCCCAACCAATTACCTTTTAAAGATACCTATACATGTTATAGAGTTTATTTTCTTCTCGAAAGACCTACTCTAGTGTCCCTAAGAAGAAATTTAGTGGGAGCACAATGAATAAGAGGTAATCTCCTTTACCGACTATCTCAAGATCATTTATTCTTTTTTACTTCCCCTTATTATGTTTTTTCCAATATAGTAAAATAAATCATGAATTAACTATATTTTTATATGTTATTATGATTATGGAACAACAATATTTCATCTTCTATCCATCCTATGAAAAATAAAATCACCACACATGCGTATGTACGACCTATTGTCTCCTCGTCGTTGTGTAATATGTTATTCATCGCCACATTATATGGATGGGTATAATGAAGGAATAAATTGAACTATATAAGGAATATAACCTTATATTTATTTTATAAAAAAAATATACCATCCACATCTTTGACTTTTTACTAGTAAGGATGATATCACTGCTCATGCGTACGTACAGCCTACCGTCTCCCCAACATGATTTGTTAAAATTCATTATTCTTCATTAAAGAATAATTCAATAAATGTATAGAATGAATAATATTATATATATACATATATTTATTTATAACCATAATATCATTCGAGAAATTACCAATTTATATTATATGTGCATTAACTGGACCTTATATGATAAAACATGTATAAGAAAATGAAGCAATTAACAGTCAAATGAAGAGTAATAATGAAATACTTTTAAAATGGATTATATTATTATCATATATAATATCATAAATATAAATGTAGTTATTTAATAAGTCAATAAAAATATTTAATCCACTATACATGACATTCAGATACTTACAAATTAACACAGACCAAAGGTAGAGAATAATTTCTCAATCTCATTATTATAGGATATTTTTTATATGTTAGTATTAATTAGGGTATATTTATCATCCATTACCATGTTACATAAATATGTATTTAAAAATATTTTGACTATAATTATAAAATTTCATAACGTCATTTTTACCCATTTTTTATTTTCTACTAATTGGTTTGAAAGGAATCTTTTGTCGCTTTCCTAATGAGGTACTTTCTAACATCTCTATAAAATGTATGAGAAAAATGAAATCATTTAACTTATATGGAATGAAAAAGTTTTTTATGATTTCATGTCACCTTATTTCCATGATGTTTACCTTATAATATGACATGGTTATTTTCATATAAAATGTTTTCTTTTAAAATTGCATGACATTTTAAGTAAATAAAATGTTATCGAAGCAGAAAGGATATTTTCCTCAAAAATTATTTCCATATGATACTTATGTTTTAATGGGGTTATTTTTCATGGATTTTATCACTATTATTCCAATGGTTGGTTTTTGTTTATTATATTTATGAAACCTATTTATTCCCATGGGTTATCTTTTAATTGATTGATGTTTAAGAAACCCATTTATTTTCATTGGTTATTTTATGATGAATGATTTATGTTCTTGTGGCATAGATATTTATGGTTTTAATTTTTTGAATGGTGGGACCTATATTTCTATAAAATACATTGTGTAAAGAATTATATCTCATTAGATAGATAATACTGGAAAAGGGATTGATCTCGGTTCATTAATATAGGGATGGAATGGAAAGTAAACCAGGTTCAATAATATAGGTTTGGAACGTGAAGTAAAACGGGTTCAGTAATACATGGTTGGAATGGGAAGTAAACCTATTTCAGTAATGCAGGGCTAGAATAAAGAGTGAAATCAGTTCAGTAAAAGTCTTTTTCCACTATGATGGTCTTGTAAATGATCCTTGACTTATATAGGGATGATTTTATATTCTTATGTGTTTTCCACAATTCCATGTTTTATGTGAATGTTATTCTTTTATGATTTATGTATTTTGAATATTCGTGACTCGAGATAATGATCTTTAATATGAAGTGTATAATTTAAAATTTTTATGTTCATATTAATTTATCCTTAGGTTTATGTAATGATTAATATCTCTTTCCTTTACCCTATCTGATCATTCGAGATCACCATTTTCATATGTTTCTTTTCACCAGGAAAAGAGGAAAGATGTTAAATTTTTTTCCTTGAATTATTTCATGTGAATGATATTTATGATCTAATATGAAAAAAGAAAATCTAGACATAGTGTGATATAGTGTGTTTTTTGAGTCAGTTGTTTATGAACCAAATTTGTTAAGAGTTTCTCCTAATTCTCTAAAACTCTATACCTAAAAGCTCATTGCGTATATAAGTGATATATTATTTATTTTTGATATTTTATGTTTTGATGAACACAAATAGGGTCACCTTTTTAATGTTTATGCCTTTAACAGTGAATCTATAAGTGTAGATTCAAGGTTATTACAAAATATTTCAACAATATCTTTATTAATAAAGAAAAATATGGATCTCAATCATCGTGGATGTTCTAAGACAACATTCAATAGCCTAGGTCTTTTATATATCTACTTATATAAACTCTATTCTAATAATGTGACCTAAAAATAAAACCTTTAATAGTAAAAAATTCATATTTTTTTAAAATTCTAATATAGTTCTTTTTTCCATGGGTATTTAGAACAATTTTAAAGCGGTATTAATTCTCTACCATTTTATTTAAATCAATTAGAATATCATCTATAAATACTACCACAAACTGGTCATAGTGATCTCAAAATACTTTATTCATTAAATCCATGAATATAATAGTGGAATTACTAAGATCGAATGGAATTACTATATATCCATAGTGTTTATACCTTATATAGAATAAGATTTTGTTTATATCCTCTTTATTGACCCTCAATTGATGACATCGAGAATAAAGTTTAATCTTGAAAAATTATTTAGCTCTATAATGTTAATCAAACAAGTTTCCAATATGGGGAAGATGATAGTTGTTCTTATTTTTGATCTTTTTTCACTCCTAATAATCAATATAAGGTCACTTAGATCCATTTTCATTTTTAAGAAAAATAATAGGTTCACCCTATAGTGAGGAACTTGGTTGAATGAATCCCTTTTCAACATTTTCCTAGAGTTTATTATTTAATTACAACAACACAATAAATTCCATTCTATAAAGATTCATTAAAATTGGTAAGGAATCAGGTGTAAGTTCTATTGGGAACTCAACTTCATTATTTGGTGGAAAGCTAGGAAACTATTCTGGAAATACATTAAAAAATTCCTGCACAATAATCATATCATTGATGTCAAGTTTATCTCCAACCATGTGACATAAAACCCCCTTATGAAATGTAATTAATACCTATACAATGGATGTAATATCCATCATATGTTCTTAATTATTATCACATTGATAGACAGTACTAGGTTTTTTTAGAATATCAAACATGAATTCCCTTTACTAAAATACAATGTGGTGTTTATTTGGAGAAATTCCATCATTTTTCAAGATAACATAAAATTACACCAGAGGAATAATGTCAACATTTAGAGTAGGAATATTACCCCAAAAGTCAACCAGATAATAAATATAGGCTTGATATGAGATCATCATACCTTTAGGGTTTTTTCACTACTAATTTCACATTGAATCGTTTGTGGGGAATCATGGAACATCTATCAAATTTTTCATATATAAAATAATAGGTATATCTATAGTCAAATAAAACATTAGAATTTATACATTTTATGGTATGTGTACCCTTCAATACATATTTACCTTACCCATATCAAAAATTGTGATCACATGATGTTTCTCCTTGTACCTCAACTAAAGAGGTTACATATATCCATCATTATCATAAACCCTCATGTTTTTTTACAGGTTAACATAATTTCCATTCTCCATACACTTTATGTCCAAATGTGTGGGAGGTCCATTCAATGCATATTTTTATCTATTCACGTCATTATTTATCTTATTCCAATCACTTCGATAATCAAAATCTTGATAACCTCCCTTTACACACTTAAATCATTTACTAATCCCCTTAAGACAATTTTATCCATGTTTCTTCCTAAACACTGAGTGTAAATGAAGTCCCATTTTCTTTTATCCATGGTTTTTATATTTTCCTTTGAACTCCATCTAACTTTTCATTTAAAAACCATGATATTGATATGTAACTCCAACCATCCTTGATAGCACATTGATGAATCCCTTCATAACAACTGATGTCTCCTATGGATAATTCCCTTAAATTAGTTTTTATGCCACTAAATATTTGATCAAATTTAATTTTACATTGGATGATAATGAATGAATAATACATTTAATGTCTTGTAAACTTTACCCCATATGTACCAATAGATTAATCATCCTGCTTCTTTATCTTAGGGAACTACTTCTCATTAATTGAATGGTTAATAAAAGGAAACTATTTTTGGAATAATAAGTTCTTTAACTCATTCTAATGAATGGATTAAATTTCATTATACATCCTTTTATTCTTGATAAGAATCTACCATTGATTAGTTTCACCTCCCAAATAGTAGACATCAAAAAAAATTTCCATGTTCCAAACACTAGAGAACGAAAAATATCTTTTCAGTTGTATTTATCCATTAGTCAGTAGATAGAGGATCATTGGATCCATTGATGGATGTTGGATGTTTCCTAATAGAGGAATCAATAGATCCCCTCCCCCATTTGTTCGTTTTGAAATACTATAAGATTTATATATTGAAAATATTGTGTGATCATAGAAATGGTATTTTTTCCATGTCCAATAAAATTTGGTTTTTATTTAGAAAATAATTTAATTTTAAATCACACTCATCATTTACACGTCCCCTTAGGATTTCATTAATTGATTCAAACCAAAAATCATATAGTAATAAACAATAATCATAGTGGGGAACAACATACTCATGGAAACCACATATATGATGTCAAAATCATGACACCTTATTTTTAATCTATGGCACCATAGGTTTATCCTAGGTCATTCATAGTAATTTTCAATATAAATCCTTTATGATGGTTTTTAAATATTTTTTGGATCTACAAATAATGTCCCTCAGGAGTGTCAAACCAGGTTTGCAGTAATCCCCATTGTCATGCACCAATTCCTAATCTATTGTAGTTCAATATGTGTTTTTTGGGGTTTTTACTCTTAGGTACATCTATTCCAGAGACACATCCACTTGTAGTATCCAGAAATGAATCTAATTTATTGGAAACCAATTTCTATATCTTTTAATAAAATTATAATCTATTTTATTATACATTGACTCGTCTATTGACTTATCCTTATCCATGTCCTCGGGGATCTCACTAATATTTTCTCATCCTAGATTCCAATGGTTCGATGACCCAATCATATGATACCAAATATTGAATTCTAGGATTTTCATACATAGATATTACATCAAATTTTATTTATATTCTTTCATTATTCAAAAACATTCCTGAGTGTTATAATATTTTAGTTCCTTTGGAAACATGGAAATATAAACAATGGTATGTAATTAAGCTACATCTTATCCCACTACATTCCTAAAAAATGACACCCATCTTAAAAATATCTTATGTAATAAATATCTTCATAACCATGGGAAATAAAACATAATAAAAAGTGATATAACATGATCATTAAGGGTGAACAGGATAGATATAGAGAAAAATAATGAACATAAGGGTATGAGAACATGATCATAACATTTGAAAAACATTACCAACAAATAAAACATGATAATATTGAGACATGGAATACGGAACATATGTTCATAAGATATGAGTCATATGGGAATAAAATAAAATTATTAATGAGATCATAGTATTAGAAATTAGACATGAAATTTGTGGCATACACATAGGTATAGAAAATAATTTCCATATTTGTTAAGGATCAGTACAAAGGATATCATATTGGAAGAGTTTCACCCACTAAACTATAATTGTATTAAAGGTTCACTACCAGGACCATCATTGTAGACAACATCACTTACTAAAACTAGATTACTCTCTATTCAATCCTTGTCTTACTGAACCGGTTTCACGGATTATTCCATTATTTTTCATAATAGGAGATATAAATCTGAACCCAATGCATTGAATGGAGATATTGGTCCCACCAATAAGATAATGAAAAATTTCAGATGTGTTCTACAAGATAATAAAAGTTCATCATACTATAACCCATGAAGTTAAATAGGTATCATATTCATTTCATCATATCATAAACCATGGAAAATAGGCGTTTTTTATAATCATTTCATCATATAATAACCCATGAAAAGAAGCGAGGATCATAAGAATTTTCTCATGGTATAACCTATGGAAGAGAAAAAGGTTTCTCAAATATAATTCTATAAAAAATTAAACTATCCAGAGAAAGAATTTGAGTAGTATCATTATATTATATCCCCAAGAATTAATATGTAACATCAATTCGTCACATCTAGGATTGTTTTTTTGAAAGACCATTTAAATATTTTTTTGAGGAAAATATCTTTTCCACTTTTAAAAGAATAATTTTTAAAACATAATAATTTGAAAGAATATTTATTGTAAAATAAACTATAAATCTTATAAAGGTTGATTTGATGAAATTATTGTTCATGATTTCATAATATGATATTCATGTGGTATATATTAAAATGAAAATTTATTTCCGTTTTCTAGTAAAATCCAAACAGTAATTATTTGGAAACAGAATGAATATTCATTTGAAAACATTATTTGATAAACAAAACATGGGTAAAATTTTCTTTCAAAAACCATATTATAGTAAAAAACATTTATGAAACATTTTTTATAAAACATGGTTTTAGAAAAAAATTAATTTTGGACCATAGAGATAAACAATGCCAGATTTTTATCAAAACATTTTATTAATTATTATATGTAAAAAAGAAAAAACATTGATACCATTAAGTGAATATATCATGAATAAAAATATTATAAGATAATTCATGAGAATTGTTGAGAGGTAGATTATGAGATTTAAACATTGGAGACTTAATCATAAATAATCTTAATAAATGATGATATTGAATCATAAAATCATTACAACTTTAGTAACATTGAATCATAATCCTAATAAAGGAATAAAATTAAATGAAACTTAAAATATCATGGGGATGAATGAATTTATGATATTACACACCAAATAGTATGTATATAAACTATTTGAAAGAATATAGGTTCACAACAGAACATATATCCCAAAGAGAAATATTGAGAGAATAATCTCATACCTTTTGTATTGACTTCCATCGTACTCATTAAAGCCTCTTGTATAACAAATATAAATTAATTATACATATATTGAATAACTATAAATATATATGAAATATCATATCATTATAACTTTTGATGCTTTTTTACCCATTTATTAACAATTCCATGTTAATGTTATGTTTTGGGTATCAACCGCTTTGTTTTTCATGAATTTTTTTATTTTTTATTATATTACTCTTCCTTAAATCATAGTTTAATCATATCTAGAATGTGAAACATGATATAAATATCATATTAATACATTATATATGTATATATAGTAATTAATAAAATCAAATGACATGAAATTAAATGCACTATTCATGAAAATGGTAAGTTTTATGTACGCATGAACGTTTTTTCCTATTTCTTATCATTTTGACAGAAATAAATGTAATTGGTAACACCCATTTGTTTTATGAAATATTTTCACTAAATAATTTTAACTCTTCAATATATTTCACTACATGAAATTGTGAGTTTAATTGAACTGTGACAATCCCTTAGTATAAAATTCCCATTTTAACTATGTTGTTAGGTTAGTGGAAATAAATATATCTAACTTATGAAAATGTATGCGTAAGTTTTTCTCTAACAATTATTTAAAAATTATATAAATCAATTATAATTTTTAATATTTTTATTAATAAATTGATTTAATTACTATTAGTTAATGAAATTAATTAAATATATATGTTATAAACTTAATGAATTATTTTTAATATTAATCCAATTGGTATTTTTGTCATAGGTAATGAATTAACCCTATTTGACATATAAAAACCAATATTTTTCAAAAGGGTAATTTTCCACCTTTTGATGGTGAATCCATTTTAAATTAATAATTTGAAGCATTAAGTTTTTTTAAATTAAAACATAAAAATATTATTTGGAAGTGGGATATAATTATTTACTTTCGATGCATTTGAAATATTTTTCTCATAACATTCAAATTATTGATGAATAATAAATCTACACTAAATATTAATTGAAAATAACTTATTTCCTCAAAACAATTTATATAGTTATATTATAATATTTAATTGTTTAAATGTATAAATAGAATAGATTATTATCATTTAATATAATTTATGTCATTAGAATTCATTTTACAATGAATTTTGATGTCATAACATTTCAATCTCTTATTGTGTTTTAAATTTTAAAAGTCATTCTCTCCTTCCGAAAATAAGATTAATTTTAAATTAATTTCTGACATTTTTGTATTTGGATTTTTTAAAAATGGATTTTATATTTGAAATCATAAGGTCAAAATTATGAATTTTTTTTCTTATTTTTTTTGCATTATGAATAGTAACTTTGGTAATTTTTATTAATATAGTAAAAAGATAAATCTGGTAATTAAGGATAATAATTCTATTTTAAAATTACCCTAACACTTGTCTTAATAACAATGGATGAGTTTTTTTCTACCTAAATTATCTTTGGTTCAAAATGGTGTCCTTTGGATGAAACTTAAATGAGATTAGGACATTTAATTTATTTTATTTAATGAAAAATTAAATATGTCTTACCCAAATTTTAAAAAATATATCATTTTTTATAAAAGTATATTCAAAAGATAAATTTTATTATTAATACTCATTTGAAATATAAATTATTTTATTAATCATGGTATTTTATTTGTAATTTTTAAGAAATAAATAATGAAAAAAACAACTTATACATTGATGATGTAAAAAATAATTAATTGATGAGAATTTGAATTTTTTTATTAAAATACCATTTACCATTAAAAGACTTAGAAAATTGACTAAATCATACTGGTAGAATATATATCGACCATAACAATCAAATGGTTGAGTTAGTGACCATTTATAGCCTTATATATGGGATTTTGACAATATTATTTTATTAAAAGTGATGATAATGTTGTGAGATTCATAAATTAATTAGTATAACATTTTAAATGTTGGATTTTCTAAAAGAAAAATTTGACTACAAATTCTCTTCAAAATTCTAATAGATTTTTTTCATTTTAGTTATAGATTATATATTTTTGTTCAAAAAATAAGTATATTAAATAATTACACAAAATTAACATAGTAATTATTTTATTAATAGAGAAAACAAATAAATGTTTTCAAATATATTAAAATAAATATATTTTCGGATAACTAATATTTTGAATTAATTTAATAGTTGAATATGACCATATAGGAATATAATAAAATATTGTTTTCTTAGTTATATAGTTTTGTTAGTATCATAAAAAAATATTTATTTGAATAATTTCAAAATTGACACCATTGATTGATTATCAAGATAATGAATTATTATATAATTTAAAAATAGTAAAACATTTTTAAAAAATATATAATAGTTATTAAATGTTATAAAAAATTCTAAGGTATATATTAATAGTTTAATTGAAATCAAATAAGAAAATATTTCACACTTTAAATATTGAAATACTTGTTACCCTATTTAAAAATTAAATAGAATAACTGAGCATTATTTAAAATGATATTGTTTAAATTGGAAGAAATACTTTTATAAAATCTATTGGTCGATGAGAATAAAACATTTCCTAATATCATATTCTAAATTGGTACATTTTGTGTCATTACCCCCTCCCCACAAGGTGTACCCGTCCCAAACCATCAATGCAAAAAGGGAGATAGTGACCTCAAGTCCCGCCTCCAATAGGCTTCAGGATATAGACAAGAACCAAGGGTATAGTAAACACACAAATGGGAGGCATTTCCCTCTAAGGAAACACATGCAGAAGAGATAGATAAGACATACACCAACCAACTCTAACTGAAAATATAATATAAAATAAATCCCAAGTACACATATGTAATCTCATGTAAGAAGTACTACTTTAACTGAAAAGGTAAATAGCATGTACCAAAAGGAAGTAAAAAATGGCAGCGACCACGAAGTCCTAATAGATCATGAAACCCAAAGCTATTAGAAACCATCCTGATCTTCAACATGCTCTAAGTGACTTTAAAAATATTTTATATATAACTAAGTTTATTATAACAGTATACTCAGTAGGATCCTCCTTGGAGCCTCTCATGCAAAAGTAAATAAATCATGATAATACATAGTTATCAACAAGTAAAACTAACAAATCACCTAAATTGGTATACTATGTTCCCATCCTCACCATGGAGACTCTAAACAAATATCTCACACAAGAGTATGTAATATAATAAGTAATATCAAGGGTACCATGCTACCACTTCCCCACTGATTTGCCTCTTTTTCCCAACGTTGCACGTCCTACACATCTCTCTCCAAAAAGTCATGCCCGCAGACACCTGGGTGAAGCACCAATATGAACCTCATGCAACACAACCACTATATCCACATAACCAAAATAACTAATCAGTTTCTGGGATCCACAAGAGCTCACGTAACGTGTATCATACATCGAGCATTATACCTCATGCCATTACAACCCATACACCGAGGAAGGATCTTTAAGCCATCACTGCTTATACACATTTCAACAATATCATTGAATAGGAAACTATATCCAGAATATGTGTGTGTGAATAACCAAAAACCATTATGACCCTCTATACACATATATGGGGAAAACTAACCGTTATTCCTTCCAACACAAGTAAATACCAAGAGAAGAGAGTGGGGCCAAAGGTGGTAGTCAGTCATCCATTCTCCCATCGAGGTGTCGGGGAAATCACACCCCCATGGCTCAGAATCCCTAGGGTGTCAGTTTCCCTAACTGACTGGATGAAGTAGCCTATAAAACAAAAAAAGTAAATAATATATTTTATCTCACAACATCACTATGGGCATAACCTAGTCTTATACTCAACTACATCTAACGTTGCTCGGACTCTCAGCTGCCACTACTAAGGTTATGTATCCTATAAGCACACAACCAATTAAAGAGCTTTATTATATTACTTTATCCCTTTTTATTAGTCTCACTTTACATTAATTAATTCTTTAATGATTAATTAACTATTATTAATTTCTAATTTCATTTAATTATAATCATAACAATGTATTGTTCCCTCTAGTCATAACAAAAACTAATTCGAAAGATTCTCAGAAAAATTACCTCAGTATTGCATCTCAGCAAGATCCAACCCCATTGGTTAACATCGTTTATTCAATATTTTATTAATAGAATTATTACATTATAATATTACTAAGAGTTATATAAAAATATTCTAATCTACTAAACACAAGGGTCTCGACATGGTGAGAAGAGTAACTACCCGTCAAGTATTTTCCACCTATAGTAGAAGTGTAGACCCATCCTCCCTCGAGAAGATAGACACAGAAAGCACGTGGAATACCCCATGATTATTCTCCCCTATTATAAGTAGGGTAAGTAAGACCATGTTCTTTGATTAGTGGGGAAAATAAAGAATATAAAAAACCAAAAATATTTATCAAGAATCCAATCATTATATAATCGGCATGTTTCAACATCTCTAGTGTCCTCCCTGACACCCACATGCATAAACTGATGCATCTCACCACTCTAGGGATCAACTACTGCCACAACCACTAGGACTCTCTACCCACAAATCTCACAACATCCATCCAGGCTCACACACATAACAAGAATCATGAAAATAACAAATCAACTTTTCTCTAGGACCTAAACAATGAATTATACCATCACATGCAACAAGCTCTCATTGCTCCAAATCAGAAGGAACATGGCCTTAAAATCAAGTGGGTAACTTAGAACCCTACCAGAAAATATCTTTTATCAAATATCGGGTTATTTAATCTATCAGGAATTATCCAATTTATTATTTATAGGTTACAACTATGGGAATCAAAAATAGAAATCTATTAAAAATTAACTAAATATTTAATTGACAGGACTTTAATTCATTATCAACAAGCATCAACATGCCTTCATCTTATCAATTAATTCAATTAAAAATTCTCACTGCAATCACAACTAGATTAATTTTAATGCCTCTTTAATCTTCAACAAATAATTAAAATTAATCCTTGTTGTTTTAAATAAAAATTTCTATCACGAAGGACAATATATACAATCCAATCACAGATATCACACTATCTAGCAAAACAAGTGGAAATAATATACGATCAATACCAATTTATTTTATCAGTTCAAATATTTATTAAGTCTATTCCATTGTGATCCATTGGGCAAAAACATGCTAACTCTATAGTTTCATGAAATGAATAGTGAATCTGCAAATCCCCTACCTAAAAAGGTTATTGATTTTCTTTACATGAGAATTATTCATGCAACGGATCATGATCACCTCCTACCTTGACAACTACATCAACCTGAGGATGCAACGACACAATCGCAACAACCGACACACATGAAAACCCCTTTAGGAATGTGGAGATCTCATGAAATAACAGGTCAATGAGAAACTAAAGGAGAGGATCTAAGAATAATGAAGGTAGATCATTCCTTATATTGATTACTGATTGACAATGCTTGGTTTTACAAAAATAGGGGTTCTCTTGCAGCAGGAAGAACTTTAAGGAGAAACAATCCAATGATGAATGTTTGATCACATTATTGTTATGGGAATATATAATGGTATAAGAATCTGATACTTGAGATAAAAAAGTAAGAAAAATGGAGGAATATATCTCTTCCTTTGAGAATATTTGACATAAAAATGTTTTAAGATAGGTTGGATTTTACATTAAAAGCGGATCATATTAAACCACACGGTTTGACCAATTAAAAGCCTCTGGTTTTTTATTAAAACCCAAAGATGTGATTTACCGACCATGAAATGTCTTCAAACCCACGTAAATATTTTATTAAAATCAATTTATGTTAAATAAAGACGTGAAAAGGGAAAATTGGGAAATATGGAAAAATATAGAAATATGACAAAGCAAATTAAATAGTTATAGAAACACTATTCACAAATGACTCACTGATGCTGAGAGTACAAATGAGTCACCAATGCAGAGAGTAAAAATGAATCCCTGATGCCAAAATTAAAAATGACTCACTGATATTGACGGCACAAATGACTCACCGACATGACAGAAAAAATGACCCACTAATGCCAACGGTACAAATGACTCATCGACACTCACAATACAAATGAACCATCGAAACTGACGGTGAAAATTATTCACCAATGAAATTAGTACCAATGACTCACTGATGCTGACATTAAAAATGAATCACTGACATTAATAGTAAAAATTACTCACCGAGATGGATAGTACAGTTGAATCACCGACGAAGATAGTACAAATGACTCACCGACACCGACAGTAAAAATGACTCACTGACGCGGATAGTACAAATTACTCATCAACTCCAATAGTAAAAATAACTCATCAATGATGATTTTAATAATGACTCACCAAATCCAATAGTATAAATGGATCACCACTGACGAGAGTAAAAATGACTCACTGATGCTGATAGTAAAACTGAATCATCGACATCAATAGTGTTGTTCACAAAACTAGAAAAACTATTCATATAACTAGAAATTTGGAAAAGTGTTGGGGATAAGTCACATTGACCTCCCAGAACACACCTAACAATATATTTTAGAAATGGAATCGACCAGTGTGGTCTAGGACCTTACATCTGATGCCTCTCAAACATTCTCGTCTTTGAGAATTCAAAACCAACCTAAAAGGAAACCAAAAAGGGGTCTGAACAACAAACCATCGAGATACCAATCAAGGTTATCTCCACCATAGGAGGTCAACCACCTCAAAAGTAACACATGAAACCACATGAAAACCACAACTGCCTCTTTAACATTATCTCGAGGGAGATACCTCTCAAAAGAGATCAAGCCACAAGATACAAGAAAAAGACATCTCATAACCCCAAAACATCAACAACTACGAACCAAACAACATAAAAAAAAACTAAAAAATAAACAACACATTGTACTGAGTGCACATCTACAACTCTCATGCCCATATACTCTCCTCCACGCCACTATGTTTCTACAATACAAGGACCATGGGGATTGCACGCCCATGGAACATCTTCTTCTTGTAGTCCTAGATCTCTACAGGCTGCTCCTTGAATGTCACATCATTTTCAACATCAATATATCCCCAATTGATGATGTGAGATTCCATAAGAAGATAACAATGGAGCTTCGAAACATGAATAACACCATGTATTTGGATCATATGTGAGGGAAGTTCTGCTCGATATGCCATAGCTCCAACACGAGCCAACACCTCAAAAGTCCCAACTAACTGGGGAGAAATCTTACTCCCATGACCAAACCATCACTTCCCATGAAGGGTAGTCACCATAAAACACACATGATCCCCGTAATCAAACTCCAATGGTCACATCCTTTAATCGGTATGTGATTTCAAAATATCATGTGCTTCCTTCATCCTCTGACGAATCACATGAACCATCTCAGTCATGTTATGTACTAGTTCCGGCCCAAGAATTGTTAAATCTCTAACCCCAGTCTATCACATTGGATAATGAAAACGTTGGCCATACAAGGATTAAAATAGAGCCCTACTAATCAAAGAGTGGAAACTATTATTGTAAGGGAACTCCACTAAGGATAAGTGCCACATCCAAAAACCTCAAAAATCTAGGAAACAAGAGCACAAAAAGTCTTCAAGAGCATGGATGGTCCGCTCTGTGTAACCATCTATCTACAGATGAATAGTAGTGCTAAGGAATAGTGGATAAAAGGAAGCATGATGGAGACCACTCCACACCGAGTAGGTAAAATGAGGATCTCAATCAAAAACTGATAATCCTTAGGACTCTGTGAAGTCTCACCACCTCCTCCAAATAATACCTCAAAAAACATCCATTGATCTGAACTCTTTGATTGCTATGAAGTGGGTTGATTTTGTTAAATGATCCAATACCACCCATATAGAATCATGGCCTTTCTAGATCATGGTAAAATAGTAAAAAATACAATTGATATGTCCTAACACTTTTATTGTAGAACATCGAGTGGTTGTAGAAATCCATAGAAAACACGATGCTCAGCCTTCAACTTCTGATAGACCAAACATCGAGGCACAAAATCCACATCTATAAAACTCAACAAAGGCCACCAAATCTGACTCCTAAAAGCTTGGTATATCTTTGTAACATCAATAATCACCACTAAAGGAGAACTATGAAACCCTCTAAGAACCATCTCACCAATTTCCAAAGGAACAAGAAGCCTTCAGTGATACAAAACTATGTAGTGTTCATCCTCAAACCAACCATCTGGGGCCTCACCACAAAAAACATGGTCCTTCTAGACCGTAACCTTTAGATCCCCCAACTGGGACTCTTCCACCTACTGCACCAAAGATAACTACACCATCATCTGAAAAAGACAACCTCTTCCCCCCAACTTATACCATATCAAGATTTAATTCTGAAATTTCTTCCGTCCCTCTCTAGAAATCACCAAATTCATTCACTGCATCACTATGTGACTTCCTTCTCAACACATCAGCTACCAAATTCCCCTTTTCTAGTGTATAAAATATTTCAATGTCATATTCTTGTAAGAACTCCATGCACTGATGATACCACATGTTCAATCCACATTGGGAGAAAACATACCTCTAGATCTTATGATCGGTGAAAACCAAAAAAAAACGTTCACCAATGGGGTTATGTATCCACAACATCAGAGCAAACACTACTTCCCCCAACACAAGACCATGGGTGGCATATTTACATTTATGGGGACACATCTGTTGAGACCCATAAGAAACGATTGATCTATGCTATATCAGAACATATTATAACCACAAATATGAAGAATCATCGAAAACATAAAATTGAACTCCCTCTGTAGGAAGACCAAAACCGAAGCACATTACAAATTTTCCTTCAGATACTAAAAAAAATCCTTATAATAATCAGTCCACACAAATGACTGATCCTTCATAGTCAATGTTGGCATTGAATTTTCAACCTAAGATAAATCGTATATGAACCTCAAATAGTAGTCTGTGAGACAAAGGAAACTTCACACCTCTGCCATTGTCTTAGGGGAAACCCAAGAAACAAATTCTTCTACATTCTATGGATATATATATACTCCCTATTGGGACACTACATGCCCCATGAAAATGAAATTATCGATCCCAAATCTTACATTACAAAATCATCACAAAGAGCTGTTGTTAACAAAGAACTCCAAAAATAGCATGAATATGCTCTATATGATCCTCCTCAGATGGAGAGTGCACAAGGATGTCATTGATGAAAAACTCCATGAACTTATCAAGTAAGTCACAAAAGATGGCATTAACCAATCCCATTAACATTGCTGGAGCATTCATCACACCGAACAGCCTTACAACGAACTCATAATGCCCATGATGATAATAGAAAGAATTTTTTGTGATATCCTCATCCTTCACACACATCTGATTATATCCAGACCATAATTTGATCTTTGAGACCCAAATTGAACCCTTATGTTGATAGAATAAATCATTAATCCATAGAATTGGATTGGGATTATTCTCTTTCACTTTGTTTAAATGACGTTAATCGATATAAAATTGCAAACTGTCATCATCCTTCTTGACAAACAAAACTGGTGTGCCACATGGTCACAAACATAGTTGAACAAAACCACACTATAACAGAGAATTGAGTTGTGTATGAATATCCCATAACTAAGAATGGGCCATACTATATGTATACATAGATATCAGAGACACTCTTTGTTGTAGCTTGGTCTCAAACTCGATCTCTCATCATGGGGGTATTGCTACAACCTATTCTAGAAATACATTAGGGTACTATTGTACAACCCTTGGAAATTTCCAACTGTTGAACCATCAAATAAATCATCATCTACCCATCTATCAAGGATGATAAGGATGAAGAAAATTTCCAACCAATCTGAGGGTCTCGCTCGCTATCAAACTCCGCTGGCTCTCCATCATCATCGATGAACACCACATACTTCCTGATGAAATCCAAGATAGACTGCATTGAATACAACCTATTCATTCTAAGGATGATATCATATGGTTGTATTTGTAAACATAGGAAATATCCACAAGATTGGTGCTTCCCCAACAATATCTCATAGTCTCTAAATTCTTCAAACAAGTCACCTCGACCTCCAACTGGAGTATTCAATGCCAAGGCACTGGAAGCCTCTTTACCTCAAGTCTCAATGCATTGAAATGACCATGTGATATGAATGACTGTGTGGATCCTGATTCAAACAAATCATAAACCCAAGTAGAAATCAAGAAAAGGGTACCACGAATGGCGTCGGATTCACCTGGAGCTGGAAACGCTAAAGCATGAAGCTGACCATGACCTAATCTAAAGCCTCTCTAACCCATATGATGACCACCACCATAGATATAATCTACTCTCTATGTATGTGGAGCATCCCAGGGCTATCCTCTGCCTTCTGTATCTACTCTCTACTGATCCAAAGCTTGTGCATCCTTCTACTGCTGCCTCGACTGAAACTGCCTCAATGGAGGAACCTGGAGCAGAACACCAGGTACCCATTGACTTCTCTAAAAGGTCAGGAACTCTCACTATTGATGACCACGTCCTCCATAAGAAAAAAAGTGCATGGTTTCTTATAATAGGCCTGAGAGACACTGCCCCAAGAGAAATGAATTTTGAGGGCTGAGACCTACCCCCATCCGAACGGAAACTCTTTTACCCCAAAAACTGGGGAACCCAGATGTAAGATCCCATTCATGAGGAATCATGACGAATCACATCACATGAAGATATGATTTTCGCTAACATTTTCTTGATGACCTATACCCTTTCCATCACCTCATGATATGTCTTCAGCATAAACGGGGTGACCTGGCGCTGGATCTATAGATGCAAAGCCTCCTCAAAATGTCTTGTCATTACCTTCTAATTAGGAAATAGGTCTGAATCATATTATAAATGTTTTTAGAAACATATTCCAAAATCTAGAACACTGGATCTCAACTTTAAAATATTATGAAGCTCATGGTGACTGGATTCCTTCACGGTCGAAGAAAGAAACATGACTTTGAACTTGTCTTAGAAATCCTCCAATGATGTTGTTAAATCCTTGTGATATATGAGTAACAAGAACCACCATTGGCTCACTACCCCACGTAGCATCGTCACAACCAAAGACACCCAGTGCTCCTTATCAGAATGGATCAAACTGAAGGCTATCTCAAACTCCTCCAATGAGTCTTTTGTGACTGCATCTGAAATATATCTCTCATACTTATATAGACTCTGGTTCTAGAACTCTAGGAGTGTCCTTCTGCAAGTGTCTTCATCATCAACCACTATCTTGTGGAGATCTACTGGCGCATCCTTCTGGACATCTTCTGTGAAAACCTGACGAATATGTCGACTTGGATCCATACCCTCAAAATAACAAATAGTTAGAGCTCCTAAATTTAGAATATGGAAGACTCAACATTAATTAATTAATTTTTTTTCTTTTATTAATTTTAGTTTAACCTATTCCATGGTCTACCCATTCAAACAAATGAATAAAAAAGAATGATTCATTATCCTTTACTAGGTCTCTACCATGCAACTAGAATCAACTATTTTTAGTAGCCACAGTAAACTTCATGGTTCATACATCAAATCACAGGGGGCCTTAAATGCCTTTGTCTAAGTCGATCTCTAGTTTTTACATCACTTGCTAAAATTGACTGACACCATTGACCTACTAACCAATGAAATCTTGACTGATCATAACACCAAACTTCATCCTATCCCTCATCCTCTCTAATAATACTACTTTTTCACGACCCCCTCCCCACAAGGTATTCCCATATTTGGTTGGAAATGGGTGATGGGAGATAGTAACCCAAGAAGTCCCACCTCTTGTAGGCATCAGTTTGGAAACTAACACTGATGGGGATAATAAACACACAAATGGGAGTCATTACCCTTTAAGATAGCACATGAAGAAGATAGAGATAAGATATACACCAACCAAATCTAACTCAAACTACAATATATAAAAAATCCAATGTATGGATATGTAATGTCTTTCATGAACTAATACAATGGAATGGGAAACTATAAGTACCAAAAGTAAGTAAAAATAGCAGTGACCACTAAGCCCGAACAGGTCCTGTAACCCCGAGCCACTAGTAACCAAACTAGTCTTCAACCTACTACAAGAGACCTAAAATACTATTTATGTATTCCTAAGGTGAGTATAATAGTATAATCTATAGGATCCTTCCTAGAGCCTCTTGTGTAAATGTAAATAAATAAGGATAAAGAATATTGAACAACATGTGAAACTACCTTGTCACCTAAATAGGTATACTACGTTACTATCCTCACCATGGCTACTCTCACCATGTATCACATACAAGAGTTTTTATTATAATAAGGAATATAAAGGGTACCCCACTGCCACTTCCCTAATGGTTTTCATCTTTTCCCTAACGTCTCATGTCCTAATATTCTATCTCCAAAAGGATTTCCTACATACACCTGGGTAAAGCACCACAACATGCACCTCGTGTGACACAACCACTACATCCACATAACCAAAATTACTAGGTTTTTCTGATAGTCACCAAAGATTGTGTAACGTGTATCATACGTCAGGCATTATACCTCAATCAATTACAGACCATACACCAAGTTAGGATCCCAATTTCATCACAACCTATACATGTTACACCTATAGTAGTCCATAGGAAACTATGTCCCGAACATTTAAATGTGAAAATCCACAAGCCATTGGATCCCTCTACACTTATATATGGGAAAAACAACTATTATATCTATCAACACAAGTAACTACCAAGAGAAGAGAGCTGGGACAAAGGGGGTAGTTATTCATCCATCCTTTGATTGGGAATTTGGGGAAACACACACCCCCCCCCCCGCCACTCAAAATACCTAGTGTGTATATTTCCCTAACCGATGATGTGAAGAAGAATATAGAAACACCAAAAGTAAATAATATACTATAGATCAAAGCAACACTATGGGAATATCCTAGTCTTAGACTCAACTGTAGATAACGTCGCTTGTACTCCCATATCCCACTACTAAGACTAGGTATCTTATAATCACACAACCATTTAAATAGATTTATTATATGAATTTATCCATTTTTATTAGTTTCAATTTACGTTAATTAATTATTTAACCATTAATTAACCATTATTAATTCCAGATTACATTTAATTAGCACCACACCAATGTTTCATGCCCTATTGGCATAAACAAAACCATGTCCACACCTTATCATAAATATTACCTCCACATTGCATCCCAGCAAGATCCAACCCCATGGATTAACATCATTTATTCTATATTTTATTAATAGCATTGTTACTTTACCATATTCCTAGGAATTCTATAAAAACTTTATATGCTACTAAAAAAAAGGGGATCAACATGGTGAGTAGATGAACTACCCGTCAAGTCTTTTCCACCTATAGCAGGAGTGTAGACCCATCCTCCCTAATGAATCTCGAAACAAAATGTTTGTGTCATACCCCATGCATATTCTCCCCTTTTGGAAATAGGTTAAGAAAGACTAGCTTTATTGAGAAATGGGAAAAGTAAATTAGATAAATAACCAATTAGATTTATAAATCATCCAATAATTTAATAATTGACATATTTCATCACCTCCGTGTCCTCCCCAACACCCACATGCATAAACCGTGGAATATCTCTACTGTATACGTCAATTGATTCCAAAACCTATGGGTCTCGCTACCCCCACATCTCACAAAATTCTATCCAGGATCATAACACATTACAAGAAGTAGGAAATTAACAATGAAACTGGGCTCTTGGCCCCAACGAAGCATTCTTCCTTCACATGCTACAACATCTCATAATTCCAAATCAGAAGGCACTCAGGCTTACAAGCAAGAGGGAAACTCCAAATCATTCCATGAATTATATTTTATCAAAAATCTGGTTATTTAATCCATCTAGAATTAACTGATTTATTATTTGTAGGTTTGAACTATGGGAAACCTAAATAGTAATATATAACAAATTAACTAAACAAATAATTTAAATCCCTTTAATTAATTATCAGCAAGAATCAACATGAGTCCGTCCTATCAAATAATTTAATTAAACATGCTTACTGCAACAACAACCAGGTTCATATACATGCCTCTTTTATCTTTGAAAAATAATTATAATTAATCCTAGTTTATGATATTTACCAATTTTCATAAAAACACCATTCTAAAAAAAGTAAATCATAGATATCACACTATCTTTCAAAACAAGAGGCAATAACATATAATCGATGATATTTTATATACCTGTTCAAATATTTATTATATCAATTCCATTATGATCCAATGGGATAAAACATGATAACTCTACATTTACATGTAATTAATAATGAAACCATGAATCCCCTACCTCAAAAGATTCTTGACATTATTTACACAATAACGATCCATGAAACAGATCAGGATCGCCACCCACTACAACAACTGCATCCACCTGAGGACGCTACAACATGACTTCAACAACCGACACCCATGAAAACTCTATTAGGAGTGCAAAGATTTAATGACATAAAAATGAAATGAGAAACAGAACTAGAGGAAATAATAATAATAATGATTGATCAATCCTTATATTGAAGACTGGTCGACACTGGTTGGTTGCACCAAAATTAGGGGTGTGCTTACAAGAGTAAGAACTTAAAGGGGAACTAATACAAGGAGGGATGTTTGATTGAATTACTCCTATGGGAAGAAGGAAATGTATGAGCCTCTCGCACCAAGTAATAAGAATGAAGAATAAGGGAGGAAGACATCTCATCCTTTTAGATGATTTAACAGAGCAACAGTTTTTGATACATTGGATTTTCCTTTAAATGTGGATCACATTAAACAACATGGTTTGACCAATTAAAAGCCTTCCAATTTTTATAAAAATATAATATATGATTTACTGACCTAGAAATGGCTGCAATTCCACTAAATATAGAATTTCAACAATTTTACATCAAAGAAACACTTCAAAAGGGCGGAATTGGGATATCTAAAAAAATATGGATATTTTAAAAAGGAAATGAATTAGTTTTGGAAACCCTATTCACAAATGAATTACATACCCCGACAGTAAAAATTACTCTCTTACATCGATAGTAAAAATGACTCACTAATGCCGACAATATAAATTACTCACTAAAGCTGACGATAAAAATGACTCACTGATGTCGACGGTACAAATGACTCACCGATGCCGACTCTAAAAATGACTCACCAATGCTGACAGTACAAATTACTCACTGACAAAAATAGTAAAAATGACTCACTAATGTTGACCGTACAAATGAACCTGTGATGCTGACAGTACAAATGACCCACCAATTCCAACAGCAAATAAAACTCACTGATGCAGAGAGTACAAATTACTCAATGATGTCGACAGTACCAATGACTCACCGACACAGACAATACAAATTACTCACCAACATTGAGATTTCAAATGACTCACAGATTCCGATATGAAAAATGGCTCACCGATTCCAATATTAAAAATGACTCACCAATGCCGATAGTGCAATATTCTCACCGAAACCGAAATGATAATTCATAACACTATTAACAGAATTGGAAATTTGGGAAAGTGTCAGAGATTAGTCACATTAACCTCTTAGAACACCCAAAAAACTATATTTCATAAAATTAATGGACATTATTGGTTGGTTACAATACATTTTGTATGATTTTATAAGGTTAAATTTTATTATAAAATAATATTTTTGAAGATCCCAAAATTTAGCCTCACCTCAATTATAAAAGGGTGCACCCTCCCTCACCTATTCACATAACATTATTCCTTTACACTCTCTTATCCCCTTCCGTTTTACCTTATAAATTTCCCTAGAAACATTCTATATGTTCTGGTCTTCTTTAAATCCCAACTCTAGTGTTTTAATACGAGATTTAGAGGAAGCACGTTGAAGAAGAGGTAATCTCCTCTACCGATTCTTTCAAACTTCTTTCTTTTTCTAATTCCTATTCACAAGTTATTTCATTATAATGTAATAAGTATAGTATCACATACATACTGAGATGTTTTTACTATTATTATGGAACAATAATATTCTTATTTCTATCCATCATTAGAAAAACAAAATCACTATGTGTGCGTACGTACAGTTTACCGTCTCCACATCATAGTGTAATCTATTATTCACCACCACCAGACTTGGATGGGTAAAATGATGGAAATAATAACTATATATGATTATTATACCATGATATTTATTCTCAAATATTATAGACCATTCCCTTAAATACTGCTCAACAGTTATGGGAATGATATTGTTGCTCGTGCGTACGTATGACCTACAGTCTCCATGATGAGATATGATTCACTCTTCATGATCATCATTAGAGAATGAGTATATAAATTTATATAATGAATAAATATGATATATATAATGTTAAAATCAATTGTTAATGATAAAACTATGACCTATGATGGATAACCATACCTTATTCGACAAAACATGCATAATAAAATATAGCAGTTAATACCAAAATAACAAGTTATACTGAAATGTTATTAACAAATGGATGATAATATGGTGATATATGATATCATAAAAATGACTATGAATCTAAAATAAGTCAATGACATTATTTAAATCATTTTACTAAAGGTTTGGAAACATATAATTGAAATATGACCTAAAAGGTAAGGGATAATTTCACAATCTCATTATTATCTGAGATTGTTTATACGTAAGTATTTACTGGGGTGTATTAATCATCTAGGTCCATGTTCCCAAAATATGTAATATTATTTCTATTCATCAAAGAAAAATAATTTTAGTATTACACATTGATGATTTTTTATTAATCAGTATGAAGGGAATCTTCGTTCATTTTTCAATACGAAGTAGTCTTTGACATTTTTTGGAAAAAGTACAAGGAGAAAGTTTTTTTAACATATATTGAATGAAGAGATTTTTATGTCCACATAATTCCTTATTTACTTGAAGATTCCTCTACATGATTTTAGGTTTATTTCCAAATAAATTATTTTATTATAAAATTGTTTGGAAATTTGTGAAAAGAAAACATTTTTGAAGAAGAAAGGATATTTTCCTCAATAATTAATTTCAAGAGTTATATAAAAATTATTTTCCTTCTAAAATGGAATTATTTAATATGGTTATGTTTGGAGTATAATATAATTATTATTCCTATAATTTTATTATGTTTATGATTGAATGATATTTGTTAAATACATTTGTTTTACATGGATTATTTTATAGTGGAATGATGTTTAAAGAAACCCATTTTGTTCGTTGGGTTATGATGAATGATTTATGGTATTGTGGAACATGTAAGAATGATATCACTATGATATTGGTGGTACATATATGTCCCTACAACGTATTTGGTAAATATTTTTATATCATTCTATAGACATGGAAGCAATGGGAAATTATCTCGGTTCAGTAATACATGGTTGGAACGGGGAGTGATCTCAATTTAGTAATGGACTATGTACGCTATAATGGTATTGGACATGAGATTTGAAAAATATGAAATGGTTTTTTTGATTATGTGTATTACAAAAAACGTAATGTCTTATTTTAGGACTTTTTTGGATTACGTTCATTGATTCATATGAATATTAATGATTATACCATGGCATGATATCATGTTTTTTCATATGTAGGATAAGATTTTCAACTATTATATTATTTTCTCTTATGATTGGGATATGATTGATATACACCTTGTTTACCCTTACTGAGCATCTGAGTTCACCCAATCATATTTTTCATTTCCCCATGTCATAAACAAGGTTATTATGTAAGATATGTCAAAAATGGGTCTAGTTATAATGAAATAAATTTGAGAAAATAAATATGTCTTATGAACCAGTTATTTATGTTTCCTAGTTTGTAGAGATATTATACCTACATGGTCATGTCATGGAATTGTTATATATTGTAATGAATTTTCATCAACATTGAATTAATATCAATTTATTTAAATTATGGGTCAATATAGTTGGTATTAGAGGAAAGTTATAGTTATCCTTTAGAAACTAGGATGAGAAAACCATAGTAAGAACCCAAAGGACATGTCAATGTATAGGATAAAATCCTAGTGTCTTATAATTGATCATTAATAACCTAGGATAAATCCTAATGTTTGGTAAATTGAAATTTTATTCTTTATTATGTGTTTTTACCATTATGATTAGTGTTTCTCACACTATTCTTCTTTGTTTTAGTCGATGAATGAAACCCAACCGAGTCGTGTTAATCATGAATGCAACAGGAAATGAAATGATTTTCCTCCCTAGAAACAGAATGTTATGATAACTGGAATGAAAAATAATGTAGCTATGATCACACAACTTTCTCAAACTATGAATCATATAGGACTTCCAAATAAGAAATGTAGGGAACACCATTCTATTGAGTACTTCATGAGGTAGTTTCCACCTTCATTCAGCAGGTCTTTTGATCCATTAGTGGATGAACAATGAATCATTACCACTAAAAATATATTTTTAGTTCTCCAATGATTAGAACATGATAAATTCATCTTAGTTTTCTATCATTGGAAGTTGAATTTGATCCATGGTGGAACCTTATCCAAAATACGAGGCAAAGAGATGAAATTGAATCCATGGAATATGATGAGTTCATGAAACTACTTTTCAATAAGTATCTTCCTCATATTCTTAGGACAAAGATGGCGAAAGAGTTACTTTAACTTATGAAAAAGGTTGATGAATCTGTTGGTAACTAGGATGAAAATTTTACAAGACTTTCAAGGTAAACTTTTGGAATTATTATCCAATGTGAGATTCAAATTGATCAATTCATTGGTGGCTTAAAACTGAGTCTCTGAAGAGAATTATGCATAAGGGACTTAAATAGATATAAATCAATCATTCAATTTTATCTCAAGTTTTAGATTGATATTACAGTAACCCATAAGTCCTATTTGTTTTATAAGAAGAGAAAATGAAATTCAAGGGAAAATATAAAGATCACACAGAAAAGAAGACGATTTTTCCCATATGCTTGATGTGTGGAAAGAATCATGGAGAATGTTTTTTGAAATATACTAGTAAATGTTTTAAGTGTGGAAAATATGGTTATCGGGAAGTTGAATGCTAATGTAATGGAAAAAAGATTTCAAATTATTGGAGTAGAGAAAAGGTTGCGTAGAAAGTACATCCTATACTTCAATGTTACAAGTGAAAGGAAACGGGGAATTATGCCATTAAATGCCATAGGAAAATAGTTATTGATGATGATCAACATCAAAAAAGTATTAAGGTGAAAGATAAAAGAATGTAACATGGGATCACTATCACTGTTGTGGAGTATGATAATAATGTGGTGAAAGGTAAAATTACCATCCACTCTAAAGTATAATATGTTTTATTTTCTTATAGATTCCGCCACTCTTTTAATTTTGAATAATTTTATAAGTTTATCTCCATATTACCTAAAAAATAGGTGTTGATTTGGTTGTTATAATTTCTAATGGAACAACGGTCACATAAAAATATTTTAATTCTTCTCGAGTTGAATTTCGTGGAACGTGCTTCCCTAAAATATTGTGATCCTTCATATAGTGTAATTTGATATGATTCTTTCTATGGATTGGTTTTCAATATATAGAGCTCATATAAATTTCCATGGAATGGAAGTTACATTTCATATTCTAGAACAATCTATGATCATAAATCGATGTAGGGATGAGTATGAACTTCTAGTGAAAATTTATTCCATATTATGGGTTCAAATTCCTATAAATGAAGGTTATCTATACCAAATGGTTAGGGAGAAACTCACAATAAATAAAACACCCATTGTATGGGATTTTGATGATGTATTTTAAAACTAATTTATAGGTCTTCCGCTGAATTGTTCGAAAAGTTATCAATATAACTCATACTGGGTGATATACCTATTTCAAAGACACCTTATAGAATGGCACCAATCGAGTTTCAAGAATTCAAGAAGAAATTCTAAGAGAATATTGACAATGGATTCATACGCTCTGGTGGTGCACCTTGGTGTTCACCTATTCTATTTGTTAAGAAGAAATATGGATCAATGAGACTCTACATTGATTTTCAATAACATAACAAGATCAACATTAATAAAAACTGTCCTCTTCCCCGCATTTATGAATTATTTGACCAAATATGTGGAGCTTAATTGTTATAACCTATTAATTCTCATTTTCTTGAGAGTACAAAAAGTCATTACATAGACTTAGGTGACATCCCAAAGATGAAAAAGGCATGAAATAAATGATGAAGGGTTTAAAAGACCTGTATAGGATTATTTAACCTTTTAATGAAAATATATACACCAACCAAACACAAAGAATAGAAATAATATGATGCATGGAAAAAATAATGACAATTCAAAAAATCATTTATACCAAACAGAGACCAAACAAAAGTGATACAAAGAAATATATCTAGAAATAATCCTAATAGAAGAATATAACTAAAAAAGACACCAAAATAACCAAAACACTCCAAGATCCAACAACTTTGTGCTCCACAAACACCAGGCATCTCAATAACACAAGAAGTTGTGCTCAAAACCAACTGCATCCTACCTTTCCCCACATCCCAAAAGATGACATCTAAAAAAGCACCAAAGTTCCAAATAATGGGGGATTATAAAACTTAGTATATGATCCCCAATGAATTCCATACTCATTCCACTAGTATATAATAGTTAGAAACAATTATATAAAATAGTTTATATAAAACAATTTCTGAAAATATTTTATAACTAAATATAAACACATATCAAAACTATTTAGAAATAAACATAAACTCAAACCATGTGAAATTTATTTCTAGAAATCTATACTCCAGGTATACATTTAAATAAATATTTAATATAGTTTTGTAATACTAATTTGGAAAAAAGATAAACTCTCCAAAACAACTACCATAAATGCATGGATTGTTATGACAGTTCCGTACTAATGAGCGGTTTTTCATCGATCTACCAAGTCATCACAAGGTAATTATTTACCATGTGCCATTTAACCTTTTGAAATAGTAAAATTATCATAATTAAACCAATCCCAGTAATTCAATATGATACACACACCATGTTTTCCAAAAATCAAAACCAATTTCAAACAATTTCACCTATTTCAAAAAAAACAACTGTTTATTAAAAACATTCCAACGAACTAATTTCAAAAAAATTAATTATTTAAAAAAACAAACATATATATATATATTATAAACATTCTAAATAAATAAATTTTACAAAATTCTAGAAGATCAATAATTTAAAAATCACAATTAAAAATAAAAAAATATTTTTTTTCACAAAACCCCACAAATTTCCACGTTTTCCACCACTCGTCGCTAAAAAGGGTAAAAAAATATTACAATAGAAAAAAATATGCATAATTTTTTTTAATTCATTCTAATCAATTCCATCAAGGGGAGATTGGAGTTAATCCACCTACCTTGCTTGTTTCGATGAAAACTGACAACTGATGAAAAAATGCTCAAGAATCTATGTCAAGATTCCATGAATCTAACAAAGATCTCAATTTATTTTAAAAACAATAAAAGATATAAATTTATTTGGACTCAACACTCTTAGATATACCCACATGGTGTGTATATCTAAGAAGAGGATATGGAAGGAGGAGTATATATATGAAATCATGAAGAAAACGATGAATAATAGACACTTACTACAAGAATATTGCTTTGATTCACTAAAGAACGTGTTGGGATCACTCCTAGTTCGATGGGAGAACCTCCTTTGGCTATTGGGTAGAAAAACATCATGTTAGTGTTGATTTGGGTTGAAATAGATAAAAATAATTTCCAAATTGAATTAAATCCATGGAGATTGAGAATTAGTTTTGGGTTTTCATGGCTTCGCCACACGGTTTTCCCAAACCGTGTGCTGACTGTGCACCCCTTTTTTACCCAACACCCTCCAAAAGTACTCAAATGTCTCCCCTAACTTTCTAAATAACCTATTAAAACCTGAAAGGAATCTTGTAAGTGTCAGATACCTAAAACCTAGGTTGCTACATTCTTCCCACCATTGGTCTTTATATCCCTGGAATGTTGAAAGTGATCGCTTCCCTGAAAGAGTTATGGAAATTTATCATTCATTTCTATCTCGCATTACCAAGTCCCCTCCTGAATCTAGCCATGCATCCAAAAAACCAATAGTAGACAGATGCTTTTCTCTTCCATTAATTTATCTTTAAAATCCACAATCTACACCGGGATATGCACCAACGAAGAATCCCACTCTAGATTAATGTGATCTCATCTGATCAAATGGTCATGATCAGGTTCATACATTTTCAACAGAGATGCATGGAAGAGATTGTGAACCACATTGAACCATGGTGGAAATTCCAACTGACATGCCATGTCTCCAATATGTTCCAGTGTCTATAATGGCCTGATATGTCGTGGAGTCAATTTTCTTTGCTTCCTAAAATGTCGATTCCTATGCCTTTTAGAGATCCTCAAGAACACATGATCACTCAATGAAAATGCCAAAAATCTTCAGCAATGATCCTCATAAGATTTCTGATGACTATGATCTATCTCCATCAACTTTCTTTTTAACAGGATGTTGTCCATCATTTCCTGGACAAGGCTTATCCCAACTAACGAGTTCTCACCTGTTTCCACCAAACACAGTGGATAACGATAAGGATTCTCATACAATGCTTCGAAGGGAGACATATCTATCAAATCAGGATAAATATTATTATATGAGGACTCTACCAAAAGAAAGTTCTCTATCTAGGAGACAAAAAATTCCATTACAGATGCATGTGGCATGTCTTCCAACATCTGTATCTTCCTTTTGGATTGCCTATCTGTCTGAGGATGATACGTCGTACTCATATTTAAATGAGATCCAAGTGATTTATATAAGTATTTATAGGAAGGAGATGTGGACCTAGGATATTTATATGAGACTATCAAAACTATTACACCATGCCTCTTTACCACTTCCTAGATATATATTTTTGATTGATCATCCACCATTTGAGTTAAATGAATAGGGATTAAATGAGATGAATTGGTGAGCCAATCAACTATCACCCATATTACATATAGATTCCAAAATGTTCTTGGGAGACCTATAATAAAATAATTATCTATCTTCTCCCATTTATATATTAGAATAAGTAAATACTTCCACATACCTACTGGACACTGACATTCTAACTAGACTTGATACAATTTAATCTCTTTAAAACAAATTCAACCACTTTTTATCTCCACACCATTCCACCAAAACTGCACCTTCAACACCTTAATCATATTTCGTATCCCTAGATGTACATCCCATATTGTATGGTGGTAGGCATGAATAAGTTTTCCCTAATAATCAATTGGTCCAACCATACAAACTATGAACCAAAAAACTGAATTCCCATAAAGTTTTCAGCCATCAATGGTCTCCCCACAATTGAGTTTTGAACTCAAAAGAAATGATTCTATATCGCATGTCTGTGGCTCAATAACAATTTTTACAAAATTAGGAACTAATAAAACTGAGAAGAAAACCGCAACATCACCTTGGTTTTTTCATTACACATGCATATCAGCTAAGACTAACATAAACTTCCACTCCTTTGAAGATTTTTTTCCAACTAAGCATATGAATCTTGGATTAATGCATCAAACACAAAATGATCTATTATTTATGTATAAATCAAATAAAATTAAAAAGTATTGATATACTCCATCCATCTCCTTTTCCTTATATTTATATCCCTTTTTGAGAAAAATTGCTTCAATTTCATATGATAGGTGAACAAAGTGAATTTATCACCAAATAAATAGTGACACAAAGTCTTTAATGCATGAATGGCTGAAGCTAATTCCAAATCATGTGTTAGATAATTCATCACATTCACTCTAAACTATCATGAACCATATTAAACCACATTGTATCCTTGTTTGATAACACATCCCAACCCAGATCCTGAAGCATCATAGTAGACAACAAATCGGTGTCCTTGTTCTGGAAAAACTGTTGGAGTTGGTGGCCTAGAACCAACTACTTTGGACTTTATTCATTAATAAATACCTTAAACATATTAATTTTTCTTCTGTGTGACAATGCATGTGATGATTTCCTAAGGATAGATGTTGTATTAAAGGGTCATAGAGGATCCCTACTATGATGAGAACCCAGATGTTCCATAACCCTATTCATGAATATAATTTCTATGGTCGAATGATGTTTTTTGAGGGACACAAATAATACAGGACATTAGGCATGGGGACTCATAAAACTTTGAGGCACCTTCTCATGGGGTGCGCCCTAGGTAATATCCAAGACGATATTATGAGAATGAGGCCTTCCAGTAGGAAATCCACATTTCATTGTGTCATTGGATGTTCCTATCTGCGGACGTGTGTATTGGTCCTTAGACTTTAAGATTATTATTAATGGGTATTAAAACTCATGCACTTGGATGCGTTGAAGAAAACTGTGACGACACATTGTTCGCTGTAAGGTAGGATATGTTTGGTGTGTCATGAGTAATACTGCATTAATAGATAATTTGAGAAAGTATTTGTCCCTTATCTTCCATAAAGAAAGTAGATATCTTAGGCCCTTTGATTGAATTTATATAGCCTACATAAATCCATGGCCATGGTAAGGTATGGGAGAGTTCAATTCTGTGAAGTCAAAGAATGAATAATCAAGCACATATGTTGATGGAACTAGCATGCAACCCACTTGATTAGAGATATCGAGACAAAGGGATTATATTACACGGTAAGCATTCATATGAGGTGACATGTCAATGCAGCATCAACTTCTTTCTCTTGGGATCCTTGACCCATTGCCAGACATTAATCTTGGACTTTAGTCAAACCCTCCTAATGCCAATGAGATAGAGGCATAGTGAGTCACACACTATGTGTGTCCATGTATCTCAGTTAAATATTAATTTAACAAGATAAATAAATATTAATCCCAAATGTGGTTTAATAATTATTTAAGTATTTCTGATCGCATTTATTTTGACACTAGATATTCCAAAGAATATATTGTGGGTGAAATAATATATATTTTTCAGCGAGTAATGTAGTTACATTAATTTGAGAAATAAATAGCCATTACTCAAGGTCTATTAAATATGGTGAAGGAAATGAAGAACCAAATAAAAACAAGTACACTCCATGTATTAATGATTACACCTCGTGTAGTTTTCAATTTTATGGGAATGAAAATCAAGTACATGACATGTATTAATGATTACATGTCGTGTAGTTTTTTCTATGAAAAACAAGTACACGTTGTGTATTAATGATTACACCCCGTGTAATTTTTCCAGTTGGGATTTTGAGGATATAATATTGTTTTATTAAATGATATTCATTTTAATTTTCATGGGCACATGTCAAGGACTTAATAATTCGACATAGGGGTTTTCAATAAGAGTTAATGAAATAAATAAAACGCATAACACATTTATTTATTATCATAATTCTTTAAACCTCAAACCCAATTATAAATATCCTCACAACCCCAAACCTTTTTCCCAATGGTTGTGCACAAAAATTCTAGATAATTAATTCAAGGAAAAAAGAACTACTTCATCCAAGAAAACTCTTAATACTAAGTGAGATCTTCCTCTATCGGATCAAGGCGATCGAAGGCAGACATTGTAAGCGAAGGTTCTTCTGCGCTAGAACCTGGAGATCCCTTCGGCGACGTCCAGAGATACGTGGCACACGTGTGGATCACTGCTAGATGAATCCTACACTTGGATTCTATGATGCAATGACAGATCACAAGATTGTGACCGGATATATCAACAAAAAAATAATTCTACCAAGGTAATTGTTGTGAATTAATTAAATTAATTATAACAAACATATGATGATACTATCTCTATGGTTCTGGGACTCCTGCTTTTTTCGTTATTCATTCTATTATGATGATTTGGCATTTTATATCATGATGGATCTCAGTTTGAACGTTTTTTAGCGCTAAAATTAAAGTTCTTCTAACCCACGTAACGCACTTCCACTGCGCCAGGAACCTAGAAAAACCCTGATAGGTGCTTATGTCAACGAACTTTCAAATCTTGAAAAGGATTTTGGAATTATTCACTCCACTAGAAAGGAACATTTTTCAAGATCCACTGAAGCACCTTTTTTAGAAATCACATGTCCCAAAATGAATAAATTTTGTATCCAAAAGGTTCACTTTGACACTTTGTCATACGTACGGTGATCTCTCGGAATTCCCAACAATGTTTCCAAGTGTTTCTCATGCTCATTCATAGTTCTTGAATACACAAATATTTCATCGATGAACACCACTAAAAAATAATCCAGATATCACTGATATATCTGATTCATTAATTTTATAATGAATAATAATTTATTAATTAGGCTAAATGAATTTACCACATATTCATAGTGTCCATATCTTCTTCTAAAAGTTTTCTTCAAAATATCTTTCTCTGTGAACTCGCAACTTATGATATCCTGACCGCAAGTCCATATTAGAGAATCAGTAATCTCCCCTAAATTCATCAAACATATCATCAATGAGTGAATGTGGATTACTATTCATTATCGTAGCCTATTCCAGCTTACAATAAATGACACACACCCATAGAGTTCTATCGGCATTCTTCATAAATAAGACTGATGCTACCCACAAATACATATTTGTCCAAATGAATCTTTTTCTTTATATCTCCTCTTAATGTACCTTTTTCTCAATTAATTCTATTGGTTCCATCCTATAATATGGAAGGGAGATAGGAATTGTTCTTTGAAGGAGTTCAATCATAAACACCACTTCCCTTGTTGGTGGAAACCAAGAAACAGTTTCTGGAAACACATATGGAAATTGATCCATTATTTGTAGAAAACTACAATCATCAGTTTCTTCCATCGATGCCTATGTAAACACAACCAATTCGTAAGATATTTTTTCCACCATTAGTGCGAAAAATCTCATTTCATCTTTCATTACAACCTTCTCTCATCTAAAGAGATTCACGATGTCGTCCTCAGCAGTGAAACTAACCGTTCTGTTATAATAGTTGATGTGATCCATGAATGATATCAAACAATCCATTCAAAGGATTACATCAAATATACCCATCTCTATCACGGAGAAATCCTATTTCAACTCTGCTCCATCAATAGTTATAGAACACACTCTACACATGAAGGCTCGACATTTTCATTCACCATGATGGGTTTTCATTTTTATCCTAGAAGACATCATTTCAACTTTCAAACTCATAATATCAATTGTACGAGAATAAAGAGAGGAATGTAATGCACTCATATCAAATAGAATCTACATAAGGGTGGAATTCAGTAGAATTGTACCTTAAACTGTATATGGTCTAGTATGATCATCCAAAGTCCCCTCCTCTACTGCATATAACTACTTCATCATGGCACTCTATTCATTGTTTCCATGTAGAGATTTCCCCTATTGAAGATTCATTGTGTTCCTAGAATCTCCATGGCTAGCTCTAATCTGCTAGAAGCTCTGATTTTTCTAGCCTCACTGTATTGAAGAAAATGATTCATGGGACACCTGAGTAGTGTTCTGAGCACCCAACCTTGGAGTACTATGACAATATCACAAAAGATTCCCCATTTTATTTCAGTTATGGAATTATTGAGGTTGTTCCATACACTGGCATTTTATATGGTCAGATGAACCACACTGTTAACATCTCATCTAGCCCTTTGGATTAGGAGAAATATTTATTAATACAAATGTTTGACTTTCATTCCCATTCCCACCCTTGAAATAGGTGTCCTTATTCCTTTTTCACCCAATATTTTAGTTACCACAATTTGATGATGGTATCATCATGCTTCCTCCTCCCATAGCTCTAGAGATATTCTGCTCAGCCACCAACACCCTATTCACCATAATTGTATAATCTATGATAGAAACTACTATAATCATTGACTTAATCTCTTACCTAAGTCCTGACTTGATGATGTCTGCCTTCAACCTCGCACTTGGTGCAACTTTTGGTGGAGAGAACACTAAATTTTGGAACAAAGCATCATATTCAGTAATAGAGAGTCCCTCTTAATTTAGGATGAAAATGTTTATTTTTCACTAGATTCAGAATGTGTGAGGATATAATTATTTGTTAATCAGTTCTTTAAAATCCTCACAACTGAAGTTGTGATCCAATCTTTATTTCACCTAAAAATACCACCACATTAATGCAAGATCCTCCATCATATAAGTTTCCAATTTTACCTTCATTTCAACTTCTGTGCTAGTAAACTCGAAGATTCAATTCATCATGGTCAGCTAACCATGTGCCCTCTCTGGTTTCAGATCACCTTAGAAGATGGGTGGATTCCAATTATAAAACTAGATAAGGTAGTCCACCTACTGTGTCTCCTCTATTCAGTTCCCTATATCCACATCATATAATTATTGGACAATATGTTTCACCACCTTTTGGTTCACCGGTGGCTGAGGTGCAACCACATTTTTAGGAGCTTCCTCCGGTTTCTCTCTACGCAGCCTATCAGGTTCAATTTTCTAAACAAAAAACACATTATATAAGCCACACTCCTCTAAAATTTGATTGAAATAGAATTTCAAATACTATAACATAAATATTCCAACATTTCTTTCAAAATATAACCATTTTTGAAAACAGACCACATTTTCTTTTGAAAATCAAAACATTTTCAAAATATAACAACTATTTCCTTTTCAAAGTCTTTCATTTGAAAACGAATTCATCATTTTTTCCAAAAAACTAAAACCATTATCTGAATCATATTTCATTACTCAAAATGAGATATAAAATAATATTTGTGAAGTCATTCATATAAAATGCATGTGACTCTAGTCTCATTTCCTAAATCCATTATAATGATACACCACTGTCCTACTAGTGTTTCCAAAACACCTATGTACACAAGATAATTATTTCACATCTTCCATTTAACCTTTGGAACTTTGAATGTGATCATATTTCAACCATTCCCATTAATTCAATATGATACACACACCATGTTTTCCAAAAACCAATACAAATTTTAAACAATTTCAACTATTTCAATAAAAATGTCTGTTTATTGAAACATTCCAACTATCCAATTTAAAAACATTAAATTGTACCATAAAACCATATATCTACTAGAAATATTCTGAAATAAATCAACTTTAAAAAATTTCTGAAGATCCATATTTTAAAAATCAACATTAAATATAAAAAACTAAGGTTTTTTCATAAAACTGCCAATTTACCATGTTTTCCACCACCTATCACTAAAGAGGGTTTAACAATTGTTGAGTATAAAAAACCAATTTAATTTTCATAAAAATGAAATTATAATTCATGGAAATCAATTCCAGCAAGGGGATATGATATTGAAGCCATCTACCTTGCTCGTTTCGATGAAAATTGACAGCTGAGAAAGAACACTCAAGAATCTTGGACAAGATTACAAGAAAACACCCAAGATATCCTCCCCTATAATTGAAAAATATTTGTAACCCTATTTGGAATAAAAAATCTAATATCTAATAGTAAGACACTTTTATCTATGAAAAAGAGATGAAAGGAGGAGTATATCTAAGAAACAATGGAGAGAATGATGAAGAATTGGAACTTATCAAAAGAATTAACCTTCAATTTGGCAAGGAACATGTTTGGATCGCTTCTAGATCAATGGGAGAACCTACATTGTCCTTTTTTGGAGACAAAAAACATATTATGTTTGATTTGGGTTCATATAGATCAAATAGATGGCCAAACACAATTAAAAACATAAAGATACAGAATTAGTTTTGGCCTGGAACATTTTGACCACACAGTTTGGTCAAACTGTGTGATGACCGTGCGCCCCTTTTTTACCCAAAACCCTTAAACAGTACTCCAGAGTCTCTCCAAAATTCCTACATATAATTTTAACATATAAAAAGCATTGGGGAAGTGTTACATACCAGATTCTGGGGGTGCTACATCAACATATTTCCATGATTGATCGTCATTCATGATATCATCAATTAAGGTTCATGGGGGATATACGTAGGATGTCATTCCATAAAAGTTTTGGGTACTATTAATTTATAGTGATGCCTTTTGGTATTACTAATTCCTTTGTATTCTTCATGTATCTAATTAGAAGAGTCTTTAGAGACTATCCTCTTCAGTTTTTGGTAGTCTTTATAGCTAATATTCTTTTCTTTTTGAAGAGTAAGGAAGAACATGAACATCACTTGTGAATTATACTAAAGACCCTAAAAAAGGAGAACCCTTTTGAAAAATTTAAAAAGTTTTAATTTTTTATTTAGAGTGCTTCATTTTTGGTCACATAATCTCAAAAGAGGGGATATCTGCTGATCCAGCAAAAAAAAGAAGTTATTGAATGTTGGAAGAGACCAACAATGGTAATTGAGATATTCATTTTTATTAGTTTGGATGGATATTATCGACATTTTTTTGAAACCTTTTTATTGATTATATAGTACACTCACCATGTAAACCTGAAAAGGATTTAAGTTCATGTAGATTGTGTAATGTGAAGAGAATTCCAAAGATATAAAAAGAAGGTTATCTAGTGAACATGTGCTCACACTACCTTGTAGTGGAGAAAGGTTTGTGATATATAGTAATTCATCCAAAAAATGGGAAGAAATGTGTTATCATGGAAAATGATATGTTGATACCTTATGCCTCATGAAAATTGAATATCCATGAGAAAAATTACCCAACTCATGATTTGGAGTTAACTACGTTATTCTTTGTGTTAAATATATGGATGTATTACATTTTTGGTGAAATGTGTGACATTTATACTGATCATAAAATTTTAATGTATATTTTCACACAAAAAGAGTTTAATATGCTCTAATGAAGTTGGTTGGATTTGATTAAATATTACGACTGGTGAATACATTACCGCCATGGGAATGCAAACAAGGTGGAAGATGCTTTGAGTCTAAATGACTATAATAGCCTATGCATGATAAGGATTACAAAATATCTAATATTTATGGATTTGAAGAGGATGGATCTTGAAATTTTGAAGGAATGGGAGAAATATTTTCTTTCTCAAATTAAGGTTCAACCAAATATACAATTTAAGATTAAGGAGGCACTGAAATAATATGTAGAGCTACAAAAGATGGTGGGAAATTTTCCTAAATTAAACATTGATTGTGATGGAATAATAATGTTCAGGAATCATGTTTCTATTTCTCCCATACCAGAATTAAAGAAGGAGATATTATATAAGTCTCACAATTCTTCATTCTCTATTTACCCTAGAAGAACAATGATGTACTGGGACTTGAAATATTAATTTTGGTGGGACGGAATGAAAATAGATGTTACTGAATATGTGTAAGGACCCGACCTTAAACATTACATAATATTTAATTAAATGAATAATTCAAATTGGGGATATTTTAATGTTTATATTTTTGGAGAATTAGGCCATAACTATTACATAACAACTTGAATATTAAAATTAGACACTACTACTCAGCATCTAATTTATTTGTAAATTAAAAACTCTTAAAAATCAACATGTCTAGTTCCATGTTTTAGACAACATGACTTTTCCTTAATCCCATCCTTGACCATATTCATCATTAAGTCTTGTGGAAAACATTTCAGAAACATAGGGTGAGAATAAAGACCTCGGTAAGGGTTATAAAATAAGGAAGGAAAACATTATCCCATCAATAAATACAAATCAATGAAACCATACTTTTCAATCATAACATACCATATTATATCATAAGATTTATAAATAACACACACAAATCATAAATCATAAAGGTTACTTATGGAATCCATATAAAACTTACATTGTAGTTGTCATAACTACGTAGGGATTTACACTTGGAATACCCACCATAGTATATTCCACAAATCTCTTAGGAGAAACATCACATTTACCCCCGTCACATTACCCAATTCATTGGAGAGCTATCTCGGGCTCACCCGCCCTAGGTTTATCACGGAACCACCTGTATACTAAAACAATTCCAAATAACGATAACCTAATCATAACAAATAACACATGTATAAAATAAAGATAACATTTCCACATTCCAATATATCAAATCAAGATATTGAAATAAACAATGTTTTATCAAATTATTTTCAAACCCATTTAAAAATAGATTTCTGAATCAATGTGTACCATACCAGTTTGATGCTTTTAAGTGAATTATAATTTGAAAACATTAATGTCTATATAAATAAATCATAAAACACATTTTGAAAACATGGACATAAATTATAAATATTTAGAAGAATAAATCTTTAAAACATTTAAAATGATCTTTTAGTTAAATAGTTTTTTAACAAAAAGGCGAGATGATTGAATACAAATAATTTAGGAATAACATTTAATCAAAACATTATAATATCATGATAATAAAGGTATTAATGATATATTTTTCCAAAGTAGAGTATATAAACAACATAAGAGTGAATTGGTGCATAACAACAATGAAGTCTCAATGGAAATGGAAATTGAGATTAAATCCCTTATAAAGATGGTATCCTTAAATTAAGGATAAATAAATCAAATAATTATTTGTGAAAAATATAAATAAACCCAATATAATTGTATATTAAGTGTAAAAAAATAATACTTCATTCAAAATTATTCATATGACGACACGTTCAAGAAGTATAAGTTGAACCCAAATAATTGAAATTGGGTTAAGAGGTTCCCTTGTAAAAATTCGACAGCCTAACAACATCTCATTAAAATTCATAAAATGAGTTGATGAGATAAAAAAAGGTAATCTCATTACATGGATATAAATTATACATCAATAGGGATATATAATAACATATCCTAACATAATAATATGTAAATTAAAATACATAACAAAAATATGTTTTTATAAAGAGGAGGGTGAATAGTTCCCTTACCGATTTGGTAACCTACAAAACATACGCCACATTAAAGAAGGATCATACAATGAAGATTTAAATACTAATAAATGAAATTATATTACATAAAGATTACAATCATGGCCAGTACAGATACCACACAAAAGGAAATAGTGGCAAATATAGCAGGAATCTCACGGGAATAAAAAGTGAGACAAAACCCTTTACCACGTTGTAATCGACTGAGTCGTATGACCAAAGGTTAATAAACACCCAATGAATCACATAATACAATGAATATAAGAGAATTATGATAATATATATCAAATGGAAGTACACAATACACCACATGCAATAAATAAGTGGTGAATAATGGAAATCTCGCGGAATTACAAGTGAGATCAGAAAATCCCTTACCTCGTGTCCGACTTGACTCGATCATTCTATAATCTCATAAATAATACAATAAAGTTAATTTATACTTGATTAATAACATTTTTTAAGTTTATTATTCCTTTTATATCACTTATTACCATGCTATAAACATTATGTAATCAATTAAGTTAATAATGTTTGTTTTGTCGATATTTGGTACTTGAGTCAAAAATGGACTTCTTATAATTACATGTTGTTCATGTGGTCAATGTTTAATTATATCCAGAATGACATTCATGATTTAGATATCATATATATCATATATATAAATTATATACATTTATTTATAATATTACATAACATTTAGAGATAAGAAATGAAATGCACGGTCCATGGAGATGGTAAGCTGTACGTATGCATGAAAGCTACTTTCATGTCTATTTCTTATTTTAATGGAATTAAAACATAATGATACATAGGTATATTATAATTCCAGTATAATTTCATATATAATATCATATATAATATCATTAACTCCATCCTTTAAACGTCTCACATATGGAATTAACGAGTCATATAACTTTGAGGGGGCGGTAGTCCGCACTTCCCCTAATGAGATTATCGTGTTTACCCATAATGGAAACCATAAAGGCATGATATAAATGGAACATAAATAAGCATAAAGAAAAAATAAACATAATATATAGCATATAAAAATATAGTTCCATTATAATGGCCACCATGAGAGGCAGTTGGAGATATTGGAATAATCATCGTTTCGTGAGGTGTTAGTTTGCCATCCACAAAAACATTATTTTCTTCATCCATTATATGGACGTGTGATTAAGTGTAGTTAGAATAATTCTAATAACAAAATCCTAGTATATTGAGGATACTAGTGTTTTTACAAAAGAAAAGAATAAAAAATAGTTTCGTGGTTAGAGAAGTAAAAAAAAGAAAACAAATTAAGAGAAACTGCTACCCTTAATTTGGATAACACCCTTTGGATTGAACCAAAAGGACTTCTTGATGTGCCTTCTGCCAAAGTTAAGGCTTCTATATATAGGATCGGGATGTAGAAATATTAATTGGGCAGAGTTTTGAGGATCGAAAAGGCTTGAGAGGTGTGAGGAATTGGTTAGAAGTGGTCTCCTTTTATAAGGGAGAGGAGGGGCTCTTTAGGAAAGTGTGAAAACATTATTTTATTATATAATGATATTCGCTTTATAATGGTCCAAAAAATCATTATAGTCAAAGATAAGATGACCCATGGTCGAAATAAAATCATCCAATAGTAATTGGATAGGTTTTGTATAATATTTAAATCATTATAATCTTATTTATTTAAATCATTAATTAATGAGGTAAATACTGCATCATTATTCTGTCATAAATAATTTAATTTATTCAACGTCTAAAAATTATAAATAATACTATCATGTAGGAAATATTTTTATCTTTGAAAAGAATATTTAATGTAGAAAAAATGACTTATATAACACCCTATAAAAATTAATTTACTAAAAGACTTTTGTTTAGGTCATTTTTTGATATACATTAAATTAATTAATCAAAATTGTCATTATCACTCCCAAGTGGCTCAATGCGGTCCCAAAATCGACCCAAATATGCCCATGGTCGTTAATGACACTACCAATAATGTGTGGCTAGTGTTTAGGTAATTCTAAATTATAATAATATTCTTTTTACCTTGAATTAACTTAGCTACCTTTAACCGTGGTAATTAAAAGTCAAAAGTTACTATTCACCAAAAATTATTTTCATATTAATGAACAAAATTTTACTTCTTGATAACAACCATGTATGTCAGATTTTTGAAATTCAACTCACAAAAGCGGTAAAATTTCATTTTAATTAAAAAAGATAGTTTTTTAACTACTACTAAGTGGTTTAACTATTCATCAAAAATTGAATTTTTTTAGAAAAATAACAAAAATTAAACTTAAGCTTTATTTGATATTCTAAATTCAAAAATTATTTTTATTTTTCCAAAATTTAAAACATAAAAGTTTAATTAATTTTTTTTTTAAAATTAATTCCCATTTTTAAAACAAACTGCTTGTTTTTAAGAAACAATAACTATCAAAAGATTGACACTTATTTATTTCTAATTTCAAAATAAAATTAATTCCAATGACCAACATTGGATTAAATGGAAAAAATATATTTTAATGTAAATTATGCTTAAAATTTGATTCATTCACAATTTAAGCCTCTAACATTTATTCGATAAATGTAAATACATTTAAGAGACATGTATAATCATATTGTAGTTAGTTTTTTCATTCCAGCCAATACAATGGATAGGAGTTAACTACATTTAAAATAATAATATTATATTATTCATGTGCCATGTAAGATTTCAAAGAAAATCATTGTTGCATATCAGGTACACTATCGAACATAACAACCCTTTTAAAGTAAAATTAATATTTAATTCAAAAATATTAATAAATATGAAGTATGTATTATTCTTTATTTACCTGAGATGTTACATCCTTCCCCCTTTTGGGAATTGCGTCCTCGCAATTAAAAAAAATGAGCTCAGAAACTTCATTGAAGGTCCCACATCGGAAAAAGAGTCAATAAAACTATCACTTTAAAAGAAAGAAAGAGATACACAAAGGTCACCTGAGATAGCCTATACTAGGATTCCATGTAGTAAAACATGGATATGAAGAGAAAACAAAGGGTCAAGTTCTGATGGAGAGTGATAGAAAACATGTTTAGGATAAATTTAACCATCAGAAAATCACAAACATGTGAGGGGTTAAATAGTCTTTGATTACTTAGTAGGAAACGATAACCAACAAAGTTTTTGGTTTACATTCCTTTTCATAATTTAGAGTAATTTATTTACTACATTGAATAAGAACATAAGGAAATATACTTTCCTTCAATTATAGTTTCATCCTTTAATATGTTTCTACCAATGCTGATCTTTTGTCTAAACAAAGAGCATTCAAAAATACATGGTCACATCAAAAGAACAAGAATCATATGCTTGAGAATCACATAGTCCACAAAAAAAGAACTATATATTTCCCCTATCTTTAGAAATCAACTAAAACCAAAATTGTTAGTGTGATATTAGATAATAACCAAAAAGGATAATCTTTTACAAAAAGAAAAAATACTCTAAATCTCCAGAATTTGTCAAAAAAAAACTAAAGATCAACAAAGACCATTCAATAAAAAAATATCCCTAAAATTCTTCAAAAGTAATTCAAACTAATATTGAAACCCAAATCTCATAAGGATTTTATTACATAGTCTTCCAAGATAAATTTTATCATTTATCACCAAATAAAATTAGTTACTCATAAAATCTCATATTGAAAAGTAGTTAACCTAATCACATATTCTCAATGATAGGTTAATAATTTTCATAAATAAATAAAATTATCATGTGTCCATTAAAATTTCAACCATTATTTCACAATTGAAATCTCATAGTATTCTATCATTCTTAGGCATATAGTGTTTACTCAAAAGAGATAACGTCATCCAAAACAACCTTTAACAATTTATCACTAAATAATTATTCTATGCAAAGTATATCCATTTGATAAAACATAAGTTCCCAAAATCAACTTATTATTATTCATGTTGGAACTATTCTCTTCTATGCATGATTTGGAGTATGATTTTTATTTGTTGTCAATACTCATTGGATGTTCAGAATGTGTACCAGCAAAGAGATCATACAGTTCAAGCAGACAACAGTATTGAAGGTGGCGTCATTTCCTAGTGTTTGCCAAATTTTTGGGCCTGAAAATCGACAAATGGAGAAAAGTGTTTTTGGAAAAGAGACTTGAGCATCGTGTACTTGATGAAGAGGAAACTTGTCCACCATATGTTTTTAAAGATCAGAACATGGGAAAATGGCAAAGGCATAAGGGCCGCGCATGTTCTTGGCTGGTCATGCAAGTGACCTACGTGCCATGAAGAGGCTTGCATGCCAATGCCTAGGAGGACTGGAAACTTGCGTGCCTATTTTTTTAAAGATCATAACTTAAAAATATGGAAAAGGAAAGAAGGTCGTGCAAGTATTTGTGTGTTCACGCAAGTGAGTAGCGCGATAGAGGCTAGGGAGGATGAGCTGTGCATCAGAACCTACGCGTCGAGGGAAGACTTGCGCGCCACCACGCAGGTGGTCTAGTTTGCCTATAAATTGAGGATGCCCCCTCCTCATTCGTAACTGAGTTCAAGACGTAAGGATTTTTTGATCTCTAATCGTGCAAGTAGTTGAGTCGCGGAAGTGTTTTTCGGGTCACGCATGTAGAGGTTGTGCGCCGGTTGTTGGTTGCACGACCATGGCAGTTGGGGAGTTTAAGGCGCAATGTTGTGTAAGTTCAGAGTTTAAAGAGGCAGTTTCGTGCAAGAGTGTTTGTTTCACCAGCACGCCAAATTTGTACCACTCAAGTGACTTTCGTTTCGGGATTGAAACTTGTGCGCTGGGCTTGGAGAAGCGCGCCAGGGTTGTTAAAGTACATCTGTCCTCTTGAAGCTTCACGAAAGCTGGAAGATCGCCAGTACCCTCAGCGCAAAGTGAGATTCATCTTCTGGTGAGAATTGGACTTCAATGGATCATCTACATACAATGGAGGATTCATTCTTATGTAATGATGTAGAGACCTTCACGTCTATAAACTGAGTGTGACTTCACCAAGGGTAGTGAGCCAGGGGAGTCAACGGGAGTGACCTGAGGGAAGCAGTGAGCTATCCCTGAACCATTGTAAAGGCAATGAGCCTGGGACAGAGTGAATGTGCCCAAACCATTGTAATCCACCACTAGTGAAGATTAGTGGAATTTGGAACAACTGAAAACTTGTCGGTGTATGCTCCTTGGACGTAGCCCTTAGTGGTGAACCAAGTAAATAGTGATGTGTCATCTCTGTGCGTGTGAATGTTTCCCTTCTAATCATATTCATCATACAGGTTCAACAAGTTCCTACCAAAATGGGAACAAGATCCATCACATTAAAAGAAAAAGTTGTCATCCTGATTCACCCCTCCCCTCTCAGGGTGTCCCTGGGCCCTTTAAGTGGTATCTGAGGGAGGTTGTTGGTGTTGAATCTGTCCTTTATCGTCAAGGAGAATGCAGTAAATGTTAGGGGAGTCCCTCACTTCAATGGAAGTAATTTCCAAATTGGGAAGAACATAATGAGATCTCACCTAAGATATCTTGGAATGGAAGTTCTTATTTCTAATGTGCAAGGAATACAAGTCACTGATCCAATAGGCCTGGCTATGACTGAAACAGACAGGAAAATTGATGATACAGATACTAAAGCACAAAATGGACTCACTACATCCCTTTATAATCAGATCTACCTTATGGTGATGAATTGAACCTGAGAAAAATCCATGTGGGATAAACTCAAGAATATTTATGAAGGAGATAGCAAAGTGAAGGAAGAGAAACTACAAGTGCTGGACAATCGGTTTGATGATCTGAAGATGCATCCAGATGAGAATAGAGACTCATTCTTCAATTGAATTACTGAAGTGGTTGGAGCAATTAGGGGTCTAGGAGAAAAAATAAAAGACATTGATATTTAAAAGAAAATATTAAGAAGACTTCCACCTCGGTACAATGAAAAGGTGTCATCTCTTGAGGAAAGAGATATTTCCAAACATTCACTGGATGATCTACTGAGCAGCTTGGTAGAATATGAAATGAGAGTCAAACCAGAAGATTCTACGACTCGTGTGGGAATGGAAATGGCATTCAAGGCCATGGATAAAATGAAAATCTCAAAATATAGTAGTGGTGAAGATGACAAAGAAAAAGAAATTCTTTCTCTCAATGAAAGGATGTTTCATAAGGGAAAAGGGAAATTCAAAGGGAAGTTACCTCTCGCATGTTTTCATTGTGGAAAAGTTGGGTACATTGCCTCTCAGTGCACAAGAAAGATCAATGATGAAGATAGTGAAGATGAATGCTTTAATAATCCTCAGAGAAGGTTCTTCAAAAAGGGATACTTCAAATCTGCAACGAAAATGCAAAGGAAGAGTTTTGTTTGTGAAGAGGAAGAATATGATAATGAATTCTGTGATGAAGGAGAACCATAATTCACAACTGGGAACCATGCTTCCATGATGACTATTGTTGAAAAGTCATAAGATACTGGTGGAGAAAAACAACTGAGAACCTATGTAGATCCCAAGATGCAACTTAAGGATATGGTTAATAAGATTAAGACTAAATGTAAGAGTTTCAATAAGTGGAAATCATTTGTAGAAGAATCAACTGAATACGTTGATCAACTTGAAGCTAAAATTAAACGACAGGAATAATTTTAGAAGGGAGAGTCTAAAATAATTGAAACCAATGATGATGTAGTGGATCTGAAGCTGAGAATTAAAGAGCAGGAAAAGGTCATCAATGACCTCACCTCTAGACTAGATGAACAATCCAAGACTGTTGAGGGTCTTAAGGAGGAAGTTGTTACTCTAAGGAGTAAACATGAGACTGAATCAATTACAAAAGAATCGAGGAAGAAAATATAGTTTGGAAGATTCTCATATGCAGAATTACTGGAAAGAGCCTTGTGTGGTTCATATGGGGTTGGAAAAATCTTGAGTGATCAATGATCTGATTGCATGGGAAAGAGTGGAATTGGCTATGAAGCTGAGACATCAACTGCTGTAAGTGAAAATATCCAAAAGAAAGATAAGATGAAAGTTGAACATGTTGAAATGTTGCCTAAAGTGCAGAAAAAGGAACCCTCAATCCAAACTAAATGGAGAACTGAAAATTATCCTCAAGAATTCAGAAATGACAGAAAATCTAACTATTCTCCCAAGGAAGAAGGCATGAGGATAAATTCAAGTGAGAAGACATTTCCTCTCATAAAGTGTCAGTTCTGTGGCTATCTGAGCCATACCATGTCTTATTGCGAAGAGGCAAGAAGCTATCTGAATGGAGAAGATATAGAAGTTCAACAAAGGAGAACAAATTCATATCCTAATTCCTATAGAAGAAAACATTTCTATGAATATTGTTATCGTTGCTCTATCTTTGGTCATAAGGCTACTAATTGCAGGCAGAGAAGGGACATGGACACCTCATACCGAAGTTCAAGACAAGTCAAGTCTTGACAACAAGATAATGTTTCTCTCTCAAACAGGTTCTCTCCTCTCAAAGAAGATTTCAACTATGAAGAACCTGGGTATGAGAAATAGATAATTTAAAGTCCATCAGTACTATATACACAATCCAATGTCTCATATAAGGAAATGAAGAATATTGTAAAATCCAACCTTGTAGAGGTGGCCCTCAAAGCTACAAAGAACAATTGTACTTGGATTCTAGATAGCGGTTGTTCATCTCATATGACAGGTAATGCTGGCCTATTAACAGATATCAAAAGGAAGGTTGATGGTACAATACGATTTGGTAATGATGGAGCTCTAAAAATCAAAGGGAGTGGAAGTACATAATTAGCTAATGGAGAACTAAAGAAGATTGAAGTCCTTTTTGTAGATGGCCAACGTCATAATCTCCTCAGCGTGAGTCAACTCTGTGACTTGGGACTTATAGTTACTTTTAATCAGAAAGGATGCACTATAAATGGAAAGACAGAAAATTAACTTATGAAGGGATGCATAACAGAAGGCAACTTGTATCAGGTTGATAGTGAAGAAAATGTCTGTTACATGACTGTTGAAGAAGAAAACAATTTGTGGCATCGGAGACTAGGACACATCAATCAAAAAGACATGGAGAAAATATCAAAATTGAGAATTTTCATGGACATTCCCAACCTGAAGCGTGAGCATCAAAAATCTTGTGATGCTTGCATTCGTGGTAAGTTGTTATGCAGTTCATATCAGCCAAAGAAGAAAAGGGAATCTCACCTTCTTGATCGGATTCATACAGATGTATTTGGGCTGATAAATGTTGCTAGAACTCATGGATAAAGGTATTTGTCCTTTTCATTGATGATTACAGTATAATGGCATGTGTGATGGTTATCCACAGGAAATGGAAAGTCCTTGACTACATGAAAACATATCGGCGAATCACCGAGAATGATACTAGAAGAAAAATCAAAGTGTTGCGATCTGACAATGGAGGAGAATACACGTCCATTGAATTTGAAAATTATCTGGAGAAGCGTGGGATACAACATGTGGTAGCTGCTGTGAGAACTCCACAACAAAATGGAGTTGTTGAACGTAGGAATTCACAGGTGAACAACATGGCAGGAACTATGCTGATTGAGAGTCGTATTCCACGACATTATTGGAAAGAGGTTGTTCAAGCTGCAGTATACATTCAGAATCGAATTGGTCTTTATATGGCTGAGATTAAAACACCATATGAATTGTGGCATGGATGGAATCCCTCTTTAAAATAATTTCGTGTTTTTGGAAGTAAATGCTTCATTAGGAACAAAGAAGGAATACAAGGGAAGTTTGGCGACAATACAGATGAAGGAATTTTCCTCAGTTACTCAATGAATAGAAAAGCCTACAAATGTTTCAACAAGCATTTAAGAAGGATTGTGTAAAGCAGCGATGTTAAGATAATTGAAGAGAAAACCACAAATTCTTCAAGGATGTCATATGTTGATGTGTTAGAAAGTCAGGAAGAAAGTGAACGTGAAGATAATACAAATGCAGAAATAGAGGAAGTTGTACAAAACACTCAGTAGTCACCTCAGGATGTTGACTCAGAAGAAGAATCTGAAGAAGAAACTGTGGTTGTAGATAATGCAACTGAACCTCATAGGAGAAATTAAAGAGCTGAGATTGATCCATCAGGAATAATTGGGGACAGGAGTGCACCCACTCAAACAATAAGGATGAGGAATAACACGAAATCTTCATTTCTGTTAGTTGTAGATCCATCCTCATTCGAAGAAGCCGCAAATAATGAATCTTGGGTGAAAGCCATGAATGATGAATTAGATCAGATTAACAAGAATCAGGCATGGTATCTTGTCTAGAGACCCGAAGGTCACAATGTGATTGGTACCAAATTGATATTCAAAAATAAGTTTGATGATGATGGAAGTATCATCAGAAACAAGGCACAACTAGTATGTAAAGGATACTCCTAGATTGAAGGCATTGATGTCTATGAAACCATTGCACCAGTGGCTAGACTGGAGTCAATCAGGCTTTTCCTTGACATGGAACTCCAAAGAGGTTATTAATTATATCCAATGGATGTCACGACAGCACTCATGAATGGTGCACTAGAAGAAGAAGTCTACATTGAACAACTAGTGGGATTTGTTTTAGGTACTGATGAAACAAAGGTCTGAAAACTGAAGAAAGCTCTATATGGTTTGAAGTAGGCACTACAGGAATGGTACTCACAGTTGGATTCATATCTTAAGAAGTTGTAATTCAAAATAGGAGGAGTATATCACAATCTCTATGTGAATAATTCTCCAAAAGATCAATTCATGGTTCTAGTCTACGTTAATGATATCATACTTGGTGGCAGCAGGAATAAATCAGTTGACGAATTTTCCAACTACAAGAGATCAGAATTTGAAATGTCTATGATTGGGGAGTTTACATATTTCTTAGGGCTGCAGGTGATTCAAAAGAAGGAATACACTTTCATTTATCAAGAAAAATATGCAAGAGAGCTGCTGAAAAAGTTTAATATGCAAGACTCCAAACCAATGTAAACTTTGATTGCAGTTAAAACTAAACATGGAATGCTTAAGGATGGGGACTATGTTGATCCCACCATATACAGGAGGATCATTGGGAGCCTACTGTACCTAACAGTGACATATAGAGATATTGTCTTTTCCACATTCCTTACAGCCCGCTTTCAGAGTAATCCAAAGGAGGAACATATGGTGGTAGTAAAAAGAATCATGAGGTACATCCAAGGTATACATAACTACGGGTTATTTTTTGCTACAGGAAGGGACAATGAATTATCAGCGTTTTCTGATGCTGACTGGGCTGGTGATGTAGTAGACAGAAAGTCCACTATTGGTGGAGCCTTCTATATTGGGCAGAAATGTGTTGGCTGGTTGAGCAAGAAACAAGAAAGTACTTCTCTTAGTACTGCTGAAGTTGAGTATATCTCTGCCACAAATTCATGCACTCAACTGCTACGGATGAAGAAACAATTAACAGATATTGGTGATGAGGTAAAGCAACCAATAGTGATTTACTGTGATAACAAGAGTGCAATTGATCTTATGAAGAATCTTGTTCAACATTCCCGTACGAAACATATTGAAATCAGGTATCACATTATCAATGAAAAAGTTGAACAAGGAGTAATTAGAATGGATCATGTGGGAAATGATGAAAATGTGGCTGATATCCTGACCAAGCCGTTGTCCATGGCTGTGTTTGAGAAGCATCTGTTGAACCTCGGTGTTCATCCACATCCCAGTACATAAGGAGGTTACGCAATACCCCTATCCCTGATTATGACAACTATTTTTATCTGTTTATGGATGTGATACAGGTTTGTGTGGGAGACACTATCCAGGGGGAGTATGGTTTGAGATGAACAATGAACAAATAACCAAGCTTTGGTTTTATTATCAATGGGGAGAAAGGAATAAATTCAGGATTTTTCAGGGCATATAATGCTCCTGTGACACAATGCGAATTAAGTGTCACTGATAGGATGAGAAGGATAAGAAGGATTTCATCGATCATGTAATGATTCTTGGGAATCATTGAGAATTCCAAAACACTAGAACCCAATTCAAGCTTCCTCTCTTGTTTTATACATTGTGCATTGCTCACGTTGACTTAGAGTGTTGGCTGAGTTGAATATTGTGTTTTTTGTTTGCACATGGATGCATATCGATTGAATTTATTTTCTGATAGCCAACAAACCCAAAGGGTAGATTGTTGGAACCATGGTCTTCTATGCATGATTTGGAGTATGATTTTTTTTCTTTTCAATCCTCATTGGAATTTCAGAATGTGTACCAGCAAAGAGATCAAACAGTTCAAGCAAACAACAGTATTGAAGGTGGTGTCGTTTCCTAGTGTTTTCCAAATTTTTGGGCCTGAAAATCAACAAATGGAGAAAAGTGTTTTTTGCAAAGAGACTTGTGTTCCATGTACTTGATGAAGAGTAAACTTGCGCGCCATATGTTTTTCAACATCAGAACATGGGAAAATGGCAAAGGGATAAGGGCCGCGCATGTTTTGGGATGGTCGTGCAAGTGACATGCGCGCCGTGAAGAGACTTGTGTGCCAATGCCTAGGATGACTGGAAACTTGCGTGCCTATTGTTTTTCAAGATCATAACTTCAAAATATGTAAAAGGATAGAAGGTCGCGCAAGTATTTGTGTGGTCGCACAAATGAGTAGCGTGACAGAGGCTAGTGAGGATGAGTTGCGTGCCGGAACCTGTGCGTCGAGGGAAGACTTGCGTGCCACTGCGCTGAGGGTCGAGTTTGCCTGTAAATAGAGGACACCCCTCCACATTTGTAACGGAGTTCAAGACTTAGATATTTTTCGAGCTCTTTTCGTGCAAGTAGCTGAGTCGCGCAAGTGGCTCTTGGGTCGTGCATGTAGAGGTTGTGCGCCGGTTGTTAGTTTCATGACCAAGGCGGTTGGGGAGTTAAAGGTGCAACGTCACGCAAGTTCAGAGTTGAAAGACGCAGTGTCGCGCAAGTGTGTTGGTGTCACCTGCGCGCTGAATTTGTAACACGCAAGAGACTTGCACACCAGGATTGAAACTTGCGCGTCGGGCATGGAGAAGCGTGCCAGGGTTGTTAAAGTACATCTGTCCTCTTGAAGCTGCACAAAAGCTATAAGATCTCCCGGTACCCTTAGCGCAAAGTGAAATTCATCTTCTGGTGAGAATTGGACGTAAATAGAGCATCTACATCCAACAGAGGATGCATTTTTATGCAATGATGAAGAGACCTTCACGTCTATAAACTGAGTGTGACTTCACCAAGGGCAGTGAGCCAGGGGAGTCAACGGGAGTGACCCGAGGGAAGCAGTGGGCTATCCCTAAACCTTTGTAATGGCAATGATCTTGGGACAGAATGACTGTGCCTGAAACTTTGTAATCAACAACTAGTGAAGATTAGTAGAATTTGGTACAACCGACAACTTGTCGATGTATGCTCCTTGGAGGTAGCCCTTAGTGGCGAACCAAGTAAAAAGTGATGTGTCATCTCTATGCATGTGAATGTTTGCTTTCTTATCATATTCATCATACAGGTTCAACAAGTTCCTACCAATGTGGGAACAAGATCCATCACATTAAAAGAAAAATTTGTCACCCAGATTCACCCCTCCCCTCTGAGGGTGTCCCTGGGTCCTTCAATTCAATAAAATTATTTTACTAAAATAATTAGTCATACTAACCAGGGACTTAAAATAGGCTAGTGGTAGGCGACGCACCCTTGTCGCCCTTCGGTTGTGGGTTCGATTCCTATGGCCTTACCAGATGTGACGGGTTCTCACTCATCCTACGAGTTGTCCTTTTTATAAATCTAAAAAATAACCCTAACATGTTTTAATGTCAATGGTTTCATTATACCTCTCCTTTTCATCCAAATTCATTATAATCTCAATATCATAATTCTTGAAGTATTATTTTTTTTAAAAGGTTAGGGCCAAAGCCTCAATTTATTATTATAGAAAATCCCTCTTTAGACTGGGTAGAGGGTGACCTATTACATAGCCCGAAGGCCCAAGGCCAAGTGGCCTGTATACAGGGCTAGAAAGCCCATTTTTTGGCCCAAAGGAAACCTCGGTGAACAGTACTGCTACAGTGACCATGCAGCTATTGTCCCTGCTACAGTATCATCGCTGCTATATTACGCTACTACAGTCCCTTCATCGCAATAGTTCTATCACTATTACAGTCCGTCGCTACTACAGTTCTGCTACACTGACCTGCTATAGTGCTGCTACGGTACCCTGCTACAGTACTCGGGAATTCTCTCTTGCCCAGATTTGATCCTAGGTCTTTTGGATGCCAACCAAGAGCCTAAACCACTATGGTATAGGCTCGTTGGCACTTGAAGTCTTATTTCACCACCATATGATAAAATAAAGCAATCCCTAAAATGAAGAACATCAAACCTTGATCATGGTGTCCATTTGGTTTCATTGTCATCTTGTTCACGTAGGTAGAATTTCCATGCATTGCAATAATGATTTAGAGATCTTTCAGAATCATTTTCTTCCTCCATCCAAATGCACCTTGTACAACATGAGTCATATGAGTGTTCACAAAAAAATAGTTTTGGAAAATAATCATGTATGACATATAATTTCAAAACATATGATAAAACATGATTTCTATAAAATTGTCGAACATAATTTGAGTTGAAACTTTCAATTAACAGTCCTTTTAAAATACCATAAGTATGTGTTAAGAGACTACATTTTAAAATCAAATTTAAATAGGTTTCCCAAGGGTCTCCTTCTTCACCACCTTTTTTAAAATCATAATATGCTTCAAAATCTTGTGATAAGGTAAAATATTTGAAAATTCCTTGATAATATTTACCTTTCTGGAAAATATGAGAATATTGTGAAAATAGGATTTTCCTAAATACAACCCATGATCCACGATGACAACGAGGTATATTGGAGGTTTTGATATCTCAAAAAACAACTTGCAAGTGAGTTGTATGCTAGAAAAAGATTCACAATTATCCGAACATGACTTTGCAATAATTATTGCAAGCATGTCATCAGGAAGAGATAGAAATTTCATTTGTGATAATCCTCCTTCCATTTGTAACTGGAATTACTTGATCTAAAAAGGTTATAAAACAAGGATTTAACTAAAATAATAGACAAAGGTATTGACCACGTGTCTAACGAAAACTCTGGATCCCTAAAGTGTTCTAAACCGACCTCTGATACCAACTGTAAGGACCCGACCTTAAACATTAAATAATATTGAATTAAATGAAAAATTCACATTGAGGATCCTTCCATGTTTATAGTTTTAGAGAATTATCACATTACTATTACATAAAAACTTGAATATTACAAGTAGACACTACTATTCCGGATCCAATTTTTTATAAAATAAAAACACTTAATAAGAAACATGTCTAGTTCCATGTTTTAGGCAACATGACTTTTCCTTGATCCCATTCTTGACCCTATTCATATTTAATTACTATGGAAAACATTTCAAAAACATGGTATGAGCATAAAAATTCCAGTAAGGGTTATAAAATAAGGAAGCAAAACATTATCCCCTCAATAAATAAAAATCAATGAAACCATACTTTTCAATCCTAACATACCATACGAAATAATAATATTTATGAATAACACACACAAATAATAAATCATAAAGGTTACTTATGGAATCCATATCAAAATTACATTGTAGCTATCACATCTATGTATGGAGTTACACTTGGAATACCCATCACAGTATATTCCGAAAATCTCTTAGGAGAAATATCACGTTTACCCCCATCACGTTACCCAATGCATTGGAGAGCTATCTCGGGCTCACCCGCACCAGGTTTATCACGGAACCACCCGTATACGAAAACAATGACCAATAACCACAACATAATCAAAACATATAACACATGTATAAAGGAAAGATAAAATTTCCACATTCCAATATATCAAATCAAGATATTTAAATAAACAATGTTTTATCAAGTTATATTCAAAACCATTTAAAAAAGTGATTTTTTTAATCAAAGTGTACCATGACACATTGAATCTTTTAAATGAATTATCATTTGAAAACATTAATGTCCATATAAATAAACCCTAAAACCCATTTTGAGAACATGGACATTAATGGGAAATATTTAGAAGAATATATCTTTAAAACATTTAAAATGATTTCTTATTGAAAGAGTTTTTTAACAAAAAGGAGAGACGCTTGAAAACAAATAATTGAGGAATAAAATTTAATCAAAACATTATAATATCATGAGGATAAAGTTATTCATGATATATTATTCCAAATGACAGTATATACACCACATAAGATTGAATTGGTGCATAACAACAATGAAGTCTCAATGGAAATGTAAATTGAGATGAAATCCCTTATAAAGATGGTATCCTTAAATTAAGGATAAATCAATCACACAATTATGTGTGAAAAATATAAATACACCTAATATAATTGGATATTATGTGTAACAAAATCAGTGGTCATTCACACATATTCATAAGACAACATGTTCAATAAGTACAAGTTGAACCCAAAGAATTGAAATTGGGTTAAGAGGTTCCCTTGTAAAAATTCGACATCCTAACGACGTCACATTAAAATTCATAAAATTAGTTGATGAGATAAAATATGGAATCTAATCACTTGGATATAAATTTTACATCGATAAGGATATAGAAGAACAAATCCTAACATAATTAGAAGTAAATTTAAAGACATAACAAAAATAAGTCTTTTATAAGGAGGATGGTGAATAGTTTCCTTCCCGATTTGGTAACATACAAAACATACGCCACATAGCAGAAGTATCATACAATGAAGATTTTAATACTCATAAATGAAATTATATTACATAAAGAGTAAAATCATGGTCAGTACATACACCACACTAAAGTAAATAGTGGAAAATATAGCATGATTTTCACGGGAATAAAAAGTGAGATGAAACCCATTACCACATTGTAATCAACTGAGTCGTATGACCAAAAGTTAATTACCACAAAATTAATCACATAATACCTCAAATATAAGTGAATTATGATAATATATATTAAATTTATGTACACAATACACCACATGTAACAAATAAGTGGCGAATAATTGAAATCTCGCGGAATTAAAGTGAGATCAGAAAATCCCTTACCTCATGTCCAACATGACTCGATCATTCTTTAATATCCGGAATAATAAACTAAAGTTAATTTATAATTTCTTAAGAACATTTTTCAAGTTTATTATTCCTCTTATATCAGTTATTACCTTGTAATAAACATTATGTAATCATTTAAGTTAATAATGTTCATTTTGTCGATATTTGGTACTTGAGTCAAAAATGGATTTCTTATAATTACATGTTGTTCATGTGGTCAAAGGTTAATTATATCCATAATTATATTCATGATTTAGATATCATATATATCATATATATCCAGTATATACATATATTTATAACAGTAAAAAACATTTAGAGGTAAGAAATGAAATGCATTTTTCATGGAGACGTTAAGCCATACGTATGCATGAACGCAACTTTCATTTCTATTTCTTATTTTAATGGAATTAAAACATAATGATACATAGGTATAATATAATTCCAGTAAAATATCATATATAATATCATTAACTCCATCCTTTATATGTCCCACATATGGAATTAATGAGTCATATCACTTTGAGGGGCGGTAGTCCGCACTTCCTCTATTTAGATTATCGTGTTTACCCATAATAGAAACCATAATGGAATGATATAAATGAAAAAGACAGAAGCATAAAAAAATAAACATATTATATATCATATATAAATTCAGTGCCATCATAATGGCCACCATGAGAGGTGGTTGGAGATATTTTAACAATCATCATTTCGTGAGGCGTTAGTTTTCCATCCACAAAAAACATTATGTTCATCATCCATTAGATGGAGGTGTGTGTAAGTGTAGATAGAATAATTATCATAACAACATCCTAGTATATTGAGGATACTGGTTTTTTTTTAAAATAAAAGAATAAAAAGAGTTTAGGGGTTGGAGAAGTGAAAAAAAAAAGAAAACAAATTAAGAGAAACGGTTACCTTTAATTTGGATAACTCCCTTTGGTTTGAACCAAAAGGACTTCTTGAAGTGCCTTATGCCTAAGGTAAGGCCTCTAGGTGGAGTAGAGGGATGTATGAAGATTAATTGGATAGATTTTGGACAAGCCAAAAGGCCTGAGAGGTGTTAGAAATTGGTTAAAAGTGGTATCCTTTTATAAGGGAGAGGAGGGGCTCTTTAGAAAAGTGTGAAAACATTATTTTATTATATAATTATATTCGGTTTATAATGGCCCATAAATCATTATAGTAGAATATAAAATGAATCATGGCATAAATAAAATCATACAATAAGAATTGTACAGGTTTTGGATAATATTTTAATCATTATAATCTTATTTATTTAAATCATTAATTAATGAGGTAAATACTGCATTATTATTGTGTCATAAATAATTTACTTTATTGAATGTCTAAAAATTATATAAAAATTACTATCATGTAGTAAATATTTTTATATTTCTAAATAATATTTATAGTCGAAAAATGACTTATATAACACCCTATAACAATTAATTTACCAAAATAATTTTGTTTATGTCCATTTTGACTTTACTATAAATTAAATAATCTAAAATGTCCATATCACTCCCAAGTGGCTCAATGGGGTCCCCAAATCGACCCAAAGATTCCCATGGTAGTTAATTACTCTACCAATAAGGTGTAGACAAGTTTTAGGTTAATTTTTAATAATTAAAATATTCTTTTTACCTTGAATTACCTTATTTACCTTTAACCGCGGTAAATAAAAGTCAAAAGATACTATTCACCAAAAATAATTTTGATCTTAATGAACCGCATTTTTATTAATTATAACAACCATGTATGTAGGATTTTTGAAATTCAATTCATAAAAGTGGTAAAATTTCATTTAAATCAAAAAGTCAGTTTTTTTAACTACTACTAAGTGGTTTCACTATTCATAAAAAATTGATGTTTTTTAGAAAAATAACAAAAATTAAACTTAAGATTTATTTGAGATTATGAATTCAAAAATGATGTTTATTTTGAAAAATTCAAAACATAAAAGTGTCATTAATTAATTTTAAAATTAAATTCTGTTGTTAAAACAAATATCGTGTTTTCAAGAAATAATAATTATCAAAAGATTGACACTTGTTTATGTCCAATTTCAAAGTGAAATTAATTATAACGACCAACATTGGATTAAATAGTGAAAATATATTTTAATTTCACTTTAAAACCAATTAAAAACATAATCAAACAACATAAATAAATTATATTAAAAATAACTTTTGAATTAAAATACAATATTTTTCACTATTCATTAAAAAATGAACTTTATCAGAAAAATACCAAAACATTTCCCAAAGAAAAATTTGATGTCCCCATTCTAAAGAATTATTTTAATTGGCCAATTAGAAATTATTAAATTGACCAAAACTATATTTAATGAGGGTTTGACATTAAAAGGCGATAAATCATCCTTTTCATATTAATTATGCTTAAAGTTAGATTCATTCACATTTTAAGCCTCTAACATTTATTGGATAAATGTAAATACGGTTAACAAACATGTATAATAATATTGTTGTTAGTTTTGTTCGTTCCCTCCAATACAATGGCTAGGAGTTAACTACCATTTAAATTAATAATATTATATTATTCATGTGCAACATATGATTTCAAAGAAACCCATTGTTACGTATTGGGTACACTATTGAACATAGAAACCCTTTTAAAGTAAAATTAATATTTAATTCACAAATATTAATAAATATGAAATATGTATTATTATTTATTTACCTGGGATGTTACAGCCTATCCCCCTTTTGAGAATTACGTCCTCGCAATTTAAAAAAAATGGGCTCAGAAAATTCATTGAAAGTCCCTCATCTGAAAAAGAGTCAGTAAAAATATCACTTTAAAAGAAATAAATAGGACACAGGTAACCCGAGATAACCCATACTAGGATTCCATGTAGGAAAACATTGATATGAAAATAAAACAAAGGTCCAAGTTCTGATAGAGAGTGATAGAAAACATGTTTAGGAGAAAGTAAACCATCAGAAAATCACAAACATGTGATGGGTTAAACGTTCATTGACTACTCAGTAGGAAATGTAAACCAACAAACTTTCTGTTTTAAATTATTTTTCATAATTTGGGGGAATTCATTTACTACATAGAATAAGAACATAAGGAAATATACATACCTTCAAGTAGAGTTTCATCCTTTAATAAGTTTCTTCCAAAAACTGATCTTTTCTCCAAACAAAGGGCATTCAAAAAGACATGGTCACATAAAAAGCACAAGAATCATCTGCTTGAGAATCACATAATCCACAAAAAATTACTATATATTTCCCTTGTCTTTAGAAATAAACTAAAACCAAAATTTTATTGTGAGATTAGAAAATACCCAAAAAGGATAAACTTTTACAAGAAGAAAAACTACTCTAAATATCCAAAATTTGTCAAAAACCCCAAAGATCGACAAAGACCATTCAATAAAAAATGTCCCTAAAATTATTCAAAAGTAATAGAAACTAAGATTGAAACCCAAATCTCATAATGATTTAATTAGATAGTCTTACAAGATAAATCTTATCATTTATCACCAAATAACATTAGTTACTCATAAAATCTCATATTAGAAAGTAATTAACCTAATCACATATTCTCCATGATAGGTTAATCATTTTCTTAAATAAATCAAATCATCATGTGTCCATTAAAATTTCAACCATTATTTCTCAATTGAAATCCCATAGTATTATATCTTTCTTAGGCATGTAGTGTTTCCTCAAAAGAGAGAACGTCTTCCAAAATAACCATTATAACTTAATCACTAAATCATTTTTCTATACAAAGTATATCCATTTGATAAAACATATGTTCCAAAAATAAAATTATTCTTATTCTATAAAATCATTTTACGAAAATAATAAGTCATACTAACCAGGGACTTCAAGTAGGGTAGTGTTAGGCGATGCCCCCTTGTCTCCCTTCAGTTGTGGGTTCGATTCCTATGGCCTTACTAGATGTGACGGGTTGTCACCCATCCTACCGGTTACACTATTTATAAATATAAAAAATAACCCTAACATGTTTTAACCTCAATGGTTTCTTTATACCTCTCATTTTCATCCAAATTCATTATGATCTCAGCATATTAATTCTTGAAGTCTTATTTCACCACCATATGATAAAATAAAACAATCCCAAAAATGATAAATATCATACCTTGATCATGGTGTCCATTTGGTTTCATCATCATCTTGTTCACTTGGGTAGAAGGTCCATGGATTGAAATAATGATTTAGAGGTCCTTCAAAATAATTTGCTTCCTCCATCCAAATACACCATGTACAACATGAGTCACATGGGTGTTCACAGTAAAACAGTTTTTAAAATAATCATGTATGACATATAATTTCAAAATATCTGATAAAACATGATTTCTATAAAACAGTCGAACCAAATTTGAGTTGAAACTTTTAATAAACGGTCCTTTTAAAATACCATAAGTATGTGCTGATAGGGTATATTTTAAAATCGAATATAAATAGGTTGCACAAGGGTCTCCTTCATCGGCACTTTTTTTAAAATCATAATATTCTTCAAAATCGTTTGATAAGATAAAATATTTGAAAATGCCTTGATAATACTTACCTTTCTTGAAAATATGAGAATATTTTGAAAATAGGAATTTCATAAATACAACCCATGATCCACGATGATAATGAAGTATAGTGAAGGTGTTTGATATCTCAAACAACTACTTGCAAGTGATTTGTATGCTAGAAAAAGATTCACAATCATTCGAAAATGACTTTGCAACAATTATTGCAAGCATGTCATCAGGAAGAGATAGAAATGTCATTTGAGATCCTCCTCCTTGCATTTGTAACTGACTTTCCTTGATCTGAAAATGTTATAAAACAATGATTTCACTGAAATAATAGACAAAGGGACTAACCATGTGTCTAAAAAAACTGTTAATCCCTAAAGTTTTCTAAACTGAACATTGATACCAATTGTAAGTACCCATCCTTAAACATTACATAATATTGCATTAAATGAATAATTCACATCGATGATCTTTTCAAGTTTATAGTTTTGAGAATTAGGCCATAAATATTACATAACAACTGGAATATTACATGTAGACACTACTACTCAGCATCCATTTTTTTATAAAATAAAAACTCTTAAAAAAACATGTCTAGTTCCATGTTTTAGACAACATGAATTTTCCATGATCCCATCCTTGACCCTATTCATCTATTAGTCCTATGGAAAACATTTCAAAAACTTGGGATGAGCATAAAAAGCTCAGTAAGGGTTATAAAATAAGGAAGTAAAACATTATCCCATCAATAAATACAAATTAATGAAACCATTCTTTTCAATCATAACATACCATACAAAATCATAGGATTTATGAATAACACACACAAATAATAAATCAGAAAGGTTACATATGGAATCCATATCAATCTTACATTATTGCTATCACAGCTACGTAGGGTGTTACACTTGGAATACCCATCATAGAATATTCCCTAAATCTCTAAGGATATATATCATGTTTACCTCTGTCACGTTACCCAATGCATTGGAGAGCTATCTTGGGATCACCGGCCCTAGGCTTGTCATGGAACCACCCTTATACGAAAAAAATCCCCAATAACCATAACATATTAATAACATATAACACATGTATAAAATAAATATAACATTTCCACATTCCAATATATCAAATCATGATATTGAAATAATTTTTTTTTATCAAATCATATTCAAAACCATTTAAAAAGCGATTTTTGAATCAAAGTGCAACATGCCAATTTGATGCTTTTAAATGAATTATAATTTGAAAATGGTAATTTCCATATAACTAAATCCTAAAACCCATTTTTAAAACATGTACATTAATGAGAAATATTTAGAAGAATAAATCTTTAGAACATTTAAAACGGTCTTTTAGTTAAAGAGTTTTTTAAGAAAAAGGAGAGACTCTTGAATACTAATAATTGAGGAATAACATTTAATCAAAACTTTATAATATCATGAGAATAAATTTATTCATGATATATTTTTCCAAAGGATAGTATATACACCACATAATAGTGAATTGGTGCATAACAACAATTAAGTCTCAATGGAAATGTAAATTGAGATGAAATCCCTTATAATGATGATATCCTAAAATTAAGGATAAATCAATCACATAGTTATGTGTGAAAAATATAAATACAACCAATATAAGTGTATATTAAGTTTAAAACAATCATATGTAATTCACACATATTCATAGGATTACATGTTCAAGAAGTACAAGTTGATCCCAATGAATTGAAATTGGGTGAAGAGGTTCCCTTGTAAAAATTCAATAGTCAAACGACGTCACATTAAAATTCAGAAAATGAGTTGATAAAAAAGTGAATCTCATTACATGGATATAAATTTTACATCAATAAGTATATATAATAACATATCAAAATATAATTAGATGTAAATTAAAAGACATAACAAAAAAAGTCTTTTATAAAGCGGAGGGTGAATAGTTCCCTTACTGATTTGGTAACTTACAAGACATACGCCACATTAAAGAAGGATCATAAAATGAAGATGTAAATACTCATAATTTAAATTTTATTACATAAAGAGTACAATCATGGGCACTACATATACCACACAAAAGGAAATAGTGGCAAATATAGCATGAATCTCACGGGAATAAAAAGTGAGGCGAAACCCTTTACCACGTTGTAATCAACTGAGTTGTATATACAAAAGTTAATAACCACCAAATGAATCACATAATACCTTTAATATAAGAGAATTATGATAATATATATCAAATTTCTGTACACAATACACCACATGCAATAAATAAGTGGCGAACAATGGAAATCTCACGGAATTAAAAGTGAGACCAAAAAATCCCTTACCTCGTGTTTGACTTGACTCGATCGTTCTTTAATCTCATGAATAATAAACTAAAGTTAATTTCTACTTGATTAAGAACCTTTTTCAAGTTTACTATTTCTTTTATATCACTTATTACCTTTTTTAGAAACATTATGAAGTCATTTAAGTTAATAATGTTCATTTTGTTGATATTTGGTACTTGAGTCAAAAAGAGACTTCTTATAATTACATGTTGTTCATGTGGTCAAAGGTTCATTATATCTAGAATGATATTCATGATTTAGATATCATATATATCACATATATCCAATATTTACATGTATTTATTATAGTATATAACATTTAGAGGTAAGAAATGAAATGCACAGTTCATGGAGACGGTAAGCCGTATGTATGCATGAACGCTACATTCATTTATATTTATTATTTTAATAGAATTAAAACATAATGATACATAGTTATATTATAATTAAAGTATAATTTCATATATTATACAATATATAATATCATAAACTACATCCTTTATACGTCCCACATATGGAATTAACAAGTCATATCGCTTTGTGGGGGCGGTAGTCCGCACTTCCTCTAATTAGATTATCGTGTTTACCCATAATGGAAACCATAAAGGCATGTTATAAATGGAAAATATAGAAGTATAAAGAAAACATAAACATAATATATATCATATATAAATATAGTTCCATCATAATGGCCACCGTGAGAGGCGGTTGGATATATTTGAACAATCATCGTTTTGTGAGGTGTTATTTTTCCATCCACAGAAACATTATGTTCTTAATCCATTAGATATAATTGTGTGAAAGTGTAGTTAGAATTAATATCATAACAAAATCCTAGTATATTTAGGATACTGTTTTTGTTTCAAATGAAAATAATAAAAAGAGTTTAGGGGATGGAGAAGTAAAATAAAAGAAAACAAATTAAGAGAAATTGTTTCCTTTAATTTGGATAACTCCCTTTGGTTTGAAACAAAAGGACTTCTTGAAGTGACTTATTGTTATGTTAAGGATTCAAGGTAGAGGAGTGGGATTTAGGAAGATTAATTGGGCAGATTTTGGACTACAAAAAAGGCTTGAGAGGTTTGAGGAATTGGTTATAAGTGGTCACCTTTTATAAGGGAGAGGAGGGGCTCTTTCGGAAAGTTTGAAAACGTTATTTTATTATATTATGATATTCGGTTTATAATGGTACAAAAGTAATTATAGTAAAATATAATATTCCCCATGATTGGAATAAATTCATCCAATAGGAAATTGGACAGGTTTTGGATAATATTTTAATCATTATAATCTTATTTATTTAAATCATTTATTAATGAGGTAAATACTGCATCATTATTGTGTCATATATAATTTAATTTATTCGATGTATAAAAATTATAAAAAAATTATATCATGTAGGAAATTTTTTAATCTTTATAAATAATATTTATAGTGGAAACAATGACTTATATAACACCATATAAAAATTAATTTACTAAAAGACTTCTGTTTATGTCATTTCTAGATTTACTTTAAATTAATTAATCTAAATTGTCATTATCACTCCCAAGTGGCTCAATGGGGTCCCAAAATCGACCCTAATATGCTCATGGTCTTTAATGACTCCACCAATATGGTTTGGATAAGTGTTAAGGTAATTTTAAATTATTATAATATTCAGTTTACCTTAAATTACCTTATTTACCTTTAACCGCGGTAAATAAATTTCAAACGTTACTATTCAAAAAAATATTTTCTTCTAAATGAACCACATTTTATTTCTTGAAAACAACCATGTATGTCGGATTTTTTAAATTCAATTCATAGAAGTGGTAAAATTTTATTTAAATCCAAAATCCAGTTTTTTAACTACTACTAAGTGGTTTCACTATTCATCAAAAATTGATGTTTTTTTAGAAAAATACAACAAAATCAACCAAAACATTATTTGATATTTCGAATTCAAAAATGATGTTTATTTTTACAAATTCAAAACATAAAAGTTTCATTAATTAATTTTAAAATTAATTCCCATTGCTAAATCAAATAGTGTGTTTTTAAGAAACAATAACTATCAAAAGATTGACACTTGTTTATGTCCAATTTCAAAGTGAAATTAACTTCAATGAACAAAATTGGATTAAATGGTAAAAATATATTTTAATTTCACTTTAAATCCAATTAAAAAGATAATATAACAATATAAATAAATTATATTAAAAATCAATTTTGAATTAAAATACAATTGTTTCACTGTTCATTAAAAAATGAACTTTATCAGAAAAATACCAAAAAAATTCCCATAGTAAAATTTGATGTCCCCATTCTAAAGAAGTATTTTATTTGGTCAATTAGAATGTATTAAAGTGACCAAAATACATTTAAAGTGGGTTTTTAATTAAAAGGCGATAAATCGACCTTTTAATGTAAATTAGGCTTAAAATTAGATTCATTCACATTTTAAGCCTCTAAAATTTATTGGATAAATGTAAATATGTTTAAAAAACATGTACAATCATATTGTAGTTAGTTGTTTTCATTCCCGCCAATAAAACGGCTAGGAGTTAACTACCATTTAAAATAATAATATTATATTATTAGTGTGCAATGTAAGATTTCAATGAAACCCGTTGTTGCGTATCGGGTACGCTATCGAACATAGAAACACTTTTACAGTAAAATTAATATTTAATTCAGAAGTATTAATAAATATGAAATATATCTTATTCTTTATTTACTTGGGATGTTACAATTTGTCTCTCGGTGCTTGGTTTATCGGTAAGTTAAGGTTGAGAGACTGAATTCTAAGGGGATGCTACAACCATTACCCATACCATAATGGAAATGGGAAAATATCACTATGGACTTTGTCATAATATTTCCCAAAACATCTCAAGGAAATATTGCTACATGGTTTATAGTTGATCGCCTTGTAAATTTGGAACACTTCATTGATATTAGAGAGGATTTCTATCTTGATCATCTTTCCAGGACATATGTTAAGTATGTGGTAAGATTATATGGAGTGTAACATTCTATTATATCATATCTAGGTATTTGGTTTACCTCAATTTTTTGGCGAATTATTCACTAGGATCTGGATATAGAGTTATGTTTCAGCACTTCTTATCATCCTAAGATAGACTTTTAGTCTGAGAGGACAATTCAAACTCTAGAAGACATGTTGAGAGCATTCTCTATGGATTTCAAAGGTTATTAGTATAAACACATAACATTGGTGGAAGTTTTTTAAATAAATATATTTTACTCTAGTATTAAGATGGATCCTAATGAAGCCCTCTATGGAAATAAGTGCAGAACTCTAACTTTCTGAAATTAAGTTGGGGAAAGAAATCTATTTGGACATGATCTTGTTTATGTAATGGAAAAAAGGCCAGATCTATTCAAAAACACATAAAAGTGTAATAGAGTCAAAAAAAACAAATGTTAGCAATAGAAGAAAAGACCTAGAGTTTGAAGAATGTGACAAGGCGTTTCTATGAATATATCCTTGGAAGAGAATAATGATATTTAAAAATAAGGGAAAGTTGAGCCCAAAGTATATCAGTCTTTTGGAAATTTGGCATTGTGTTAGGAAGGTAGCTTACTGATTTGTGATTCCACGGAATCTATTTCAACATCATGATGTGTTCCATGTATCTCTTCTGAGAAAATACATACCTAATCCATCATATGTACTAAACTCAGAAGTCAAACCGCTGGAGAAAGATCTTTCTTATAAAGAACAACCAATAGAGATTCTGGATCATGATGAAAAAGTTTTGTGAAACAATACCACTTACTTGGTTAATGTTTTTTGGAGAAACCAACAATTGGAGGAAGATATGTGGGAAATTGAGGATATGATGAGGGTGAGATAACCTAACCGGTTTGTATCAAAGTGATGAATTTCAATGAAAAAAATTAGTTTAAGGGGGCTATAATGTAACACCTATTTTTTATGAAATATTTTATTTAAATAATTTTAATTCCACAATAGCTTTCATTTCACACAACCACAAGTTTAAGCGAATTTCGAGATGTCCTTATTTTCAAATAAAAATTTTAACAAATCGGTTAGCTTAGTTGAAATAAATATAACTAACTTATGAAAATGTATGGTGAAGTCATTCGCTACCCAATTATTTATTAAAAATACAAATGTGTTGTATATTTTTATTTTGAAATTAAAAAAATTAGTGAATTACTATTTGTAAATGAAATTAATGAAATATATATTTTATTTAATTAATAAAATATTTTTTTATTCATACAATAGATAATTTTGTATTAGGGTATAAATAAACTCTATTTTATGTACAAAACCATGATTTTTCAAAAGATTAATTTTCCTTCATTTAATGGTGAACCCCTTTTAAATTAAGATTTTGATATATTAATTTGTTTTGAAATTGTATAAAATTTATTTAGTATTAGGATATAAAAATTTACTTTAGATGAATTTTGAATATTTTTTTGATAACTTTCAAATTTTGATGAATAAAAAATTACTCTAAATATTTATTGAAAACAAATTTTTTCATCAAAATAATTTATATGGTTATATTATAATATTTGATTGTATTAAAATATAAATATAATATATTTTTATCATTCAATATAATTTATGTCATTCGCATTAATTTTATATTGAATTTAAATGTAAAAACATTTCAATCTTTTGCAATGTCTTATCATTTAAAACATGTTCTACTTTTCTGAAAATGGGATTAAATTTAAATTAATTACTCCAACTTCTATGTAGTGAATTTTGTAAAATTATTTCCATAATTAGTATTAGTTGATCTAAATTAATTAAATATCTGTATTTTATATTTTGTTGTTATGAATAATAACTTCAGTAATTTTTCTTAATAAAGGTTAAGGGTAAATCAGGTATTAAATGTAAAAATACTATAATAAAATTACCATTAAACCGGTATTAATATCATTTTATTAGTTTTTTCTCAAATAAATCATCATGGGGTCGAAATGGTGTCCTTTGGAAGCCACATGGATGAGATTAAGACATTTAATTTATTTTTTTTAATGAATAATAAAATATGTCTCACTCATATTTTAATAATTATATCATTTTTTATATCAGGTTATACAGAAGAAAAATTAAATTATACATAATAATTTTAAATCTATTTTTTTCTTTATCATGTTATTTTTTTAAAAAATTTAACAAATAAATAATTACCTTAAAGACTTATACATTGACGATGATAAAGTTAATTAATCGATTAGAAATCAATAATATAATTTTTTTTAAAATACTAATAATAATCAAAAGCCCAAAAACGTGACCAAATCATAATGGAATAATAAATACCTACTATAAAAATATAAGGGTTCAGTTAGTTACCATTTGGTTCATTATAGAAGATATTAAGACACTTATATTATTTTATTTAAAGGGATGTTAAAGTTGTCACATTCATAATTTAATAAGTATATAATTTTAAATGATCAATTTTACAAAATATAATTTAGAATAAAAATATTTTTTTAATTTTTTGTAGATTTATCTTCATCGTAGTATTTTATTTTAATTTTTTTTCAAAAAAATAATTATATTAAATTGGTACACAAAATTGATGTAGTAATTATTTTACTAATAGAAATAACCAATAAATTTTATTAAAAATATAAAATTAAATATAAGTTAGAATAATTAATAAGTATAATGAATTCTATAGATGACCTTGTCCTAATAATAGTATAATAAAATAGCTAGTTCCAAGTTAACTTGTTATCTTAATATTTTAAAAAACCAATGAATTGAGTAGTGTCAAAATCGTTACCATTTATTGTTTATAAAAATATTTTTTTATTAAAGTATATTAAAATAATAAAATATTTTTTAAAAAAATTAATAAAAATTATATGTTTTATAAATTTATAATATATTTTTTTATGGTATACTTGAACTCAAATAATTAAATATTACACTACTTTAATGTTGAAATATTTGTTGCCCTCGTTAAAAATAAAATAGAATAACTAAGTGTTATTTAGAATGATAATGTTAAAATTGATATTAAAATACCTCTAAAATTTATTTTTTTATGATATTAAAACCTTATCTCATATCATATTTTAAAATTTGACATTTTTGTACTTTTTTGATATGTTTTAATTTTATTATAAATTAATATTTTTGGAGATCAAAAAAGTATCCCTCACCTCAATTATAAAAGGTAACCTCCCCTCACCTATTGACTTCACATTGAGCCTTAAATCTCAGATATCCCTAACTTTTCCATTTTCAAATTCCCTAGTTACGTTCTAGAGGTTCTAGTATTCTTCAAAGTCTAGCTCTAGTGCTCTAAGAGGAGATTTAAAGGAAGCACGTTGATAAAGAGGTCATCTCCTCTATCGATTCATTCAAACATGTTTATTCTTCTACTTCTTCTTAATGAGCTATTTAAATATAAATTGATAAATCTAGTATTAGTTATATAAAAATATTTTATTATTATTATGTAACAACAATATTCTACTTTTTATCCATCCTATGAAAAATGAAATCACCAAATGTGCATACGTACGACTTGTCGTCTCCACGTCTTAGTGTTATCTATTTTTTACCACCACAATAGTTGGATGGGTATGATAATTGAAATAATAAATATGTTTTATTATATAACATTTTATTGATTTTAAGATATTATAAACCATTAAATTCAATATCATTCAACAATTAAGGGAATGATATCGTCACATGTACGTACGTATGACCCGCAGTCTCCACAATGCAATGCGATTCATTCTATATAATTTTCATTAAAGAATGATTATGTAAATTTATATAATGAATAAATATTATACATATAATTTTATTAAGATTTTTTAATTATATAACTATTACCTATGAAGGATAAATGGAATTTTTCCGATTAAACATGCAGAAGTAATGTACTAGTTAATACCAGAAAAACTTGTAATAATGAAATTTTATTAACAAATAGATTATTAAATGATCATATATGATATCATCAAAATTAATATTCTTCCATAAAAATTCAATGGTTGTACTTAAGTCATTAAAAAGGATGTTCAGATACATTCATAGATAATCGGTCCAAAAACGTAAGGGAAAATTTCACAATCTCATTATTACTAGACATTGTTTATATGTAAGTATTTAATGGGGTATATTTATCATACACATCCATATATCCTAAATATTTTTTTTGTTTCTATTCTTCTACAATTATATAAATTCAATTTTATCCTTTGGTTATTTTTTATTTAATGGTATGAAAGAAATATTTTTTTGTTATTCGATACGATGTACTTTTTCACTGTTTTGGAAATAGTATGAGGAGAAGGTTTTTTAAACATATATGACATGAAAGGATTTTTACATCTTCATAACACCTCATTTATTTGAAAATTCCTCTATATTAGTTTATGTTTATTTTCATATAAATTAATTTCTTTTAAAATTGTGAGGCATTTTTAGAAAATAAAACATTTTTTAAGAATAACGGATATTTCCTCAAAAATTAATTTGAAGTGTTATATATATATTTTTTCTATAAGATGGAATTATTTAATATAGTTATGATTAAATTAAATTATAATTATTTTTAATATTATTTTATTGTGTTTATAGTGAATATGTATTTATGAAATCCATTTTTTTACATGGATTGTGTTATGGTGGAATGATGCTCAATAAAACCGATTTTATTCCTTGGGTTATCATGAATGATTTATGTTATTGTGGAACACGTTAAAATGAATTCATTTTTAGAAGAGTGAGACCTATATCTACCTATAATTCATTTGTTAAAGGTTTATATCTAATGAGATAGACATGGATAGAATGGGAAATGATCTTGGATTAGTAATACATGGATGGGACGATGAGTGAACTCATTTGAGTAATAGAAGTTTTCCAATATGATGATCTTATAATTGAGACTCGACTAATATGAAATGATATTCTGTGATTATGTTTATTCCAAAAAACTTCATGTCTTGTCTTATGTCATTTCAGATTACGTTTATTTATTCTTATGAAATTTCATTGTTTCTCACATGGAATTATATAACGAAAATTCATAAGCAGTATATGACTTTCAAATGTTATGTTCATATGTCTTATGGTTATGATATGATTAGTATCACTTTTTACCCTTACTATTCAACTGAGCTCACCCTTTCATATGTTTCTTTTCCCTAGTTCTTGAAGAAGGGTATTAAGTAAGATATGTCAAAAATGGTTCTAGTTATTATGAAATAAGTGGGAGATAATGAATATGTCTTATGAACTAGTTTTTTATGATTCATAGTTTCTATAAACACTATACCTATACAGTCATGTTGTGGTTTAGTTATATTTATTTAATGAATATTAATCAATATTGAAGTAATATAAATTTACGTAAATTATGTGTCGTTATATAATTGATATATAGATATTACCATTATCAAATCTATTTTATGTCATATATATCCATATTTTTATTAAATCCATCATTAATACCTTACATGTAATGTGTGAACAAATATAATTGCTTCATATGGTAGTAGTTCACCATACAAGTGAGTGATATTATAATATTCCCAAAAAATAGATAGTATAATGGTTTATATGATATATTAATTATATTATCATAATAAAATAGTAAATAAAATATATATAAAAAATTCATATGTATTACTATCTTTGATACTTTGTAATGGAAAAATGAATGAAATTGGATCAGGAAGTGGTAGTATAGTGTAGAAAAGAACGATCATTTTGTAACCCATTTTAAGGAAGTGGAGATGGTCTAATATAATTCCATTAAAAATAAAACATATTAGTATATAGGAAATATTAATATTATTATATTATATTTTTTTATCAAAAACATAATGATGTGGATGAGGAAAAAAAACAAACATTCTTGTTGATGAACATTATCACTTTTTTAGGTATACTCCTTAGTATTTGACTAAAATCCATCCTAGGATGGATTTCATCAAAATATATGGATTCTAGGATGAGATGATGGATTTTGGATAGTAATTTGGGAAGTTATTGGCTAAATTAAAATTGTTTTAAGGTGTTAATAAGAGAGGGGAGGGGGCGTCCTTTTATAAGTGGTGTGAGTTGTACATTGTAATGTTTTGCAAAGATTCAACAATAACCATGTTTCTATTTGGAAAAAATCATCCAAAATGGGACATTATATAACACGTAATATATAAGGTCTAAATTTGGCTAGTAAAAGGGTGTTGAATAATTTTATACAACATTTTTTACCCTTTTATTATTAGTTTAAACCCCAAGTAAATCAGTTTTTACCATAACCATGGTAAATATTATTTATTTTTTTCACTATTCATTTTGGCCAAAAATTAAGTTGAAATTATTAGACATTATAAATTATTCTTACTCAAAATGTGGAGTGCATTTTTCTATATCCAATTCACCATGGTAGAAAAAATTAATATAAAATTAATCTCGCAGACATCATGGGAAAGCGTATTTTTAAAGTGAAAATGATCAAACGTTTACAATGAATTTATATCAAATTTTAATATTAAATTGATTAAAATGACCAATTTTGGATAAATATATGTCAAATTTATTTTATTATGAATAAAAAAATTATAATATAATTTAAATTTACAAATATATTATACAAAAAGGCAGTTTTCAATTAAATTTCTGTAATTTTGACTAATCATAAAAAAATTAAAACATTCTTGAAACATCATGATAATTCATCCAAAGATAATTTTTACATTATGAATTAAAATATAAATTTTATTTCAAGAAAAATAATTTTCTAAATGTTTTAAAAATTATTTTTAGTATTTTTCACAAAAATACTTAATTTTTTTTGAGAAAATAGTATCATTGAAATATATAAAGACTTTATAAAAATTTATGTATTTTATTATCAAATTTTTTTAATTATATAAAAACATTATACATAATATTTTAAAATTATTTATAACTATTTATATCACAATGTTTAATATCTAGGTTATAACAATCACATTTATATGACTATATTAATAATATATTATTATTTTTCTAAAACCCAATATTGTGTGTAATTCATGCTAAGCCATTATTACGTTCAATGCATGATAAATTTGGTTTTGTGTATAAAACAACATATCAATTTAATTAAATTTATTTGAAAAAATAATAATTCATAAAAAAATTGGTTGTTTTAAAAAATGTGTTTTATAATTTAAAATAATGTAATTTATTTTGATAAAATTATTTTTCAAAACAATAAAGAACCTTATAAAACCTAAAGTATATTTTAATATTTTAAAGACAATTCTTTATGAAAATGAATCACTTAAGCTTCATGAATAATATTATTTTATGTATATCAGATAATAATCTATTAAAATACAAAAAAATTCTCTCTCTTGGAAAATACCAGGGGCTAGAACCATGGTAATGATAATAGTTTTGAATTTTTTTAAACCTGGTATTCAATGACTAGGTTTGTAAAATAATATATAATTCATCCTATTATGATATAAATACACCACAACCCTCTTACCCATTAATATCCACAATAAATCCATTGAGCGTAAATTTAGGCTCATTTTCCATCTCCAGAATCTCTCTATGGCGTTTCTAATATTCCGAGGAGAATTCTCAAAATTTAAAAAGATGCCTCTCATGGTAAGTTATTATCTTCCTCTATTATTTTATTCAAGTACTTGATTTATTATAATCCATCTTATTTTCCATTTATTACGTCTTCATGTGTTCATATTCATTCCCTTACTATCTAAATTATTCTTTATTAATTAGAGACAATGTTTCTCTCTCATTAATCTAATTACATTATTTATTTGGTATACCCATTATGCTTATAAAATTTACCTTTATATTTCCAAGAGACCCTCTATGATGAATAATAAATCCTATTTTATTACAATGTTATTCATATAAATGTAATTTATATTCATTTATTAGGGATTTTTATGTATAAAACTCACATTCCCTTATCAGGGGGTTAAAATAATAAAAGTTTCATTCCTTTAAACTCTTATGATATCAAACTATTTTATGTTAAAATTGTTCTCATTATCATAGTGTTATTGATGAATAATTATGATACATGTTCTATATGTCACAAATAAATTTATACATATGATGGATTCAGCATGATAGTGGTCAAATTTATTGGTTAACATTATCATCTCATGAGATATTTTTTATAGTGCACTGGCAGTTATCCTAACATACTTTGTTATGTTGTCTTGGAAGTGAGCCTTGACTTATTTTTCCCAAATTTCGTTGATGTAATCTCATTATTTTATCAATTTATATTCTTCAATTTTATTATCATGTTCCCTTTCTTCCTTTGTAACAATCTTACTTTATTTGATTTTTTACAAGCCTCTATAGGTCACCCCTTATCTTTCTGTATTCCCCAGTATTCCTTGTGTCATACTATAAGATCAATGTGATATAAGATACATTTATGTACTTAAAATGAATATAATTTAGTGTATGTGATTATATTTATATGTCTAATTTTAAATACTCATCAGTCCTATTGATTCCTTATGATTTTTTATTGATTTTATTTTAAAATAATTTAATAAAATGTGTAATGAATTTTTTAGTCATATATGATCTATAATGTCCATTAAATCAATTTTTTCATATATGGAGTAGAATAGTCTAATATGAGTGATAAATTTCATCGAATTTACTGACACATGTGCAGGGGTCATTAATAAATCTTGGATTTATTAGGAGGCACAAGTTCTAGATGTCATTTTTGTTGAATCTAAGAGTGATTAGTTATACAACATTACCACGTAAGATGGATGGTTAACTGAGAAAATAATTTTTTTTATGTTATCTCTCATCAAAAATGTGGAAGGTAAAATGGTTAGGGATCTAATAATTAATTATTTAATAAGAATAATAAGACTAAAATTTTGGTATTAGGAAAAAATTACAATTGCGAAATCCAAATTTAACCCAATAACCCATCCAACACTATTTTTTTCAAACTCATTATTTCATTTAATGCTTTTTTTATTGAAAATATTTGAACATAAACTGCTCTTTTCTCTAACCAAATTAACAATTGTTTTTGATCACCCCTATAGGGTTACAACCAAGGGTTTTAACACTAGTATTATATTTTACATAGGAAATAAATAGTTTTCATCCCACCCAACAATGGGTTCATTATCAAATCGGATTCAATCCACATGTAATTAAGGAAGTACTATTGTGTGATATGAATGAAACAAAAAATATAGATTTATTCGGAATTTTTTTAAAAAATAGGTAATGAGAAAGTATAAACATAGTGTATAAGGTACAAATCATACCCATCATGAATTAATAAATGTTGAAATACTAGAGTTTGTGGGAGGGAAAGGATTGAAAACTAAATTTTTCATCATCACTAGGACAGTAGATTCTAGCATCACTACATATAATATTAAATTATAAGTCAAGCTATGTGTTTTTATGGATTGAAGATCACAAAAGGAGTGACCAAAAATGGATGAGTATATTTTACCCTTTTATGATGAGTAGAGTCCAAACTCTACCAGAATGTGGGGACCCAAACATGAGGGTGAAATGAATATTGAATAATGGACACTTTAACATGGGACAACTAATTTAAATTAAAATGATAAAAAAATGATAAAGTGGAATAGAAATGAATTATAAGAGAAACATCTAAATTGACATAGGATAAGAGATCTAGGAATAAATATGTGTATTGTAAAAATTTAAATCAATACATATATGGTTTTAGAAAATGGGTCTCACTCATGTTATTAATTTTCTAAATGTTTATATGTGTGAATTATATTTTAAAGGATAAAGACATGGGATTATAATTTTTTTATATTTTAAAATTTGGATTGTGATATATAAAATAATATATTTTGTCTGATCTATAATATATTATATTTTGTGGATATAAAAATTTAAATAACATCATCCTGAGTATTCATTGGGTTCATAACACACAAATAAAAATACCCCCTTTTACTGAAGGTAACATTTATTTATCCTGGGACCATATAAGTATCTCAATAAGGATGAGTATAAACAATGTAACATTATGAATGTTAATTTTACGTACATAAATTTCTTTATTTGGAATATCATTTCATTGGGACATTCATAAGTTGTTTTGAGTGACTTTTAGATGTTTTAGAGGATTTTTAACCTTTGTATAGTTAGTGCATGTTAAGGGAATAAAAAGAATATTTCTATAGAAAACCATGTAGTTTTTTTTAGAGTTCTATTAGAGTGAGCATAGTTAGGTGCATGATTAATATAAATATTTCTTCTTCCACCTCAAACCATGAAAATTGTGGAGGAGACATTATTTAATATCCCGATTCATCATCAACTTGCAGGCCACATTTAGTTTCTATCAAACAATTTATCTTTTTCTAAATGAAAGTTCACAAGGGGATGGATAAAGTTTAAAAAGATTTAGGTAGGGTTTACGGGCCCATATTTAATTTTTTTTTAAAATCTATATTAGGCCCAAAGTCATCTTTTGAGTTGGATAACCATAAACCTAAACCATACAACCCAAAAAATGGAGGAGGGTGGTTTAATGAACCATGCATACGAGTACTATAAATTGTGTAATCAATTAAATTTATTGCGGGTCCATGTTGCACATTGTTATAGATTAATTTTCTAATTTTTAACCTAAAAAATTTGAGTTTTGCTAGTTCATGATAGTTGGGACACTCTATTAGAACACTGTTTGGCTATTCTTGTGGTCAAATCATGCACCAAATTAAAAATGTTATAAATTACTATTTCCCCCCATTTTCCTCTAAATCAAATTTATCATCCCCTCCTCCCTCATTTAAATACAACATCCCCTCCATGGTACTCTATTCTCCCATTTTGGAATTTTTTTGATCTATCATGTCTCCACTAATTCCTTCATCATGGATCACATTGGAACACCCTTGGTAATTATATCATTCATTTACCTTCATTCATTAGTTTTATTCACTTTCATTGGTGACATATCATGAGAGATAATGTAAAATATTTTCAAGTATTTTTTTGGTTTCCTGATTTCTCTTGTTATATCCCAAATCTAGGGCCAATAATTGATGAGGGTACTTATATGGGGTCTCAGAATGTGGCCTAATAATTTCCATAAAAGACACAATGTACATAACTTCTGACATTGTGCCTCATCCTATAATTTCAATGTATTTTCCCAAATATATATATTATTTTAATTTTTCACTGAAGCCTTGACCTAAACCTTCCATGTGACCCTAATACAATATTTAAGGCTGCAAACTCAACCAGAACCATCCCTTAGAGTGTTTTTGGATTGTCACATTCCATTGGAATGCTCTGATTTATTTAATTAAATTATTAAACTACCTGGAAACCTTGCATTATTTTCAATTACTAATTATCTTATGGATAATATTATATACCATGATCACACCATTATAGCTTTTGACTACCTTGAGCGAGCCTTTAATTATTTATATGGAATTCCTTGACATAACACATATGAGCCCACTTGATTCATTAATGTGATGGGAAATTGGTACATTATTATTGGATTTAGTCATTATCTAGATTTGATTAATTCATTAGTTGGTGACATGTATATATAACTCAATTTGGAATATTTTGAAGCCATGGGATGATCTACTCAGGTTCAACTTCACATCTTCAAAATGGAATGCATCAGGTAAACCCCTTAAATTCTAATCATGTATAGCAAACCCATATGGATAGTTTCCCTTGGTTTGGTTTTAAACTCTTAGGAATGGAATTCAAAGAGATTTTCCCTTGGATTACAAAAAAATAAACAACTAGAAATCATGATTGATCTCTTGGACTATGATTGAATTCCAAAATTCATAGTTTCCATTGGCCTTATGTGGATCCATATGATTCTTATTCTAGGAAACCTTGTACATGTTCCTCATGGAGAAAACATAATTAAAAGGTGATATTATTAGATACAACCTACGTAGGATGACATAGGTAGGTTGAACCATGTATCCCATTATGATTTTGATGCCTAAATGGTTTCATTTATTTTCTTGGTTTATATTTATTATACTTGCACACTATAATATTTTATACTCATGGACATTATATTCAAAATACACCACTGGTGGGGGCATACTAATTTGTACTCACACCCTGATGAGGATTCCATTTTTGTACTCGGGATGATTTCGTGGATGTAAGAATGATTTAAGGGAAGTTCCCAAATTTGGATTCTTGGTCTCTTTTATGGTATTTATAAGTGGAATGAGAAACTTACCAAGATACTTAGGGAAATAGATGTTATTGGTATTTATTCATAGTTTCTATATTGTCATTATTTCTATTCCTTATACAATGCATTAATTGCATCATATTTTTTGGAGTCATGAAATCACTTATATATAGAATTTTTTAATGATTTATATCTATTATTTATTATCAATATGGATTATATGTTTTTGTTTTTGTTTCTTTCAGTATGGCTTATTTGCATTTCGACCTGAATACATGTGCACGCTAGATTTCTATTAACATATATTCCAAATTTAAATAGGAATCTGACATTCATCAGTTATGTATTATCCATGATTGAAATAGTATGATGGGGTTTCAATTTTCCCTTCCATGGATTCCACCTTGGAGATCATTTCCTTGTCTGTGTCTCCCTCATATATATATTTTTTTTGTGGAACTCATTCTTAGTGCCATCTATTTTTGGATAGAGGTTAATTATGTAGCCACTATCTTGGTAAAGTAGCAACCTTCGGTTAGGAGGGTTTTCATGTTGGGAATATCTTGGAATGCCTAGACATTGGGAATATTTTTAACCTATAAATATTCCCCTTAGTAGGGAATCTCATAAAATGTATATTAGGTTCAGATCTTATGGTATCTTCCATAGATCATGAGGTAATTAATTTCGGGGGAGTAAGTATTTTGATGTTTTTTACCTCGGGAATCTCATGTCTATTTAATGGGGAAGGTTTTCGAGTCTGGTCACAAGTTATACATCCTATGGAGATAGATTGTAAAATCTTGTTGAGATAGATTGAGGTATGAGATTGATATTTTTTTGAGACATATTGCATAATCAGAATTCCCTATGGAGAAAGATCAAGGAGGTGCATCCCTATTATGGAATATATTACACCTAGATATTTTACCAATGGATTAGAACACCTCATAGAGATTGATCTAAGGAATGAGGTTTTTATCTTATGAAGAGGGTTATTTTATTTTTAGTTGAGAAATAGTGGGGAGGTGTAACCCTTAAGGGATAACACATAAGTTTTCCATTGTGGATACAACACCCTTTGTGGTGGACCCAAAAGGTATGTCCTTAAGAGGGAATATGTCACACAAAATCTTACTAATAGATCAGAATGCCCTATAGAGGTAGACCTTAAAGGCACACCCCTAGGAGGGAGTACTGGGATTGTTTACCAATGGATCATAAAACATCTTGGAGGTGGATCATGGGTATGAGTTTAACACCTTATATAGACAGTAACAAGATTGATTTCATATATGGATAGGATGGATGGATTATACTACCTAATATAGGTGGACCATGAGTTGCAGATCAGAATGCCTCATGGAGGAAGATCCAAGAGGTGTGCCCCTATGAGGAAAGATTCCACACCATGAGTTTACCAATATATCAAAACACCCTTTGAATTAATACCTATATCTATGTATCATAATTCACCATAGAGGTGAATCAAGGAGGTTTGTCTTTAGGAGGGACAATTTCATACCCTGAATTTACTAATGGATCAAAATGCCCCATGTAGGTGGACCTGAAGTTGTGGATCAGAATTCTCCTGGAGGTGGATCTGGGAGGTGTTTCCATATGATGGAATATGTCAAACGTGTGTTTACCAATGTTGGTATTGAACCTCAAGGAAGTGCCTAATGTAACCTGTTTAGAAGACATGGATAAATACTCACATAGTTCGATGTCGAAATTTAAGGCCATGTAGCCGGACTGATCCATGCCATTTTACATCATGCGGTAAGGAATCTCATATAATGGAATGAAAATCGATGTGGGGTGGTGTTGGGATTATTCATTGAAGCTTACCTGAGTGGAAATGTTTTGTAATTTTGGAAATAGTTTGAAAAATCTCCTGATGACTGTACCTGGGGCATCATGTGTTCCTCACATATGGTAAGGCTATATGTTTACATAATATTCTAAGGAAATTGTCGTTCAGTTTAATTTCTTATTACTATGAAATGGAATTATACTATGTTACGTAATTCTACTCACATGTTAGTGACTAACTCATTGCCACTTGGGATTACCTGACCACTGCCCTTAACCCTTTGGGTGAGGAATGGTGTTGGAACTTCCATGGAGGAGTGGTTGATCATGAGTTCCACATTATGGTACCTATTCCCAAAATAAATAGGGATTAAAATACATATTCTATGAATAAACTAGATGTGTAATTTCTATACTAGAGGCATAAAGTATATCATCTAGGAGACTATAAAATTATAGTGTGAAAGCGGGTGGGGTTGCACACATGATTTAAAAACCCTGAACCGAGTAGCCCAGACTGGGTGGTGATTTTATTACATTTGTTACTAGGTACAAGTGATCACATCCTGAAGAACTAAACAGTTTAGTATTTTGAAAAACTTGTTGCATATATAAATCGTAAAACACAGCTTCAAATAAAATAGATTATATTAACTCCATTGGAAACACCCATATTCTCATATATATATATATATATATACCCTTCATATCAATTATAATATACATATTGGAATCACGGAAAAATAAAACAATAAAAATTAGTAAGGTTAGATACTCAGTAAGGGTATTTTTACTGCAAAAGCTATAGTGAATAAATAATAATTAACAATAGTTCAAGGTATATAACTCAAACACAATACATTTAAACATAATCAAGGGAATAATATAGAAAGAATAAATAAAAGTATAATAAGTCCATTTAAATAATCACAAGGATATTCTACTAATCCAATAATCACATGAAATAACAATAAATAATCTCATAATGAGGAAACAAATAATGATTAAAATATTAATCATACCATCAAGGATTTATCCAAGACACCATACATAAATGGGTAAGGCCTCAGAAAATTCTAAAAGTAGTTTTTCTCATGAGACCTACCAATGCATAGATAGTATATATCATGCCCCTCCTATAACTTACTATGTCCAATGCATTACTCATTTGAAAAAAATGAATCATAAACAACAGAAACCCTAGTATTGAAACAGTAGCATACAAAATGTGAATTCTTTAACCACAAACCATAGTAGTAATCAAAATAGAAAATCTATATTTAAACTGATCATAAAATCTTAAATAAAATATAGTAGATGGTATCATAAGAGATAAAACTCAATAAATAAAAATATCCATTAAAAACTTGTGACATATATGAAAATATTTTGATAAAGTCACTAAAAATTTCTTGAGAGAAATACCCCTTTCGTTACTTGGAAATAATTTATTTAAAATCCACACAATTTCAAACGAAAAAAATATTCTTTGAAAATAATCATATAATCATGTAAATAGTACTTCAAAACATTAAAGCCTTAGGCTGGTGGAAAAATATTCTAATGCATCAAAATTTAAGAAACATTCCTTCTGTATTTTTTTCAAAATATTCATAAAGTTCCTCATTTAGAAAATGAAAAAATATTACATAAAACACATTTCATAAAAAATATAACATTGTTAAAAATACATAAAAATTATTTCAGATAATATTAAAAACATTTTTGAATACCTTTTTATAAAACATGGAATTGGAATAAAAAGGTTCCACAATATAGATTTAAAGTTAATCAATCCCAGAAAATAATGAGATTGTAAAATAAAATTCATCTTATACACTCATTTAGTTGAATGATATTTAAGATCCTATATAATAGTATAATTCATATTATTAATTTATAACATAACTATATCAATATTTATGATACCATATAAGTTCTTCTTATAATTTTTCGTTAATAATATTTAGTTATTACCCTTATTTCAGGTGTCAACTACTTCATTATACTATATATGTTTCGTTGTGTAAGTATTGTTTCTTATTGATATGTTATATTAATTTCCAAACCAGGAATATATTATATTCATAGATTTTATATTTAGTCATTATATACATTTTTTAAATCATTATTTAATGTTAATCATGAAAAATGAATCACATCAAGACGTGAGTACGTTAGGCCATACGAACGTATGAGTGAAGATATCATTCCACTAGGGTTGAAAAGGTAATGAATTGGATGGTATATTATTTATACCAAATAAATATCCTATCATTTTTATTATTTATATCCATTAAACCCATCATTATACCCATCTAAATAAAATGTGATGAAAAAAATCACACCACGGTGTGGAGACAATAAGCCATACATATGCATGTGAGGTGATTTTATTTTTCATAAGATGGATCAAAGGTGGAATATATTTTTCCAATAATCATAATAAAGTCTCATCATATATATGATATTGGATTTATTACTTTATTTTAGGGACTACACATGATTGGGACGTAGAAGAATAAATGAATCTGAATTGTTGGGTAAAATAATTACCTCTTCTTCGATGGAATTCATTTATATATCTTATTAAGGGATATAGTGTTAGTATTTTTAGAAGGCTAGATCCACCTAAACATGTCTAAGAATTTTTATACAATAAATGGGTAGTTTTTGTTGAGATATAAGGTTCAATGTGGTGTGAAGTAGTGAATGAAGAGGTACCCTTTTATAATTTAGTTGAGGGGAACTTTTGGAAATCATAAAATATCAAATTAAAATAAATTAATTATCATATAAAAATGGAAAAAAGTGATTTTTATTTAAAATATTAGATGATTATGGGTCTAGAAAATCTAAAAAAGTAAATTTTAGACATGTTTAGATCTCATTCTTACCCTTATTTTTTGGTTTTTACCCTTATTTAAACTCTTTAACTCTAATCATGATGACATGTGGTTTTACTTTTTGAAGGTTAATATGGATGAAATTTTTAACTTTATTCAACAGTTTTGGCCAAATTTATATTTTGATAAATTTTATATCATTTAATAAATTTTTATCTATTTTAATAAAACATTATTGATAATTTAGATAGTATTCATTACATTGACTTTTATAAAAATAAATAAAACAAGGTATCTTTGAAATAACACTTATAAAATATTAATAAAATGTCAATATTATAAACATAAATCTATTTTCACATTAACTATCTCAAATTATATATATATTATTATTTTTAATGTCATTTATTTGGTGTTTTCAATAATTTAATAATTACTGCATCATCAATGTACAAGACTTTAAGGTAATTATTTATTTCATATAAATTAAAAATAAATTTTCCTGATGAATATAAAAATTATAGATTTCAAATAACTATTTATAGTCTATGATATATTATGATTAACCACATATAAAAAATGTAATATTTATTAAAAACAAGTGTTTGACATATTTGACTCTTCATAAAATAAAATATTGTAAATGGATTAAATTTATCCATATGGATCCAAGATGCCCTAAAATTATCTCAATATTGGTTTTGGTTGAAAATTACACATAAAATTAAATTAGAACAAATTTTACCGTAATTTTCTTGTATTTATAATATTTTCATTAACTCTTAATTATCTTATTTACCCGTAACTATGGTGATAAAAATTTACTAATGTTAATATTCATTTCGCCCAAAAATAAAATTACTAAATTACTAAATTAGGACCATCTAATTAAAAATATGTAATCCAATTTAAAAAAACTTAGAACACAGAATTGGCTAAATTTAATTTAAAATTAATCATGTTGACGGGATGAGAAAATGGATTTTTAAAGTGAAAACGTTCACATGATGGAAATGTTTTCATATAAAAATTCATTGTAAAACTAGTTACATTAACCTAAATTTAATTAAATAATAAAAAATTTATGTATTTATAATCTAAAACTAACTAAAAATACCAATTAATAATATAAATTATTTATATGAAAAAAATTCAATTAAAAGGCGATATTTCATCACTATTTATCAAAACATGAAACTTACCAAAAAATACCAACAATTCAACCAAAGTAAATTTTTATATTACTATATAAAAATTATATTTATTTTACCAAATATAATTTATAAAAGTGTCAAAAAGTACATTTAAAACAAGTGTACCATCAAAAGAAGGTAAAATTCCATTAAAATTATAGTCTTTTAATTAGTAAAATTTAATTCATTCTTATATTATGCATATGAAATATTTTGGATTAATTTTCAATAAATTTGATTCGTAATATTGTAAATATTATTCAATACTTTATTCTTTAATGTGTAAGTTATAACATTCACTTATTTAATAGATCATCGCCTCTTTGAAATCAGTGTTGTGTGCAACAAAAGAAATTAAATTTATTTAAAAGAAAACATACCTTAAAATCTAGAGGGATAAATTCATTCCTCTAATAAAAAATTATTTATTAAATGTCTCGAATATCATCTCATATAATTATATGGTTAGTTATTAATTATAATTTCCTCAGGTCCCCACGTCTCCTATTCTATTTTATGATTTTTCCACCGTATCAGTACCAGTCGAGTCATTAGATTCCACAAGACTTTCTATCTAGTGTAAAGAATCTTAATTGGATCTCTATAGTAAGATAATTTTGGTTATAATTCAATTACATCATAAATTAAAACATGTGTTGTGTATGGCATGTACTTCTTTATCAAAGAGATATAGAATACACCATGTAATTTATAAAGGCTAGGTGGAATTTCCAAATGATAATCTAGATTTCCAATTCATTCAAGAATTTAAAAATGCTTGATGTACCTGGGGATTTGTTACCTTTTATTACTAAATCTTATAACATGAATCCATGTATATCCCTCTAAGAAAACATTATCTCCCACTTGAAAATCCAAATCCTTCATTTGGTTATCATAATTTCTATTTTTTATACTTTGAACTACGTTGATATGGGTTTGAATAGTCTTTAACTTTTTCATTGTTTCCTCCACATTTCCTTGGCCTAGAAGCTTCCCATCACCAACTTCATCGGAAAACGTTGGTGTAAAAAATCTATTTCTATATAACGCTTCATGTCATTCCAGTTGAATACTTTAATGAAAACTATTGTTATAGTAAAATTATAAGAAACGAAAATAGTGATCCCATATACCATGAATGTAAAGTGAGTAGGACCTCAACATGTCCTCTAAATATTGTATAGTTCTTTCTGATTTCCCATCATTTTGAGGGTGATTTTCGGTGCTCAAGTGAAGTTCGGTATCCGTGTCCATCCAAAGGCTTTTCTTGAATTTTTATATAAATCATGCATCACAATCAAACATAATTGAAATAGGTTTACCATGATGTCTTAAAAACGTAATAATATAGGGTAATGTAATACACAACAGTGAAAAATATTCCCTTATAATAGGGAAATGTGCTGATTTGGTAAGGAGATGAACAACAACCCATATCACATAATTTTTATGGAGTTCTTTGGTAATCCATTGAAAAAGTCCATATAAATGTCATTTCATTTACATATTTCTATAAGTAAAGGTTGAATGACCCCTCTAAGATATTTTTTTCATATATTACTTGTTGATAAACTAAATATCATAACACATAGTCCAAAAATGGCTTCATATTATTCCCCCAAGAATATTTCATTGAATCTCTATACATCTTGGTGTTACCTAGTCTATTGGAAAATTTGATATATGAGAATTAGCCAATAATTAAAATTTAATCTCATGTATATAGGGAACCCAAATCCAATTTCCAAATTTCAAAAATCTTCATATAATAATTTTATCAACTTTTCATTATTCCTAGCTTTAATTTTATTTTTTAAATTCTAAACATATGAATGACAAATTTTTTATCTTTTCCAATAAATATTTTTTGACAACCATTTGGTATAAGATTAATGATTACCCTTCCAAAATTATTCTCATATTAATCATTACTCGATTGATCAACACAATATCCCTATAAATCCTCATTTTTTTCAAAACTAAATACACCTTCACACATGATGCATCTCCGACCTTATTTTCCTTCCATGGATAGTAGTGTTTTGAGAAAGCATAATCCTTGAGTAGCTCATGCCATCTGATTTGCATCCTATTGATTTCTTTCCATGAGAAGATATATTTCCGACACTTATAATCTATATATATCTCATATCTTTCACAACATATGTAGGGAATCCAATTATTTAAAGAAAATATTAAAGTTTCTAACTCAAGATCATGATATGGATAGTTCTATTCGTGATTTTTTTACATTCTCAATGAATATTCAATAAATATATCATCCTTCATAAGGAAAAAATAATATATTCTCCATGATGTGTCACTATAAATCAAAAATCCAATATTTATTGATGGTAAGCTCAAGATCAAATAATTGAACAATGTTCTATTAAATTATTCAAAACACACTTCAAATTATTTGGTCTATGTAAACTAAATCCCTTTACATTTGATCTAGGATAACATTTTATCCAATGACGAAAAATTATGTATGATACACCGATAGTAACCTACTAAATTAATGAAACTATGTACATTGGTTATGTTCATTGGTGTTTTCCATTATTTTATTTCCTTTGTCTTTACAATATCAATAATGATTCCATAGTTGGAGACAATATGGATAAAAAATAAATTTCTTGAATCCAGGATTCAAACTTGCCAAATTTACCATATAACTAGTTTCTTCTTAGAGTATCACGAATGATTTTTAAGTGATTCTCATGGTCCTAATTTCATTTAGAATACAGTAGAATATCATTGATGAATACCACAAAAAATCATAAAGATATTCTTGGAATATTCTATTCATTAGATTCATAAAAACTGGTCATGCATTATTAAATCTTAATGGAATTACTGTAAACTTGTAATGTTCATACCATTCCTAAAATGTAATCATCAAGATGTATTATTTCTTTACTTGTAATTGATGATGTCGATAATGAATTTCAATCTTAGAAAATAATTGTGGTCCATGAATTTGACCAAATAAATAATTAATGTGATGTAGAGGATAATTTTCCATTATTTTAATATCATTGACTTCCCTATAATCAAAACATATCCTCAAGGATCCGTCTTTCTTATTTAAAAATAATGGGATATCCCCATGGATAAAAACTAGGGTGAATCAATATATTTTTACCCAACTACTCTAATTCTATATTGGTCTTTTGAAATTTCATTGTGTCCATTCTATAGGTACTCCTTAATATTAGTATTACATCAGGGATTAAATCAATAGAAAACTCAACTACATGCTCTCGGGGATGTCTATGTAATTCCTCAATAAATACATCAATGTATTCCTTTACAATAGGTACATCCACAATTTTAATATTACATTATTAATCCCTATATGTCATTTTCAATTCTTCCAAATGAATTTTATTTGGTAGAGCTATTGGGGGTGGATCTATATATAAATTAGATGATTTCGTTTCTACTATAATGATAAACAATTCTATCTCTCCCTCACAAATTGTAATTTCCTTCTTACAGTAATAAATTTTAGCATCATATTTGGAAATATAGTCTGTACCAAGAATTATATAAAATTCACCCATATTTATGACAATAAGGTGAGTAAGTAAATAATGTTAATGTGTCATAAAGGAGAACTCCCCACACATCATTTTTGTAATGATACTTTTCTTAAGAGTTTTAAGTGATAACATCTTGATTAAATCAAATGGTAAATGTATTATTTTCATGGAAAATTTGGAATTTATAATTGAATGTGATGATACAAAATCAAATAAAACAATGTATAAATTTTAGGAGATGATAAAAATACTAAAAACCTCATCATTAGGAACTTAAACCTCAGTTATTGTGATAGAATATGCTTTAACTTTCTCCCTTTTCCTTTTCTTGGGAAATTTCCCGTCAAACTTAAGAAAGTAATTTTAATATTTATCCATCTATTTATATTTAAAACAATTTTTTTGAATTCTTTCTTTCCCTTGAAATCAAGGGATTGGTGTCCTTTTTTCCACACTAGTAACAATCTCCTTTCCCTGATAGGCTTGTTTTGTTATGTTTATTACTATATTTTTTCCAAAATTAAAATTCAACTGTTACCTTCATACTCTTTTAATTATTTTATTTTCTATAGTATTTTGAATACCTCTTATTCTCTTAATTTACCTTAAATTGATAAGACTTGGAGAATTATTTCATTATCTTGTTAGCACATGAAACTATATCATCATATGATGAGAAATTATGAGAGACTAGATCTATTCATAGGAATAGTTTTAACCCATCAATGAATTACTGACTCTTTATCTTTGGTTTACATATTTAATACGAAGAATTCTTTGATAACCTTGTAATGTTGGATTTATATTTAAGAATATTCTAATTCTACATTTTTCTTATATTCAATAATTGTCTCTTTATATACACTCATTGTTTTTTACGACAATATTTTTCCAAGAAATGTTTCGCAAAATAATTATATGCCATGTTTTTTATTTCTTCATCCTCCACCATGTTTTCAATAAGTGACCACCGCTGATCTGCATCTCTCAAGAGATGATAAAATGTTATGAAATTCCTCTCCCTATCATTAATTCCCAGATAATAAAATATACTCTCTAAGGAACTTATACATTTCTCAGCTAAAAAATGATTTGTAGTCCCATTGAATAATGAAGGATGGTGTCCCATCAATCATTATAACATTTTTCCTCCATGTTTTGGATTAGGATCTCTATACAGGTATGGTTATTGTTCATAACCTTAGTCAGTTTTCCGAATATGGTTATAATTTTTTCATCAACAGTTCCATATCTAGCTCCAAAATAATTATATTGTATAGTAGGTAAATCCATACATGGATTGCGTGTATTGATGTAGTTTTCATTCCTTCCTCTATGCTCAATTTATAAACAATGAAATACATTATATTAGGTAGTTAACCGTAATTAATAATTTCAAACTAATAAATTTCATAACATAAATTGAAAATTTATTTATAACTAATCTCAAAATCATAAGCTTGGTTATATTGTGAATATTATAAAAGTACATTATGTGGTTACATTTCTCAAATATATATTTTACTAAATCTTATTTAGAAAGTTTCTACTAAACATACTCTCATACCAACTATAATAACCCTCACCTTAGTATACTAGATTCAATGTTTATATTATTACAATGGTAATATGCATAAGAGATCACATCCCGAAACACTGAACAGTTGAGGTGTTTTGGAAAATAGTTACATACAATAAACATAAAAAAATGAAATAAAATGAAATATAGTAACTCCATTGGAAAAACCCCTATTCTCATATATTTATCCTATATATCAATCATAATATACATCAGGAAATCTTGGGAAACATAAAACATAAGAAAAGGGTGAGCTCAGATTCTTAGTAAGAGTAAGCATACAATGAAATAAATTATGAGTAAATAAGTATAAAATTTAGGAAATAAGTATAACTAAAAAAAATAAATTTAAACATAATTATAGTCATAACATGTAACATCTTTATTCGACTGAATAGTAAGATGGTAGCTGGATCGGTGGGTGACAAGGCCTTAGGTGCGCCTCCCCATACAAAATTGGATGATGACTAGTAGCGAGAATCTAATGAGGTGATAGTTGGGATATTATACCCTTATATCAAAGTATCACAGTCGGATAATCAGATAATCATAACATGGAAAAGAGGAAGAAATAATAAATTAATTATAGAGAAGTTGAATAATAATATTAACTAAATAAAAAATGTTTACAACAATAATATTCAACATATGTATTCATGTCCTGAGGATGACACAAAACTAAATAGTATACGTACATAATTACAAAATATACAAGGTAGTAAAATAATAAAGAAAATAAATAAAATCCATATGAGTGATCTCCATGATAATCCCGAGCTCCAGCTCAGTCCTGTTCTCCTAAATCTCATGTACTCTTAAACAAGACAAGAAACAATTCATGGTTCATTGATTATAAGGTCTACTCAGGTACCCTCATGTAATGGAGGTCCGAGCATGGTGTGATATTTAAATCCTAGTAGGTTTCCACCCATGGATTCTATAGAATAATATATCCTATGAACATACTTCAAAGTAGTCTGTATGTATAAAGAATAATAATAAAACTTGATAAATAAAAAATATAACACTTAGGTTCTTAAAGGACACATGGAATCTCAACCTTCTTCGGGTCATGGCTGTAAATATATGTCTAACTAGTAACTATATATATATAAATAATTATATATATGGTTTTTATATATATCAAATTGACCTATATAAACCTTGTATATATGAACATAAGTGGCTATATACATGGAATACTAGGTTCTGGTTGAATAAGGTGGAACTTAGTCATCTATAAATAGTCTAAATGAGCCTATAAGATCAATCCAAAGGGTAAATTCTCTACATCTTATAATTAATGGTAGATGTCAATACCATCAATTTAGATAGTGAGTGTGATTTCACTTCAACACTTGGTAAAGTGGTGAGTGTGTCATCATGCCGACACTCACCTAAGAACATGGTGTGTCTTTCCCAACATCCTGATAATGTCAATGGTGTGAGAGGCAATGAATCAACAACTAATGTAAGGTATCATGACACATACATTCTCAACATAATCCTTACCATCATTCCACAACCTATATCAATTCATAATCATATTCATAACATTATCCACAAGGAATTACATCTCATTCTTTATATTTATCAAGCCATTATAAATATGTAATCACATTTTAATTATAGAATTTACTAAAAATTCAATTAAAGGTTTGGACTTTCCACCCTTTAAAATTAATTAAAAATCTCAATTCAACATAGGAAGGAATGAAATCCAGAAAATTCAATTTCATTTTTATCAAACAAATCAATTAACGAAAACAAGTCACTATAAATAAATTATTCATTTTACAAGCCATGTGGTCACATTTAATGTACCATGGTAACATTGAGAAATTACCTATATGGGTAATACCATTTATAAATCAATCTAAGCCCTTATGAGGGGATCAGTTCATTTTTCAATTACATTTGAGTTGGACAATTCATGCACATAGAAGGTGAATTATTTTAATTAACATTTAGAATGATTAAAATATATTTTATAATACAATTAAATTTAATTTTCAAAAAGTTCCATATATCAATTTTAAAAATAATAATAGGAAAACACAATTCCATAATCCTATCATGATATAAATTAATTGGTAAATACTTTTTTAGAAGACAGGGCACCTCATTTGAGGGGTTTTATTATAAAACATGTCATGGTTTATAAAAATATTATATAATAAACTATGAATAAGATATAAGAATGAATACATAATTCACATTAATAATTATTTTAGAAACTACCAAATCAATTCTAATCAATTTTATATGGTTCAACATAGAACACAAAAGGTTTTAACATCACTTGGACCATTACCTAGAAAAAGAAATTCCATTTATAGCCTATGTTGAATTATTAGAAGGAATTTTGGGAATTTAATCATTAAATTAAAAATGGTAAATATAAGATATAACACCTATGGGGTGTTCTTAATAGAGTTTGGAAACCTCAATTCTTATAAAAATGATCAATAGGGGTATAATAAGATTTGTACAATAATTAAAAAATAAGAACTCAATTTTAGGGTGATGCACGACAAAGGTCGACGTGCAACACAATGAAACTATTCAAAATTTTAGTAAGATTTAATAAAAAAATTAATAGAACAAATAAATTGTATATATATGCTTCAATCATCGAATATTGATTTGTGAATTTATTTTTTTGGATTAAATCCAAAAAAATTCATTTTTCTTATCCAGATCCATAGAGAACTGTGACGTTCGATTCCAATGACAGCCAGAGAAAAAAATTTAAACCCTTGGTGAGAGGAGATTTAGATCTCATAGGATATGGTGAGGATAATAACATGGCTACTAGGAGGAGAATAAATAGGAAAAGATAACTTACTGTTTCATTAAGGGGAAACATGTAATTTCACCCCCAAAATCGGGTCACAAAGTTTGGTCGCACGGTTTGGCCAAACTGTTTGCCAATAGTGTGGCACCCATTCCATATGAAATAACTTAAAATGGTTTTTCCTACATGGTTACAATAACCATTAACCATCCTTGTGATTAATTGTGAAATAATACTACCTAAGTGGAACTAACCATTCAGAAAACGTGCACGGTTTGGGTAAAAAATGTACAGCCCTTGCGCACCACCACATCTTACCTACTGTAACTACAATGATTCGTGCTGGGGGTCCATGGTTTTAGTAAAACCATATACCCCAATCAATACACATACATTTTTTGTTTTTTGATCTTGATTCTCATGATATATGATGAATCTCCTAGGAGACCTCTCGAGCCTTTACCCAACTCTAAAAACAACACTTTAATGTGTTCCAACTATCAAAATTATGTTCTGAAACTCGGTTAAAAGAACAATAAATCTAGCAAATTCCAAAAATTCAAGTTCCCATGGAATTTTACCTTGGTTCAAAATACAGGTCATTAAAAACTCCCCACCATAGAACTTTTCATCAGAGAGAGACCATCGAGAACAACGAAAACATCATCCGACCCACAAGGGTTGTGAAACCTTGTTTAAACTGTCATTTTGAGTTCCTAAATTCCCAAAAAACCTCTAATAATTAAATTAAGAATACAATAATTGATCCATAAATACCTGATCCAATTATTGTTTCCCAATAGAAACACCAAAAAGGATCATACCCAATCCCATTTAGATAGATACCCAATGACATCATTGTATCTTTAAACATTTAGCCAATGTTGCTCCCCACCTTAGGATTTAACATCAGAAGGGTCTAATTATGAACCATGTAACCTACACCACAAGATATTCCTAAAAATAAGTCCCTAAGCATTCTAATAATGCTCTCAGTTTGTTTTATTTAACCAGGTGAACATGATCACATCTGTATTCATAACATAGAGCTTAGTGGAAATAAATGGTAAAATCCAAATTGACCAAAATGAAACTTGTCTCACAATTATTCCATGAAATACACAACCAAACATTACACCACACCCACCTTAAACTGACGATGTTCTTAAAATTGTTATTCACCAACTGTATTCATTAAACAAGTGGGATAAAAAAATTTCCACCTCCAGCCGACCATTTCTCAAATGTTCGACATAGATGGTTGGTGTATTTAAAACTGAGATGCAATGAATTCTTCTAATGAATGTTTCATTTATAATGAGCACATTAACTAAAGACCATACCTAACTAATGGTGATGTTTTATGATCAAACCAAAACATATCCACTCAACCTATTATGCCTTAGCATGAATAAGGGGTAACCTAGATCCATCTCATTGGGACCCATCACCCTTTTAAGAATCACCTATGATCTCGAAAACAAGTGTGGGATAACCATGGATTCAATTAAATAGAGTCTTAATAACTCAACCAATGTATTCTATACTCAGTGTTTACAAGATAAATGTCAGTACAACTCTAAGACATCTGTATTAGATCATTTATTAAACCTCGATTGGCATCCTCCTCGTAGTAATGTCAAAGGAAAACATTTAGTGTACATGAGTCAGTCCATGTTCATCCTACACAGGAAACCAAGTATTACTCAAGAGTAACCATTCCTTGTAGAAAACCATGAATCTAGTGTGAAACTCTGATAGAGATCATTTATCAAGCCCAACATCTTTTAAAACATTATAGAGAAGTAATACTGGTTCTCTCTAATTGCATAAAGGACACTGTCAAGATTGGGTACATAATCATATCTTAAAGAAGAGTACAATAATAGGAACCCTAAAGAATTATTAAACCACTACTAGTCAACCTTTTCAAAGAATATCAACTTCACCCTACTAAGGCATTAATAACCAAACCATGATGCCTTTATCAATAAATTAATTCCATGATCATTCAAAATTGACCAACAAAGTCTACCAAAACAATTGTGTTTCACTGGGGCTGAATACACAACCACCCAGTCCAACATCATCACGACAAGAAAGCATTGACATGATTTAAAAAATCTAAACCTAAATTCATTCAATAAAGACCATCCATTTTTAAAGGAATTTAAAAGTATTGTTCCTTCCACTTGGGAGGACATGAATTTACCAGAAATGACCCAATTTCCCCCAACTATGGATTTTCCTTACCATCGAATGGGATAAAAACGAGTTGCTCATAAGTGTGATAGATCATAAACACCTTAAAATAAAACTTTTGAACTTTTGGTATGAAAACCAAAACCAAACTAACCATCAAATCAAAACACTCGATTATCTTAAAACGTTGCCCTGATAATTAGGGATATTTTGATACCTTTAACTCTCAGGCCACTATACTATGGAGATGACCCGAAATTGTACTCAACATCCTCAGGCTCAACAATTTCATGGAACTCAACCAGATCAATACATCATTTGTAAACTCAATGGGTACCACGTATATCAATTCATACCACCAAAATATTTTAAAAGTACTATAGAACATCCTTGATGTTATCCTTCGTATTTACAACCTATTAATTATAGTATCATATGGATCATAAGGAAAACTAGCTCAATTCAGATTTTCCCATCTTAATATAAAATAGAATGATAACCTCTCAAGTATCACAAGAAAAGAAACTAGGTTAGAAGACATACAAAGTGGTTGATCATGCCCTAAACATTTCTAAACTGCTGAAAACATACATTACATGGTGCGCATTCCTATAACAGAGGTTAAATAAAATGTGACCACCCATCTGAACAAGGGATTCATTTATAGCTAAGAGTCCTACTAGGGACACTAACACCCAAACAACAACGCAAAAATGAAATCTCACGACACTAGAAAGGCATTTAGCTATATGTTTTCCACTTATATCAAGCTATCCCCTTACAAAAGAATATGTTTTGACACTACTACTAGTTCTTGATAAGTTGATTCACCGGGAATATGCCTATCATTTATTCGATTTCTATTAAAAATTAAGGGACTATAGAAAATGATCATGTTTCCATTCCATGGAAACTCAAAGAGGGTTATCTCATAATAAACATGCCCCAACCGACCTACTTGAGTCTAATTTTTCATTTAGGTAAAATAACCAATTCATATCAGATCAAAGTCGAAAACCTTTAAATTTTTAACCATTTAAAAAATATCATGGTTATATATATATATAATGGTTCAGTTATACGGGTGTCCATATAACAATCTATAAAGCACCCATACACTTTACAGTCTGGAATTTGGCACCCATTAATCGAAATAATTCCATTTCAAACTTTTAACATTAGCATATTTTATATTTTAACAGTGGTATCAAATTTTTAATACATCTCAAAGATGATTTGAGTATATGGGATACCTTTTTTCCAAATTATAAAGTTCACATACACTAGAAAATTGAAAACAAACACATGTTTAATAAAAAATAATTAACCTTTCAAATCGAAACACATGCAGCCTTTTAATTTTTAACAGTGGTCTTTAAAGACATATAAATATCAAGGATGGTGTGAGAATATGAGTTTCCTTTACCAATTATAAGGATCCCATACAAATTGCAATTGAAAACTAGTTCACATTTACTCATAACCAATATATTTGTACCATGATACCATTTATGTATACTAAAATCAAAACTAGGAGTGTTATCATAAGTAATAACATAGAATAGCGTTCTAAAAACACAAAATCATGTTACATAGGCAATAAATGTTAAATAAAAATGCATCATGGAATATAATTACATGATCATTTAAATTAATTAACATGCTAAATAAATCAAGCAAGAATATTATAAACACAGGCATTCTAAAAAACACAAGGCATGGCATTCACACATGGCAGAGAATCCAAATCATCTGGAAAGATACAAAATCAATGAAAAGTTAGGGAATATGCATGGAATTTAAATATCTATGTGACTATTATGATGCAAGTAATACTTATACCTTTACAAACCAGGATAAGGGTAGTCATTATAAACTTCATAAATCAATAATCATTGGAATGTACATCATTCACACATAGTTAAATAACGATTAACTATAATAGAAAACAACAGAAACAACAATCCTAGCCCTGGCCACTTGCAATTTTCCCCATGGGTTGGGTGATCAGTCACAAACATGACTACTTACCAAGCAATGACACATTCCTAGTATCATGTCTACCATCTCAAAATATTATCATAATGAAAAAAATTAAATCCATATGATACAACTTTTTAACATCTGGACTCAACTAGCTGCTAAGATGGTAGTTGTACTGGTGGGTCACATAGCCTTATAAACTCCACCACATATTCTAGAGGCTACATACTAACAGCAAGGGTCTAAGGAGGTGATAGTGGGGAGACTATATCCACATATCAGAGTATCACAGTGGGATAATAAGATAATAATAATAGGAAAAAATAAAATTAGTAATAATTTAATGAAAGAGAAGTGTAATAATAATATAAAATGAATATAAAATATGGCCAATTCTAATATAGAACACATGTGTACGTGTCATAATTATGATATAAAACTAAATAGTATACATATAGTAGGAAGTAGTATATAAGTCAGTACAAGAATAAAGAAGAGAAATAATTATACCAAGGGGGATATCGACGATCATCCTAATCCCCAGCTCGGTCTTATGCTCCTTACTCCTATGTACGTGAAAGCAACACAAGCAATAATCCATGGTACAATGAATATAGGGTCAACGCAGGTACCACCTCGCAATGACAGCCTAATAATGTTTTGAGACAGAACTCACAATAGGTTACCACCCATGGTGTCTATAGATGAATCCATCCTGCGAATATAAAGTAATGAATTGTGTAGGTATAATGAATAATAAACATACCTGAATAAATAAATAAACAGCCTTCTTATGTTCATAAAGGACAACTAGCATCTCTACCTACTTCAGATGACGTCCATAAAGAGATTTCTGACCTGTAACTACATATATATCAACAATTATGTGTTTATATATATATATGATATATATCTCATACACCTATATTAACCAAGTACATATGAATGTAAGTGGCCATAAATCTAGAATACTAGGTGCTGGATAGACCAGGTGTAACTCAAACATCTATAACTAGTATAAACGAGACTCTAAGATCAATCCAAAGGGTAACTTCCGTACATCACTTTTTGAGTGGGAGACATCATTAATGTAACTTGAGATAGTGAATGTGTCATCATTTCAACACTTAGGAAAGTGGTGAGTGTGTTTTCATTTCAACACTCACCAAAGTACATGGTGTTCCATGCCCGTCGTCCTAATAATGTTAATAGTGTGAGACACCATGACTCAACACCCAATGTAAGGGAGTGTGATGTCTCTATGATCAATAGAACTCATACCATATTTCCACATCCTATATAAAGGTGTAATAATATTCATAACATTATCTATGAGGAATTAAATCTCATTCATTACACTTATGAAGACATTGGAAATAGGGAATAAAATTTTAATTGTAGCATATAATAAGCATGTATTGAATGGTGTAGCCCTTCAACCCTATTCAATTCATTTAAAAAATTAAATTCATCCAAGGAAGTAAAATTACTAGAAAAAACTAATTGAAATTATATGAAACTACTCACTCGAAAAAAACAAGTCACCATACATTAATTATTTAACATAAAAAATTCCATTAAGTTTATCCAAACATGGAAATTCATTTTACAAGTCATGTGGTAACTAGAAGGTACCATGGTAAAATTGATAAATTACCTACATGGGTAATCCAATTTATAAATAAATCCATGCCCTCAGGGGGGGTGGGGGTTGTTTCATTTGTTAATTACATTGGAGTGGTCCATTTCATGCACATAGAAGGTGTATTGGTTCATTGACCATTTATAAAGTGTACATTCCATTTAATAATACCAGTATAGGTAATGTCCTACAAATTCCATATATATACAATAATAAAAGGCATATGAAAGTTCAATTCCATAAGAGAAGAATGATATAAATTGAAAAATTAATAGTTCTTAGTTTCCAAGAAACTGTGCCTCACATGAGGGGTTTTATTATAAAACAAGACATGATTTATAAAACAATTAATTTAATCAATTAAACATCAGGTATGAGAATAAAAACTCAATTCACCTTAAAATGAATTTTAGAAATAATTAATTCATTCCAATAAATTACATGAGGTTCAACAAGGAACATAGAAGGTTCTAACATCACTTTGAAAATTACTGACGAGGGGTAATTCCATTTATATCCTAAGAAAAATTCTTGGAAGGTGTTATAGGATTTTAATAATTTAATTCAAAAAGGGAAATATAAGAAGAAAAACCCAAGGGGTGTCCATAATTTAGGTTGTAAACCTCAATTCATAAAACAACGGTCAACATGGGTTCAATAAGGGGAGTGTGACAATTAAAAATGAAGATCTCAATTTTAGGGTGATGCAAAACAAAGGTTGGCATGTGGCACAACAAAACTATTCAAAATTAAACATATATTTAGGGAAACTCCATAGATCCCCTACATCATACTTAGTATACTATACACATCCAATATAAATATTTTATTTAGTGTAGTTTGGAATAAATCGATGAAATATACATTTTCTCGATGTGGATCCATAGAGACCGATGAAGTTTGATTCCGATAAAGGATGGAGGATAAATCAAACAGCCTAGGTCAGAGGATCTTGAGTGCTAATAGATGAGAATGAGGAGATTCATTTGGATTCCATGTGGATAAGAATGAATAAAATAAAACATAACATTTCATTAATGGGAAACTTGTAATTTAACCCCCAAAACTAGGTGGCCTTGTTTAGAAGCATGGTTTGTCCAAACCGTTTGACACCCATTCCTTAATAAATAAACTTGCATGGTTTTTCCTGCATGGTTACCTAACTATGCACTAATCATGCGGTTAATTGTGTGAACATAGTTCAAAAGTGGAACTAACCATGTAGAAAAGGCACATAATTTGGGTAACACTTTAATCACCCATGTGCACCACCCCTTATTACCTGTTGTAGCAGCATGAATTACTTCGGTGGGACACAATATTTCAACATATATATGTACCCCTTTCAGTCCTCTTATTTTTTTATTTTTTGGAGAATGATGCTTCAGGAAGTGGAAGGATCATTCAGGGGACCACTCGGGACTTTACCCAAGTCTAAAAAACAATTTAAGGGGTTACAAATCATGTAATTACATTCCAAATCTCAGTTAAAAGTACGTCCCATCATGTAAACACCAAAATTAAAATTTCCATTGAATTTTAACTTGGCTCAAAACACATGTCAGTACATAATAAGGAATGAATAAATGAAAATGGAATAATACCATATAAATAATCACCTGGATATTCTAATAATATAATAATCACCTGAAATATCAATAATTAATATCATAATGAGGGAATTCATAATGTTATTCAACATAAACATAATATCAAGGCTTCATCCAAGACCCCATAAATAAATGGCTAAGGCCCCAGCTAATACCCAAACTAGTCTGTCTCATGAGACCTGCGGATGAATCCTCGAGAAATAGAGGGCCCCACCCATCACTTACTAATTCTAATACATTCCTCAAATGAAATGGTTGAATCATAATCAACATAAACACTCGTATTGATAATTTTCATATGAAATGTTAATAATTTAATTATAAATCATGAATGTTATCAAAATAGTACATCTATAGTAAAAATTATCATAAGACCTTCAATAAAACATGTTATGTTGTATCATAAGAGATAAAACTCAATAAATAATAATATCAAACAATAGATGTTTACTTAGATGAAAATACACTATTAAAATCATTAGAAATTTCTTGGGAGAAATAGCCATTTTTTAAATTGAAATAATTTTTTAAAAGCAATACAATTACAAAAGAAAACATTGTATTTGAAAATATTCTTTTAAACTTTTATAGGTATTCGAATTCATGATATACGATAAAACCTCTCACGCCACATAATTTAAAAAAATATTACCTTTGTATTTTTGTCGAAAAAGTCATAAAGTACCTTGTTTAGAAAATGAAAAAAATATTATTTATAAACTACTCCAAAAAAGTATAACATGGGTAAAAAGAATTTAAACTGTCATTGGATTATAGTAAAAATGTTTTGAAATTTTTTTAAAACATGTACTTGGAATACAAATATTCCCTAATGGAGACTTAAATATAGATAATCCCTAACAATAATGAGATTATGAAATGACACTTATCTTATACTTTACATTAGTTGAATGTTCCTTGAACTTCATTATAATAGTTTAATGAAAGTTTTTAATTTATTACATAACCATATCCATATTTATTATATCATATACGATCCTTTTATTTCATTTTGTTAAAAATATTTTGTTATTAACCTTGTTTCTGGTGTTAAGTGATTCATTTTCCTATGAATGTTTTTCATGTAAGTCTCGTTAATTATAAATAGGATATATTTATTTTATCTCTAGGATGATATTAATTTCATAGATATTATATTTAAACATTATAAACACTTATAAAATCATTATTTAATGGTTATCATGCATAAATTAATCATATCACATCATGGAGATGGTAGGTCGTATGAACTCATGTGTGATGGTATCATTAAATTAATTGTGAAAGGGTAAGGAATTGGATGGTAAGTTATTTATAAGTAAAAATATAATGTCATATTTATTATTTATATAAATTATATCCATCATTATACCCATCAAAATAAAGTGGTAATGAATAAAAAATTGACACCATAGCATGGAGATGGTGAACTATATGTACGCACGAACAATGTTTTTTTTCATAGGATGGATAAAAGTTGGAATATAGTTTTCCAAACATAATCATAAAATCTTAGAATATATATGATACTAGATTTATTATTTTATTATGGGATCAAAACATTAAGAATTTTGTTTATACGAAGTGAACATGAATGAGGTGGTTAAACAATTACCTCATCTTCAGTGGATTTCCATTAGATCTCTTCTTAAGGGAACCAGAGATGTTGTTTTGGAATAACTAGACCACAAGAACTTGGATAATTATTTTTGAAGGATTAATAGGTATGTTTTGTTGATCTAGAAGGTTTAACATGGTAGGAATAAGTGGAGGAGGAGGTACAATTTTATAATTGTGGTGAGGGGCAGCTTTAGAAATTCTCAAAATATTAAATTAATATAAATTAATTATTCAATAAAAAGGGATACAATGTGAGTGATTTAAAATAGAAAATTATGATGGTTATAAATCCTCTCAAACAATAATTTTTATAAATGTGTAGTTTTTATTCTTACCCATATCTTTTGGTTTTAACCCTTATTTAAACATTTTAACTCTTACTGTGACAACATGTGATATTAATTTTTGAAAGATAATATTTTTACTATAAAGTGATAGAAAAACCATAAAGAATCTTGTATTACATTTTTAACATTATCCCAACCAGTTGGGCAAGTTTGATATTTTTATGAATTGTATATCATTTAATAAAAAAAATTTATTTTAATATAACATTAATGAAAATTTTGATAATATTAATTACATTGAATTGTAAAAAATAAATTAAAAAATATATCTTTGAAATATCAATTATAAAAATACACTAGCATATCAAACATCATATATGAAATTAATTAGATCAAATGTTATTTATTTTAATGTTTTTAATTTCATTTATTTGATATTTACATTAATTAAATAATGGTTTCATTATCGTTGTGTAGGACATTAAAGTAATTATATATTTCTTAAAAAATTTAAAAAAAATTATCATGACGAGTATAAACATTTTGTCTTTAAAATTAATACTTATTGTAAATATATATTCTGATTAACTATATATAAAAAATTTCATACTTATTAAAAACATGAGAATGAAATATTTTACTTTCATAAAATAAAATACTATAAAAGGATCAAAGATATAAAAGTTGCTCCAAGAGGACCTAAAATCAACCCATTAATTATTTTGGTGGAATATAACTCATTAAATTAAATTAGTAAAGTGTTATGTTAATTTTATAGAATTTATAATATTATTTTTAACTCTAAATTACCTAATTTGCCATAAACTATGGTAATGAAAAATTATTAAAGTTACTATAATTTTTTTTCAAAATTAAAATGAACCTATTTAATAAATGTGAAAATTATGATACCAAATATGGAATCCGTTTTTTAAAATTCAAATCACATAATTGGATAAAATTAATTTAAAATTGATCACATTGATGGAATGAGAAAACTATTTTTAATGTAAAAATGATCAAAATATTGAAATGATTTTTATATCCAAATTAAATCTGAAATTGGTTCCAATGAACTAAATTATATTACATGTTAAAATTTTATCAAATTTTAATTTAAAACTAATTAAAAATATAATTTAAAGCTATAAAATATTTAGATGAATATTTCTTTTCAATTAAATTGCAATATTTTATCACTATTCATCAGAAAATGAAACATACCGAAAAAACCAAAAATTCAATGAATGTAAATTATTAGATTAATATTTAAGAATTGAAGATTATTTAGTATATTAGAGTGTATAAAAGTATCAAAAAATAAATTTAAACTATGTGTGCCTTCAAAGGAGGGAAACATGCCTTAAAAAATATACCTTTTTAATGAGTAAAATTGAATTCATTATTATCTTCTGCCTAAAAAATATTTTGGATTAGTTTTAAAAATATTTGATTCACAATGTGGTTAATACTATTCATTCCATAAATTTAAATAGATATGTTGTATAATTCATTTATTTTGTAGATCATGAATCGTTTGAACTTAGTGTTGTTTGAAAAGAATGCTATTAAATTTATTAAAAAAGAAAATGTACAGTAACATTTCTGGGTGTTACACAAGAGCTATATTAAAAGAGGGATCAAGATAAATGGTAAATGGGGGATTAAGGTGGAATGTTTGTGTGTAAGACTTGGAGTTTCATGTAAGATGGTTCTTTACACGCACTTGACTCGCCTTTCGGGTAGATTTTTTAGGCTCACTTTACGATAGGCATAGTCATGTTTGGGCCCATATGAGGTATATAACAAAAATTCCCATCCTTTGGGGGTCCATGTTGCATGATTTAACAGAATATTGGGATTTACATATAGCAGAGAGATGCTTAATCTTCTAGAGAGCCTCCCCATGGGATGGGGTGAGCTTCTATTTGTTGCTGAAATTCACACATATTGGTACACAACCCTTTAAGAATGCATTTAAAGTTACTTGAATACTCATCATTTTTTGTTGGGTCTTTCCAATACAACTATTGTAGTCTCTAGTGGAGGGTTCGCGCAACATCTATTTCTTGTGTGCTCAAGAATTAGGTTCACTACAATAAAATAGGTCTTTGATGGAACTGAATTTCATCAATGCTTTATTCTTAGCACTCATAAATGGTATCCTTTATTAGTGCTTGATTTTTACCATTGATAAAAGTCCAAAATAAAATGAAGTAATTATACAAATAATAATTAAAATTGAGTAAATTTAAAAATATATCAAATTTTTATTAATTAAATATTTATTGACAAAAAAATAATTAATTTAATATACCTATATATAGATTATATATTTTAAGAATCATTATAGATTAAATATAGATATATAAATTTTATAAATTTTAATAATTCAAATGGTGAAAAAACTGTAATAATTAAAAAAAACAAAAATGAATATTTTTAAAAATATTTAAACAATTTATTAATTAAACAATTATTAATATAAATGAATACGTTTAATATATATATATATATATAAACAGTAATCCAAAATATATAGTCAAATATAAATATTGAAAATGAATAAAATGTAATAATTAAAAACATATTAATGTTTTATTAATTTTTAATGGTGTTTATACATAATTATTTATCAATAAATTTTATATATAAATTTATAAAATATTTCCTCAAATATGATTTATATAATCCAAAATATTTATGATTTACCTTTAATAAGTGATGTATTTAGTGAAAAAATTATTTATAATTAAAAATTAATATTGATTAAAAATACTGGCTAACAACATCGAGTAATGGACACCGTTTCATGTTAATTGATTTTCAAATTTATGATATATCAAACAAGTGTTACATTGATTTCACATACATATATGCAATTAATGCATTTCTATATACAACGCACACTCACAATTTTTTATATAATTAATGGAATCTTATATAGAAACACATACACCTAATTTTTATGTAATTTAATCCAATTCTAGTATTCATTTAAGAATTTCATTATCACCTGATATGTTTAATATATTATGTTTTTAATCAGTAACTTTTATTTATTGGTTTTAATAATATTATTATTATTAGGTGATAATTCATTTTTAGTAATTATTTTTGTTTTGAAATTTAGTATTTTTTTATTATATATATATATATTATGAATTAATATTTTCAAATTTATTAATCCTTATTTCAATATATGTTAATATTTTTTTTAATAATTTAAATTTAATTAATAATATATTTCCATTTTCAATATTCTCAATGAGTACTCGTCTTTAATTATTCAATTTCACTTTGTTTTTAACATTCATGCATTTATGAATATATATTCGTTAATAATGTTAATATTAAATTTTATATAAATATTTATAAATAAATATATTTATGATATTTAAAATTTTATATATTTATAATTATAAAAAAATAGATAATATTTTTTATAAATTATTTATATAATTATAAATAAATAATTATAGATAAGAAAAGAATTATTAAATTATAATAAATTTATTTAAAAAATGAATATATTTAATATATTCATATTAATATTTGTAGATATATATATTTATGTATTATATATATAATTGTATAATTATATATATTTATTTAAATATATATATATTATTTTTTGAAAAGTATTTACATAATTATAAATAAATTAAAATATCTTTAATTAATTATAAAATATTAATATATATATATATATATATGATGAATATATTAACTATATTTCATTTTATATTTATACTTATTAATTAAATATTTATAATTATATAAATATATATAATGATATAAATATAAATATAATTATGAAATTATAATAAAAATATATAAATAATGAATATATTTAAAATATCTATATTTATATATATTTATTAATTATATATATAATTACCCTTTGGGTGGCCCCTCACTCGCCAGGTTCTCTGCTCTCACCCTTCGCCCCTTCTTCACTCTCTCTCTCCTCTAGGTTTTCAAGAGTCTTTCAGCAATGTTATTTTCCCCCTCCTCATCCTCCCTCTTCATCCTTTCTCATCTCTGGTTTCCTTCCCATTCTCTTCTCTATGGAAACTGTTTAGGGGTTCTCCCCATCTTTGGCTTGATGTCGATTCATCTCTCGGGAGGTTGGTGTTAGCTCCCTTACCTTAGCCTTCCTCGGGTTCCTCATAAATCCCATCTCTGTTGTTTCTTCCTCTATTCTCTTCGTATTCCTCAATTTCGTAGTTGGTCTGCTCTGATGAAGGTGTTATTCATTTTCCCCAACTGCGTCTCCTTTCTCTGACCGCATGTTCCTTTGCTCCTCTCCATATCAGTTCGGAAGAGTATGATTCTTGAGGTTTTGGGCTTAGTGGCTTGGTGGTCGTGGATCTTCAAAGCATCTTCAGATCTTTTCTCTTACATTCCATCCTTAGTCTCCCCTTCTTCTTTCCCGGTTTTATATTTTTCTTTCAATCCTTGTTGTTCATCATTGACTATGTCAACCTTGCTCTGACCTAGTGTTATATTCCTCCTCTCCAAGTCGGATTTGGATTGATGGACACACAGGGTTTTTGGTCCATGTGGTTCGGTGGCCGTGGAGATTTCATCATAGGTATCATTTCAATCCTTATTCTGGTTTTCTCCTAAGATTTCATTGATGAACCTTTGATGTTCAGTAGGTTTTGTGTGTTTGTGGTATTTTGAGGTCAATTTTGGTCAAAGATGAGGGTTTTTATAGTGGTTTTAGAGGTTCTTCTCTATCTGTGGTGTTCTATAGGGTGTTCTTTTTTACATTCAATGTTAATAGTGATTTTTTAATAATGGTGATGGAATCGGGTGGCCTTCCTCATCAGTGATGGTAGACAAAGGTTGAAGACATTCAGTGGGGTATTTTTTTGATGTCAATAGTTCTTTAGTGATGTTGATGGACTCCAGTGGCCTTCCTCATCAATGATGGTAGACAAAGGGTGTAGATGACCCGTGTGTGGATGGATCATCTTTCTTGAAAGGTGATGATGAGGATGGTGATTGTGGTGTGTGGAATCTATGTGAACGGTGATGATGTGTTTGGAAATGAAGATGGTGATGTTGATTTCCAGATTCACATGATTCGTGGGATATGTTGAATTGTGGATTACATTCATGACTAGAGTTATCGTAGCATTCATCTTGTGTTAGGGTGTGTATCACGGGGTGGTTTGTGGTCTGATGCAGTGATAATGGTATGTGCTCATATTTTGAAACAGTTTGATGTTTTTAATTTGAATTTTGAATTCAGGTGGAGAATATATATATATGTGTGTGTGTTGAATTAAATATAATGATAATTATAAAAAAAATATTTACAAATCTATATATAAATATATTTATAAATGTATTTTTAGTATATTTATAAAATTATATATTTATAATTATAAATTGAAATTGTATATTTTTCCTAAAAAAGTATTTATATTATTATAAATAAGTAATTATATATGTAAATAAATATAAAATTATAATAAATAAAAATATAATTATAGAAATAAATTTAATTTTTTTTATTTAAAATTGTAATTATAAATCCATTATCATTACTAATGTTTTAACGCTGATAAAGCTATATTTTATCATCACTTCTTTAGTGGTAATTAAGATAGATTGTTACGAGTGCTAATTAATTTAGAATTGATAAATAGAGCTTTTAACAGCTCTTATTAATTTAGTTCTGATAAATGTTATCATTATTGTCACTTTTTTGAAGTACTAATAAAAGAATCCCTATCTATTTAAAAACCCCTCATCGTGACTGAACAGTAGCAATATCTCAAGGTTTCTATGGAATCCACCGACTATTGGTGCTCCTCCTCTTCAAATCCAGGCTTGAATAAAGGCACAAATCAGGTGTAGAATGCATCCAATGATTGAATTCAATGCTTGAATAAATCATGTCTCTAACTAATAAAAGGATCGAATAAACCTAAAATTTCACACATGATATCTCTAATTTCTCTCAAAAGAATAATATCATCAATCCATGGTATGTTATTTTCTTCTCCACCTGACTCTTTGATTACTTGTTTTGGTTCCTCTTAAAATATCTTTAAATATATATTTTCCATTACTGATTTCCCATCTTCTTCAAGTCTTTCATTCATTATTACTAATGGTTTTGCATCATCTATAATATCCTTCATTAGATGCATTTTTTTCTTTATCTATTCCCTAATTTTATTCATGATCATGATTATATGAAATTGGTTGCTCTAAAATTATAAATTTTACTTTTTTTATTAGATTTTCAAATTATTGTTGCTCAAGGTTTTTAAGCGATTAAAATTGATTTACAATTTGGTTCTTATTGACTTGAAATTGTTTTCGATCTGTATTCCTAGGATAAATAATATTTTCTCCAATAAAGTATTATGATTGTTTTCATTATATAATTTTTTTTATAAAAATTATTTCATTTTTTATGAAATCTATACGGGACTTCTTTTCAAGGGTGGTAAAAGGTGGGTGCCGTGATGAGAAGTTCTACAAGCCGTAGTTGCAGAGTGTTGCCACTTTAAAGTTGAGGTGATATCGATAAGGCATGATAATGGAAAATGAATCTCATTCCATTCATTTAGAAATTAGGCACAAGGCATAAAATTTGAATGCACACCCCCTAAAATACATGACTCTTTGTCAAATGTTATTGAAAAAATGGGAGTTATGATTCATTCATAAAAAAATATTAAATTAATCATTTAATATTTTTATAAAAAATATTTTTTTTAAATTGAAAAATGTGCCAATATACCTCTATTAAGAGGAAATGAGGTCTCCCTGTCCATTCTTAGTAGTAGGAGTAGATGCACTATCACTGGTCAGTAGCTACTCTATCTGGAAATGTATTCACAAACACCAATACCTACCTTACTTTTCATTAGTTTATAACCTTACATTGATATAGATTCTGATGTTTATGTTTTCAATGATTATTTATTTGATTTTGGGTTGGTAAAATACTATTAGTATGCACTTTAATTTATTATAGTGATAGAATTTATGTTTTTTTATTTTAAAATTTTGTTGATAACAATGTATATATAATTATGTCGGGGATGCACCTTAGTTTCGAGAGGCACGTGCCTCACACATCACCTCTCACCACTTCCCTAGGAATCCTTTTCACCTTATTGAACTATGGACCATTGAAAACTATGAATTTGGGAAATGCATTAGTTCATGATGTTAGTAAAGTGGTGTTTTTTTATAAGTTTTATTTTGCTTTATTTTTTTATTTTTTTTATTGATTTATCCCCAATGTTATGGATTCATATTTTCATGTTGTATGGTTATACACATATGAATTGGTGTGTGTGTGTGTGTATATATATAATATACACATGAACATATTCACATGAAAATATATGAATATTTTTATTGATAGTTGTTTAGATATGTGTGTTTGTAACTACAATTGTTTACAACATTTAAAGAGATGTTTTCAAATGTAAACATATTGATTAAATTTGTTTTTATTATATATTTTATTGAATAGGGTTTTTTGAATTTTTTTCATTTAAAAATATTTTTGAGCTTACTAACTTTTTTTAAAATGGATTTAAGAAAATATATTTATTTTTAGTGAGCTTTCAAATGGGTTTTTTGAAAGGAGTCATAGTTTCAAATGCATTCTTAAATGTATGTTATTATAGTTAAGGGAATGAATTATTTCTATGTGGAATTTATTGTGGTTTTCAAATGGGATACCATAGATATGATGGTAAAAATATGGGTGCTACTCAAGCTTACTTGATCTTTTAGCTATGGTTTATTTTTGTTTTCCTCAAGGGGCCCAGTTTTTTTACTTGTTTTGGTCACAAAGCCAACTAGTATTTTATGATTGAGTTAGTTACCTTTAGAACCATTAGGTCATAACATTTCCCCATGTGTTGTAGATTATAATTATGCTAATATATATATATATTGTTTGGAACCCAGTTTTACTTTTAGGAAGGATGTATTAATCTCCCTTATTTATTTTTATTTATTACATCCTATATATTTTAATTTTTTATTTTAATTAATTTATTTATTTATTTGATTCTAGTTTCATTTATTTAAACTTTATTTTCCTTCACAATTCCATATCATTGAAAAAAGTCAAAAATCCATTTCCAAATGTGTTATTTTAATAAATATGTTCTGGGCCATGGAAAAAGATTTTCCAGTGATTATTTTCATTTAAAAGGAAAAAATTATAATTTAATAAAGGTTTCTAAATTCTTATTGAAAACATTATTCATTTTTAAATATCTATGTTAGGAAAATATCAGGGTTTTAATTTCTTAAAATAACAAAAACATATTCCATATATGTATTTTAAACTATCTTTCTTGGTAGTTGATAAATGGAACCCTTATTTTATAAAAAATAATGGGTTTATTACAAGAATATCACCCATATGAGGTTATGATATCAAGGTATAAAAATTTTTAATTAATTAATTATATGCATACCCTTTAAACTCATGATTTAGAACTAAATTCTGGTTTACCAAAAGCACACAAGAGATCATGACATAAATATGTATCAAATAGAAATTTCATTTCATGAACAAAGTTTTAAGACATTTGAATATTAAACTTACGTAATAAAAATAAAGTGAGGTAACATAACACAAACATATTATATCTAAATTCATTTATGGATATTCAAATGATTTCATGCTTATAGAATTTATAAGCATGAACTTATATAATTTAAATAATATAAATTATTAAACGACAAAATTATAATATGTAATTTCATAGAATATATAATTTTTAAAAAAATTAAACGTGCTTATCAGAAATTTTACAATAAACAAAGAATAAATATATAATATAAAAAACACATGTGATGTGTTTTCCATCTCACCTCGAATAATCTCATGAAAAAATAATATCTTGTCCTCCTCTAGCTAAATTTTCACTTCAAATGCCTAGATTCACCCATTTAAGTGTTATCTCATCACTCAATCATAGTTCCTAAAAATTTAAATCATCACATTATCTTCTAAAACACCACAACAATATAAACAATTGATACTTAGTGTAATATCATGATTCATTCTTTCCTAAACAAAGACAAATTTTCTATTTTTATCTCACCCTCGGTAATACACCACCTCCAATTCAACTTACACTTAAATTTAATTAAATCCTAAGACCTTTATCACACATTTATTACATCTAAAGCCTCTACTATTTTTGAAAAAAATCAATGGATTGAATATTTGAAACACCATATTGATGTTGATTCCTGAATAAAACATATGGAATGTAAAATCATGGATTTATGGATTCTTCTATGATATTTGAAGAAACTTTTTTTTGATAAATGAATAGACCCTTGATTTAGTTTTGAAAATTATAAAATGATAACCTCAATATTTAGGTGGATAGTCTAGGAAAATAATGTTAGTATTTATATTGTTAATTTATAACTATCTTCTGAAAAAATGGTTTATTCATTTCAGCTTTAGAATAAGTTATCTAAAAAAATTCAACTATTTAATGACATTAACAACATTCCAGGGGTTGAAATAGTAATTTTATATCATACAATGTTTTTCAAATCAATGATTATACATTTAATATATAAGAAAGTGATGATCATCTTACGATGAAAAATATTGGATTTACACTTGTGGTAGAAGTGATGGACATATATGGTTCCAGGGATGGAAATATAATTTATGCAAATATGCAATATTTTGACATTATCAAATAGATATATGTATTGGATTTTACATCATTTTTTATGTATAATTTTTGTTGTAATTGGGTTGACAATAGGATTGTAGTGAAAGTATATGAAATGGGATTTGTTAAGGAGAATCTCAATGGGGAAGGGGAAAGGGTGATCCATTCATATTGAAATCACATGCAGTTCAAGTCTTTTATGTCTCAGATCCAAAAAATAGGAATTAGTTGATTTTCCTACTGGAGACTAAAAAAATGTATTGTTAGATTAAAATTCAATTTAGTATTTCCCCTTTATTTGTAGATCATAATCAATTCAATTCTGTCCCAATATTGACTATTTCTTATATGTTAGAGGGGACAACAAAGAGGGGATCTTGGATTCTCAACAGGGGAGAAAAATCCATTCAATATTTTAAAAAAGAAATAAATTTAATTGATATGGCTAAAGTGGTTTTTAATATGTTATTATAGTCCTTCTAATATTATATATTATCTAATGTATTTAAATAATAATAATTAAATTATTGGCTACTCATGGAGACAAATTGTGTCTTCTGAACATGATGATGTTACCCTTCCCAAATAAGAACAATCATTTGATTCTAAAACTGTAGAATTATTAGGGTATCAAAAAAATATTTATGAAGAAAAAATAATGACACAGCATCACCATGTTGAATCAAATTACCAATGAAAGATGTAAGGGTATAAAATTTGACGTTGGATGGAATCAATGTGGCCAACCTGATTACAAAAAAAATTCAATGTTCATTAGTTACATTTGGGTAACAATGAGGATGAGGGTGTAAATTGATATAGATTTTTGGCACCAGATCCATATTATAATTAAGGATAGACTTTGAGAAGATATAAATGTAGTGTCAAAATATTTTTTTTTTGAAAAACATTATAAAGAAACATTGATTTAATTTTAATAATTCCTTGAAAAAATTGATTGGTTTAGAAGATATCCATTTGAATTATTTCTTAATGGAAACTAGAAAACCTATATAAGCTTATAGACTCTTATAACTAAGTTATATCTTAGGGATAATGAGGGTAATGTAATTTCACACCCACATGTTAGTTATGCCCAAATTAGAAAGAAAGAAACATTGAATGATTTCATCAGTCATCGTGATGAGAGATCATTCAGGTTCATTGTAGTTGAAATGGTCACATTAAAGGATTAGTTTTTGGAGTGTCTCCTTGATCGTATTTCAAGAATACAAAACCACAAGAAGATATATATATATATATGGTGATGAAATAAATTTAGGAAAAAGTAGATTCTTTGAAAGTTAGTATTGTATTGTTAGGTTTGGAAACAAGTATATAAGAAAAGATCAATGAAAACTGGTGGTGGAACAAATATCCACACATGGAAAACAATATTACCTCACTATATTTGAGTCTTGTAATTACCCTCAACCACATATCTTACCCGAGGTAATCAATTTTTTCATTAATATGTCTCCTAATTGTGAATCAAATAATTTTTCTGAATTTATGTTACTAAAATTTTACATGGTTTAATTGTATGTGATTTATATCTATAAACACCCACATGAAACCATATTGTTAGGGGGTACGGTTTATAATCTGTCATGAGACAAGATAAATATTAAATAACCCTGAAAAGACACATGATAGTGGGGATTGAGGTCACTCATAATCCAATTACTGAGATTCACGTTCCACTTTATAATCTGGATATTATGACTGTCAATGATGTTATTAGATCTTTAGTAGCATATATTTATGTTTATATAATCATACATGATTTATATATTTAACAAAAAAAATTTGTTATGAAAAACCTTTAACAGTTGATGAAAAAAGGTATGAAGTGAGGTCTAGAATTTCATATAGATAAACAAATGGGGAAACAAAAGGTTGAATCAAGAAAATATAGTGAATCGAATATATTATTGATAGTATATTTGAAATTTTATGAGAGATATCATAAACCATGAAAATATTAACAACCCCAACGAGTTAATTTCAAAATTTATTTAAAATTTCATTGCAAATATCTCTTAATAATTTGTTTGGCTATATTACCTCAATACTATCAAGATATTTGAAAACCATTGTAATCAAAATAAGAATTAAATTTTTATAGAGATGAGTGGACATTTTACATGGTGTCATTGTGTTTGTTGACAACAAATATATCTCATTATCTACTATTATTTTGATCTAGTATAGGTTATGATCTTAAAAATGTATTTGGGGTATGGAGAATTAGTGTAAGAATGGTTATATTTTATTTTTGATTTGTTTCTCAAGGATAAGTATAATGGAAGAAATAAGTTTATTTAGAAGAACTATACTATAATCAATAAAAGTTTTGGGAAATGGTAGAGGTAGAGGTGTAGTTATATGTAGAAGTGGAAGTGAAGTTATAATTGGAGGCGGTGGTGGAGTTGGAGACTATGGTTGAGGAGGGGGAATAAGAAATAATCAAGGATGAAGAGGATATGAAATTTTGTCTTACAATAAATATTATTTTTGGGAAATGTACTATAATAGGGATCATACCAATGTCATTTTTTTGAATAATTTTTTAAAAGTGCACACAACACTTTTCAATTAAGATAAGAGTCGTAGCACCTCTGGATTCAAGTAAGTACACCTTTATTTAGTTTATTTATATAATGTGTTTTGATAAAGTTTGGGAGAGTTTGGAGGTATTTTGGAATGTTATTTATGATTTTATAAAGGTTCAAAATATGTTAATTATTTCTAAAAACCATGAAACTCCTTTAAAAACCATGAAAAGTGAGGCTACGGGCTTAGGGTTGGCACACAGTTAGGTAGAAAGTTTGGCCATACTGTATGAACACCTATGAGTAAACATCCTTTTGGGATAGAGGGATTCTATAGAGTTGGTGTACATTTTTTCAAATAATGTATTCCAACTATGTGAGGTGATTCTTGAGGCAGATATATGTTCATGATTAGAGCATAGTTTTCCTAACCATGAGACCTAACTATAGAAATCTAAAAGTTAGATCTGAAAATTTGGGTCTAACTCGTTTTTACTCCTTAATGGTTTGTTTCCCCACTAATACGACTCTAACTTGTTTTTATCTCTTCCCAAAGGATTTGGTCACCCTTCCCCTTAATTTGAAAGAAATTTATTGGTGTTTCATGGTGCATTGATGCTTCAATTCCTTGGAAAGTCTCCCTTATAATTTTTTCCAATGATTCTTCATCTTCCCACTCTTAGAATGATAGGTAAAATATGTATGGGATGGATCTTGGTTATGAGATGGTAACGATGATGACATATAGAAGTTTTGATGTTATGTAATAATATCTAAGGTTGGTTTTTAGATATTAAACATATTGTTTTTGGAAAATTTATGTCGTTCTTCATTTTCTCCAAAGTTTCTACGCTAAGTGGCTTCACCCTTGACTCCTCTTGATAGAAATAGAAGACATTGAATCAAATTTTTTGAATATCTTTAAAGTAATTGTCAAATTCATATGAAAATAATCTTAGAATTAGTCTTTAGTGATGGTTTTTTGATTTATAAAAATTAGTTGTTGTACAAGGTTCATTGATTATGGATTTTAAAATGGTGGTTTTAAATTGTGAATTTTTTTGGTTCATGGAAATGGTTTGATGGTGAAGTTTTCAATAAAATAAATGTTTTTTTGAAATGTCCAAAAATGGTTGATTTTGTATTGGTTTTTGGCATAAATATTGGTGTGTGTATTCATGTTCACTCGGGATGGATTGGGGTATGAAGCTTCCCCTATAAAAAGTTTGATGTATAAGGGTGTCAAATTCCCCCCATCAAAGTTGTTCACCAAGTGATAGGTTAGTGAAAGAATTAACTACCACTCATGAGTATGGGGAGATACATGGTTACACACATGGTTGGATGTGTGGATATGTTGAATGGAATGGATTATTCCAAAATGCTATTTGTTAAATGGTTTTAAAGATTTTTTTGGTTTCATTCCATGAAATACTAATTTGGTTGGAAGACTATTTTGGTGTGAAACCGCATGGAATTGATATAAACTATTAAACTATTTTAAATGGTTTTATATAAATGTGAAAACATGTTCTATCATGACCTCCTCCTCACAATGTATACCCCTCATGGGCCGGAAATGTGAGAAGGTAATTAATGAACCCCATGTCCCACCTCCAGTAGGCCCCGAGTTTCCGACCAGCACCGAAGGTATAGTAAACACATATATATGAGGCATTACCTTGTAAGAGAGCACCTGTGAAAGAGAGAGATAAGATAGACACCAACCAACTATAACTAAAACAGAAATATAAAATAAATCTCATGAACACATATGTAATTTCATGAAAAACTACTACAATTGAATGTGGGAAACTAAAAGTACCAAAGGAAAGTAAAAACTGTAACAACCACAAACCAGAACAGCTCCTATAACCCCAAGCTAGTAGAAACCATATGAATCTCCAGCCTTCTCCAAGTTACCAGAAAAAAAGTTTATATATACATAGGGTGAGTATAATGGTATACTCCATAGGATCCTCCCTAGATCCTCTCCTAAAAATGTAAAGAAAGCATACTAAATCACAGTGAACAACAAGTGAAACTAACTCGTCACCTAAATAGGTACACTAAGTTCCTATCCTCACCATGGATACTCTCACCAAGTATCACATACAAGAGTACATAATATAATAATGAATATACAGGGTACCTCTCTAATAGTTATCCACTGGTTTGCCTCTTTTCCCCAATGTCGCACGTCCTAAGCATCTCTCTCTAAAAAGGCTTTCCTACAGGCACTTGGGTGAAGCACCACAACATGAACCTCGTACAATAAAACCACCACACCCAAAAAGTAACCAAGTAGTTTCCAGGAGCCACCACAACATTCATAACGTTTATCATACGTCAGACATTATTCCTCAAGCCATTATATCCCATACACCGAGTAAAGATCCTCAATCCATCACAGCCTATACATGGTATACCTATAGTAGTCTATAGGAAACTATATTCAGAATATATTTTTATGAATAAACAGAAGCCATTACAGCCCTTTACACACATATATGGGGAAATCTAACTGTTGTTCCTACTATCACTAGTAACTACCAATAGAAAATACCGGGGACAAAGGGGGTAGTCATCCATCCATCCTCCCATTAGAATGTTTGGGAAAACACCACCCCCTAGGGTTCATAATCCCTAGGGTGTCAGTTGACCTAACTGACTGGGTGGAGTAGTGTATAGAAACAAAAAAGTAAATAATATACTATATCTCAGACCTACACTATGGGCATAACCTAGTCTTAGACTCAACTTCACCTTACGTCTCTCGGACTCCTAGCTGCCACTACTCAGACTGCGTATCCCATAAGCACAGAACCATTTAAAGAGATTTAATGCATTACTTCATTCCATTTTTATCAGTTGCACTTTATGTTAATTAATTCTTCAAAATTTTAAATAACCATTAACAATTTCCACATTATATTTCATTATCATCACACCCAAAGTTCACTATTCCTTTAAATTGCAACCTCAGCGTTGTGTCCCAGTAAGCTCCAAACCCATGGTTTAACATCATTTACTCAATTATTTATTGACATAATTACTCTCCCATATTCCCAAATATTCTAGGAAAACATTCTAAGATACTAAACACATGGGGCTCGACACGGTGAGTATGCGAACTGCCCATCGATTATTTTATTCCTATAGCAAGAGAATAGACCCATCCTCCCTCGGGAAGCTAAACACAGAAAGCCAGTGGAATACATTGCACGTCTTCACCCCCTTTGGAAGGAGTGTAAGAAAACCAGGTGCCTTGAGAAGTGGGGAAAGCAAATAAGATAAACAACCAACAAGAAACAGAATGCAACCAAACATTCACAACCAACCTGTTCTATCATATCTGGTGTCCTCCCCAACACCCACATGTATAAATCGATGCATATCGCCACTCTAGGCGTCAACTTATACCATAGCCAATAGGCCTCCCTACCCCCACATATCACAATAGGCTTCCAGGCTCCAATAAAAACACAAGTAGCAGGTAAACAAATATCATATCAATTGGGATCTTTTCCCTTAAACAAGCAAGAGGGTAACTCAGAACCCTACAAAAAACTATCTTTTATCAAAAACTAGTTCTCTAATCCATCTTGAATTAACTTATTTATTATTCATTAGTTACAACATTGGGAAACATAAATAGTAAGCTATCAAAAATTGATTAATCATTCTTACTGCATCAATTTGATTAACATCAAATTACAATAACAACATCCAGATTCATTTACATGACACTTTATCTTTAACCAAACAATTATTAATTAATTCAAACTTTACGTTCATTACCAATTTCAATCAATAAAGAAAATATAAACAAAGCAAGCATAAATATCACACTATCTAGAAAAACAAGAGGCAATAACATACTATCGATATCAATTTATTTATCCAGTTTAGATATATAATATGCCAGTTCAATTGTGATCTAGTGTGCTAAAACATGCTAACTCTACAATTGATCGTAAATGAAAAGAGAATCAATGAATCCCCTACATAAAATGGTTCTTGATGTTATTTATACGATAATGATCCACACAATAGGTTATGATCTCCTCCCCCATGACAACTATATCCACCTGAGGATGTAGAGATACCACCACAATGGTCAACACCCAAGAAAATTTCATTAGGAACATAGAGATACCATTCCAAAAAAATGCAATGAAAAACAGAAGTAGATGAACCAAAAGAATAACTATAGATCATACCTCATTTCAAAGATTGATCAATACTACTTTATTTCATCAAAACATAGGGGAACCAATCCAAGGAGAAAAGTTTAGTCACACAACTCCTACGGGAAGGAATGGAAGGTCCAAGAATCTCACATCTAATAACAAGGAGGAAGAACCAGAGAGGAAGATATCTCATCCCTTTAGAATATTTAAAATAGCAACGGTTTAAAATACTCTGGATTTTCTATTGAAAGAAGATCCCATTAAACCAAGATGTCTAACAATGTAAATGCATCTCGAGCCTTAATAAAACTTAATATAGGAGTTATGAACATTGAATCGGCCTTAGAGTCCTTAAAAAGAGGCCTTAAATGCATTTTATGTCAATAGAATGTCAAAGGGGATAAAATATAGGAATCTAGAAACATTATTCATGATTACGAAATTTGGAAAAGGAAATAGAGGCTACTGTTGGAACCTCACCATTCTAGAAACACTATTCATGAACTCAAAATTTGGCAAAGGAAATAGAGGCTACTATTGGACCTCACCATTCTGGAAACACTGTTCACAAACTCAAAATTTGGAAAGGGAAATATAGGCTGCCATTGCAACCTCACCGTTCTAGAAAATCTATTCATTAACTCAATATTTGTAAAAGGAAATAGAGGCTACCGTTGGACCTCATAGTTCTAGAAACACTCTTCATGAACTCAACATTTGGAAAAGGAAACAGAGTCTACCGTTGGAAACTCACCGTTATGGAAACATTATTCATGAACACAAAATTTGGGAAAGGAAATAGAGGCTACCGTTGGACCTCACCATTTTAGAAACACTATTCATTAACTCAAATTTTGGAAAAGGAAAAAGAGGCTACCATTGGAACTGTTCACATTAGCCCACCATTGGACTGTACACATAAGGCTACCGTTGCACTATTCACATAAGCCTACCATTGGACTGTTCACAAAAGTCTTCCATTTCATTGTTCAAATAAGGAAACCATTGCACTATTCATATAACGCAACAGTTGCACTATTCACCGAATTGGAAATTTTGAAAGGTGTTGGGGATAAGTCACATTGACCAATAGATCACCTCAAACACTAGATTTATGCCGAGGAATGGACCATAGAGGTCCGAGCCATTAAATCGGATAGCTCTCAAAACATTCTTGCCCTTGAGAATTCAAAACCCTACTAAAGGGGAACCAGAATGGGTTCTAATTAACCCCCCATCGAGATACCTCACAAAATAGAGAAATCCGTAATAAGTAACACAAATAAATCCCTCTTATAAACATAAAAGGTATATAACCACAAAGTGAACATTTTTGTTACTTGAAAAGAGTTAAAAATCAAAAAAACTATGGGTACTGAGTGCGTATCCTTGACTTACATTCCCATGAACTCTCCTACATTCCACCGTGTCACCACAATACATGATCCAAAGGAATATAATTCACACTAAATACCTTATATTTATGATCTTATATCTCCATAGGTCTCTCCATGAAGGTCGAATCATCATCAACATCGATCTCTCCCCAATCGATGATTTGAGAGTCATCATGATGATAACAACAGAGCTGTGACACATGAAAAAGATCATGTATCTGGTTCATATGTGGTGGAAGTTCTACTCGATACGCCACACCTCAAACATGAGCTAGCACCTCAAAAATCCCAAAAAACCGTGGAGAAAGCTTACTCCCACGACTAAACCTTCACTTCCCCCAACGGGTGTCACATTCAGAAACATGTGGTCCCCAACATCAAACTCTAAGGGTCTCCTCCTTTGATAGGAATATGATTTCTGACGATCTTGTACTGCATTAATCCTCTAAGGAATCACCTAAACCATCTCTGTGGTATTCTGCACTAGTTATGATCCAATAATTGTTGACTCTCTGACCCCTGTTCAAAACAATGGAGAATAGAATGGTCATTTGTAAAAGGATTCAAATGGTGCCATTCTGATGGTGGAGTGAAAAAATACTGTTGTAAGATAACTCCACCAAGGGTAAGTGTCTCATCCATGAACCTCCAAAATATAGGACACAAGAGTGTAACATGTCTTCAAGAGTCTAGATAGTCCGCTCTATCTAACCATACGTCTGAGGATGAGAAGAGGTTATAAGGCATACCTGAGAGCGAAATAATTTTGGAGACCTCTCCACACCCTAGAGGTAAAATGATGATATCAATAAAAAATGTTTGTCCTTTTGACTACATGAAGTCCCACCACATCCTCTAGACAATGCCTCAATAAAACATCCACTAATCATGACACCAAGATTTCTATGAAGTGGTCTGATTTAGTTGAATGATCTACTACCACCCAAATAGCATCATGCCCTCCCTGAGCATGAGGTAAACCAGTAAAAATGTCCATTGAGATTTCCTCCCACTTCCACTAAGGATTATCTAATAGCTGGATAATACCACCGAGAACACAGTGTTCGACCTTCAACTTTTGGCAGACCAAACATCAGTACACAAACATTGAAACTACACACTTTATCTCAGGCCACCAAAACTGAATCCTCAAGGATTAGTACATATTTTTCATGCCAGGATGCACTACGAATGGTGAACTATGTAACTCTCTGTGAACTATCTCATGCATAACCAAAGGAACCAATATCCTTCCATTTTACAACACCTGGTGTTGTTCATCCTCAGACCAACCCTCAGGGGCCTTGCCACAAACAACTCGGCCTCTCCCGACCACCACCTCAAGATCCCTCAAATAGGACTCTTTCATATGGTGCGCCAGATATGACTGCATAATCATATTAAAAATACATCCTCTTCCCCCAACTTATCTCATTTCTAGAAGTAATTATGACAGTTCTTCCATTACCCTCTAGGAATCACCAGATCCACACACTGCATCACTACATGACTTCCGACTTAGCACATCAGCTAGAACATTTTCCATTCCATGTTTATATGATATTTTTATGTCGTATTGTAATTAGAAATCCATCCACTAACATTGTCTTATGTTCAAGTCACATTTGGAGGAAACATACCTCAAAGTCATATGATCTATGAAAACCACAAAGCGCTCACCAATAAGCTAATGTATCCACAACTTCAGAGAAAACATCACAGCTGCAAACTAAAGATCATGGGTGGATTAGTTATGTTCATGGGGATGTAACATCCAAGACCCATAAGAAACAACTGATCTCTACTGCATCAAAACACAACCTAACCCCAGATGTGATGCATCGTAGAAAACATCAAAATTAACTCCCCGTGTTGGAAGACAAAGAATTGTAGCACTTAAAAACTTCTCTATTAGTTACTCAAAAGCGGTCTGACACAGATCAGTCCATATGAACGCCTGATCCTTCCTAGTCAAAGTTGTTAGAGGAGTCGCAACTCCAGAGAAATCGGCTATAAACCTCTTGTAGTATCTTGCGAGACCAAGGAAACTTTTCACCTCTGACAGTGTCTAGGGGTATTTCGAAGACAAAAATTCTTCTATCTTCAATGGATGAACATCTACTCCCTACTGAGACAAAACATGACCCAAGAAACAGACATCTAGAGCCTAAAAAACACACTTAGACAATTTACCAAACATATGATGTTGACAAAGAACTCCCAAAATGGTGTGTAGATGCTATACATTCTCCCCCTTGGATGTGGAGTACACAAGGATGTCGTCGACGAAAACCACCACGAACATGTCCAGAAACTCACGGAACATAGAGCTCATCAATCCCATGAATTTTGTTGTAGAATTCAATAGACCGAACGACATTACAATGAATTCATAATGCCCATGACGACAATGGAAATCAGTATTCAGGATATCCCCATCCTTCAAACGCAAGTGATGATATCCTAACCACAAGTCGATCTTTGAGAACCACCATAAACCCTTCAGTTGATCAAATAAATCATCAATCCATGTAATAGGATAGTGATTATTTACTGTAACTTTGTTTAAGTGATGATTATCTATTCACAACCGCAAACTACCATAACAATTCTTTACGGAAAAAAACGTTTGCACCCCACGGTGACACACTCGGCCTAACAAAAGAGTACTGTAACATACCATAAAGCTATATACAAATCTCTTGTAACTCAAAGGGGATATCCTATATAGAGACATAGAGATAGGATATTCTCCTGGTTTTAAATTGATCACAAACATGATCTCTCGTCAAGGGGGTAATGCTATAACCTCTTATAGAAAGACATCAGGGTACTCTCCTACGACCCTAGAAAATGCCAACTACTAAACCTCTGAAGAACTCAACATCAGCTCGGATATCATGGATGATAAGGAAAGAGCAAGCCTCTGACCCATCTAAGGGTCTCACCCACTAGAAAACACCACCGGATCTCCATCTGCATTTAAGAACACAACCTTCCTCCTAAAGAAATCCATGATATCCTGAACTGAATACAACCAATCCATGCAAAGGATGAATTCCTTTGTTTTTATCTATAATAATAGGAAATCTCTCCAAGAGTGGTGCTGACCTTGAACTATCTCATAGTATCTACATACTTCAAACTAGTCACCTCAACCTCTAACTGGCATAGTAAACACCAATGAAATTGGAAGACTCTCTACCTCGTGTCCCAAAGAATGGAAAACTGTATGTGATATGAAGGAGTGTGTCACTCCTAAATCAAAAAAGGTATACACCAAGGTATAAAACAAGAAAAGGGTACCTTGAATGATGTCTGTCTTTCCTAGAGCTGGAAACTCTAAAGCATCAAGCTGACCACAACCTCCTCCATGGCTTCTCTAACCCTGATGACGACCACCACCATGGTTGCGTTCTGCTCTATGATGACGGGGTGCATCACAGGGATTTCCTCATCCTACCCCATCTACTCTCTACTAATGCAAAGCTAGTGCAACCTGCTGCTACTACCTCGGCTTGAAGTACCTCAACAGAGGAACCTGGAGTGGAACACCGGGTGTACAATGACTGCTATGATGGTTCATGCACTCTCGCTGTTGATAACCTCGACCACCACAAGAAAAACAAGCCCATGATCCCTTGGCGTTGTCTTAAGAGCCTTTTCCCCAGGATAAACGTGATGTTGAGGGCTAGGACATACCCCTAGATGAACGAAAACTCTACCTCCCTAAAAACTGGGAACCCCAGACCACATCTCTACTTTGCGAGGAGTCATGAAAACTCCTCTCTTTTGATGATACGGTTCTGGACAATGTCCTCTTGATGACCTCTGACCTCGCTATCACCTCAAGATATGTATTCAGCATAAATGGGGTGATATGGAACTGGATCTCTAGACAAAAGCCTCCTCTAAATGCCTCTCCAAGGCCTCCTCATCTGGAAACAGGTCCGAATCATATCGTAAAAGGGTCCTGAAATAGATTCCAAAAACTCGCACACTGGAGCTCCACTGTCGAAGAGTAAGAAGATCCTAGAAATTGGATGCCTTCATGGTTGAAGAAAGAAACTCAACTCTAAACATGTCTTGGAAATCCTCCCATGGGATCAGTGACTCCCTGCAATCCTTTAGGAACAAGAACCACCATTTCCTCAGTTCCCCACACAACATCATCACAACCAAGAACACCCAATGCTTCTTTCGAGCACTGATCAAACTAAAGCCTATATAGACCACCTCCATCCAGTCATCGGTGAATGCATTTGAAAAAGATCCCTTTTACTTTTGTAGACTCTGACGATGAATCTCTTGGAGTTTCCTCCTCCATGTTTCATCGTCATCGACCTCTACCCTACAACAATTTGCTGGCACAGCCTATTGTACATCGTCTATGTGATCTGTAAGAGGATGTCAACTTGGATCTATACCTATAAAACAAAAAATAGTTAGGGATATTAAACCCAAAATATGGAAGACTCAGCATTAATTAATTAATATTTTTCTTTTATTCATTTTAGGTTATCCTATCCCAAGGTCTACGAATTCAAACACAGGCACAAAGAAGAATGATGCATGATCCTTTCCTAGGTTTCTAACATAAAACTAGTATCACCTCATTTGATAGAAATTTTAAACCTAAAGGTCCATGCATCTGATCATACGGTGCCTAAAATGCCTATGTCTCATCCAATCTTCAGTGTTTACATCACTTGATAAACTTGACTGACACTGTTTCCCTACCAAACCGTGTAACCTCACCTATGCCTAAAACCAAAATTCATCATATCTCTCAACTAGACCTCTGAAACCACTCTGTCATCACCCCCTCCCCACAAGGATTACCCCTACTGGGCTGGAAATGTGAGAAGGGAGATAATGACCCTCCGAGTCTTACCTCATGTAGGCCCTGGGTTGGTGACTAGCATCGAGGGTATAGTAAACACACAGATGGGAGGCATTGCCCTCTAAGAGAAAACATGTGAAAGAGGGAGATAATACAGACACCAACCAAATATATCTGAAGAAAAAATATAAAATAAATCCCATTCAAACATATGTAATATCATGAAAAACTACTACAACTGAAAGGGGAAAACTACAAGTACCAAAGGAAAGTAAAAACAGCAGCAACCACAAGCACAAACAGCTCCTGTAACCCCAATCTAGTAGACACTAGCAGGATCTCCAACTTGATCCAAGTGACCTGAAAAGTATTTTAACTATATATAGGGTGAGTATAATAGTATACTCAGTAGGATCCTCCCCATAGCCTCTCGTGAAAAAGTAAAGAAAGCATTCTAAAGCACAGTGAAAAACAAGTGAAACTAACTCATCATCAGAATAGGTATACTAAGTTCCCAACTTCACCATGGATACTCTCACCAAGTATCGCAAAAAAGAGTAAATAATATAGTAAATAATATAAAGGTTACCACTCTACTAGTTCCCCACAAGTTTTACAATTTTCCCTAACATCGCATGTCCTAAGAATCTTTCTCCAAAAATGTTTTCCCGCAAACACTTGGGCAAACCACCACAACATGCACAATGTGCAAAAAAACCACCACGTCCACACAAGAAAAGTAACCAGGTAGTTTCTGGGAGCCACCACAGCTCGCATAACTTGTATCGTATGTTAGTAATTATACCTCAAGCCATTACAGCCCATACACCAAGTAAGGATCCTCAATCCATCACTACCTATACACGTTATACCTATAGTAGTGCATAGGAAACTATATCCACAATATATGTGTGTGAATAACCACAAGCCATTACATCCCTCTACACAGATATTTGGGGAAAGCTAACCATTGTGCCTACCAGCACAAGTTACTAGCAAGAGAATAGAGAGTGTCCAAAAGGGGTAATTATCCATCCATCCTCTCACCGGAATGTTGGGGAAAACACCCCTTAGGTCTTAGAATCCCTATAGTGTCAGTTTCCCTAGCTAATGTGGTGGAGTAGCATATAGAATAAAAAAAATTACATAATATATTATAGCTCACAACCACACTATGGGCATAACCTAGTCTTAGATTGAACTGTAGCTAACGTCTCTTCGACTCCCAGCTGACACTTCTATGGCTAGGTATTCTATAGGCACACAACCATTTAAATAGATTTAATGCATTAATTTTTTCCATTTTTATCAGTTTCACTTTAGGTTAATTAATTATTTAAACATTGAATAATCATTAATAATTTACACAATATATTTCATTAGCATCACACCTAATGTTCATTATTCCTTTAAATTGAAACCTCAACATTGCGTCCTAGAAAGCTCCAACCCCATGTGTTAACATCATTTATTCAATAATTTATTAATGATATTACTTTCCCATATTCCCAGGTATTCTAGAAAAACATTCTAAGATACTAAACATGAGGGGATCGACTCAATTAGTAGGTGAACTACCTGTCGAGTATTTTCCACCTATAACAAGAGTTTAAGCCCATCCACCCTTGGCAAGATAAACACGGAATGAACATGGCATAACCTGTGCTTATTTTCCCCATTTGGTAGGAGGGTAATAAAACCAACTACCTTGAGCAGTGGGGAAATCAAAGATAAAAAACCAACAGGAAACAGCAAGCATACAAACATTCACTACCAACCTGTTCCATCATCTCTGGTGTCCTCCCTGACACCCACATTCATCATTCTATCCTAGTAGAATTAGATGGGATGTCATTTGGGTAAAACCTACTATGTTTCTTCACACACCCCTTCTTGGGAACATTATTTCTTTTACATATATTGTTTCTCAAGACATAGATAAAGGAAAAGTATCTCATTTATTTAGTAATGCATCATGATACTTTGGGATGTATTGTGGAGTTAGATCATGGAGTATATTTTTATCTATAGAGTTATTTATTTGGATTCCTTGAGATTTATTATTTTTTTCTCTTTCATTATATTTTGATATTGGTTCTTTGGATGTAGTTTGGTTATTATCGGTTTGGAATTTCACTATGTTGTATTATATTGTTTTCATGCATCATATATTATTTGATTGCTTGTATTTTTCATGGTGGGTTATTTTATTGCAAAAAGGGAAAATAATCCCCCAAATGTTAATTAATCCCTTGGAATTTATTTCCAGCCTTTGGTATAATGGAAATTTCTCTTCAGTCTATGTAGTAATTCTTCCTCGTCTTAAGATATCGAAGAGGGGAGAGATGGTACATGTGGTATCAGTTTGTTAGATCCGAGGGAATCCGTTATGTCGGTATTGGGGATAAAAATTCACTATGGTTTATTCCTTGAGGTGGGATGGTAGAATGGAGGTAGGGTCATCTGTAAATGATATTTTGTGAATAAAAATCTATATCTAATGTATTTATATTAAACCTAATGTTACAAGTTAATTGGGTAAATGAGTGTTTTGAAGACAATTATGGGAGTTTTAATCTCATTAAGATGGGTTTATATAATTATAAGATCATGACAAGCATTGATAGAAATGAATTACCATTAGAAGTGCATATTTCATTTTGAGTAGTAATTTATGATTTTCTGAAAAAATGTTTATTTTTGAAAAATATTGAAACTATTCTCAAATGTGTGATTTTGAAAGTCCATAGAAGTGATATTCTGAAAATGGACTAATTTTCAAAGGAATGGTATAATTTTTTTAAAAAAATTGTAAATGGAGAATGTGGAATTTTGGGAAAGCCTTGTTGTAATGGTTGTGATATGGTAAATTTGATATTTTTAAGACTTATGTTTCTACAGTGTGAGACTTATACATTTTTTCATATATAAAATGGAACATAGTATGTGTAATAGAAACCAACGAGAAAAAGATGGTGAGAATGTGGTTTCATAGAGCCACAGTGGACCTAACATCAAGTTCATTTTATTTTAAATGATTTTAAATATAGAAATATAGGAAACTGAAGGGATAAATCAATACATGTGTATCATTTCATTCATTTATAGAAGCATAATCTACCCCTATTTTGGGGTGATTAATAACCATAGAAAGAGGGGATGTTTGGTGAATATGATGAATTGAATCCATTTCCATGGATTAGTAGAAGAGATGAATGTAATGTTGGAAATGTATATATTGTAGTTTCTCTCATGATAGTGGTCGGATTTTAAATTCAAACTAAATTAGACCAAATCATTACATGGAAGGATTTTTAATAATTGTTCGTTAAACATTTGTATCCTTACACATTAAGGATTTCAATAATGATAGATATTTTTATCTTCAAGTTAGAGAACTTATCAGTGATAGAGTATGGGTATAAGTTTATTAATAAAGTCCACTTTGTGCTAGTATTTATTATAAGTTTATGCTTGAATGAATGCATCTTTGAATTGTGGTTGAGGTCAGAAATTCACCTGAAACTTTTATGCATTTTCTAACGGGACTTATAGAGACGATCACAATATAGACAGTGGAATAATAGTAAATAGTAGGAACTATGGTTAGAGAAAGACTTTTGATACCTATTGGAAATGGTGTGAAGTCTAATAATGAAATCCAGTTGAAGAGGAACACCTATTTCTAAGGTAGTAGAATGTAAAGACTCGTAAATTTCAAGTAAATTTTTTTCATAATTTCTTTGGGATTTTACGAGTATGCAATTTTTGACGGCACCTGATTCTGAGGCCTAGTGTGCCGGAAATCAATTTCTGAAGTTTGTCTCGGGTACGTTCAGTGAACGAACGAGCGGGTTTTTCTATCTTTTGAACCGGTGCTTTGAATCAAAATCTGAGGGAACCGATGAAACTGCAGTGGCGGTATTTTCGTAAGAGAAACTTTTCCGAAGGTGCGTTTTCTTGGGAGGAGTTGTTAAAAATTGAGGATTAAATGTGAAGTAAATAATATTTGTGGAACAAATTTTACTTCTAACCTAAGTGGTTATATCCTAAGTATGGGAGTTGGGGTGGGACCCACTAGATCCTAACTCATATTGTTAGTATATATGTGAGGTGGGGCCTACATGAGCCCCACCCCTCAAAATTCCTTTAACTCCTCTAACCCCTTTTAAAGTTTGCAACTCCCCATTAATTTGTAACTCTCCCCTCTCTCCTCATTAATCATGCCAACACACTTAATCAATTAAGTGAGTTATGTGTTTGAAATTTAAAATTGAAATGCTTGGAATATTATAATAAAATAAGAGTAAGTTTTATTTTATTTGGGGTTGGAGGATTGTTGTGAGGAGACATTGGGGGAGAGAGCTCTTTTCTCTAGAATAACTTCATCTTCCCCATCGAAAAACACCAATAACACCTGTGCCAACCTCGGATTCTTTCTTCTCGACATTGACGAAGCGACGTCGTCTTTCCGCGGAAAAGTCAACGGAACAACGAAAGCATCTCCATCATCCATCAAAGCGATTAACCTTCTTGAATTGAGGTAGGGGTGTGTTTATGAATGAGCAACATTGATTTTACCCTTCCTTGTTATTGGTTCTCTCAAAACCTTTTACTATCAAACTAATGTGGATGGAACCGTACCAATCTAACACGGCCCTATTCCTCTGTCGTTCTTGTTGTATGGTGTTCTCTAGCCGTTCTTGAGCGGTGAATCAAGGCAAGTGTTTGGAGTCGATCGGAGGGTCGAAAGCATCAGAAACAGCCTTGGAACACCGGGACGACCTAGGAACGGAAGTTTTGTAGAAAAATTATCATCAGAACAAAGGACGGATGCCTCAGGAGGCTTGTTAGCTAGAGGCGTTGTTTCTAGATAATTCCAGAATACACGATGTGTCCTTACAAAGCACACGACATGTAGTACATGCGTTCAGCAAAAAAAGTAACGGACATCAGAAGAAGTGACACACGACGTGTGACACCGATCACATGGCGTGTACTATCTACACAGTTTGGTAGAGGAGAATTCGATGGACATGGCATGTATTCAAGGGAAATACACGGACATGGATAGAAATACACGACCATGAGGCATAGCGTGTATTATCTTCATTGAAATGAAGAAGCTTCTTTGTGAGGCTCGGCGTGTAATCTAGGAGATACATGGACACGGGTAGAACCACACGGCCACGAGGCACAGCGTGTAATACCACCACCATGGTAGAAGCGGCTTCGCGAGGCTCGACGTGTAATATGGGTGATACAAGGACATGGGCAGAACCATACGTCCAAGAGGCATGTCGTGTATTTCCAAAATACATGGGCACGGGGTGGAGTACACTGGCATGTACCCAACCACACTGCCAGACATGGCCAGCGCACATGGAACCGACACTAGAGGTTTGGACATGGCATGTAATCATAGTACACGCCGTGTATTTACATATTTACATGACCAGCCCTGTGACACAGGCCATATCACATGGGAATTACCTGGTGTCTGAAGACACGGCCTGTATCTTTTACCTACTCGCCGTGTGCTTCTAGAAAATGGCTTGGTTGTCTTTTTCTCCATGACTTGGGAATGTTTTGTTTGGTTTGTCCCCTATGATGTGGTATGGAACTACGAGATACATCAAATCCAGTCTTCATTACAGTTGATGTACCGATCATTGAATCAAGGAGCATACCCTCCTGGAATCGAGTGTGTTGTGTGCGGGAACCCTAGAGCTGGCTACGACTGAAATGACGATGACGAATATGCGTGGATCTTTCGTGGGTTCGGCAGCGATGACGACTGTACTTGGATCCTGCATGGGTTTAGTAGCGAGGATGACTGTACTTGGATCCTCCGTGGGTTCGGCAGTGAGGACGACTGTACATGGATCGTACGTGGGTTTGGCAGCGATGGTTACTGTACTTGGATCCTACGTGGGTTCGGCAGCGACGAATTCTATATTTGGATCCTATGTGGGTTCAGCAGGGGAGATAATTCAGAGGCTACATATATCATCTCCACCCCTCTTTGTGAATAGTATACCTATGTGAGCTAAGTCTTGACTTTCAATCATTATCCTCGACGTGATTTTCATGCTTTCCGATGTAGATTGGGTTGTGCTTTACTGTGTGGATTGGGATGTGTTTTCCTATGTGGATTGGGTTATGCATTTTTGTGTGGACTGGGTTGTACTTGGGCTCATTTGTTGGAGCCGAGATGGAATTGATGACATGGTATATGTATGGGCATATACCTAAGGAGACTGGGTTGATACTTCGTGTTTGTATCTTTCCTTTGTGGAATATCCTTTGTGGATTATGGGAGACCTTCAGGGGTCTCAGGGTCCCTACTGAGTATCGTATACTCACCCCTGCATGGGCTATGCCTGCACTACATTGTGTTGGTTGCAGATGACAGACAGCGCTGATCGTGGCTGAGGGTTGTGGAGCAGGACGGTACCCAGAGGTTGACTATCAGGCGGGACGTACATGGAGCAGATGGCCAGACCCGTGGAGCCGAAGAGACCATCTGTACTCACCCTTTAGGTGGGAGTTTCTGTAGGACGACTTGGTGGTTGCTACTTTATCTTTCAGCTGTTGTACTTTACATTTTATTTATACTGCACTTTCAGTTGGGTTTGTATACTGGCCCGTTTACTTTCCAGCACTTACTTTTGCACGCAGTTTACTTAGTGTTCACTTCAGCATGCGTACTCTGTGGTGTATGTTTTCTTATATAAAGGCAACGTCTTCTATTTTACCGAGATATACGCCTTTGGTGCTAGTCTCCAGCCCCTGGCCTATTGAAGGCGGGCTTCGGGTAGTCACGGCATGGGCCCCGAGGATGTGTCGTGAGAAATTGGTATCAGAGGAGTTCGTTTCTACCGCAAAACTCAGGATTCTAATCTTTCTTCTATGTGAAGCAATAGTGTTATGGGTATTGAGTGTGGTTATCAGTCCAAGGAGTCCAATGTTGGTGTGGTGGCCGATGTATCCATACACCAGGACCCTGACTTCTGATTTACGACTCAGTGCACAAAAACATTGATTGCATGTGTGCTTCAATGTTTTCTTTGTGATTACTTGTGTCAGCTCACCAGGTATACTGTATTGAAAATGGTGCACCTCTTTATTTTCAGGATGACCCCACAATGGAATCTAGCTAGGTTTTCAATCATTGTGCGAGATGGCAGTCCACCGAGCGATGAGGCCTCGATGTAGGGCCCCATTACAGCGGAGGCACCGGCGGTACATTTACCCGCCGAGCCACCGATGCGACCAGCCCAAGGAGCTGAGAGTGCACGTCGTATGATTGCACTGCACGAGTTTCAGCATTAGAGACCGCCCAGGTTCCATGGAGAGATGAACCCTCAGGCAGCTGAGGATTGGTTGGAGGCTGTTGTTCGAGTCTTCAAATTAGTGGGGACACCAGCTGACCTCATAGTGATCCTTACGGTGAGTCTCATGCACGTGGCGGTAGGTTGATGGTGGAGCCTGATGCTCCAGGTGCACGACAAGGAATCCCTCCTTTGGTCAGACATCGAGAGCCTTTTCCACTCGTAGTTCATTCCAGCCACCCTCTGTGCGGTGCGCATCCATGAGTTACTACAACTGCGGCAGAGCAGCGTGTCAGTAGCCCAGTACTCAGTGAGATTTACTGATCTCTCGCGCTACTCCAGAGACATGGTATAGGACCCATTCTTCCAGACCCAGACCTTCGATCAGGGACCGAGGCATGTGATCCGGGCTTCGATGATCTCCCTCAATATTCTTATGCATGCAGGAGTACTAGAGTGATCCCTTTTTATGGAGAGCGTTCTTACTAATCCTTTGCCAGCAGTGAGGCCTACTGCAGAGCGACACCTAGAAGAGTCTTCTACAGATGGCAGTAGACATATGTCACAGAGGTCCAAGGCGACTAGGCCATCAGGTGGACGACCTCAGGACACTGGTTCAGATGTGCGGGGCACACACAGTAGATCCAGTCATATGAGAGGCATAAAGTGCTATGCATGCGGTGAACAGGGCCACATGGCTCGGGACTGTCTTTCCCTCCATACAGAGGAGTAGAGGACAGTTGAGGGACCACCCCGGAAAAGGTAGAGGTTTGACCGTGGCGGTCCGGAGGGAGCAGGCGGACGAGGCAGAGGAGCTGGCTGAGCAGTGGGTGGTGGGAGATGCTTTGAGGCTCTACCACCACCACCACCAGGAGGTCCACCCCGACCAAAGGGAGCTGGCGGACAGAGGTAAGCTCAGTTTTAGGCAGTGGAGGCCTATGACCACGGAACACCTGAGATGATTTGAGGTACTATATGTGTCTACTCTACCCTTGCTATAGTTCTTATAGACACAGGAGCAAGTCATTATTTCATAGCCGCTGCCCTTGTTCGGATCTCGGAGATTCCTATGGAGCCATTGGCTCGATCCTTACGGATAGATACTCCTACGGGGGTAGACTCGATGATTACACACTGGTGTCGATAGTGTGAGATTACTCTAGGAGGTGATATCTTTGGCTGGGATCTTCTTATAGCAGTGTCAAGGCCTTACGATGTCATCTTGGGCATGGATTGGTTATCTATAGTTCATTCTCAGATTGACTGTATTAGGAACAAGGTGGGATGTTTCCACACCGATGGGAGCAGGTTCACCTTCACTGGTGAGAAGGGAGCCTTTGTAGCACAGGATGGACTCACGCAGAAGAGAGGACAACCGATCACCCATCAGTTGGCTAGTCTCATCCTATGAGCACTTGATGTGCGGAGTTCGAGTTTTCCTGTTATGGTGGATCGGTATGTGGACATTTTTCTTGGAGACGTTCTAGGACTACCTCCCCCGCAGAGAGGTAGACTTCTATATAGACTTGTACCCCAAGATAGCCCCAATATCTACTCCACCATATCAAATGGCTCCCGTTGAGCTTCGAGAGCTATGGGTACAACTACAGGACTTGTAGGGAAAGGGATTCATCCAAACCAGTGTTTCACCTTGGGCTTCCCTAATCTTGTTCGCCAAGAAGGCAGACAGGAGCTTGTGACTGGGTTTCGACTACCCTCACCTGAATCAGGTGACTGTGAAGAAGAAGTATCCACTTTCGAGGATTGATGACCTCTTCGATCAGCTCAACGGAGCACGATGGTTCTCGTAGATAGACCTCAGGTCAGGCTATCATCAGCTCAGAGTTCGAGATTAGGATGTGTAGAAGACAGCCTTCAGGTGTCGGTATGGCCACTATGAGTTCTTGGTTATGCCTTTCGGCGTAACCAACGCTCCAGCAGTGTTCATGAGTCTCATGAACAGGATCTTCCAGGATCACCTCAATCGATTTGTCGTAGTCTTCATCGACAACATATTTATTAACTCGACTACTAAGGAGGAGGACGCCTACCACTTGCGGGTTGTACTGGATACACTCAGAGAGCACCAGCTTTAGGGTATGCTCTCAAAGTGTCAGTTCTGGATTCGAGAGGTCCACTTCGTGGGGCACGTCATCTCTATGGTAGGAGTTGTGGTGGATCCTTTGAAGATCGAGGCAGTGCTATCTTGGGAACCACCCAAGAGAGTGATGAAGGTGCGGAGTTTCCTAGGTCTGGCTGGGTACTATCGGAGATTTGTGCCAGACTACTCTAGAGTTGCAGCACCACTTTCATCTTTGACGAAGAAGGGGAAACCCTTCGTGTGGTCAGATAGATTTCAGTAGATCTTCCAAAAACTGAGACAGAGATTGACCATTGCACACATCTCGAGGATACTAGAAGAGGGAGTAGGGTACTTAGATTACTTTGATGCATCACGGACTGAAATCAGGTGTGTCCTGATGAAGGAGTGGGCAGTGATCACCTATGGATCACGATAGTTGAGGCAGCATGAGTAGAACTACACTACCCATGACCGAGAGTTTGCACCAGTGGTCATCGCCTTGAAGATGTGGCGACACTATCTGATGGGAGAGCGCTTTATAGTGTTTTCTGACCACTAGAGTCTCAGGTACATATTCTCGCAGAAGGAACTAAACCTGAGACAGTAGTTATGGCTCAAATTCCCCCATGACTATGACTTTGAGATAGTCTATACACCTGGAAAGGGGAACGTAGTAGCTGATGCTCCCAGCAGGAGGACAGGCATTCAACTACATGGTGAGGCGACAGAGCTGTTAGCCGCTTTACAGATATCCTTTGTGGATAGAGATGGGGAAGCCTTTCTACAGTCACTCATAGTCACACCTCCACTACATCAACGGGTCAGAGAGGCACAGCGTGGAGAAATTGACAGTGAGACGCTACGTGCACAGATATCCACAGGACAGGCACCTGATGGATTTCAAATTGGTGGAGAGCACGTCATCCTTTTCAGAGGACGTACCGTGGTATCGGTAGAATTACAGGAGGAGGTTCTGAGATTGTTTCATACTTCCCCTATGGCAGTACATCTAGGAGTAGCGAAGATGTACCAGGATCTCAGACGATAGCACTGGTGGCCGGGTATGAAGAAGGTTGTGGGAGAGTCCGTTTCACGATGCCTCACTTGTCATCAGGTGAAGGCGGAGCACCAGGTACCAGCTGGTTTGGTACAACCCATAGAGGTCCCATAGTGTAAGTGGGATGGGATATCTATGAATTTTGTGACTGGGCTTCCACGTACTTCCAAAGGACACGACTCCATTTGGGTGAACGTCGACCGACTCACCATGTTATCCCACTTCTTACCTATCAAAGAGCAGGGCTCAGTGGAGAGCATGGGATGCCTCTACGTTCAGAAGATCATATGGCTTCATGGTGTACCATCATCTATCATCTCTGATTGAGATGGTCGCTTTACTTCCCAACTCTGGAAGGGATTGTAGGAGGAATTTGGGACGCAGCTACGCCTGAGCACCGCCTTTCACCCTCAGATGGATGTTCAGATGGAGAGAACCATTCAGACTCTCAAGGACATGCTCCATGCATGTTTCCTTGACTTTGGTTGCAGCTGGGAGGATCACCTACCCTTTGTAGAGTTTGCGTACAACAACAGCTACCACTCCACCATCGAGATGGAACCTTACAAGGCATTGTACGACTGACCTTGCAGATCACCTATATGCTGGACAGACCCTAGGAAGTCAGCACTTGTAAGACCAGAGATGGTCCCAGACATGACGGAGAAGGAACTAATCATCCATGAGTGGATTAGAACTGCTCAGATCCAACAGAAGTCCTATGCTGATAGGAGGAAGAGACCACTAGAGTTCGAGGATGTCAACCACTTTTTCTTACGGGTCTCACCTCGTTGTGGATTCCGAAGATTTGGTCGGGGCGGCAAGTTATCTCTGCGCTTCATCGGACCATTCCAGGTTCTCAGCAGGATAGGTGAGGTGGCTTATCGCCTGGCTATTCCACCTCAGTTGCACAGGGTGCACAACATCTTCCACCTATCTCAGATGAGGAGATACGTGCATGACCTGACGCATATCATTGATCACGAGGAGCTGGATATCGATGACGAGGAAACTTTTGCAGAGGTCCTAATGGAGATTGAGGATCGACAGGAGTGGGTCCTATGTGGATGGTCTATTCCTCTAGTGCACATTAGGTGGCAGCACGAGAACCTCCTGGAGAGCACATGGGAGCGGGAGGCTCAGATGAATGCTCAGTACCCTCATTTGTTTCCCTAGTTTTGTGATGTATCTTTACAGGGATGTAAAGCCCTAAGGTGGGAGTAATGTAAAGACCTGTAAAATTAAAGGAATTTTTTTTATTAATTTCTTTGGTATTTTACGAGTACGCAGTTTCTGACGGCACCTGATTCTGAGGCTCGATGTGCCGGAAATCATTTTCCGAAGTTTAGCTCGGGTACGTTCAGTGAACGAACGAGGGGGATTTTCTATCTTTTGAACCGGTGCTCAGAATCGAAATCTGAGGGTACCTATAAAACAACAACAACGATATTTTATTAAGAGGACCTTTTTCGAAGGTGCGTTTGCGCGGGAGGATTTGTTAAAAATTCGGGATTAAATGTGATGTAAATAAAAATTGTGGAAAAAATTTTACTTCTAACCTAAGTAGTTTTATCCTAAGTATGGGAGTTGGGGTGGGATCCACTAGATCCTAACTAGTCTTGTTAGGATATTTGTGAGGTGGGGCCCACACAAGCACCACCCCTTAAAATTCCTTCAACTCCTCTAACCCCTTTTAATGTTGGAAAATCCCTATTAATTTTTAACTCTACCCTCTCTCCTCTTTAATCATGCTAACACACTTAATCAATTAAGTGAGTTATGTGTTTGAATTTTAAAATTTAAATTCTTGGCATGTTATAATAAAATAAGTGTAAGTCTTTTTTTATTTGGGGTTGGAGGATTTTTGTCTGGAGACATTGGGGGAGAGAGATCTTTTCTCTGGAAGAACTTCATCTTCCCCATCGAAGAACGCCAAGAACGTCGGTGCCAACATCGGCTTCTTTCTTCTCGACGTTGATGAAGTGACTCCGTCTTTCCACAGTAATTTCAATGGAACAACGAAAGCATCTCCATCCTCCATCAAAGTGATCAACCTTCATGAATTGAGGTAGGGGTGTTTTTATGAATAAGAAACGTTGATTTTCCCCTTCAATGTTATTGGTTCTCTCTAAACCTTTTGCTATCAAACTAATGTGGAAGGAATTAGACCAAACTAACACATTCCGATTCATCCTCCATTCTTGTTGTATGGTGTTCTCCAACCATTCGTGAGCGGTGAATCAAGGTAAGTTTTTGGAGCCGATCGGAGGCCTGAAAACATCGGAAACGGACTCGAAACACCAGGACGACCTAGGAACCAATGTTTTGTAACAAACAGATCATTAGAACAAAGGACGGATTCCTCAGGAGGCATGCTGACCAGAGGCGTCATTTCTATAAAATTCCAAAATACACGACGTGTATTTCCAAAGCACACGCCGGGTAGTACAAGCGTTCAGTGGTAGAAGTAACAGACATCAGAACAAGTGACACATAGCGTGTGACACCGGTCACACGATGTATACTGTCCACACATTCTGACAGAGGAGACTTCAATGGACATGGAATGTATTCAAGGGAAATACACAGACATGGAGATAAATACATGGCCATGAGGCATAGAATGTATTATCTTCATAGAAAGGCAGAAGCATCTTTGGAAGGCTCGTCGTGTAATCCGGGAAATACACGGACACGGGCAGAACCACACGGCCACGAGGCACGACGTGTACTACCACTATCATAGCAGAAGCGGATTTGCAAGGCTCGGCGTGTAATCTGGGTGATACACAGACATGGGAAGAACCATACGGCCAAGAGGAACGGCATGTATTCTGGAAATACATGGGCACATGGTGGAGTACACGGGCATGTACTCCACCACATGGCCAGACATGGCCAGTGGACATGGAACTGACCCTAGAGGATTGGACACTGTGTGTAACCATAGTACACGCCATGTATATATGTATTTACACAACCAACACTGCGACACGGGTCATATCACATGGGAAGTACCTGGTGTCTGAAGACACGGCGTGTATCTTTTACCTACACGTCGTGTACTTTTGGAAAATGGCTTGGTCATCTTGTTCTCTGTGACATGGGCACATTTTGTTTGGTTTTTCCCCTATGATGTGGGATGGATATACGGGATACATAAACTCTAGTATTCGTGACAATTGATGTACTGATCTTTGACCCGAGGAGCGGACCCTCCCAGAATCGAGCGTACTGTGTGCGGGAACCCTAGAGCTGGCTGCGACTGCGATGACGATGATGAATATACTTGGATCCTCTGTGGGTTCGGAAGAGATGACGACTGTACTTGGATCCTATGTGGGTTCCGAAGCGAGGACGACAATACTTTGATCCTTTATGGGTATGTTAGCATGGATGAATGTACTTGGATCCTACTTGGGTTCGGCAACGATGGTTAATGTACTTGGATCGTACGTGGGTTTGGAAGCGACGACTTCTATATTTGGATCCTATGTGGGTTCGGTAGGGGAGATGATTCAGAGGCTACATCTATCATCTCCAACCATCTTCATTAATTGTAAAACTATGTGAACTGAGTATTGACTTACAATCATTATCATCGATATGATTGTCATGCTTTCCTCTGTGGATTGGGTTGTGCTTTCCTGTGTGGATTGGTTTGTGTTTTCCTATGTGGATTGGGTTATGATTTCATGTGTGGACTGGGCTGTACATGGGCTTGATTGTTGGAGCCGAGAAGTAATTGATGACTTAGGTATATGTATGGTAATATACTTAAGTAGAGTTGGTTGATACTTTGTGTTTGTATCCTTTCGTTGTGGAATATCCTTTGTGGATTCTCGGAGACCTTCGGGGGTCTCGGGGTCGCTACTGAGTATTGTATACTCAACTCTGCACGGGCTATGCCTATACTAGGATGTGTTGGTTGTAGACGACGGACATCGCTGATTACGGCTGAGGCATGTGGAGCGGGATGGTACCCGGAAGTGGACTATCAGGCGGGACATACACAGAGCGGATGGTTGGACCCGAGGAGCCGATGAGACCATCTGTACTCACCCTTCAGATGGGAGTTTCTGGAGGACGACTTGGTGGTTGCTGCTTTATCTTTTCAACTGTTGTACTTTACTTTTCAGTTGTACTGCACTTTCAGTTGGGTTTGTATACTGGCCCGTTTACTTTCCAGCACTTACTTTTTCACTCAGTTTACTTAGTGTTTACTTTATCTTGCGTTCTCTGTGGTGTTTTTTTCTTATATAAATGAAATTCCTTCCCTTTTATCGGGATATACGCCTTTGGTGCTAGTCGCAAGCCCCTGGCTTATGAAAGGTGGGCTTGGGGTAGTCACAGCACGGGCCTCGAGGATGGGTCGTGACATGGAATAACTCAGAACTATATGGATAAATATGTGAATCTTACTCCAAATCAAAATGTAAAACCAAGATGTTTTCAACGTGGTTTACTCGACCATATGAAGAGTGATTATACGAAACCCCCAATATCATGCCATAATTGCAACCATATGAGTAATCATTAGTGTTATTGTCATAGTGTTCTAAGGTTGGGTGTTCAGGACAGAACTCCTGTTTCATAGATGTCATATACTTCAATGAGATTAGGGATGAAAAATAACACTTTTAAGTTGAACTAAGCTATCTATGGAGATTCTAAGAATACCATGACTCCTTAGGAAGTTAAATATAAATAAGGAAATAAAAAAAAGTGGAGTGATTAAGAAGTTATATAGATTTGAGAAACAGATAGTGGATGATAAATCTGGGACATCGACAGTGAGAGGTATGAATCTTCTGAATTCGACCCATATTGAAGATTTGTTTGATATGGGTGGATCCCATTCACTTATTATTTCTCATTCTATTTATTTTTTGGGTTTTTAATTGATATGATTCCTTCTATTTTGACACTTTAAACTCATCTTGGTCAAAGAGAATGTCGAGACTTTATTTTTAAATAATGTTCTATGATTTTTGATAGAGATTTGTTGATATTGGATTTATATTTTATTGAGATTGAATTCTATAACATAATCATGAGAATATATTTGTTGAAAATGTTCAGAGCTCAAATTGATTGTTATACATGAAGGGTTAGTTTTAGAACTGATGATGGTGTCAAGAATCTCTTTAGAGGAGACCAAAATTTAATGTAAGGCGCAACAAGCTTGTTGGAACAAGTAGTTGGAACAATCTAATAATATTTGGTAGATTATACTTTGGAATCAATTGATGATATAGAGAATAGTGGTTATCCAGCAGCTGTTTATTGGTTTCTTGATGGTCTCTCTAAAATTTCTCAGGGTTTCTGCCCACAAGGGGAGTGAATTTTATGATTAATATCGTTCTGAGGACCACTCCTTTTCTCATTCTATCTTATCGTATGGAACCAATAGAATTAAGGGAATTTACTGTCCAATTATAATACAAGGATGGTAATGGGGTCAATTTATCCTAGCACATCTCAATGTTTAGCACCAGTACTATTTTTAAAAAGGTGGGTGGAATAGTTTGGTTGTGTGTGGATTATAATAATCTTACCCAAGTTATGATAAAGAATTAGTATCCACATCCACACATTGATGATATTTTCGATCAATTCATGAGAGCTGGGTAGTTCTCTAAAATTTACATGCGATCAAGATATAAAAAATTACGCATTTAGAATGAGAATTTTTTTTCAAACTGATTTCAAGAGAAGATTTGGCCATTGTGAGTACATTATTATGCCCTTTATTCTTACAAATTCACTAGTGGTCATTATAGAATTGATGAATCAGATATTTCAAATGTATATGGATTCTATTTTGGTTTTTATTTGATGAAATATTGGCGTATTCAATAAAAATCCATGAACATGAGAAACACTTAGAGATAGTGTAGGGAATTTTGAGGGATCATCATCTTTATTCCAAATAATCAAAGTGTTGTTTTTGGATAAAATGAATATGTATCCTTATCCCTATTATATCTAAATGCTTTTTTCAGTATATCCAAAAAATATAGAGGATTCTATCTTAGGGAAAATTCTGAATAATTTCTTTGAGATACTCGGTATCCTTAGAATAGATGGTTATTTACAAAACTTTTCATTAATTTTCATGACTATATTCACCTATGAAAATGTTTGAAAGTAAAAAATGGTCCATTATAATGGTGTATGGAATGTAAAAATACTATTTAGGATAATATTTTTTTCCTTATATCATCAACAATCTTGATATTATAAGAACAATGCCAAGGGTATGTGGTGTACTATGATGTTTCATGATCTGGGTTGAGATGTGTTCTCATGCAAGGAGATCATGTTGTTTATTATGGAACACAGTAAATTTGGTTACATGATATGAACTACCCAACACATGATTTGGAGTATCTTTTATAGTCAATGATTTAATTACTTGGTTTTATTTCCTCTTTGATGGTAAAAATATGGTACTTACAGATCATAACATCTTTAAATGTATTTTTTCCAAAGTGATTTGAATTAGAAAAAAAAGAAGGTGGAAATATTATCTCTAAAATTATGAATTTAACTCGATGTATACAATAATTAATGTTAATTTAGAGATTCATTAAACAAAAATTCATATCCTTAGTTGGAAAATGAGGCTTCATATCAATGGTAGTTGATGTTGGTGATAATCGACATGCAATTGTATTGTTGGGAACAATTTAGCATTATATTTTTATTTCTAGTTTAATTTTCATACTGATTTGGTTGAGATATTTAAATAGAAAAATAAATCTAATTCACAATGTGTTGTGAAATGACCAGAACATAATGGTGGGGAGACAATTGAGAGATTTAATTTGGATGTGAGTTTATTTTTGTGGTTTCAGGATAATATGGTTATACCTATGACTTTTCTAGAAAAAAATATTCATTTTTATCACTATTAAATATTGGATGTTCATCCTATAATATTGAATATGTATACGGAATCTTATTTAGAGATTTGGGTTGTTGGAATATAATGAATGGTGGTAGAGTTTGTTTCAAGATACCTCACCTATCAGTGTGTTATGTTTGAGCACCAGGAACTAGTAGGTATTTTGTAGTATTTACCAATTTCTATTTGGAAATGGGAGAAGATATCCATGGATTTTGTGATAGGTCTCCCTAGGATGGTTCAAAAATAGAATTCCTTATGGGTGATAGTGGATCGGCTCACAAAGTCTGTCTATTTCATCCCAATCCATGAATCTCATAAGGTGGAGGACTTGTATAAAATCTAAAACTGTAAAATGGTAAGGAGGTATGGTGTTCCAATTTCAACAATATCAGAAAGAAATATGTGGTTTATATTTTATTTATGTAAATCCTTACATCATTACCTTGGGATTCATCTTACTTTGAGTTTGGAATATCATCCTAAAATAGATGGAAAATCGTAACGGATGATACAAACATAGGAAGACTTTCTTTGAGCCTGTGTATTGGATTTTAGTGGCTTGTGGGAGGATCACATACAATTAGTAGAGTTATAATATAACAAATATTATTAGGACTCGATACATTTGGATAATTTTAATGGATTTTATGTGAATCATTATTGTTCTACACTTTATTGGGTGGAAATAGGTGAGACTTCACTATTTGGGTCGAACATTGTCCCATAGACAATATAGAACATTAAATTGATCAATAAATTGATGGACATAGTTAAGATTTATCATAAATCATATCTAGATCATTTTCTATAACCATTTTCTTTCAAGGTGTGTTGACATGTGTTCTTGTTAATCTATCAAAGGGTTCCACATTATAATTTTGTGAAGCATGGAAAGTTATCTTATCGATAAACAAGCCCTTTTGAGAGACACGAATGTGTTGGTGAGGTGGAATATTAGTGGGATTTTCCACCAATGTTTAGTGTAGTGAATAATTTTTTCCATTTATCCCAGTTTAAAAAGTATCAACCTGATCTTAACCGTGTGATTCGATTAGACCATGTTAACCTAGAGCTACATGATTCATTAGTTCATGTACAAGTGTGAATTTTGGATAGGAAATATAAACTATTTCATTAAAGAAGAATTGATCTAGTGTTAGTTTTTTTGAAACATGGTTATATGCAGGTAGAAACATGGGAATAGGAAAAGGAAATGTTCAGGAAATGGCCTGAGATCTTTCAAGAAAATGGTGGTTTTTTACTTTTTGGGGATGCAAAGTATAAGGAAACAACCTTGTTATATTACATAATCTTGCATTTAGTTAAGAAATCACTTCATTTAACATTTAGGATATTTTCATGTTTATAGATTTAGAGAAAAGGGAGATAACAAATTCATAACATTACACATTAATACCGAGTTGATAACATAATAACAGTATTCTTTTCTTCCAAAATATAAAATTTTTCAAATAAAACATGATACCATTGAAAAATCGTAAAACTTTTAAATAGTCTTCTTTATGTGTCTTACACATCCTTATAACTTGTGAAAATAATATAATATCTTGGTATGAGAAAAATATCTCAGTAAATAATCTAAAAAAGAAGAAAAGAAAACATTAGTCCATGACTATATGTAACGTATGAAAACTTTTTCAAAAGACATACTTGTCACCTGTATAAACTTACTTTGTGAAACATGAGTTTTCCACAAGATCTTTATAAAAAATAATAATATTAATAGAAGCATAGAGGTTTTGTGATGAATTACATTCATAATTTTGTAACCCTCTCTTCTATCATATAATTTTTCACCATCATGGCTACCTTACAATTGTGTAACCATCGCAGTTACAGTTTGTGTAACCATATGCCCAAACTCCCACATACATATACCCAATGAATTGGATGGATATATATCTCCCACCCTTCATCTTAAATAATTCCTATGAACCATAACATAATTCATACAACATGAATGATTCCATAAAAACATTGCTTTTGAATTTCATAAAACAGAATTTAAAAAGAGGCTTTTAAAAGAAAAGTCCCTTATAAATATCATATAATTAAAGAGAGACTTAATATAGTGGATGGAATATGTATATAGAATGTAAATAAAAATAATTAGACATATTATAAACAAAATTTATCAGACATACAATTTAACTACCACATAAATAATGAAGTATAAGCTTATCCCAAAGAATGGAAATCGTGTTAAGAATTCACATACCTTGGGTTCGTCTTACTTAAAAATTATTTAAACCTCCTATATAATGGTTAAAAGAGTGTTATTAGTATTTTACTGAAACATTTTTATGTTTATAACATCATATATGATCATTTAATAACCTCATTTCTCCTTTAAATTATTAGTATTTTGTTCCTTCTATTGTTTTGGGTTTATTCATTACATGATTTCCATGACCAGTTCATTATGGATATTCTTGTTGATTGGAATTGAAACTATAGAATTGTAATGGAGTGGTAATTTCATATTTAAAAAACAATACATTATAATTTTTATCATTTTTAATTCTAACATGAGGATGATTGATAAGTTAAATCATTATTGATATTTGTTTAGGTCATTTTGGTGATTCTTCGATCATAATGAACTCATTTGTTTTCTAAATTAATAACAAGTGTATAAAATGATTATAGAACCTTATATAAGATATATTACATAGATTATAATCTGTTTAAACCATAAAAATGATTCCATGACCAGTCTTTAATAAGGAAAAAGATATTTAAATCACATCATCCACGATGTCGGTAAATCGACACATCACGGTCGATGTTTTAATTTCTTGAATAAGTGGGAGAAGAGAAGAAATGTAACGCGGATTATTCCATAAACATGATGAAATCAAAAATATTTAAGATACTAGATCATTCATGTCTCTTGGATAAGGGGAGGTAAATAAATAAAAAGAAAATAACGGAATCTCGAAATAATAGAAAAGTTGAGAAATCCCTAACGAAAATTCAGAAGCCTAACGGCATTGCTTAAAGTTTCATAAAATATTTTGATGAGAGAAAAGGGTTCCCTAATAATTCCTACATAATATGGTAAGTAAGGGGGTATGTAATGAAATATCCCAACATAATTCAAAGTAATGTAAAAAAGAATAACACACAATAAAAGAAAAAAAGAAGAAAAAAAGAGGATGTTTAACTCTTTATCTCTTCTCCTTGAGATCCTTCTTAAGGCCTTTGGTTTTGGCCTTTTGGTGATACCAGCAGCTCTAGGACGTGGGGAAGAGCCTTGGCATGATTATTATGAATAAACTAGGTATGTCTCAAGTCTTTTGATGTGTGGGAGGAAGAGGGGAATGAGGGTTGTATTTATAGTGGAGGAGAGTGGGTATTTTTCATTATTTTAATCATTGTTATAATATTGTTCCTCAATACTATGAATAGTCTTAATTCATGTGACCGCAAATTGTAATAATGGAATATGAGTTCTAACCAAGTCGTCTTACATCATCCTTGTATCACCTATGATGCAGTAAATCATGTATTTAGTATTTATCGTATTTTATCATATTTTACAATTCATAAAAAATTATATAATTATAGAAAATTACCAAAAATCACCACAATGTTTCTCAATGTGTAGAATTCAAAAATGAACTCCATTTTCTGAAAATAATTTTCTAAATATTATTAATTTAATTTTTATATAAAAACTCAATTTATTAAAAAATTAACAATTTTAAAACTATATCTTCTTTTATATCACATTGAAAAACTAAAAAAGATGTCATTATCATAAAGCCTTATAAAAACTAAATAAAAATACAATTTACTATTCAGTAGGGTCATATTACTATTCATAAGGTTATGTTATTATTCACCAAAAATTATGTTGGTTCTGTTAGACTCCAAATAACTTACTGAACACAATTTTAGATGACTATTTTTGAAAATTTAAAACATATAAGTGGAAAAATTATGCTTGCGGGCTAGTAATAAATATCTACATAAAACAAAGTTTCAGGCATTTCAATTATTTTTAAAAACTTGGGGTGTTACATTATCCCAACCTTATGAAAATTGTGTCCTCGCAATTTAATTTACTTACTAAACAAGTGACGGTACCTTTCCCTCATAGCATTTTTTTACTACCATGTTGCTTCTTCAACTATGTGGTTTTTATCCATAAACCTTTACCTAGTGGATTACCTTATTCCTCAATACATGTTCCCTTTGATCAAGAATCTAAACTAGTTTCTATTCATAAGAAATGTTCTCTTCTAGCTGAACTGCTTCTGGGCTCCAATCATGAGTTAAATATGGAACATACTTCCTCAACATAGAAACATGGAAAACATTATGTACCTAAGACAAACATGGAGGCAAAGATACTTGATATGCAACTGGTCTAAATTTATCCCGGATTTCAAAAGTACTAATTAACTGTGGACTTAGATTTCCTTTCTTACCAAAATGGATCACACTTATACATGGAAATATTTAAAGGAAAACATAATCATCTAACATTAAAGATAAGTCTTTCCTTATATGATCATCATAAATTTTCTATCTTCTCTGAGCTGTCTTCATGTGCTGCCAGATCATCTTCACTTTCCTAGCCACTTCCTCTACTAATTCTAGCCCCATCAACTTTTTTTCACTGTCTTCATCCCAAAATGATAGAGTCTGACACTGCTTCCCATAAAATGACTCAAAAGGTGACATCTATATACTGGAATGAAAGTTTTTACTATAAGAAAACTCAACTAAAGAAAGAGGTTGATCCCAGCATCCCTGGAAGTCCATTGAAAAAGCTTAGGGAATATCCTCCATAGTCTAAATCGTTTTTTCTGACTGTCCATATGATTGAGGATGAAAGGCTGTATAGAATTTTAATTTTATGCCCAACGACTTATGAATCCCCTTCCAAAAGTTAGAAGTGAACCTAAAATCCCGACCAGATACAGTGGAAATATGAAGTCCTTGTAACCTGACAATCTCTTTGTGGTAAAATTATGAAAACTGATCCAAAGACATTGTATCTCAAATAGAAAGAAAATGTGCAGATTTAGTCAAACGATCAACAATAACCCAAATTTCATTGTTACCTACATAATTCATGGGTAGTCCCACCACAAAGTCCATGGAAACATTCTCCCATTTCTACTCTATCACTGGAAATGGAAGAATAATCCCCTTCGGTAACTGAAACTCTACTTTAACCTGTTGACACGTCAAACATTTCATGGTAAAATCAGTGATATCCTTTTTCATTACATCCCCCCAGTAATACTCCATGTGGTCCCTATATATATTAGTATTGGAAGGATGAACTGAAAATGGAGAACTCTGAGCTTCACACAATAATTCTTTCTTCAACTAAGAATCACAAGGCACACAAAACCTTTTTTTCAAATCTTAACACACAATCTTTATGAAGGATAAATTCGAGGAACTTACCCATTTTAACCAATTCTAGCTTTTTCAGTAGGTCACGATCTTCCTTATGCGCTTACATAATTCTAGATGATAATGATGATTGTGCTAAAACCTAAAACAAAACAAATATATTTCCTACACCAACAATTTCAAAGACAAAATTCATCAAATCATTAATCAATCTATTGAGTTACAAAAGTAACATGGTTAATGATGCATGATTATTTCGACTCAAGGCATCTGACACATTGTTTGATTTTCTTGGATGATAATTGATAGAGAAATAATAATCCTTTATCAGTTCAATCCATCTTCTCTACCTTCTATTTAATTCATTCTGAGTGAATATATATTTCAGACTTTTATGGTCAGTATAAATTTTACATTTTTCTCCATATAAATAACGCCTCAAAATTTTCAAATAAAAAACCATAGATTCCAATTCCAATTCTTTTGTGGGATAATTTAACTCACGGGGTTTTAGTTGTCTTTAATAATAAGAAATTACCAGATCATTCTTCATTGAAACACAACCAATTCCATTAAAATAGTATCATTGTATATGTTAGACTCTCTATTTTGGAATGGTAAGGCCAAAACTGTATAATTCACCAATATCTTCTTCAATTCCTGAAAACAGACATCACATTCTTCTTTCCAAATAAATTTAACCCCTTTTTTGCATTAACTATGTTTCTAAGCTAGATAACTGTGTATTGTTTTTAACAAATCGTCAGTAATAACCTACTAATCCAATAAAACTATGAATCTATGTATCATTTGTGGGTCTTGGACATTCATCAACCATTTTTGTTTAGGTAGGATCAACTATTATTCCATCCTTATTTACAATGTTCCCATGAAAATATGTATGTTGTAACCAAAAAACACACTTTCTAAATTTTCCTTAGAGTTTATTTTCCATTATGATTTGTAAAACAACCCTTATATGGTTTTCATGCTCTTCTTTACTCTATGTAAATACCATAATTTCATCAATAAACAAAATACAAAACTTATCCAATAATTCGTGAAATTTTATATTCCTCAGTTTCATGAATACATCAGGTGCATTAGTTAACCAAACAGAATAACATATAATTCGTAATGCCCATATCTAGTACGAAAAGATGTTTTTGGGATTTTATCCTCCTTCACCTTTAGCTGATGGTATCTAGATCTCAATTCAATCATGGAAAAGTACTGAGATCCCTAGAGCTGATCAAACAAGTCATCGATATATGAAAAATGATACTTGTTTTTAATAGTGATTTTATTCAATTCACTATAATCAATGAAAAGTCTCATGGAACCATATTTTTTTATGATGAACAAAATAAGAGCATGCCATTGTAAAGTTCTACGATGAATGAATCCTTTATCAAGAAAATCCTGCAACTGATTTTTCAATTCAAGAAGTTATATTTGATCCACATGATATGGGGTTTTTGAAATTGTCTTATCATTAAGATCAAATTCAATTGTGAGTTCGACTTCCCGATCAGGTATGACACTGGGTAACACATCAGGAAAAAATCAAGGTATTCATTTACCATTGGCATATCAATAATCTAGAAAGATCCCTTGTTTTAAAAAATATGAGCAAGATAACTTTCATTTCCATATTTTAACATTTTATCAGCTTCAAGATATGTTATCAAATGTATGGGTTTGTTCTTGTATACAAACTAAAACTCTTTTTGAAAAACAACTTCTTTAGCTCTACAGTCAATATTAGCATGATAAACCAAAATCCAATCCATTCCTAGAATAACATAAAACTCTACTATGGTAAAAACAACAAGTTGTGTAGGTAAATTATTTCCACATAACACAATAGAAATATTATTATAATTCCTCTTTGCTATAATATTTCCCCTGGTGTTTTAACAATAAGATCCAATCTCATTTTTTGAGGTGATATTTCCAATTTACCAAAAAATTCCTCAGAAATTTAATAATATGTAGAACCTGTATCGAACAAAACCTTAGAAAAATATGAGTAAACAAACAAGGAACCTGATACAACATCATTGGATGGCTTGGAATCTACCTATGTAGTCTCAAAGGATCTGACAACACCTTGATACTTATATTTTTTGCTTATTTTCATCATGTATATCTCTCTTTGGGAATGCATTTCCATAATGACCCATATCACCACATTTAAAACACTTTAATGTTTTCTTATTTGGATTAGTCTTAGGATCATTTTCATTACAATCTCGGGCCATATGTACAAACTTAACACATTGAAAACACTTCCCAGTTTTAGCAAGACATTCCCTAGGGTTCTTATTTCCACACTTTTCACAAACTAAAAACATTATTTTCTTACCTTTATATTTCAATGGTTGATTTTTATCGATCACTTTCCATATGGTTCTATTCTTCTCTTTGTTGTAAAAGTGCACATGATCCTTAGAAAACACTATCTCTACCATCACAGATCATTAAAAAAGTTTCTCATAACTTTTGAATTCATGGGATTCCAACACCCTTCGATACATTGGCTTAAATCCTGAGTAAAAGTGTTTCATTTTTCTATCAAGATCCAAAATATGATTTGGAGCATACCTCATTATTCGTTTGAAGTTTTATTGATACACAGCCACTGAATCGTCCTCCTTTTTCATCAATTCAAGGAATTTTATCTCCATCCTAAGTTACACAACCTTATGAAAATATTTTCCAGAGAAAATATTTTTAAATTAATCTCACTCTAAGGCATCAATATCCTCTCTATCCCTGATATTCATTACCATTGACCACCACTGATCATATTCACCTTCAAAATGATAAATGTATAGCCTTACCTTTTGGTTATCTGAACAACCCATTACATAAAATATCTTTCAAGGGATTTAATAAATCCTTCTGTCACTACTAGATCAGAAGATCTATTGAAAGTATGAGGTTGTTGTCTCATAAAATGTTCCAATATTGTCATGTTCCATTGTGGTACCTCTATTTGTTCTATTTAATTTATTCCACCAACATTTATTTTCTGCATTAGCTGATCCATTACAGTCATAATTTTCTATGCTCTAAACCCTACCATTTCGGGCTACAGATTCGAAAGGATATCGTTTTGTCGATGCCTCTCCTCTTCATCTTCCCTGTTTCTTCTACGGACAGCCATTATAAAAAACATATCATACTCAAAGAAACATGGTAATATTTAAATTCTATAACATTTAAACTTAACCATAGATTAAAAAACATGTATGGTATTATATTACCATCATCCTAACCCCTAAATTTATTTAAACCACCCCTTGATACCAACTATAAGGACACGACTTTATTATATTACATAATCTTGAATTTAGTCAATAAATCACTTCCTTTCACATTTATGATCTTATAAAGTTTATATATTTAGGGATAATTGATATAACACATTCACAAAAATACACATTAATACAATGTGGATACCATAATAACAATATTCTTTTCTTCCAAAATATATAAATTTTAAATAAAACGTAATCACATTGAAAACTCTTCAAATATTTAACTAGTCTTAATTAATTGTCTTAAAAATCCTTATAACCTGTGATAATCATTTAAAAACATGGGATGAGAAAAATATCTCAGTAAGGGATATACAAATAAGAAAAGAAAAAATTAGTCCATGAGTACTTGTAACGTATGAAACCAATTTCAAAAGACATACTCGTCACCCATATATACTTACAATATGAAACATGATATTTACAAAAGATCCCGAAAGAAAATAATAACATATATAGAAACATAGAGGTATCTTGGGGCATTACTTACATTATTTTTTAACCCTCTCAACTACCTTATAATTTGTAACCCTCATGACTACCTTACCATTGTGTAACCATCGCAGTTACACTTGGAGTAACCATACAGCCGAACTCCAACATACACATACCCAATCCATTAGAGGGAGATTTAGGTCCCACCATTAATCTTAAACAATTCCAAAGAAACATAACATAATCATACAACATGTATAATTCTATAAAATCATTTCTTTTGAATTTAGTAAAATAGAATTTTAAAAGAGTTTTATAAAAGAAAATTCCCATATAAATATTATATAGTAAAATAAAGACTTATTAGAGTGGATTTAAAGTGTATATAAAATTTAAATACACAAAATTAAACATATTATAAAAAAAATTAATCGCAAAAAAATATAAATACCACATAAATAATGATGTATAAGGTTAACCCAATGAATAGAAATCATGTTAACAATTCCCTTACCATGCGTTTGTCTTACTGAAAAAAATTTAAACCTCCAGTATAATGGTTAAAAGAGTGTTATTAGTATTTTATAGAAACATTTTCAAGTTCATAACATCTTATTTAATCATTTCATAACCTCATTTCACACATTAATTGGTAGTATTTTGTTCCTTCCATTGTTTTTTAGTGTGTTCTTTACATGATTTCCATGATCAGTTCATGATGGATATTCTTGTCGATTGGAAGTGAAACTCCAGAATAGGAATGGAGTTGTATTTTAATATTTAAAGAATCATAAATTATTCCTTTTATCATTTTTAATTCTGATATGAGGATGATTAATATGTTAAATAATTATTTATATTTGTTTAGGTCATTTTGGTGATTCTTTGATCCTAATAAAATCATTTGTTTTATAAATAAATAAAATGTGTATAAAATGATTCCAGAACCTTATATAAGATATATTAAATAAATAATAGTCTAGTTCAACCATAAAAATGGTTTCATGACCAGTCTTGAAGAAGTTAAAATAAATTGAAATCACATCGTCAACGATGTTAGTAAATCGACACATTACGGACGGTGTTTTAATTTCTTGAATAAGTGGGAGAGGAGAAGAAATTTAATGGTGAGTATTCCATAAACATGATTAAATACAGAATATATAAGATAATGGATCATTAAATACTCTTGGATAAGTGGAGGTGAAGAAAAAAAATAAAGGAATCTCGAAATAAAAGAAAAATTGTGAGATCCCTTATGAAAATTTGCCAGCCTAATGGACTTGCTTAAAATTTCATAAAATATTTTGATGAGAGAAAAAGGGTACCTCATAATTCATACATAATTTTGGATGTAAGGGGAATATTTAATGACATATGACAAAATTAGCCAATCTGAATTAAAAATAATAATATAAAATGAATGAAAATTAAGAAAACAAAAGGGGATGTTTACCTCTTGATCTCTTCTCCTTGAGATCCTTCTTAAGACCTTTGGTTTTGGACTTTTGGTGAGACCATTAGCTCTAGAATGTGGGAAAGAGACTTGTTAGGAGTATTGGGTAGAACATAGTTAAGTCTCAAGGATTGAGATGTGTGGGAGGAAGAGGGGAATGAGGGTGGTATTTATAGTTGAGTAGATAGGGTATTTTTCATTATTTTAATCCTTATTATAATATTTTTGCTCAAGACTATGAATTGTATTATTTAATGAGACCCCTAATAGTAATAATGGCATGTGACTTCAAACCAAGTGTTTGTACATCATCCTTGCATCACTTATGATGCAGTAAAACAAGTATTTAGCATTTATCGTATTTTATCATATTTTACTATTCATATAAAATTCTAGAATTCCAAAAAATTCCCAAAAATTCAAACTAACCATATCTCAATGTGTAGAATTCAAAAATAAACTCAATTTTTTTAAAATAATTTTCAAAATATTATAATTTAATTTTTTAGTAAAATTATACTTTATTCAATAATTAAAAATTTCAAAACTATAACTACTTTTATATAACATTGAAAAATTAACCAAGATGTCATTAGATTAAATCCTTAAGAAAATAAAATAATAATACAATTTACTATTCATTATTTTCATATTACTATTCATGTTACTATTCATAATGGTATGTTACTATTCACTAAAAATTAAATTTCTTCAATTAGATTCCAAATAACATACTAAACACAATTGTAGATGACTATTTTTTGAAAGTCGAAAAATAAAAGTGTAAAATTTTTGTTTAAATACTAGTTATTTATATCTATTTAAAATAATGTTTCATACATTTCAATTTATTTTATAAAATGTGTGGTGTTAGAGAAAGGCTAACAGTGGGGAGAATGTGAGACACACAGATTAAAGTAACTACCCCTTTCTATATGTGTTTTTAGTATGAAAAGTGTTTAAGTGTTGTTTTCCAGAGTTTGGATGAATTTTGGAATGTTTTTAGGGATTTTTTTGAGGGTCATGGTTTGAGCACGATTAGTAAAAACTGTGGTAATCATATGGAAAACTATGAAACATGAGGAAGTGGGGTCTGGTTAGGCGCATGGTTTGGGAAAACCATACGGTCACCTAGGAGTGACTTTTCATTTTGGGATAGAATGATTCTTTATGGTTGGAAAAAAAATTCTAACCATGTGATCCAACTATAACACCCCAATATTTTTTTTAATTATTATTTTTGGGATTAATTTATCTTTTTGATATTCTTCAATTCAAGTGACACTGGAAATAGTTGTCCATATACATATATATATATATATTTATTTATTTATTTATATTAAAACAATAAATCAAATATCCCTTTCACACAACACCACTTTGTCTTATTCTACACATAATGCCGAACTGGCTTGCATAACATTCAATACTGACATTGCTTGTGTTACCTACAACACTGACTTGACGTACCTTAAATGCAACATATATGTTTCTAGGAAACATCATTTTATTATTATAATTATTTAAATGAGATAATTATAATTGATGAATTAATCATAGTTATATGAATAGAAATAACTAATTTCATGTATTATTTATAATGGTTTTATATAGATATAACATATTTGTAATAGAAGATATGATTTTTGGTAAATGCCTTTATGTTTAAAAACGGTTTTCTTGAATGAAACAATTTTACTAAAAAATTAATTTTAGACAAACATAGAAATTAAATTTTATAAAATAAAATTCATTTTTTAATTTATAATGTTTAATTAATATTAGGGTGATTTTTTGGGAATTTTCTGAGAATTCTCATCTTTTTATTAATAATGAAAAATTCTGCTTTTTAGTTAAAAATTACGTTTTAATTAAAATAATTATTCATGTGAAATTATATTTTAATTTTTTTTTTGTAAAATTAGATCAATTATAAATAAATTAATACAATTTATGTTATTATAATCAATTTCACTTTTAAATTGAATATAAAAACACAATAATTTTTTGATCTTCTTTCTACATTAAAAACCCATACTTGTTTTCCATTCGGTTGGATTAGATTTACTCTTATTTTTGCCGCTTCTATCAATTGAAATTATAAAAAATAATATAAAACATTATAATTGTTAAAATATTTAGATTCTGCAAACATAAAATTAATTTTTGACCAGAAAATAGTAAAAGTGATAACAATTAATCACAACCATTAATGTCAAATTACGCTTAATTATGGAGTAACCCATAATCTTAGGGGACCAAATGAACTATCCACTTCTCTAAAAACCCGTTTTATGTCAATATTCCATCCCTAAACATTCCATTTATTATTTATGTTGGTTTGGTAGGACTTTTTAAAGGTAAGAACATGTGTACACCTAACTTGTTTTCGAAAATTCCAATTGAGTCCTTTTCCTTCCATATAAAAGGACACCAACTATCACTAATCTAAAATCCTATAAAACATATTATGTTAAAAAAATATATTCCCAATTAATTTTCCATAATCACTCTCTTTCTCTTAGAATCCTTCACTTGTTAATAAGTCAATCCATGGTATCCTTTTGGCACAAACCAAAAGGAGTTACCCGATTAAGAGGTAACGTCTTCTCTCAAGTCCTTTCTTTTATCTAAATTCTACACCCCTCCAGTCTCTTTATTTCATGCTTATATAAAAAAACAGTAACATAAATATACTATTATGTTTTTATGATAATTATTTTATCTACACTTACAAAAACCTCAATCTAATGGGTAACAAATATATTGTTTATCTGTACGGTGAACTACCACCTTACAAAATGATAAATGTTCAATTTTCCTTACAACCTCTCATGGTGGAAATTATGATGAAAAATATATTTATATATGTTATAAATTAAATTTATTATTTATTTAATCTTATTTATTCTTTTTACAACACACATCTATTTTCTTTTCATTTTTTGTTAATACGATAATTTCATTTGAGAAAGTGTGGACTACCGCCCCCCCAAAGTGATTTGATTTGTTCATACACTACGTGGATTGTATTAATGATATTCTTAGTAAATAATATATATATATATATTATCAAAGATATACTATAATAATTATAAATATATAAATATATATACATATATTTATTTTTCATTCTTTCTTTCAATAGGACAATTAAATGGAAATAGAATTCATGCGTACGTAAAACCTACCGTCTCCACAAACAGTGTATTCTGTTTCGAAATTATATATTATATATATTATTATAATACAAATATAATAGATATATATGATATTTATATCATTTTTTAAATTCTGGAAATGTGATATAAGTTTAAGGACCAACAATATAACAAATTAAGACACATATGAAGACCAATTCAAATATTACCCAAAGTGAAACCATAACATAGGATAGTTAAAAAGTGGCTAATATAAGGTCTTAAAAAATCATATATGTTATTAGATATAATAATATGGTTCCATAAAATATTTATAATAAATTTATATTTATTAGATAGGGTTTTCAAACAAGTACGACAAGAGTCAAGACAAAAGGTACATGGACTTCGTCTCACTTTTTTTTTATTTTTGGGAGATATATGCTATGTTCGCCAATATTTCCTTTTGTGTGGTCTATTTAATTGACATTATTTTACGCTATGTTTATTATAATAAAATTTATATTTCTTCACATATCCATTTTACGATCTTTCTTTCATGGGTATTAAGTTTTAAAAGTTACCAAATCTGTGAATTAGTTTTGTCACAATTTACATTCATTGAAGATCATGTTTTGTTATTCACCTAAATTATCTTTTGAGGTGTAAATAATTACATTTTACATGTTATATCTTGAATTTAATTCTTTTTTTGATATTTTAACATTCATGGAGTTTCATTTCCTTACATGGAGAGTATGATCCCAAGGTACCAAGTGATAAGATTTTATTGAAACAATCTCATCATTTTTCATGATTCATTATGTTTATGATTCCGTTGATGAAATATTATGATCCATATCTCAATAAAATTATTTAATGTTCTTCTCCAATAGTTATTAAAAATTTATTCATATATATTGGTACCATTTCTTCCACTTTTTGGTACAAAATATAGTTATGAAATTGTTCTTAAGAAAGCCCGACTTTACCCTCTCTTTGGTCAGAATTATATGATCCTTAAAAACTAAGATTTCTAAAAAGGGTTTCAAAGAATATTTTACCATTCTCCTAAAATATTTAAAATAAATTATTACCCTAATTTTCTTTTACCAATCTCTAAAAATGAATCTTCTTGTATCTTTCCAAACAATGTATTTTTCTAACCTTTTAACATGAAAAATGAATAGTCTTTTTACCTCGTATGACATGTACGGATTTACCCACTATAATTTCATTGAATCTTCCATTATATTTCTTAAAATTTTTATTTTTGTGAACATTTTTATTAAAAGTAATTTCCTTGTGAAATTTTTCTCAAAATGGTTTCAAGATTAGTTTATATGTTTTCAAGGAATACTTTTTTCAAAAACAATTTGATCCTTATTTATAATTTTTCAAAATAATGTCAATGAAATGGTTTTCAAATTTTTTTTTATATTTCATTATAATATTTCAATTAATTTAAAATTAAATGGATTTCCAAATGTTTTCAAGATTTATTTTAGGTTTTCAATGTGCATTCAAATAATTTTTTTAAATGCTTTCAATCATATAATATATTATTTCAAGGAAAAAGGTTTTCAAAATGATTTCAAGTATTCATTATAAGTTTTCAAGGTATATCATATGAAATTTATTTCAAAAGGTTTTAATGTATTGAAAATAAATTTTCAACGAAGAAATGATATTTTCCTCATGAAACATTTTTTAAATATATTTCAAAATTATTTTCCATCTATGTTGAAATCTGATGATGTTACTCCTGATCATATAGAAAATGCTCTAAAGGTTCCATTCAAATTATTTCAATTAATAGGTCATGATTAATTTCATGTTCATTATGATGCCTATTAGTCTTTCACATGTTATATGTTTATGAAGTCTATTTCTCTTTTAAGGGTTATGATTTTGATTAAATGATTATGAAACCTATATCTTATTCAACATGTTATGATGTGTTTTCGTATTTATGATAACCATTTTATTTCATGGTTTATGATATGATTGTTTATTATTTTGTGGAATGTGTATGTATGATTTCATTAGGAGATATGTGGGAAAAATATCTTCCTCCAATGAAATAGTTAGAGATTTATATCTCTTGTGATTAACATGGGTCGAATGAGAAATGAACTTGGTTTGGTAATACATGTTTACAATTGAAAATATACACAATTCACTAATACAGGGATGGAATGAGAAATGAACATGGTTTAGTAATACAGGGATAGAATGAGGAGTGAACTTGGTGCAATAATATAGGGTTGAAACAAAAAATGTACTTGGTTCAGTAGTATAGGGCTGGAATGAGGAGTGAAATTGATTTAGTAATACAAGGCTAGAATGAGGAGTGAACTCAATTCAGTAATATTGGGTCGAGACAAGGGGTGAACTTGGTTCAGTAATATGATGTCAGAACTGGGTGTGAACCCTTTTTAATAAAGGACATTTTCCACAAATATGGTCATGTCAGTAATGCATTGACTACTATTGAAATAATTATATATGCTTATATGTTTGTCACAATTCCATGTTTTATTCATATATTATGATTTAATTTCTTGTGTTCATTATTTCCTTATGATTCATGTTTTATGAACATCCGTGCTTTATTACATGATTTATTTATATGATAATTGATGTTTAGGGTATGATCTTCTATTTTCAGAATCGTTTTCTCATACTTGTGTGCTCATAATTATTCTTACATATCTCCTAGATTCACCTTTACTGAGTATTTGAGCTCACCCATTTCTCTTGATTTCATTCCATATGTTATGAACAAAGGTTTTAGGTAGAAGTACTAAAGGAGGAGATATTTATGGGATATTCTGAAGATCATTCACTAGGATATAAGATTTAATTTACAAGCTTCCATGGAAACTAAACTATTATGATCCTCATACATGAATTATTTTAATGTATGTAACATTAATCTAAAATTATGTAATATCCATGTATGTCAATACTCGGTAGCTATAGTTGGTTTCAAAGGAAATGTTTAGTCAACATTTGGAAACTTGGATGAGAGAAAATTAGTGAGATACCTAGGTATATTTCTAAGGACATGTCTAGGGATGTCTCTAAGATAAATATAAGTATGAGTTAATGTTTAAGAAAATGTCCTCAAATTTTTGAAAAGGATAGAGTGAGAGGTTTCCATGAAATACCTCCATTTATAGATACTACAAGTTGATGTTTCTATAGAATAGATATACCTAGGTGTATCAACTGCTACAATATGTTCTCGGCCTTCATTGGTATAATCTAGTACACGATAATGGGTCTTGCGTTACACCTAGTTTGACACTCCTGGGGTATATGAGTTTGGAATTCACTTACTCATCATGAACCATCATGAAATATTTAAATATAACTTTAAGATTAATAAACTAGGATTAACCTAGGGTGTCATAGATTAAAAAAGGTTTCATGATTTATATATCCTAAAAGTAATTCTTTTCATGACTATGTGGTTTTCTATTATGATTTGTAATGCTCAGACTATTATTCTAGTTTTAGTCAATCGAAGGTACAATAAAGAACTTGATTAATGCTGAATGTGATGGATAATTTTATGATGAGTAGTAAAGTCAGATGGTCACTGATGTGAAAAAATTTGTGATCATAAATAATCTGTTTTCACATAATATGATTAACAATGTATACCTTAACTAACTCTCAAACTCACCAAGGAAGATAAAGAAGGGGTCCACTGAGAATTTAGATAATAGTGACCATGGAGGAAAGAAGTTTAAGTTTACATTGTTTGAGAAATGTGGAAAGAATCACTTAACTAAATGTCTTGTAAGGAGAAGAAGATGTTTTGACTATGGTAAAGAAGGACACAATGAAAGTGACTGAAGGGGAAAAATAAAGAGCATGATTAATCAAATGGGTGAGAATATTGTACTCCCTAAGGAATCATCAAAGGTTAAGTATTTTAATTATGGAAAAAATTATCCTTATGAAACTCAATGTCCCCATAGGAAAGCTCCTGAAGAGGATCAGCAAGGTGGTATGAGTAATGGTTACAATGCTGATGATAAAGAGACTATAGATAAAATGTTAATGGAAAGATTTATTTTTTAATAGGATGATGTAGACATGGTAATGGAATAAGGATGAAGTGGACTATTAAAAGTTTTATTGTGTTTGGATTCAAGAAGTATATTATTTGAAATGTGAATATATAATGATTGTTGAGTTTATGTTTTCCTATAAAAATTAACAAGAACACAATGAATGGTTCTAATAGATTAGAGAAGTGATATAATGATAAGGGGGTATTTTTAACAAGGTAAGGAAACCCTTAATATAATATTTATGTTTTGATAATGTTTTTATGAATAAGAAAATGGGATAGTACGGATTACCAGGGAACTAATTAAGGACATTTTGACAAGTTGTCCATGCTATCATGGATGTTGTTTAAAAATTCATGGATTTATAGAACATATCCAGTGATATGGGTAATAAATATGTATGCATGTTTTCCATAAGTATATATTGTAATTCAGGTCGTTATTAGGATACAATAGAATTTACCATAAGGGTATTCACATGTTTGGAATGTGAAAACCAAGAGATACATTATGATAAATAGAGGATCAATGTTTTTATTATTTCATGAATCTCTTTATAAATTTTTGTATTTTCATATGTGAGAAGTGTTATAAGGTTAACCATTCAGGAAATGTTTAAGTTAAACATTAGAGGAACTATTTCTGCACCGATTTTTTATTGGAAGACAAGGTTAAAGTGATACTTACTTGTTAACCTTATTTCAAATATTTCCATCTTATTTATTTTTTGAAATTATATTAACTCGGGTTGATAAAAATAAATAATGTGTTTCGGGTGAAAAATAATCATTTCTGGAAAGTTAACAAGTCTTTAACCCATGACTGATGGATGATTAGGGTTTCACGCCTACCATTGGCCTATTTTATTTCCTGTTTAATGTATAATTATTTTTTATGAATAATTAATTTTAATGAATAATTAGTGTCAGTTTTTATGTTTATAGATTAATTTGTTAACCATATTCATTATTAATAATAGTTATAGATAAAATGTTATATATTTCATTCATTTTAGATCCTTCAGATCTACAGAAAGTGTGTTTTATCACTTCAAGCATAAAAGTTAATTTCTAGATGTCCATTACATGAAGTAATGGGTGAATTATAAATTGATAAAATAATAACTAAAGCATGAAATTTTGGTTATAGAAATATGTCAAGTAAGTATATTTCCTTATATTCTTGGCCAATAGAAGAATTACTCAACATTATCATAATGATCAAAAGAAAATGTGTTATCCTAATACCTTAATTTTTTAAAGTGATGTCATTTGAAATCATCATAGATTTATGACATTGGGGCCCTCAAATTTTCTTTGATCATTCACTTTTTTGTGATTGATGACCTCAATCACCCCCTTTATATATTTGCACATTTCCTCCATGTAAAATATTCAATCCCAACATTTGTTATTCTATGTGGAATCCGAGTTACATGTTACTTTGCTTAACCATTATGGTTTTAACTTTCTCTTATTAGGGTAATTTTTAGTATCAATGTTTACGATGTGGTTTTCTATGAATGAAACATTCAATTAATTAACCTTTGATAACCTAGAGGAATTTTGAGGGTGAAATTCAATTTATGTTGGGGTAGAATGTAACACCCCAAGATTCTTGTGAATTATTTTTTTCAGTTTAATTTATCTTTTTGATATTTTCTATTTCACGTGACACTAGAAATAGTTCATTATATATATCCTAAAAAACTATGTCAAAAATTAATTTAAAATTACATGAACATGGATTATGCTACATGAAATACCAACTTATCTTATACGACATGAAATACTGACTTGGCTAGTGCTGCCCGCGACACTGAATTGGTGTTTGTTACATGAAACGTAGATGATTCTACAAAACATCATTTTATTGTTATAATTATTTAGAAAAGATAATTATAACCTAGTTTAAAAAATTGTTATATTAATAGTAAAAAATAATTTTCAAAAATTATTTGTAATTTTTATATTTATATATATATAACATATTGGTAGTGAAAGATATTTTTTTTGGTAATGTGCTTTTGTGTTTAAAAATATCATCTTCTCAAATGAACTTATTTTAATGATAAAATTAATTTTAGACATGTTTGGAAATTGAATTTGATAAGATAAAGTTCATTTATTAGTTTATAAAGTTGAAATTACCTTAGGGTGAACTTTTGTGATTTTCTTGAGAAACCTTTTTTTGGTGAATAGTAAAAATTACTACTTTTTAGTTAAAACAACATTTTTATTTAAATAATTATTATTGTTAAATTATATTGTAAATTTTTTTAATGAAAATTATAAAAAATAAAAATATATTAATAAAATTTAGGCCTTTAAAATCAATTTCACTTTTAAATTTTATATAATACCATAATAAAATTTTGAACTTCTTTCTACTTTAAAAACCCATAATTTCGTCTCATCTACAAGATTAGAAATATTCTTATTTTTTCCACTTCTATGAATTGAATTTATAAAAAAAACACACACCAATTTAATATGTATAATATTTATATTCTAATAAGATCAAATTAATTTTTGACCAAAAATATTAGTAAAAGTGATTAAAATTATTCACAATGATTAAGACTAAATTAAGCTTAAATAAGGACTAAGCCTTAATCTTAGGGGCCCAAATGACCTAGAAAAATTTTCCATAACAAATTTTCTAAATATAGTTAGCCCATAAAACATCAATTATTGAATTATTTTTGATTTTTAATACTTTTTTATTTATGAACATGTGTACACCTAACATGTTTTAAGAAAATCTAAGTGAGTCATTTTCGGCCCCTATAAAACGACACCATCTATCCCACTTCTTAACACCTCTAAAAACTATTAGGTTCAGAAAAGATCTGACCAATACTATTCCCAAAATCCCTTACATCCTCATATAATCCTTCCATTTGGATGAAAGAAATCCAATGAAGCCTTTTGGCATAAACCAAAAGGAGATACCGATTAATATGTAACGTCTTCTCTCAAGTCCTTCCTTTTATTTTCCTTATTCACCCTCTTCAATATATTTATTAAATGATTTTATAAAAAACCAGTATCTTAAATATTCTTGTATGTTTTTATGATAATGGGTTTACCTACACTAACACACACCTGTATCTAATGTGTAACTATCAAATTGTTTATGTGTACGATGAACTACCGCCACACTAAAAATGAGCATTCAATTTTCCTTATCGCCAATCATGGTGGAAATTTTGGTGGAAAATAAGTTTATATATGTTATATATTATATATAATATTTTATTGAATATTATTTATTCTTTTTATAAAAAATATCTTTTTATATTCCATTTGGTGTTCATACTATAATTTGATGCGAGGAAGTGTGGACTACCGCCCCCTCAATGCGATATGATTCATTCATGCACTACATGGATTTTATTAAGGATGGTTTTAGAGAATATATAATACATATGATATCAAAAAATATTATTTAATAATTATATATATACATATATGTTGACATTTCTTTTAGTTTTATTCTTTCAACACAGCAACTAAAAAGAAATAGTTTTCATGTGTACGTACGGTCTACCATCTCCATGAACAGTATATTGAAATTTTATAATTATATATTATATATATTATTATAATTCACATATTTTAGATATATATTATAATTAAATCATTTTTTACATTCTTTAATCGTGATATAAGTCTAATGACCAACAGTTTAACAAATTAAGACACATACAATGAAAAAAGTGAATATTATCCAAAGTGAAATCTTAACATAGGATGGTTAACATGTGGGTAATATAAGGTCACAATGAACCATATATGGAATTAGATATAATAATATGGTTATTTATAATATCTATAAAAAATTTATATTTATTATATATGTGGTTTGAATGAGTATGACGAAAGTCAAGACACATGGTAAGGGGATTTCATCTCACTTTTTATTTATTTTCATAGGATACATGTTGTGTTCTCCACTATTTCCTTTTTTTCAGTGTATGTAATGACCATGATTTTATTCTACATATATTATACTTAAATTTATGGGTATTACCATATCCATTTTTTAATCCTTATTTCATAGTTATTATGTTTCAAATGTTACCAAATCAGTGAAATAGATTAGTCTCAATTTTTATTCTTTCAGATTCATGTTTCATTATGCACCTAAATTCGATTTTAAGGTGTATATAGTTCCATTTTAAATGTTATACCACGAATTTAAATATTTTCATTATATTTTATCATTAATTTAATTTTCAGTAATTACATGGATAATATGATCCCATGTTACCCAGTGAGAAGTGTTCATTGAAACAATCTCATAATTTTTCCAAAAAATTACTTTTATGTTTTCATTAATGAAATTTTAGGATCCATATCTCAAGAAAATTAATGAATTTTCGTCTCCCCTAGTTAATAATGATTTATTCAAATATTGTTACTATTTTTTCCACTTTTTAATATATAATATAGTTAAGAAAGCGTTTTTATTAAATTATGAATTTACCCTCTCTTCGGTTGGAAATCTATATTCCCTTAAAACTATGTTTTCAAAAAAGGGATTCCAAGAATATTGTTCCATAGTCCTAAAATATTTAAATTTAATTTTTACGATTTTTTTCTTTTATTAATCTCTATGAAGAAATCTTATTTTCACTATTTGAATAAAGAATTTTTCTAATCTTTTTACCATGAAAATGGAATGTTATTTTTACATCATACGACATGTACAGATTTACCTACATTTATTTATTTGAAGACACTTTGTATTTTTTTTTAATTTTAATTTTTAGGAAAATATTTTTTAAAATTATTTTTCATAAAAAATGGTTTTCAAATGGATTTAATATTATTTTATATGTTTTCAAGTGAACTTTTTTTTCAAAATATTTTCAAGACTTATTTATAATATTTCAAAAATATTTTTAAATAAATGGTTTTCAAAACAGTTGAAATATTTCTTTATATGATTTTACTGTATTTTAAATTAAATGATTTTTAAAATGATTTCATAATTTATTTATTTTTTTCAAACTAATTTCAAAGGAAAAAAATTTATAAATGTTTTGAAACTTATTTGATAATTTTTTAAGAAAATGTGTTTCAAAATGATTTCATGCCATTATTATAAGTTTTAAAGTTATTTTCTATGAAAATTATTTATAAATGGTTTTATGTATTAAAAATACATTTTTATAGAAGAATGTATATTTTTCTCAAGAAATATTTTTGAAAGACATTTCAAAAATATTTTCCATCTAAGTTGAAATCTGTTGATGAAACACATGACCTTTTAGGAAATAATCTAAAAGTTACATTCTAAATAATTTTTATGAATGGGTTATGATTAATGTCATGGTCTTTATGATACCAATATATCTCTCATGGGTTTAATGTTTATGAAGTCCATTTCCCTTTCATGGGATATTATTCTAATGAAACAATTATAAAAATTGTATATTTTCTCATAGGTAATGATTTTTTATAGGATTATGATACCCATTTCATTTAATGGGTTATGATATGATTGTTTATGAATTTGTGGAACAGGTATGTTTTATTTCATTATGAGATAGGTAGGACCTATATCTCCATCCAATGAATTGGGTAATGATTTATATCTCATGAGATAGACATGGATATAATGAGAAATGAGCATGGATCAGTAATACAGGGCTAGAATAAGAAATGTACTTGGTTCAGTAATGTAGGTCTGAAATGAGAAGTGTACTCGATTCAGTAATAAAAGGTTGGAAAAAGGAGCGAACACAGTTCAATAGTATAGGTATGGAACAAGAAATTTACTTGACTCAGTAATATAGGGTTGGAATGAGGAGTGAACTCAGTTTAGTAATACTGGGATGGAACGAGGAGTGAACTCAATTCTATAATACTGGGATGGAATGAGGATTGAATTAAGTTCTATAATATAGGGTTGGAATAGGGTGTGAACTCGGTTCAGTAAAGGATTTTGTCCACTATGATGGTCTCGGCAGTAATTCCTTGACTACTATGGAAATCATTATATATGCTTTTTTGTCTTCCATAATTCCATGTTTTGTTACATTTTATGCTTTAATTGATTATGTTATTTGGTTCCTTATGATTTATGTCTTATGAACTTATATGCTTTATTCCATGATTCATGTATATGATATTTGATATGTATGGTATCATCTACTATTTTCATGATCATGTTATCATACCCATATATTCATAATTATACTTATATATCTCCCTTATTTACCATTAATTAGAATTTTTCTCAACCCTTTCTTATGGTTCCTTTTAATAGGTAATGAATAAATGATTTAGGTACAAGTAATAATGATGGATATCATTATAAGAGATGTTGATTATCTTTCACCATGATAGAATATTTTTTTCCATGTTTCCAGATACACTAAACTATTATGGTCCTAAGGATTTTATTTTTTTAATTTACTGAATATTAATCTAAAAGGATGTGATATCCATTTATGTCAATCTTAGATCACTATACCAACCATGAGATATGCTTCTTCTGGTAGAAACATGTGCATTAATAGTGCACGGTTCTCCTAACTAGGAGACTAAACCTTGCATGGATAAAATTTTGATCTCAAAATTGTGCATCTAACTTGGTTTTACTCCTTAGTGGGTTTTTCATCTAATATGACCTTGAATCGTTTTTCTATCTTCCCATAGGCTATTGAGACCCTTAACCTTGACTTGGAAGCAATATTTGTGTGTTTCTTAGTGCGTTAAAGACCTGATTCATTGCTAAGTCTCTATTATTAATTGTTTTTCCTTATATTATTCTTCATCCCTCTCCTAAAATGATAAATAAAAATCATTTTAGATGGATCTAGGTTTTGATATTCTATTCATTATGATATATGGTCATGATGACGTTATGGAGCAATATTAATGGTGATTTTTTAGAGATTCAACCATGTTTTATTGATGAATTTGTGTCATTACACATTTTCACCGTAGTTTATGAGTTATGTGGACTCACTATCAACTCATCATTCCATAACTTAAAATATTAGTTTAAAATTGATTGAATTTTTGGAAATTTATTGTGAAAATTACGTGAAAATTATTGTAGAATCACTCATTCTTGATGTATTGTGGATTTTTTAAAATTGGTGGTTGTACAAAGTGATTTATTTATGGATTTTAGAACAATGATTTTTAAATGAGAATTTTTTGATCCATGGACGTGGTTTTATGGTGATTTTTTCAATAAAATAAATGTCGTATTGAAATTTATTTAAATTGTTGATGTGGCTTTGGTTTCAACGTTATGATTGGTGTGTATGTTCCTGTGCATTTGGGATGGATAAGTGTATGATGTTTCCCCCATAAAAAGTGGGATGGATAAGGGTATTGTCTTTTTCATGTCAAAATGGATCACCAAGTGATGGATTAGTGAAAGGATGAATCGTGACTCACTAATATATGAAGTAACATGGTTACATGCATTGTTGGATTTGTGGATATGTGAATGCAATGAATTATTCCCATATGGGATTTGGGAAAAGGTTTTAAATAGTTGTTCGGTTTATTTCCTCGAAATAATGTTTTGTATGGAAAACTTTTTTTGTAGGCAACTACTTATATTTGATATAAAATGTTAAATTGTTATAAATTATTGTATATAAATTAATTTATATAAATTTTTTATCATTTTTTCAAGTGGTATGAGTTGGTAATTCATTTGGGGAAGACCTACTATGTTTCATTACTCACCTCCATCTTGGGAGCATTGGTTTGTTTGTAGATATTGTTTATCATGGAATATATATAATAAAAGTACCTCAATTATTCAGGGATGATTCCTGATAGTTTTGGAATTATTTTTGAGTTATTTCTTGGACCCTATTGGGAGTTTTGGAGTTTATATCATTGGAGTCCTTGAGCTTTGTTGGTTTTTTCCTCTATATCATATTTTGATATTGGTACTTTAGTTTTAGTTTGGTTATTATCAGTTTGGAATTACATTGAGTTTTATTTTGATGTTTTCATGCATCATAGAGTTGTATTTTGGTTGTGTTTATCTTGGTGGGTTATTTTATTCTAAAAAATGGAAAATCTCCCTCCGAATATTAATAAAGCGCTAGGAATTTATTGCCAGCCTTTAATGTCTGGAGTATGCCACTTAAGGCCCAGTATAAATTATTCCACTTATAAAGTCAATGAGTAGGGGTGGGATGTTACAAGAAACATTATGTAGGTGTTTAAATTTTCTTGTTGTAAAAATGGTTTTACCACTTTTTTAATATATTTTTTATAGGAATTTAAGTGGAGGAATTTTTTAAAAAAAACTAATGCCACTTTTTTAAACTAATTATCAGAGGCTATAATTTCTATTTTCACATTCCATGTACTACAAAATATCAAGAAAAAACTAATCGAAAACAAAATAATAGATGTATTTTATTTCCCATGTCTTCTCTATACTACAAAGAAAGGGTCTTACGAGCATAAAATAACAAAAATAATAACCTTTTTAATATTATCATATATAAATTCCGAAAATGAATGAAATAATTCATAGTCTATATATTCTATATTTGAAATAACTTAAAAACAAAAATATAAATTATAAAGTGGTAAATTATTAATAAAATTTGTATGGATGAATGAATGAATTCATACAAACAAAAATGGAAGGATAGTTGCATACACCATGTCATAAATCCTTTCATTATTTTGAGGAGAAAGAAACACCATATATATTAAAGTGTATGAACATTACAGCTATAAGGATTTTAAATGTAAATAGACCCAATAATACAACATTACAACCTCATGAAATTCAAAATTATAAGATATACCTACCATATAGAAACCATCCATCTGTTAACAAGGTATTACAATAATCACTTGAGGGTCATACAACACCAATCCAATCAAAAAATATATATACAATCAAGCTCAAATGTTTGAATAAATATCTGTGAATTCAACCACCAAAGATAGAGGGTATATGAGAGAACTATTAGAGGAAAGAATGTATTGAAATATTATGGTAATCAAATAGGGTTGAGGTCAAATAAAATATGGGATCCAATGAAAAGAAACCTTTTTATAATGAAATCCCAAAAAATGAGAAAGCTTCTTCAAATTAACGAGCTTGTACTTTTATAATCAATTTATATAATTTTTTTATTTAATTTTCACAGAGTTTTTTATGTAATACTTATTTAATTAATTTTCACTGAGACCATGAAGAAATTACATTGTTAATAAGGATGATTCACTCTGTTACATTGATTATGAAAATGTAAATTCATAATGATTATTTTATTAATTTTTACCCTTTTTATATACCATTTTTATGTTAATTTCATTATAATTTTTATCTAATTATTACTATTTTTCATATATATTTTATGAAGTCATATATTTTATTCAATCGACATCAACAAGACAAAATAGAGAGAACTTTGGGATTTTGGAAGCAGTGTTTCGGGTAGCACGGTGTTTACTCTTACTTCCAAATGGAACGTTTCTTTATTTCCTAGCATGGTGTTGATGATTAAAAGAAAATAAAACATCACATACACAATAATTTATACCTCAATCCAATACAAAGTGTTCTTGGTTTGACTAAAAAGATATTTTTTAGTTTATAATTTAAATTTTCCCTCAAAACACACAACATATTCTGAAAATTGACCAAAACAATTTCCCATGAATTAAACTACATTCACCTATATATATTTTATCAAACAAATTTATTGCGTAAAAATAAAACAAGTTTGGTTGTTTCCTTTCACATATTTTAAAAATATCTTCCTGTGAACAAGATTTTCAATCTCGATGTTTTCATAGTAAAATAAGTTTCCATATAACTAGTGTATTATTTCATATTTATGTTTAATTTATTTATTTTTAGTATTAATAACATATGAATTGTTTTATTATACAAGTGGATTGTTTTTTGATTTGGGTTGGTTTATTCTAATATTCTCATGATCGTGATAGATTGTACATTGAGGCTACACCAAGGATAATGAAAACAATGAAATGGGTCAAGAATCTATAAAAAATCATAAAAATGTGAATTCGTACTACATAATTAATTAATTTTTCACCATTTTATCTAATGTTTTTAAGTAAGTTTCGTTAATATATTAATTTAATAATTTTTTATATATGTTTTAAGAATTCATAGTTTTCTTTCAACAATTTTCAAAAAGCCAAAAAAGAGAGTGAATTTTCATTTCAGATGGAAGAGGAATCCCCATGTTATATAGACCCTAGATTTTTATAGGTATCATGACATGATTTTAAGAATAATAAGGAATCATATTACAATCTAAGGATCATAAATTCTAGTGTCTTGGAAGACTGGGTACATAAAATAGAAAACATTAGATTAAATAAATCGTTTCTTTATCTAATATTCATAAATATATCCTAACATCTATTGTGTTCGTACATATTCACAGTATATCTTGAGGATAACATAAACAAAGGGATGAGATAAAAATTCCAGTATGGGAATAAACATATAAATAAAGCTTTAGCACATGGGTTAGAAGGTATGACATAATGATACCAAAATAGACAGGGAACATATGGAATCATAACATATAAACATGTGATAATATAAATATGTATTGCTAGTAATGTGGTAGAATCTTAAAACATGACTTTAGTATGTTTCAAGGCTCGATGCATATAGTGTAGCACAAGTCAAGGGTAACCACCAAGACTGTTGCACATAGAAGCATGAGTCAAGGCTAAAGATCGTTGCTCATAACTTCTCCTAAGACTAAACTTTACCCAATGCATTTAAGTGATATCTGGGAACAACCATCATAACATGTTCATGAATATTAATTTCATGTACATAATCAATCATACAAAAACATAAGGGTTACCCATGTAAAAATTGGTTATCATAGTCATGTCATAACGCATAACAAATGGGTGTATCACAAAAATGGCCATGAAGGAAAGGAATTTGATCATGAATGGAAAATAATTGGTTTGAATATGAATATTTCATGAAAATTGATGTAAAAATTTTTTATTAACATGTACCAAGAGTAATTAAGAAACTTTACATTTAAAAAAAAATTGTGCGGTTAAAGGAAAATACCAAAGGTCATTTAAAACATAAAAGGGAGTATTCTTTTATATAAAAATAGTGAACCAATAATATTTTCATAATAAAAATATTTTTTATAAAAACTAATTGTGGATTAAAAATAGATTATATAGTGTACTTTAAAATGGGAACGAATTTGGAAAGTACCCTTAAAATGAGCTTTCATATCAAGAAGATTTGTGGAGGGAATAATTTAAAAACATGTATATCCTCAAAAGAGAATGATGAATGGATATTGAAACATGATTTTAAAGAATATACATAGAATTTATAATATGTATATAAATATAATAGATAACATCATTTAGGTAAAAATAAATATAGAGATATCCAAAGGAATAATGGAGGTTCTAGTAAAATATCTAACCATATGTCTGATGGTGTTCTTCCCTTGATATTAATGACATGAATAATAAAAATAGATTCATTAATTATCAATAACTTCCTATGTATTAAATTTATTTTTTATAACCTTATTAATTTAATTTATGTCCTTGTTAATAGGTTAAGATGTTCAATTTTATTTTTTGGGAGTGTTTGTTTCCTTGGTTTCATGATTTGTTTACCTATATACATGTAAGGATTAATAGTTATGATTTAAATGGTTGTCTAGAATTGATTTTTTTTATGTTATTAGTTAAAATAAATAACATTAAATGGTTATAAAATTAATTTTATTATTATTAGTGTGAAGATGAATCATTATATAAAACTTTAATGATAATCGTTTTGGTTTGTTGGCAGTTTTTTTAACACAATGAATTTTTTTTATATACTAATATAATGAGTAAAAAAATATTATAGAACCTTAAATAAGATATAATACATATATTATATTCTTATTAAACAATAAAAATGTTTTCATGAGTATAATTGATTATGGTAAAAGAAATTGAAAACATGTCATCCTTGAATGTGATGAATTAACGCATATCAGATGGTGTTTTCATTTCTAGTATAAAAGCAGGGGAAAAGAGAGATGATGATTAATTATACCATTATTATAAAACATTCCCATAAATTTAAGGTATTATAGTTATAAAAACATTTTGGTGAATGGATTTGAGTAATTAATAATGAAGAAAATAACATGAAAGAAAATAAAATAAAATAAAAGAGGAATGTACCTCTTGAATATATCCTCCTTGAGAACCTCTTTAGGGAAGAGTATTTGGTATTTTGAAGAGACCAAGGACTGATGTAAGTGAGAGAGGATATTAGGGATATATTTGAGAAGAAATTGTATTAGGAACAAGGCTTGATATGTGTGAGGAGAGGAGGTAAAGACTAGTGCTATTAATAGTGGACGAGAGGGGGGATTTCCCATTATTTTAATCATTAATTTAATATTTTTTCTAATGACTATGAATAGTCATGGTTTTTATGACCAATAATAGTGAGTGGGTATGTGAGTTTGAGTTAATGGTCATACATCATCCATAAATCAGCTGATGACATCAAAATTCATGTATTTAGCATTTATTGTAAATTATCATATTTCACTATTCATAAAAAATTATTGTATTTTTGAAAAATACCAAAAATTCATCATAACCATTTTTTGACATTTAGAATCAAAAAAGGAACACCATTTTTCAAAAATATTTTTCTAAATATGATAAAATTAATTTTTAATTAAAATCACAATTTACATGAAAAGTACAAATTTTAAAATTAAAACTACGTTTCTAAAACTATAAAAGATTAATTAAATTCTCATAAAATTATATTATGATCATAATTCATCAAAAAAATAATTTATGATTTTATTTTAAATTATTAAATTAATATAAAATAGTAATTAGATATACATAACATACAAAAATACCAACACTTAATCATTAATTTTTGAAATATTTATTTATATATAATTTGACATTATTATATCATATTTACACTTATAAGATGGCTAAATTTTATTTATACTTTCATTAGTGAGGTTACTATTACATTTTCTTGTTTAATATTCATAAGGGTCGCATTACTATTCTAATGTTCAGGTTACTATTTCATCAGTATATGATCTTCAACTTCAAGAGATACCTTTTATATCACTCATTTTTTATTTATAAGGTTTTTATTGTGTTCTATACTTATTCTTTTGTGATTTTACTATAAGAAATTATTTTAATAAGGTAATTCCATTGATAAAGAATTGGGTTGTTACGTTCTTCCCCCTTATGAAATTTCTTTTTACATTCTAAACTGTAAAAAGATGTGGGTAGTTTTCCTTCATTACTTACTCTAGATCCAATGTTTCCTCTTCATACATATGGTTCAACCAGTTTACATTAACCCGGTGAGTGGTCTTGTTGCGTGGAACATTTTCTATAGGATCTGAGATCTTTACTGGTTGTTCATTGTAATAAAGGTAATTCTCCAACTGTACCACCTCTGAAGAGATTAAATGGGAAAGATCTGGTATGTACTTCTTTATGGGGATATGTGGAAGACATTTTTTACTTTATACATGGTAGGTGAAAGTGCTAGTTGATAAGCCACAACTCCAACATCATCAAGGATCGTGAAGGGGTTGATGTACCAGGGACTAAGCACTCCTTTCTTCCCAAACATCATGACCTTCTTTCATTGAGATATGTGGAGGAATACTATGTCTCCAACTTTGAACTCAATGTCCCATTGATGATTTCCTATATAACTCTTTTGTCAGTATTGGGCTATCTTGATGTCATGTTGAATGGTTTTCACATTCTCCATAATTTCGTTGACCATTTCTGGTCCTAGAATCTTATGCTCACCAAATTCATCCCAACACAATAATGTTATGCAGCTCTTCCCATAAAGGTCTTCATAAGGTGCCATTTTGATGCTAGAGTGGAAACAATTATTGTAAGAGAATTAGACTAGTGGAAGTTGTTGGTCCCACCCAACATTAATGTCCATGGAAAATTCTCTCAACATATCTTCCTATGTCTAAATATTTCATTTAGATTTGACATCAGTTTAAGGATGATAGGTCATGCTGAATTTCAACTTAGTGCTTAGAGCACGTGGGAGATTTATCCAGAAATTCAAGGTGAATCTCATATCTCTATAAGATACAATAGATATTGGAACTCCATTCAGGATTACCAACTATTTGATATATATCCATGAAAGTTGATCTAATGATAATTCCTCTCGAATTATGATAAATTGAACTGTATTTGTATGTAGAGACCCAAATCTTAATGTACATGGACATTACATTACTTTTGTGAAATACTTAGTACATAACAAAAACACACACACAAGGACCATAATATTTTAGTGTCTTTGGAAACTCAGAATATAATCTTCTAATTGTGGTGAAAGATCTTCAACATATCACATAAAGATCTTCCTTTTTTACCTAAAAACTTTCTTTATATCCTGGGGAAAAGAAAACATAAAAAGGGTGAGCTCAAATGCTCAGTAAGGGTAAGAAAGGTTAAAATAAAACATACCATATACATTTATACTTAAAAACATGAACATAATATTTAAACATCAAAAGCTTGAGAAATTACACAAAACATGGAAGTACGTAAGGCATAGGTCATAAATAAACATTAAGAATGATAAAATAGCATGGGAATAAAACATGTAATTGTGGCAACCATTAAGCACATGATATGATTTCTATAGTAGCCAAGGCATTGCTGCCAAGACCATCTTAGTGGACAAAGTCCCTTTCTGAATCGAGTTCACTCCTCATTCTAGTCCTGTATTATTGAACCGGTTTAAATTGTCTTTCCAGCCATGTCTATCTCATGAGATATAAATCTTTACCCAATTCATTGTAGGGAGATATAGTTCCCACCCATCTCATAATGAAATCATTCTTACTTGTGCCACAAAATAAACATACATCATTCATAGTAATCCAATAAATAAAATGGGTTTCATAAACATCATCCCATAATCACATAATCCATATAAAAGAAATGGATATTATTCCATAATAAGAAAATTGAAACCATGTAAATCATAGAGACTTTATATTTGAAACATACACATATCAAATAATGTCATCTTAGATGGAAAAGGGTTTTGATAAAACACTTGAAATGAATTCTTGAGAAAAATATCCTTTCTTCTTCAAAATCAATTTCTTTTCACAAAACGTCATGCTATTTTAAAAGAGATTTTGTTGAAAATAGTCATGAAATCTTTTTAGGAATCATCATGAAAATATGTCTTTATAAAACTGTAAAAATCTGTCCGTGCCGTATAAGTTAAAAAAACATTCTTCTTGTACTTTTTTCAAAAAAGTTAAAAAAAAGTACCTCATAGGGTAAACAAAAGAATGATTCCTTACATACCATGGGGTAATAGTCAAAATGGGTATAAAAGGACTTTAAACATACATGAATACACTTTTATAAAACATGTACATGGATGATAGCAATAACCCCAGTAAATACTTACGAATAAGTAATCTCGGATAAAAATGAGATTTGCACAATTATCCCTTACCTTAGGTACGATTTGCTTCGTAAGTGTCTGAACCTCCTGTATGATGATTTAAATAATGTCATTGACTTATTCCAGAATTATACTCATTGTTATGATATCATATATGGTTCACTTATGACTTTATTTTAACCGTTCTTTTGTAAATTCCATGTTAAAGAGCGTTTTGGGTAAAATCATTTCATTTGTCGTCCGTGTTTTGACTTGTAATTATTCATATGATTAATTAGATCATGATTAATTAATTCCAGAATATAAAACATGATTTATATATAATATATATTCATAATATATATATATATAATAGTTCAGTAAATGGAAAGAAATACACTGTTCATGGAGACGGTAGACTGTACGTACGCACGGGCGATGATATCATTCTCATGATCGTGGAACTGTATTGGAGTGTATGTATACTATTTCAGAATCAATATAACTTCTCAATAATCATATATAGTCATTATGTACACCATTATACCCATCCAAGTAAGGTGGTGGTGGAAAATATATTACACCACGGTGTGAAGACGGTATTCCGTACGTACACACGCGCGGTGATTTCATTTTCCGTAGGATGGATAGATGGTGAAATAAGGTTGTTTCATACTTATAATAACATATCAGTATATGAGTGATACTGATGTTATTACTTCATAATGAAACAACCTAAGAAGAAGAAGTGGATGAAGAAATAAAGATGAAAGAATCGGTAACAGACATTACCTCTTCTTTGAAGCGCCTCTTTGAGTCCTCCTTTTAGGGCACTAAAATTGGTCTTTGAAGAACACCAGGACCTATAGGATGTTTCTAGGGAAGTGGAGAAGAGAATTTGTCAGGGGTTGGCCGATCTTGAAGGCTCAACGTGGTGTGAGAAAGAGAGGAGGAGGAGCCCTTTTATAAGGGAGGAGAGGGGCACCTTTGGAATATCTAAAAATATTATTTTATTATAAAGCCAAATTCTGTTTTAAATAGATCCAAATTGATTTATTTCGAAGCTAAGGTGGGGATGGATCGAAATCCTATCATCCAATAGAATTTAGATAAGTTTAGGTTCCTATTTTAACCTTATAATTTATATTTAACTTTAAGTTAGATAATTTTACTTTTACCATGTCTTTTTGTGTTCTTACACTATAAGGTTAATAAACTTAATATAACAAGCCAAACGAACCCCAAGTTGTTTATCATTAATATATATAGCCTTATCTATGTCATTTGGCTGAACCTTAGATTTTTAGGAATAAAATAACAATTAATAATATAATATTTGTTTTAAAAACTATTTTATGTCAATTTTGACACTATTTTGTAATAGATTTTTGTGAAACTCATAACAGAATGATTAGTTCAAACAAAGTTAATTAAATCAATAATAACATGTCATGTTAACCTGGAACAGTATTTGAATTCATAAAAAGTCTTAAATTACATTTATTGGGGTATTTATAACATCAATTATGTAAATATTTCATTAATAAGATAATTACTGCATCATCTTTGTGTCATAAATAAATTAAACTTTTTAATGTATAAAAATTTCAAATAAAATATCATTATGTAGGAAATAGTTTTAGATTTCTAATGAATATTTATAGTCGAATTTATCTTATGTATAACCCTATATTAAAAATTATATAGTTATTAAACTTTGATTTTAACTATTTTTACCCTTCTTTAAATAAATTAATAATAAATGTCCTAATCTAATCCAAGTGGGCCTAAATGGTCATATTTTATTCCTAAGTTTGTTTTTGGTCGAATTACACTTATCCAATAGAATTATGACATGTGATATGGTAATAATAATATAATTTTTACCCTTAATTACCCTATTTACTTTTAACCGTGGCAAAAAAAGTAAAATGTTACTATTCACCAAAAATTATTTTCATCTCATTGAACCACATTTTACTTACTGACATAAACCGTGTCTCTCGGATTTTTTAAATTCCACTCACAGAAGGGGTAAAACTAAGTTTTATGAAAAATTCATTTTTTTATCTACCACTTAGTGGTTTCACTATTCATCAAAAAATGAAAGTTTCCAGAAAAATACAAAAAATCAGGCCTAAGATATATTTGATATTATGAATTCAAAAATGATGTATATTTTACCAAATTCAAAACATATCAGTTGCATTAATTAATTTAAAAATTAATTCCTGTCGTCAAAACAAATAGCGTGTTCTTAAGAGATAATAACTATCAAAAGATTGACAGTTGTTTATGTCTGTTTAAATGTGAAATTACATCCAATAACCAATATTGTAATAAATTGTAAAAATATATTCTATATATACTTTAAAACCACTCAAATTAATAATTTATCACTGTTAATTATTTCTATTAAAAAGGTTGTTTTTAATTAAAATTTAGTAATTTTCACTATTCATCAGAAAATGAAAGTTATCCAAAAAGTACCAAAATTTCACCCTAAGATAATTTCGATATTCCGAATCCAAAAATGAAGTCCATTTTGAAAATAAAATTTAGAAAATATCAAAAAGTGGTTATAACTATTCATAACGGCTAGTTTTAATAATATTTTAATTACATATCGTTGTTTAGTTAAACTCAGTATTGCGTACTACACACGCTATCGAGGAAGGTCGTGATTGCGTGTAATTCAAGGCAAGTCAAGGATGCGTGTTGTGCAAGCTTCTTTTGGTGTAGCGTACAACACATGAAATTAATGAAATTAAAAAGAATATTTTTCATAAAATCTCGGGGTGTTACATTCTACCCCCCTTTAAATAAATTTCGGCCTTGAAATTCGTCGGGGTTATAAATGGTTTACTACTCGAAAGTTTCTTTAATAGAAACCCACATAGTAAAAAGGAATACCAAAACCAATCTTTAAAAACAAAAGTATGAAATTTAACGCTTACCCAAATAAACTAATCACTGGGTTTCCACATAGGTGAAAATATGGATATGGAAGAGAAATCTAATCATCATGTTCTGATGGAGAGTGGTAGAGGACATGGCTATGGAAAAGCCAGCAATCACAAAGCCATAAATTTGTAATGATCTAAGGTACCATCTGATTCATCAGATATAAGAGCAATATGACAACATTTTTGGTTTTCAAGATCATTTCCCTAAAGTTGATGAAATTGGAATTTGAAGAAATACTTTCGGGATTTTGGTATAGTCTCACCATTGGTTGTTATTTTGACAATTTCTACTTCATCTCTTAATGAAATGAAGTTGAATTTTTCATTTGTGGTGTGTTAGTAGTTCATGTGATAGAATGATGGGTCATTCCATCTGTCTCAAACAAAAGGTTAGAAAAGTTATCAAAAAATACATAAGTCCATCTATAGTGATATTAATCAGATGTGGTTCCTAAAATGGACTTATACTTATTATATCATACTGATTAATATAATGAAACTAGTTTCTACTAAACAGGGACTTCATGTAGGCCAGTGGTAGGTGAAAAAGGCCAGTCACACTTCGGTTGTGGGTTCGATTCCCATAGCCTTGTCCGACGCGATGGGCTATCGCCCGTCCTACAGGTTGTCCTTTTTCTAAAACTATATTACAAAAATAATATCAAAAAAAGTTCTATCCTTAAACAATACTAACTTATGGTTAACATAATCCATTCAAATATTTAGGCTTATCTAAAATACTTTGGTCCAAGCTCATAGTATAAAGAAAATGATTACTTTAAATGTCGTCAACCAAGCATGTGAATACCATCATTTATCCACCATATATCTTGTTAGTCACATTCCAATCATGTGAATACCTTAATAATTTAGTCTCTTGAAAAATGAATACCCATTAAACCTTAGTGAAAACATGAATGCTCTCAAAAGTTAACTCTTTCCACATACCAAAATCCAAAAATTCTATATACTCAAACCATGATATAACCTTCTCCTTATATCAGTCGTGAGCTCATTAATACTATCAAACATTTAATTTTCTCCTTATCCCTTCATTATGAACATATCATCTACATTCCAAAAATATCTGAACAACCTTTTATGGATACTGGTACCATTAATCATACCCTTTCAAAACTCAAGGAAAGACAACAATGTAACAATCCTTAGATGTCTCTTTTTTCCATAGTACCATGAGATCACTTATACAACATTACACATGATAAACATGTAATCATTCCACTACATTCTTAAACCATTGACCGAGCTTCAACAATTATTTCATCTCACATATCATTTGTAGTCTCTTCATCATCATCAACATAAATACTACCCATACGACCATATTGATTCTCTTCATGAGACTTTCCCTTAGGGCATTGGTTTGCATAATGCCCGTACATTCCACATTTAAAACATTTAACCATTGTTGATGTCATAGCAATACCATTATCCTCATCCCTGGTGTTAACTGAACCTTTTCCTTTGAACATACTGGCTTTGTGTACTTCTTTTCCACACCCAAATCATCTTCCAGTTCCTTTTAAACATTCTCTTTGATGCCTCTTTCCACATGATTTACATAGGGGGATTGAACTTTCTTTCCTCTATAATCATCATGAAACTCCATCTTTCTCTTATTAGCCGAGTCAGGAAACTTACCAAATTTTACTTAATTGATCATATTATGAGGTTGATGATTTGGCATAATAATGATGTTTGGACTTCCAAATCCCATTTCATTTGGTTTCACATGAAGAATATCATTCTATTTTCCATCATATCTTCCATTATCGTGAATCATCTTATTTCCAGACATTATCTAAAACCCAAAAAGAATAGTGTGAGAGGCAAAAATCATAATAAAGGGGGAGTAACTTCAATATCTAACATCTTTGGTTTAATATAATATCATTACAATAGTTCTAGAACTATATCCTATACACATACTTATCCATAGGGACATCCCTAGACATACCTTAGAAATATCTCTAGGGATCTTACTAACGTTCTCGCATCCTAGTTTCCAATGGTTGACTAAACCTTTCCTCTAATACCAACTATAGAGACTCAAAGATTAACGTACATGGACATTACATTACTTTTGCGGAATACTTAGTACATAACAAAAACACACACACATGGACCGTAATAGTTTAATATCTTTGGAAACTCAGAATATAATCTTCTAATCGTGGTGAAAGATCTTCAACTTCTCCCATAAAGATCTTCCTTTTTTTTCCTAAAAGCTTTCTTTATATCCTGGGGAAAAGAAAACATAAAAAGGTTGAGCTCAAATGCTCAGTAAGGGTAAGCATGGATAAAATAAAACATAACATATACATTTAAACTTAAAAACATGAACATAATGTTTAAACATCAAAAGATCGAGAAATGACAGAAAACATGGTACGTAAGGCATAGATCATAATGAAACATTAAGAATGATAAAATAGCATGGGAATAAAACATGTAATTGTGGAAACCATTAAGCACATGATATTATTTCCATAGTAGCCAAGGCATTGCTGCCAAGACCATCTTAGTGGGAAAAGTCCCTTTCTGAATCGAGTTCACTCCTCATTCCAGTCCTGTATTACTGAACCGGTTTAACTTACCATTCCAGCCATGTCTATCTCATGAGATATAAATCTTTACCCAATGAATTGGAGGGAGATATAGGTCCCACCCATCTCATAATGAAATCATTCTTACTTGTGCCACAAAATAAACATACATCATTCATAGTAATCCAATAAATAAAATGGGTTTCATAAACATCATACCATAATAACATAATCCATATAAAAGAAATGGATATCATTTCATAATAAAAAAGTGAAACCATGTAAATTATAGAGACTTTATACTTGAAACCTACACATATGAAATAATGTCATCTTAGATGGAAAAAAGTTTCAATAAAACACTTGAAATGAATTCTTGAGGAAAATATCTTTTCTTCTTCAAAATCAATTTCTTTTCACAAAACGTCATTCTATTTTAAAAGAAAGATATTTTGTTGAAAATAGTCTTGAAATATTTTTAGGAATCATCATGAAAATAAGTATTTATAAAACTGTAAAAATCTGTTCGTGCCGTATAAGTTAAAAAAACCTTCTTCTTGTACTTTTGTCGGAAAAGTTAAAAAAGTACCTCGTAGGGTAAACAAAAGAATGATTCCTTCCATACCATGGGGTAAAAGTAAAAATGGGTATAAAAGGAATTTAAACATACATTAATACACTTTTATAAAACATGGACATGGATGATAGCAATAACCCTAGTAAATACATACGAATAAGTAATCTCGGATAAAAATGAGATTTGCACAATTATCCCTTACCTTAGGTCCGATTTGATTCGTAAGTGTCCGAACCTCCTTTATAATGATTTAAATAATGTCATTTACTTATTCCAGAATCATACGCATTGTTATGATATAATATATAGTTCACTTATGACTTTATTTTACCCGTTCTTTTGTAAATTCCATGTTAAAGAGCGTTTTGGGTAAAATCGTTTCATTTGTCGTCCGTGTTTTGACTTGTAATTATTCATATGATTACTTAGATCATGATTAATTAATTCCAGAATATAAAACCTGATTTATATATAATATATATTCAGAATATATATATATATATATATAATAGATCAGTAAATGGAAAGAAATACACCGTTCCTGGAGACGGTAGACCGTACGTACGCAAGAGCGCTGATATCGTTCTCATGATCGTGGAATTGTATTGGAGTGTATATATAATATTTCAGAATCAATATCACTTTACAATAATCATATATAGTTATTATTTACACCATTATACCCATCCAAGTTAGTTGGTGTTGGAAAATAGATTACACCACGGCGTGGAGACGATATTCTGTACGTACACACGCACGGTGATTTCGTTTTCCGTAGGATGGATAGATGGTGAAATAAGGTGGTTTAACATATAATAACATATATGTATATGAGTTATACTGATGTTATTACTTCTTAATAAAACAACCTAAGAAGAAGAAGTGGAAGAAGAAATAACGATGAAAGAATCGGTAACGGACATTACCTCTTATTTGAAGCGCCTCTTTGAGTCCTCCTTTTAGGGCACTAAAATTGGTATTTGAAGAAGACCAGGTCCTCTATTATATTTCTAGTGAAGTTGAGAAGATAATTAGGTAGGGTTTGGCCGAGTTTGAAGGCTCAAAGTGGTTTGAGGAAGAGAGGGAGGAGGAGCCCTTTTATAAGGGAGGAGAGGGGCATCTATGGAATAACAAAAACTATTATTTTATTATAAAGCCAAATTCGGTCTTCAATATCTCCAAATTGATTTATTTAGAAGATAATGTGGGGATGGGTCTAAATACTCTCATCCAATACAATTTATACAAGTTTAGGATCCAATTTTAACCTTATCGTTTATATTTAACTTTAAGTTAGATAATTTTACTTTTACCGTGTCTTTTTGTGTTCTTACACTATAAGGTTAATAAACTTACTATAACAAGACAAACGAACCCCAAGATGTTTATTATTTATATATATAGCCTTATCTAAGTCATTTGGTTGAACCTCAGATTTTTAGGAATAAAATAACAATTAATAATATAATATTTGTTTTAAAAACTATTTTATGTAAATTTTGACACTATTTTGTAATTGATTTTTTTGAAACTCATAACAGAATGATTAGTTCAAAAAAGTTAATTAAATAAATACTAACATGTCATGTTAACCTATAAAATTATTTTAATTCATAAAAAGTCTTAAATTACATTTATTTGGGTATTTATAACATCAATTATGTCAATATTTCATTAATAAGATAATTACTGCATCGTCGTGGTGTCATAAATAAATTAACTTTTTTAATGTCAAAAAATTACAAATAAAATATCATTATGTAGGAAATATCTTTATCTTTCTAATGAATAACTATAGTCGAATATATCTTATGTATAACCCTATATTAAAAATGATTTAGTTATTAAACTTTGATTTTAACTATTTTAACCCTTCTTTAAATAAATTAATAATAAATGTCCTAATCTAATCCATGTGGGCCTAAATGGTCATATTTTATTCCTAAGGTTTTTTTGGTCTAATTACACTTATCAAATAGAATTAGGACATGTGTTAGGGTAATAATAATATCATGTTTACCCTTAATTACCCTATTTACTTTTAACCGTGGCAAAAAAAAGTAAAAAGTTACTATTCACCAAAAATTATTTTCATCTCATTGAACCACATTTTACTTACTGAAATCAACCTTGTCTCTTGGATTTTTGAAATTCCACTCACAGAAGTGTAAAAATTATGTTCTATGAAAAATTCATTTTTTTAACTACCACTTAGTGGTTTCACTATTCATCAAAAAATGAACGTTTCCAGAAAAATACCAAAAATTAAGCCTAAGATATATTTGATATTATGAATTCAAAAATGATGTCTATTTTACCAAATTAAAAACATATCAGTTTCATTAATTAATTTAAAAATTAATTCTCGTCGTCAAAACAAATAGCGTGTTCTTAAGAGATAATAACTATCAAAAGATTAACAGTTGTTTATGTCTGTTTTAAATGTGAAATTACATCCAATAACCAACATTGTACTAAATTGTAATAATATATTCTAAATATACATTAAAACCACTCAAATTAAAAATTTATCACTATTAATTATTTCTATTAAAAATATTGTTTTTAATTAAAATTTAGTAATTTGCACTATTGATCAGAAAATGAAAGTTATCCAAAAAGTACCAAAATTTCACCCTAAGCTAATTTCGATATTCCGAATCCAAAAATGAAGTCCATTTTGAAAATAAAATTTAAAAATTTTCAAAAAGTGGTTATTACTATTCATAACGGCTAGTTTTAATAATATTTTAATAGCATATCGTTGATTAATGAAACTCGGTATTGCGTACTACACACGATATCGAGGAAGGTCGTGATTGCGTGTAATGCAAGGAAAGTCAAGGATACGTGTTGTGTAATCTTATTTTGGTGTAGCGTACAACACAAGACATTAATGAAATTGAAAAGAATATTTTTAATAAAATCTCGGGGTGTTACACTGTTAGGCAATCCACAATGACCCATATAGAATTGTTTCCTCTAGAAGTCCTTGGAAGTCCAGTGAAAAAGTCCATGGTTTTTTTTCCACTTCCATGTTGGTATGGGTAGTGGTTACATCATCCCATTAGACTTTTTTCTTTCAGCCTTCAGTGTTTGACATACTAGGCACTTTGATGTATACTCAACAAGCCCCTTCTTCATATTGTCCCACCAAAAGTTCTCTCAGAGATCTTGATACATCTTTGTACTCCCTAGGTGAATAGAGAAGGTTGAGCTATGTGTTTCATTCAAAATATCCTTCATTATCTCTGGATTGGTTTGTACACACAATCAAGACTGAAAACTAGTGACTCAATCCTTATCGATCTTGAACTCATAGGATTTCCCATTTCAAATAGCATCCACCATTTTTATAATTTCCACATCTTTTTTTGAACATCCATTATTTTCTCCATGAGTAATTGTTTAGAAACCATATGATAAAGGATTGGTTATTTTCCAACATTAATGATTCCCATTTCCATCATTTTGAAATCTAAAAATATTGGATCCTTCTCAACCCTCATCATTAATAAAGATTCAGGATCCTTTCTACATATAGCATCTGCCACATTATTTTCCATACTAGGATGGTAGTGGATTGAGTAGTCATAATTCTTGATGATATCTTACCATCTTCACTAGATAATATTAATCTCTTTCTATGTGAATATATATTTGAGACTCTTTTGATCAGTATATATCTCACACTTCTCCCCATACAGATAATTCGACCAACTTTTCAATTCAATGATCACATCCGCTAACTCTAGATCATGTGTGGGATAGTATTACTCGTTTATTTTTAGATACATTGAGGAGTAGGATATCACTTTATCATTTTCCTTATTAAACATCCTAATCCCTTCTTTTAAGTATCAAAGTACACCAAAAATATTTCTTCACTTGTTGGATGTGTGAGAATTGGCGTACTGAAAAGCCTCTTTTTTAGATCATTAAATCTTTTCTCACATTATTGAGTCTAAAAAAACACCACCCCCTTCAATGTTAGATTGTTCATTGGAATTTAAAGTCCTGAAATGTTCTTTAAAAATAGTGGATATTACTCATTTAGACCTAGAAATCTATGGATCTCTGTTATAGATGTTGGTTTGTGTCACTCTTCAATTCCCTTTTTCTTGGAAGGGTCCACGGATATTCATTTTCTAGGGATAACATGCACCATTAATGATACTTCTTCAATCAAGAAATCACATTTAATATACTTTTCATAAAGCTTATCCCTTCTCAAAATCATCAGAATAGTATTCAAATGCTCCTCATATTCCCCCTTTCACTTATAGTGTATCATAAAATCCTCGATAAATACTACCACAAATTTTTCGAGGTATCCACTAATTAATCTATTCATTAAATCCATGAATATATATAGAGAATTAGTGAGAATAAATGGAATCACAAGGAACCCATAGTGTTCATAACTCATTCTAAAGGTAGTTTTGGGAATATCTTCCTTCATCACCTTTAATTGGTGATATCCTAACAAAGTTCCACCTTAGATATATAACTGGCCCCTTATAGTTGATCAAAAAATTCATCTATCTGAGGAAAAGAATACATGTTCTATTCATGGTTATATTTATCTCACAATAATCAATGTATAGGTACATTGATCCATCCTTCTTCTTGACAAAGAGTATTTTTCTCCACAAGGTGACCCACTCAGTCATATAAAACCCTTCTCCAAATTCTCCTGTAACAACTTCTTCAGCTCTTCTAACTCTACAGTGTCCATTCTATAAGGTGTCTCTGATATAGTTAGGGATATAAAAATAATATCAATTGAGAAATCAACCTCACAATCAAGAGGAAGACTAGGAAGCTATCTAGGTAATACATTAGTATAATCCCTCATGATGGGTATATCTTTGAGATGTTTCACCCCATTTGTATTAATAATTTGAGAAAGATATGCTTGATCAAAAAAGAAACATTATCCCTAATTTAAATGATGATTCCGAAGGAGTTAATCGTCCTCGTTACACTTGTATTGTATTTGAGGACACTCTTGAATGTGAAGAGTGATCTCCCTTTACCTAAAGTTAATTTTGGATTATATAAAGATACACAATCCATGCATAAGATATCACGAACTCCACTAGAGGAAGTATAACAAGATTTTATGAGAGGTTCAGTTCAAAAACATTTACTGAGGAGGAGTTATAAACCTTTAATTCAATAATTTCATAATTCTCTATTCTCACAGATAAATCAACCTCCATCTTTTAAGGTGGTGTTTGAATATTTCTACTAAACATCCATGATATGAATAAATGCATAGAATCAGTATAAAATAGCATGTTCCCTATTTTTGAATGAATAACTAGCAAACATGTTACCACATCATTGTCTGGATCCACCTCAACAGTAATTATAGTATAATCCCTTATTTGTTTCCTTAGAGGTTTTTGTTTATTTCCATCGAAAACCCTTTGTTTAGGGAAATATTTCGCATAATTCCCATGTTCTTTTCAGTTGTAACACTTTAATACATGCTAAGTGTTTATCGGATCCTTCATTTCTTCTTCCAAATTAGTGGGATTTTTCATATCCCTCCATCATTTCTGAGAAAGATGTCTCATTCTTCCACATTTGAAGTAATTATTATTTCCCTTTAGATAGTTCCCCAGACGCATCTTCCCATATTTTTGACACGTGGGATGTTCAATCTTCATTCCATCATTGGATATAGTTGTGAACCACCCATTTTACACTTTGTTTTCCACTTTTTCACAGGGCGTATGAGACCATTTAGTTTCTCCAATCTCTATTTTGACCATGGGCGCACAAAAAAAATCCACTCATAACTGTCAAAGTCATGAATCACCAACACTTTTCATAGGCATGGTTTTAGTATTATAAATAAGTGATTCACCTTAAATTCAGTGTTCATGAAAAATCCATTGGTGTATCTTGTATGCCTTGTGAATTTTTCTTTTTACACCTTGATGGAAATATCTTTCTTCTACTTAAGTCCAAGGAACACTCTTTCCATATTGAGACATAGGGTTTGGGGAAAATATTTATTGAAAAAAAATTCATGAATTCCTCCAAATCAATGGAATAAATTTCCTCTTAGGACTTCGTATTATCAGTCAGTTTCCACCACTGATTAGTTTCCCAATCAAAATGATAGACAACTAGTACAAATTTATCTCCTTCTGAGCATTGGAGGAAAAATAATATCTTCTCAATGGAGTTAATTGACTATTATTTGAGGAGGGTATCAGAAGATCTAATAAACAAGGGAGGGCTTTTCCACATGAATTATTCTAAAGAAACTTTACCTTTCTATAGAGGATGAGGGAATTCCACATGATTCAAGTTATTATATATAACTTGAGCTAGCTGAGAAAGTATTCTCATAATGTTTGGATCACCCATTCCCATCATATTTTCCATATCATTAGGGAACTATTCACATTACCTATCACATTTATTATTATCATGTGTTCTTCTATTTATCACAATTAACTATTAAAAATAACATACAATTTGTGGGGCTTGAATACCTGGCTAATAAGAAGAAAAAAAAGAAACATCAAACATAAATGGATAAACTCTTAAAGGAAATGTATATCCTAATTTATGATTCCATAGGTTACAATCTAGGTTATCTATGATATTTTTCCTAACATTATTTCTTATGGTATTATTTTTTGTTCCCATAATTATGGTTCGTACTAGGATTATGAATTTTCAAAAGAATATCCCCTGGGAGTGTCAAACCAGGAGTGCAGAAAGGACTATTTTCTTGCACCATTTCCCATTTGAGTCCAGTTCAAAGAGGTGTTTTCGAGTTTTCCCCCAAGATACATTTGTGCCCAATCAACATTTACCTTTTCATATCCAAACATGGATTTATTTTCTATATAAACCACTTACTATATACTCACAAAAATTTAGGGATGTTTTTTTTCTTAGTCGCATCCCTAAAGTTCTATGTAAAGTTCTCTATTCCTGATCTCCAAAAAACTAGAGCTTCATATGATACCGAATATAGAAACCCTAGACTTTTACATATATAATTACATGATTATAATCATAATAAATCATAATATTATAATCCCATGATCATAATGTCTAGTGTCTTGGTAGAATTGGTAAATAAAACTAAAAACATGAGACTAAATAAAATGTTTCTTTATTTAATCTTCATAAATAGATCCTAACTTTAATTGTGATCATAAATCTTCATATGATAACCTGAGGATAACATAAAAAAAGGTATGAGATTAAAATACCCATAAGGTAATAAACATAAGAATAATGCTTCAACACATGGGATTAAAGGCATGGCATAATGATATAAATACAAACATGGATCATATAAAATCATAACATATAAACATAGGATCATATAAACATAGGATCATATAAACATGGGGTCATAGTAAATTGTTAGAAACAAACAATATTAATTTATCATGATTCAAGGATCATTGTATATATAGGAGCATAAGTCATGGTTAACGATTAAGACTATTGCACATGGGAGCATGAGCCAAGGCTAACTGCGAAGACCATTGCACATAACTTCTCATGAGACTCGAATTTACCCAATGCATTAGAGTGATACCTAGGTGAACCCATATTAACATGTTCATGAAAATTATTTCCACATATAGAATCACACATAATAAATCTTACAAAAACATAAGGGTTATCCATGGTAAGAATTATGTATCATAATCATGTCATAAATCGTAAAAAAATAAGAGTATCATAAAAATGACCATCAAGGAAAGGAATAAGATAATGCATGGACAATAATAGTGTAGAATCAGTATGTATCATAAAAATTTATTTCAACTTGAAGTATTAACATGTATAAAGATTACTTTTGAATCTTTAGAATTAAATCATTTAAGTGGGGTTAAAGGAAAATACCAAAGGTCATTTAAAACATAAAATGGAATAATATTTTATATAAAACCAGAAGTAAGACAATAAAATTTTCTGAATACAAATAGTGTTTTTATAAAACTAATGTTGGTTTAAAAATAGATTATATAGTGTACTTGAAAATGGGTAAGAATTCAGAATGTTTCCATAAAATGGGTTGGCTTATTGGGAAGAACTGAGGAGGGAATCATTTAAAAACAAGTATATCCCTGAAAGATAATGTGGAATAGATCTTGATAAATGAGTTTTGAGAATATAAAAATCATTTATAACATCTTCATTAAAATAATATATAACTTAATTTGGGTAAAAATAGAGATAGAGAAACCCGATGGAATAATGGAGGTTCAGGTAGAATACCTTACCTTAAGTCCAATGGGGTTATTCCCTTGATATTAATGACCTAAATAATCAAATTATGTTCATTAATTAATAATTCAAGAATTTTATCTTTGTGAAATTGATTTACTATAACCTTATTATCTTAATTCACCTTTTTTATGGGTTAAGTGGTCCAATTTCATTGTCTTGGAGCATTTGTTTCCTCGGTTTACATGATTGATTTACATATATACATGCAAAGATAAACATGTAGGATGAGAATGGGTGTCCAGTATTAAAGTTATTTTTTATTATAGAAAATACATAACATTACATGTTTATAAGATTCAATTTTTTATTTGGAGTGATGATGAATCATTATATAAACCTTTAATGACAACTGTTTTGGTTAATTGGTGGTTTTTGATCACAACGAACACGTTTTTATTTATAAATTAATATCATGCGTAGAAAATATTACATAACCTTACATAAGTTATAATATATATATTATATTATTTTTCAACCAAAAAAATGGTTTCATTAACAGAATCAAAGACAGTAAAATAAATTGAAAACCAGTCGTCCATGAATGCAATGAATTAACACATCTCTGATGGTGTTTTCATTTCTAGTTTAAAAAGAGAGGAAAGAAGATATGATGATTAATTATTCCATTATTGTAACAAAATTATAGTACATTTAATTTAATAGAGTTATCATAACATTTGGATGAAATGAGGTGAGGAAATAAGAAAAATGAAAGGATACTAAAATAAAATAAAAGAAAATAAATGAGGAATTTACCTCTTGAATATATCTTCCTTGAGAACCTTTTCAGGGGGAGAGGATTTTGTCTATTGAAGAGACCAATGGTTTTTTGATGTGGGGGATTGGATTAGGGAGATATTTGAGTAGAATTTGGACTGGGCACAAGGCTTGGGAGGTGTAAGGAGAGGAGGTAAAGAGGGGTGGTATTTATAGTGGTGGAGAGGAGGGAATTTTAAATATTTTAATCATTAGTTTCATATTTTTTTCTCAGTACTATGAATATTCTTGATTAGTGTCACTAAAAATAGTAATTTTGCATTTTATTTCAATAAAATTTCATTATATTATCCATACATTAGCTGATGACATTATAAGTTATGTATTTAGCATTTATCGTAAATTATTTTGTTTCAGAATTCATCAAAAAGTAATGTATTTTAGAAAAATCCTAAAAATTTACCATAAACATTTTTCAACGTATAAAATCTAAAAATGAACTCAATTTTTTAAAAATAATTCTTTAATTATGATAAATTTAATTTTTAATTAAAATTTTAATTTACTTGAAAATTACAAATTTTAAAATTAAATATGTTTTTCTAATGCAAAGAAAAATTAATTAATGTCTCATTAAATTATATTATAATCATATGACATCAACATATTTATTTAGGAATTCATTTTATGAAAATGGATTTTCTAATAAATTGTTAAATTAATCATCATATTTTAATTAAAAATATATAACTTACAAAAATACCAACACTTATTTAATAATTTTTGAAATCGTTATTTACTTGTTATATGAAATAATTATATCATAAAAACATATAAGATGGATAAATTTAATTTATACTCTAATTGTCATTGTTACTATTACATTGTCTACTTTACTATTCATAAATGTTGCATTACTATTCAAAAGGTGAATTTACTATTTCATCAGTTTATGTTCCTTAACTTCAAGAGATACCTTTTATTTAACTCATTATTTATTTATAACATTTGTACTATGTTATATAAGTAATATTATATTTTTTTAATATAAGCCATTATTATAATAAATGAATTCCTTTGATAAAACATTGGGTTCTTATACATGTTTCATGAAACATGAAGTGTCTGAGGCAGCATGGGGTTTTCTTTCTCCATCAGAATGGAACTTGTTCTATTTTTCTGGATTTTTCAGATAATTAAAAGGAAAACACATATCACATAATCAATTGTAGCTTAATCTGATACACATTGTGCTCGGTAAGACTTGTATTTTATTATTTCAGTTTATTATTTACATTATAGTTCAAAACACACAACACACACACTCAAAACTATTAAAATTCATTACAATCATATTGATACTTTAAGTACAAATACATTTTTTATTTTTGACATGTAGAAAACAGCCTCAACTAAATCTGATGCACAGTGTTCCTGGTATAACTCAAACTACACTTTTTTTATTTAAAATTAACATTAATTTTAGTAAAAAAGACATGTGACATATTGAAAACTAGAAAATGAACTCATATTATCTTGATAATTTAGTATATTTATTCATAAGTCATTTGTGATGTGTAGGGATCAGTCTCATATCAAACTGACACACTATGTGATTGATATGAATCAAAGTGAATGTTTTCAGTATAAAATTACATTTAACTAAAAAATACAAGTGACCTAATCAAAACGAATTAAAATATTTTGGATAGTTTTGATACATTATTATAATTATCCATTATTAATTTGATACATGTAGGAATTAACCACACTTCAATTTGACTGATGGTGTGACCGGTATGACTCAAATTGTGTCATTTCATTAAAAATTGAAATTAATTTTAGTAAAAAAAAGAAAAAATACATACTCAAGACTGAGAAAATGAATTCAATTTCATTTTATATTTTAGTAAAAATATCCATAATAAATTCTTGGTATTTAGGAATCATCTAAACCTAAAACTGATGCACAGTGTTCCCAATATGATATAGAGTGTTCTTTCTCGGTTTAAAATTGACATTTTATTTCAAAAGGTGTCACTCATTGAAAACTGAGAAACAAGAATTAGATTGTCTTGAAAATTTAAGACGAAAATTAATAATTTATTTTTAAGAATTAAAAATTATTGTGACATAAAAACAACACACGATGTGATAGGTATGACTCAATGTGTATGTTTCCAATTTAAAATGATATTTTTGTAAGAAAACGCATGTGACATACTCAAAAATGATCAAACACATTCATATTGTTTTTATACATTTTTTTCAGCAATAAATAATCCATTTTGGACATATTGGACTCATCTACAGCTAAATCTGACACAGGGTGTGACTTTTTTGACTCCATGTGTGTCTTTATATATAAAGTTGAAATTAATTTTATTAAAAAGGACAATTGAACAACTCAAAACAAATAAAAAGTATTTGAATATTTTTATACATTAGAAAAATGGTCCATAAGTTATTTTCACATATAATAATCATTTTCACCACAATACTGCATACTATGTTCCCTATATAACTCAAGGTTTAGATTATCAGTTTGAAATTGTCATTTTGTTTCAAAACATTTAACTCACCGTAAACCATGAAAATGCCCTCATATTATCTTGATAATTTTAAAAAAATATTCACAGGTCATTTGTGAGGTTTATTAATTATTCTCATATCAAACTTAAATTTTATGTGACCAGTATGACTCAAAGTGCATGTTTCCCATTTAAAATGATGTTTTAGTAAAATACACAAGTGGCATACTCAAAACAAATAAAATTCATTAATATTGTCTTGATACATTAGTAAAATTGTAAATAAGTCATTTAGGATGTGTACGAATCATCATCACTTCAATATGATTCATGGTGTGACAGGTATGACTCCAAGTGTGACTTTTTAATTAAAATTTCAATTATTTTTAGTGAAAAAGATAACTGACCTACTACAAATTAAGACAACAATTTTAGAATTTTTTGATAATATAGTAAAACAATCCATATCTCATTTTTGACATGTAGAAATCTGTATCACCTCGATATAATGCATGGTGTTCCCAGAATCACTCAAAGTTTCCCTTATCAATTAAACATTTACATTTTAGTTCAAAGAGTTTCACTTACTGAAAACCAATAAAATGTTTATGGATTGAATAGAAAATTTAAAAAATTGATTTGTATTCCATTTTTAATGTTTATGAATCAGGCTCAAGTAAAACTAACAGACGATGTGACTGGTAAGACTCAAGAAGAGTGTTTCCAGTTTAAAATGACATTTTATTATAAAAACACATGTGATGTAAAAAAACTATAAAAATATGATCAAATTGTTTTTATAATTCTATTAAATTTTTCCAAAAAACATTTTGGATGTTTAGAAATTATCCATACCTCAATCTGATGTAGGGTGTGACCGCTATGACTCTTAGTGTGTCTTTTTTATTTAAAATATACATTAATTTTAGTAAAAAAGATATATGACTACTCAAAATCATGAAAAACAATAAGATTGTTTTTATACTTTATAAAAAAGAAAAAATATTAATTTGTGATTTGTAAGAATCAGTCTCACCTCACTCTGACACATAGTGTTCTCGATATTACTCATGGTTTCTGTTATCAGTCTAAAATTGACATTTTAGTTCAAAAAGTGTAACTTAATAAAATCTAAAAAAATTACTTCATATTGTGTTTATAATTTAGGAAATGTATTAATAAGTTTTTTAATATATATCAATAATTTCAGGGCAAAATGAAACTTTATGTGGCTGGTATGACTCAAAGTAAGTGTTTCCAGTTTAAAATGATGTTATAGTATAAAACATAAGTGACATACTCAAAACTACAAAATAGAATTTGGATTAATTTAATACAATAGGAAATAAATCCATATTTCATTTTGGGATTGTATAAATCAGTCTCACCTCTATATAATGCAGGTTGTGATCGGTATGACTCAAATTGTGTCCTTTTTATTTAAAATTGACATTAATTTTAGTAAATAAAGACAATTGCCTACTGAAAAAAATGTGAAAACGTATAAATACTGCTTTCATAATTTGGTAAAAAGTTCCATAAGTCATTTATGACATGTATTAATAATAATTTCCTCAATCTAATGCATGGTGTTCCCAGTATGACTCAAAGTGTCTGTTATCAGATTAAAATTGACATTTTAGTTGAAAAGGAGTTACTCCTTGAAAATAAAGAATGTGATCTTGAATTGAATAAATAATTTATTCAAATTATTCACAAGTAATTTGGGACATACATAAATCATTAACATGTCAAACTAACACATTATATGATTAGTATATTTCAAAGTGTGTGATTTTAGTTGAAAATTGCATTTTAGTACTAACACTAGTGGCATACTGAAAACCAAGAAATACATTCAGATTATTTTGATACATTAGGAAAATGATACATATATAATTTAAGACATATATGAATTACCCAGCCCTAAATATGATGCATGGTTTTATCGGTATAAATCTAACTACATCTTTATATTTTAAATTAAAATTAATTTTAGTAAAGAAGACAATTAACAGACTCAAAGTAGATAATATTCATTCAGGTTTATTTGATACTTTAGGACAATGATTTATAAGTCATTTTTTGACATTTAAGAATCATCAAAACTTTAATCTAAGACATGATGTGCCCAAAATTAATCAAAGTGTTTATTATCAGTTTAGAATTATCATTTTAGTTCAAAACTGCTACTAACTGAAAAATAAGAATAAAAACTCAGATTGTATTCATAATTTAGGAAAACAATTCATAAGTCATTTTTGGAATGTATTAATCAGGATCGTGTAAAAATGGAACATGTTGTTATGGGTATGAATCAAAATGAATGTTTCTAGTTTAAAATGTCACTGGTATGACTAAATGTATACATAGGATTCATCCACACATCAATTCAAAACACTGGTATGACTAAATGTATGTATTTTTATTTAAATTTAACATTATTTCTAGAAAAAAAGTCAACTAGAGAACTCAAAATCAAGAAAAATCTTTCAAATAATATATTAAAATGACCAATAAGTAATTTTTTGATGTGTACAAATTATCCGATACTCAATCTAGTTCACGGTGTGCATTGTATGAATCAAAGTGTCAGTTATCTATTCAAAAATTGATTTATTTTTTCTAAAATTATAACTCATTGAAAAATAATAAAACATGCTTGTATTTTCTTGATAATTTAGTAAAACAATTCATAAGTAATTTTTTATGTGCAGGAATCATTCTCCCATCAAACCAACCCATGATGTGATCGATATGGCTCAAAGTGGATGTATTCATTTTAAATTGAAATTTTAGTAAAAAAATCAAGTGATGTAATAAAATCTGGAAAAACACATTTTAATTATTTTGATACATGAATAAAATCATCCATATTTATTTTTGGATGTGTATGAAATATTTGTTCTTCAATATTTTCAATGGTGTGTCCGGTATGACTCCAAGTGTTACTTTTTATATAAATTTGACCGTAATTTTATTAATAATGACAATTGGACTACTTAAAACTTTTAAAACACATTCAGATTATTTTTTCACTTTTTCAAAATGATCCATAAGTAATTTTTGATGTGTAGGAATCATTTGATCCATAATATGATGCGCAGTGTGCCTGGTATGAGTGATAGTGTCAGTTATCAGTTAAAACATGATCATTCAGTCCAAAAGGTGTCACTAAAATAAAATAAAGAAAATATGATCATATTGTCTTTTTAATTTTGTAAATAGATTCATATGTAATATTTGATGTGTAAGAATCAGTCTCACATAAAACTGACACATGATGTTACCGGTATGACACAAAGTGTGTGTTTTAAGTTTAAAATGAAATTTTAGTAAAAAAAATAGCATACTTAAAACTGATCAAACACATTCATATTGTTTATATGCTTTACTATAATGATCCATATGACATTTGGGATGTTTTGGAATTAGAATCACCACAATATAACTCACAATGTGACCAATATGACTCTATGTTTCTCTATTTATTTAATATTGACATTTATTTTAGTAAAAAAATACAACTAACCTGCTCAAAACTGAGATTTTTTATTATTATTTTGATATTTTTGGAAAACCATACATAATTCATTTTTCACATGTATTAATTACCTTCACCTCAATTTAATACACAATGTTATCAGTATGACTTAGAGTTTATGTTATCAATTTAAAACTTAAATTTCAGTACAAAAAGTGTCACTCATTGAAAACTGAGCATATGCACTCAGATTGCCTTGATAATTTATGATAATGATTAATAAGTTCTTTTTGGTATATGAATCATTATCACTTAAAAATTAAACAATATGTGAACAATATGACTCAATGTTCATGTTTCAAATTCAAAATGACATTTTAGTAAAAATCACATACGACGTACTCAAAACCAAGAAAACATATTCAGATTGTTTTGATACATTATATTAAAATTACATAAGTCATTTGGGACATGTTGGAATTTTATGAACCTCAATAGGTCAGAAGGTGTGACCAGTATTAATCCAAGTGTAATACCTAGATATTTAGTGAAATATTTTTTTGATTTAATTTATTTCTTATGGTATTTTTCATTTTATACAACACTAAATATAGCTTATTTATATGGAATAACTACGTTTGGATTTCATTATAAACAAAAAAATTATTTTGTGCTACATGAAAAACATAGATTATATTTGTGTACATGCAACACTATGTTTTTCTTAAGTTACCCACAATATAGAGTCCCTCCTATAGATTTTGTTACATGCAATACCAATTTTACCGAACTAAAATATGAAACTAATATTATTATTAAAATATTATTATATTTAAGGGTGTCGAATATAACACCTTGAGATTTTGGGAAATATATTTTCTGATTAAATTTAATCATTTCAATATTATTTGTTTCACATAAAAATGAATATATGTTTTTTTATACGAAAGATCAAAGTTTGACTTGCATTATATTAAACACCAAGTTAATATTGATCAATTAGAAACACATATATTATCATGAAGTACATGAAAAACAACGGTTTTCATGAGTTTTACACAATATTGCGTCCCTTTGATAGCTTATGTTACACATAAGAATAATTTTTACCTAAATACAATATACTATTAACTTTATTGTTAAAATATTATAATATTTATTACCTAGAGATTTGAAATTAAGATAGGAATTAGATTTAATTAATTTTAAAACTAGGTTTACAAATTTTTTAATATTTTTTAATTATTTATAATAGAAAATAAAATCCAATGGTATATAAAGGATATGTTTTTTATAAGAAATTATTTTTGTAACCACAACGGAATTTAACATAATAAATTAAATTAATAACAATTAATGAGACAAAATAATAAAATTTATATATTTTAAATTGAACCAATTTTTTTAAAATTCATAAAAAATTTCGATATGTGTAAAATAAGAACAAATCCAATCTTAGGCATATAAGGATATATTTTTCTAAAAGGAAGTTTTCCACATCTTTCTGAAAGAGTTGTGTTTAAAATAATTTTTTACACTTTAATAATTTTTATTTGAAAAAAATAATGTTTATTTTTTAAATTCTAACATCAAAATTTACCTTTGTTGAATTTCGGTTATTTTTATGAAAAGTTTTGTTTTTCCATGAATAGTGAGTAAATTATGAATTTTAATTGAAAATTGTATTTTATTCTAATTTATTTATATAGTTAAATTATATTTTTATTTTATTTTAAAATAAATTTTGATAAAATATAAATCTATAAATACAATTTATTTTATTGGAATCAATTTAACATTGAAATTAGATATAAAAATATTTCAGACCTCTGCACATTTTCACTTTGAAAACATGTTGTCTCATCCCATCTGTGGGATTAATTAAATAATAATTTATTTTAGTTAGGAATTTTAAAATTGGAAAAATGGATTCCATATTTGGAATCAACGTAATTTGTTATTTTTTGTAAGGTAAATTTTTTATTTAACCAAGAATATTAGTGAAGGTAATTGAAATTTATTACAGTGATTATGGTAAAAAAGAGTTTACTTAGTAGTTAAACATTAACTAAACAGGCCAAATAACGTAGAAACAAGAAAAAAATAAATTTTAATGAAATATTTAGATCATAAAATACCTTTTATAAATCGAAAAAGGATTATTATTGGAGACACATGATGTATGAGAGATCTTTTAATAGTGTCTACATTTTTATATTTACAAGAATATCACTCATCCTCCACTATAAAACATACACTCACCCAATTAATTCATCCCAAATCTAATTAAATTTTTATAATTAAAACTAGTACAAAATAATCTCCCAATTTTCGTAACATCACACTATAATCCTTTCATTGGGAAGAAATACATCCAAGAATGCTTGTTGGTGTAAACCGAAAGCAATTACACAAAGAAGGGGTAACATATTTCAAAAAGCACTTTTGTTTTATGTCTTTACCCACCCTTAAATTATATTTATTACATTATTATATTGTATATTTTGTATCCTGTGAATATGTTTTCATGCTATGGTAACTACCTACACTTAAACACCCTTCCATTAAATGGGATATTCAATCATCATTCGTGTGTACGGAAAACTACTGCCTCATGAACCAATGTCATTCATTCTTCCATTACCACCTTTAACGGTTGGGAATAACTATATAATTATAGGTTTTAAATTTTATTTATGATATCCATGATATCTTTTTTGTTATTTAATTATTATATAACACATTCTTCCAGGCTTTTCATTTCATGGGACTATGATAACTTTGTTTGTGGATGTGAGGACTACCGCCTCCTCAAAGTGATGTGATTCATTCACACATTACATGGAATGTATTAAGGATAGGTTTAAACAAATTATATGATATATATGACATAATAATTATTATGTAATGAATATATATATATACATATATTTAAGTTACAATCTTTCTTTCAATATGAAAAGAAAATGGAAACAATGTTCATATGTATGTACAACCTACCATCTCTATGAATAGAATATTCCATTTCATATTTATATATTTTATAGATTATTATAAATACGTATATAATGAATATATATTATATTTATATCATGTTATAAATTTTTTAAATAATTAAATCATGACCTAAGTAATAAGACCATGAATAACATGTCTAATCATATATTGGAAAAAAGTAGTCATTACCCAAAACGTAACATCAACTTGAAATTTTTAATAAAAGGGTAATATAAAGTCGTAATCAAGTCATATATGGTATGATAGATAAAAATATGTTTCTTTGGTATATTTATAATGAAATTATATTTATTATATATTATTTTTTAATGTGTATGTATATTTTCAAGGCTTGAGGTATAGTTTTTATCATATCACTTTAATTGATTTGAAATATATGATATATTCACCACTTATACTTGTTTTATGGTGTAATACAGACCTATGAAATGTTATATCATGATGTTAATTTATTTAATGATATTAAATGTTTAAATTTATGATATTATTTCATGGGGATCACGATTCAAAAGTTACTAATGTAGTAAAGGGGTTTCTGATCTCACATTTGTTTTTTTATACTTATGTCATATTCTCTACTCATTTATTTTTTCTGGTGTATATAAATCCCATGAAAAAATTATATGATTATTATACTACATTTATGGTTATTTAAATTTTCATTTTATTATCTATCTTTCATGGGTTTTATTTTTCCATAGTTACTAACTTGGTAAAGTAATTTTCTCTCAATTTTCCATCTTTGAGACACATGTTACTTTATGAACAAATATTATTTTATGAGGTGTATACAAATTCCGTTGAAATTTTCTATTAGGAATATCCTAATTTTCATGATATTTTAATATTAATTTAATTTTATTATATCTTGTGGATTATGATTTAGATTTATTAATGTGGTAAGTGTTTATTGTTAAAATATCATTGTTTATAGGGATTGTTTATGATTTTGCTTCCGATGGTCAAATATTTTGATACATATCTAAATAATTATCATTAATTTTCTTTTCCTATGGTTATGTCATGAGAATTAATGTTCTCCCTTAATTTTCCTCTCATTATGTATTAAAGAGATCAAAAATAACTTTTTAAAAAAAAATTCTTTTTAGTCAAAACCCATTTTCCTTATAAAAGCATATTTTCAAAAAATATATTCAATTTTTATTAAATTATATTTTATTCTCATATTCAATGAAAATAATTTAGAAACATTTTAATGTTTTAAAATCATTTTAAAGGGTTTTCAAAGATTTTTTTTATATGTTTTAAAGCTATTATCAAATATTTTTTTTCAAATTAATTATATTTTAAAATGAGGTTTACAAAGTCTAAAGGATGTTCTCCACTTGAAACGATTTAAATGGGTCTTAAATCATTATTAATAAGTTTTACATTTTTTTCAAAAAAAATGATTTATGTTTAAAAAGGGATTTTGAAAGAATGTTTATTTCCTTAAGAAATATTCCAAGTGATATTTCAAAATTCTTCTCCATCTAATATGAAATGCATTGATATTGTTTACTACAAGGTATATATCCAAAGGATACTGTTAACATTTTTTATCTAAATGATTTTTATTTTTATGGAATGATGTTTATAAAACTTTTTTCTTTTCCAATGGCTAATCATGTTTCAAATATATTGACATTAAACCAAATTATTCTCTACGGGTTAATCATGTTATGAATGTTTAATTGTTTTGACGTGTCATTATGATTATATTCACGCTATTTGTACTTTATTCATTATGTGGTTCACAGGAATGGTCTATATGATGGGGTGGCCTAGATAGCGTTAGGTAAGCCCATTATAGCTTATATTATGGGGTAGTCCAAATAAAAATGAGTAAGTCTATTACAACTTATGTGATGAGGTGGAATAGATTTCATTCAGTAATCCTGTTATATCTTATACAATTGGGTGGCCAAATAGCCTTGGTTAAGCCTTTTATATCTTATATGATGAGGTGGACTAGATAATGTCAGGAAATCTCATTATAGCTTATATTATGGTGTAGCCTAGATAGAGTTGTTTAATCCCATTATATATTATAAGATGGGGGGGGGGCTAGATAGATTTAGGTAATCCCCTTACAACTAATATGATAGGCTATCCCAAATAGCATTAGGTGAGCCCATTATAACTCTACAATGAAATACGTAAAGATTTATTTCTCATAAGTTAATAATGGTAAAAGTAAATAGGAATGATACACTATGGTAAAATTTTATAACCTAATAAATTATAAAGAAAGGTTTGTGACTGGGGATGGTGGTGTATCCCTCTAATCGTATTGTGATTAACAATTAATTTTCACCCTTGCACTACTATGTTAAACTGATTATGTATTTTAAATTACAAATTTAATAATAAATTTTAATTCATATGTCATAAAATTTTTTTATTACTGTTAAAAATTTAAATGTTAATTTTTTTGATAATTATATTTTAGGTCGAGTCAGTTTGGGTGGCATGATGATGTTTAACAAAAACAGACCAAAATGAGCAGGATCCAAGCACACTAGTAGACTCAACCTAACACTTATACTAAATTTTTCTTCCAAACTGGATTAAATTATGTGTAATGGTCCAAAATTCAAAGGGATACATCTCATCTTATGAAACCCACACCACATTCATTCAATATTAGAACTATATGAACTAAACGTTCTAGGGGATTAAACCTGCTTGAAGTCAAATATTGGGTTCTGTATTTCATCCATATTTCCAGATGTGACTTTTTAAATGGTGTAATTTTTTTGGTGAAGATATTAAATATGTGGGGATTAAGATTTTTATTACTGTTGAAATTGAGGTAATACTATCTGGGCATCAAAACCCATGGATAAGTGGTTTCTCTAAATTAGGGTGCCCAAAACCACCTTCCCATTTCGTATAAATTGGAACCTTGGGAACCCCATTTTCTAGTTCATCCAGGAAGAAAATATCTGGTATTTTTGAGACCCATAAGAGTCCTATCCTCATTCAATATATTCTATAGGACCCCATATTCATAGGGGGTCAAGGATAAAGGTGAAGTTCCACCCGAGCCTCCTCCTACTCTCGAGGGTGAGCTAAATGGTGGACAATCATTTAGAGGGAGCTACATATACATGGGAAGGAGTTCATGCACTTGTTCTTCTACTTGTTTTGTGTATTTTCTGTGTTAAAATTTTCACTTATGTAATAAATTTATGTGGTTATCCTCTGCATACATATCTTTTTTATAATTAAGTGAAACACTTTTTATATCAACACCAGTTGGGCTGAGATATCAAGTGGGGATATTGGGTTTTTCTGATTGGAAAACATAAGAATAATTTTTTCTCACACAAAATCATAATATTTCAGTATTATTTCATATCCCTTATTCTATTATTTATGTATAAACATTGAGAATGTGATTTCTGTGTCATGGGATTCTTTGTGAAACATTTTAGGAGGTAAGAGGGGAATCATGATCTTGAAAACCCTTAACCAAATAATTACATTATTCCATATAAATTTTTTAGAACAATGAACTATCCAATATGTGTATTGAACATTAAATTAACTCCTTCTCTAATTACTCTTAAAACACCACCTTCATTTATCAACTATTAAACTCTTTAAATTAATTTATTTTCATAAAAAAAATTTCTACACCACCCCCCTTTTAGTAGTTTTTAATAAAAAAGAATACTCTAAATCTATCAACGATACTTGAGATAAATCCAAGAGTCTTTCATAGACAATAAATAAACTTTAAAACCATAATCATTTAGAATTATCATCAAAATTCATTCAAATTTTTTCCTTTTTGTCAAGGAGATATTTCGTTTTTAGTGTGAATGTTTTATAAATATATTATTCATTTTGTAACAATTTTTTTCTTATTTCCTCCATTAATTTTTAGTTGATTTATAAAATATACCACTTATGTAGGTTCTACTTATAAAGAGTTCTACTCTGGGATATTTACGACTTTTTAAATGTGAACCGGAGAGAATATTACATTTGAGACACTATGACACACAATACAACCCTTTGAAGTATGACACATCACATCTTGAAACTCTTCAGGATCCTTATTCATCTTCTAAAACCAACAACAAAAATGAAATAAAATTTTATAACATGGAAGAAAATAATAGAACACTAAAAGAACTACCCTTACCTAATGTTGATATCCAGCCCACATATATTCAAATGCAAGTTAAGGAAACTAATTTATTACTTAATTTGTTTTCATGTATTTATTAACAAAATTTCATGGACTCGTTGGAGAAGACCCACATAAGAATTTAATAGAATTTTACACTATGTTTTCAACCTTAAAAACTACTAATGTGGATGAAGAAAAATTAAATCATAGGGAATTTCCTTTTACATTATAAGATACTACAAAATATTAGCTATATTATGTTAATTCCTTAATTACATATTGGGAGGACAGGAAATTTATTCATGATAAATAATTCACGGCCTCTAAAAATGGAATAATTAGGAGAGAAATATATGTAATAAATAAATATCAAGGGTAAACACTTCATCAACACTAGTAATGATTTAAAATTATTTTTCCAAGTTTTTCCCACCACAAAATAAGTGATTAAAATTTAATTCAATTTTTTTGTGTGAAGGTTTAATTCTAATTGATCAAAATTTGATTGATGATGTAGCAGGTGGTGAAATAGTTTATAAGACCACAATTTCGTCAAGAAATATAATTTATAAGATGGTGTATAACACTCACCAATTTGGTTCACAGTCCAGTGTACCCATTAGAGTTGTCCATGAAATGAAATCTACTAAATTTGAGAAGAAGGTGGACACGAAGTATGAAGTGGTAAGTACCCTTCATCAATAACCAACTCTTTTCCAAGGTAAATCCCAATAAATTCCTCCCATCCCCTATAGAATATGTTATTATGACACCCACTATTTTTTTCACTTCCCTAAACTAAGATAAACATCTTAGATTTATGAGGAAAAATTCCCAAGATGCCCCTTTAAACAACCCTTAAAGAAAGAACCTTACTATCCATCCTACCTTGGGTTGAAAGACCGACAAGACTATGGGCAAGGGGTATTCAAACCAACCTCAACAACCATGGATCCAACCGGGGCATAGTAGTCATCCACCACCACACATAAATCTTCAACCACATCAATAGACTTTCCAACCCCCCCCCCCCCAACCCAATCCTATCATAGAAGACATGTTGAAACAAATGGATTCCTAAAATCTCTAATTCCAACAAATCATACAATCTTACATACAAGACCTAAAACCCAAATTAGTTTAACTAGCCAACTCAATGGGGTAATTAAAAATTCATGGGTTGGGTAATCTACTATAACAACCATTAGTAAACCATAAGGATAATGGAAATGTTAGTTCCATAACCCTTGTGAGTGGAAAGAAACTTAAAATCCCAATGAACCCACGATTACAGCCTCCCCTCCTAGGAAAACCACTATCCCAACCACTATAAATTCTCCAAATGAGGTTGAACCATATCCCAAAAGAAGTACTTTAAAAGGAAAGAGTGTTTCTATTGAAAATTCTCCTAGACTAACCATTCCTCTACCATTTCCCCAAAGGGCCACACAACCTAGTATACAAAAGCAAACTAAGATTGATAGGTAAATTTTGGAGGCATTCAAAAAAGGGTAGGTTAACATCCACTTGATTTATTTCATGAATATAATTACACAATACATCATGTTTTTGAAGGAAATGTTTACAAAATGAAGGATAATTCTAGGTGATTCCAATGTGAGATTGGGAAGGAATGTCTTGGCATTGATAAAGCCATCACTTCTTACCAAATGCAATGATCTAGGAACATTCTCAATTCTGTGCACTGTAGTTGAGTAGTTCTTTTCCAATTCAAGGATTTATTTGGGTGATTATATAAATGTGATTCCTCCCTCCATTTACTCTTCATTTCATGTTGGAGAACTAAATCCCCCTATAATTGTTATTTAGCTAGAAAATTAGAGTGCAACACACCCTTCTTTTGTGATAGAGGTTGTTCTTGTGAAGGTGAAAATTTTAATTATTCTTGCCGATTTTTACTTTATAAAAATGGTATATGATAGGATAAATAGACATTCCCCAATTATTTTGGGTAGACCTTTCTTTAAAACATCCAAAAGCATAATTAATGTCCATAATGGTACATTATCTATGGAGTTTTGTGGAGACAATTATCACTTCAACATCCATGATTCCATGATGTACTCCTCAAAAGAACATTCCTCTCTCTCTATTAATTTAATCGATGTAATCCCTTCCTCTATAGAAACTTATTTTCTCTCCCATGATTCCCTTTTTTATTTTTTATCATTTATTGAATTTCATGGGAATTAATCATGCATATAATGTTATACCAATATAAAAAAATGTCATGCATGTTTTTTAATTAATGATTTCTTGAACATTGACGATCCAATGACCATCAATGATACTACTAAGCTTGTAAAGCCTTATTCCTCATTTGAGGATGTTACCATTGAGAATTTAGATGAGATTAGTGACCTCTCACTTTCAAATTCACTCCAATAAATCCAAAAGCCAATAAAATTGGAACTTAAAAAACTACCTCATGATTTAAAATATTCCTCTCTTGAGAATAGATTCATTATATATATCACCATTTCTAGTTTACTCCCTCTAGAGCATGAATTGTGACTGGTTGAAATTATAAGTAAGTATAAACCATAATTTGGATGGATACTTGTAGCATTAATGGTATTATTCAATCAATTCTGACACATTATAGATTACTACATGGTGAGGATAAATTAGGAAGGCATGAAAAAATTCTATTGAACCCCAACCTCTTAGATGTTGTTAATAAAGTGGTGACAAAATTATTGGTTTCTATAATCATTTACCCCTTCTATAACATCCAATGTGTCCGTCCAGTTCAAGTAGTTCTGAAAAATGGTCTAATGATAATTAAAATTGAAAATAATGAATTAGTTCCAACTCTCATGTAGAATTGTTTTTGTTTCTATATAGACTATAATTGACTAAAACAACATATTAGGAAGGACCATTTCCCATTTCTATTCATTGACCAAATTCTAGAGAGGATAGAAAGAAGTACCATTACTGTTTTCTTGATAAGTATTATGAATACCTTCAAATGAACATTTCAAGCCGCAATCATCGATCTGTGAAGATCCAAAGCTACATTGAACTCCATTATAGAAATATCATTCTAGGGTGAGCCTTCGTGAAGGTCGGGGACCTTAGGTCAAAGAGGGATTAACGAGAAAGGAGGAAGGAAAGCTGGGTCGATGAAGGGTATGAAGGGTCGAGTTGTCGCGGTGGAAGGAAGGATCACCCCTCCCGCACTGGGGAGGTATGGATCGGAGCCTCAGGTATCTTCGGGCTTGGGAATCTCCACCAGAGGGACCATTATCTAGTTTTGTCTCTCAAATAAAATCAAATTAAAAAAAACAAGTAGTCTTTGGTCTTCTTGATTGGTGTCAATTGATGATTCGCTTCTCATCGGAGGAGGATTTGGTCGTTTCCTAGTTCAGCACTCCACAAGTGTTCAATGGATGTGGATTTTTCCTCCTAAGATGGTCATTTTATTTCAACATGAATCATGATCCTCCTTATACTGTATTGTGGGTATGTTTCCAAGACCTTCCTCTACCTTTCTAGAACCCTTCTATTATATGTATTCTTTAGAATATGGTTGGAAGGAATATGTGTTTAGATAATCACATTGTTGCGGTTTTTTCACCCTATTTTTCTTTGTCTATGTGTTGAGGTTGACGTTTCAAATCCTCCATCAGAGAGGTTGTGGATTTTGGTCAGAGAAGAGCTAAGATGGAAGTAGAGGGTTGTGTTCAACTCATGTCCATTTGTTTTGCTCGAGATGAAATAAGATAGGTCATTTGGCCTCTGGATGTCATCGTGTGACATGGGATATGCCAACTACGGTGCAGGTAGATCTAGTGGTCGAATACTAGTCGCAGGATCTCGATGTTTTGGGTGAGCATGAGGATGTACACGAGGAGGTCCCAAATGAGATGGATCTAGTCGGGCTCCAGGATTTCTCCAGTTGCAGAGGCCAGTATCCAGGAGGCACAAAGGTAGTGGCCTTCCTTCCATTATATAGTGGCTGTAAAGAATTTGAAGCCAAAGGAGGTATAACTATGGGTTGCAGACATCTTTTCCTAGTTTAAACTTGATTTTGGTATCAATGGAGTTGAATTGGATAGTCCCTTAGTAGTGGATACAACGAATCCACTAGCTACATCCAACTCTACTGAGGAAGGTGAGCTGAGCTTGAGAGGGAGTGATGTTCAAGATCTTAGTGGCTCTTAAAGTAGAGTCTGGTAGGACACTGACAAGCAACCACATTTTATGGGTCGTGGATATGAGAAATCCAGAGGATCAGACTTAGTGCAAGGGAAATCCTTCTTGTCAGCTGCAACATCTCACAGTGGCCACGGGAATCTGGATGGAATGAATGTATTGAGGTCCTTAGACCCAAACACCCTCAGTGCTACCCATATTAATGATGGGTATGGTGGATTAAATATGGCTTGGATAATAAAGAAGGTAAAGAAGAGTCTCTATGTTAGAAAGGGCCCCTCAAAGAAGGGACGAAGATAAAGCTAGGGAACTGTTTTGATGGCTTTGATGTTAAAGAACCTCCATTGTCTCAAGAGGATGATTCTTCAGGTGATAAAAGTTACAGTCACCCTTCAGTTGATAGTATGGACCGATGTTAGGAGAATGTTCCTCACATCCCTCAAAGGAAGAAAGGGAAAAAGGAATTAGAGATTCCGGGAAATGTTTTTTGGTTCTAGGGAAAAGCCAAAGGGATGCAAGGATTACTCTCACATTCCAAAATCAATGGAGAATATGTCATCAAAGAAGGGTAGAAACAAGGAAAGCATATCCCTATAGAAGAGGGAAAGTGAAGAACCATGTAGGTATACAAGAGATAGATAAGAAGAGGATGGGGAGTTCTTGAAACTTATCTTGCACTCTAAGGAACTAATGCTTGAGAAAGATATTGGTTGCGCCCAAATTTACCCTACAGGTATGCGGTCGTTGTAGTACAGGTAGGGGTCGAGTCCACAGGGACCGAAGAAGAAACCTTGAGACACTTTGATTAGATGCGGGATTGGCTATGAAGTGGCCAACTATGGTGTTGATTGATTTGAAGAAATATTTATTTAATTTAAAGAACAAAACCAATAAAAATTATGTGAACTAAACAATTATTGATGGTGGGTTGATCTTAGGGTTTTTTTTGGGGTGGATTGGATGAATTTCTTTTCTTAGAAAATTTCATGTCATTAATTCAAGACATATCCAAACAATGAGATAATTCTTTCAAATCATTCACCAATTTAATCCCTACACAATTCCAAGGCCAATCACTAATTCACTTTAAGGATCACTTTAATGAGCACTCAAAGGAAATAGATCGTACTAGCACTCAAAATGTGTCATCGTTAATGTTGGCAAAGACGAGAAAGAATGTAACTCACCAAATGGAAATCCTAAAATAATGAATAGATTTAAATAATAAGTACATGAAATAACATTCAATCCATGACCTTGCTACTCCCTTGGATCAACCCTTAAGAGGTTAGCCCTCCATTGATGCTATTCTACCAATGGAAGCGGGATGTAGACTTACGAGGGCGGAATTGAAGAAGAAGAAAATTATTAAAAGAACGAACACTCCACCGTTGTGTGATTGAAATCACAAGTGTTGGTGTGAATAATTTCACGCCATGATTCAACGGTATCAATGTGTGAAGAAAAGGAAAATAAAAAGTGAAGAAGAAGATGAAATTTTATTAAAATACTAAACGTGAATGAAAAACTTACATTAGAGAAATTGAGGATGCTATTACAAAATGAAAGCGGGAAATTACAATTGAAAGAAAAACTTGGATTCAAAGGAAAATGTTAGATTCAAGAAAAAATGTTAGATGATTATTCCCTTCACCACCAGCTCCTTATATAGGAATATTAGAAGCCTTATGTCCACCCCCAACAATAAATTCACCCCCCAACAATTAAGAGAGTCAAAAGGAGGGTGAAGAAAAAGGAAATTGACGTTTCGAAGTTGACCCGGAAAACTGTCCAGATTCGTCCTCCATTTTGACGTGTGCGTTTGACACTTCATATGGCCGAATCCGAAGGTGTCATAAATATAAGATATCTTCTTCCATGTGTCTTCTAGAAGCTCTCAAAAGTTCAGGACAATTGGCTCATCCGTTTGAATGTTATGGTCGAAATGGTGGGACGGATTTCTGTGCATTAATGACTAGTCCACCATTTAAATCTCAACTTCAGATCCCTTTATCATCATGAAAACATCAGAATTAGCTCCGGCTTCAGTTGAATAAAATGATCCTCATATTTTTATCTTTATACTGTATAAATATGAGCTTCATTGGGCTTGGTTTCTGGGCCCCACATTTGTTTGATGGGCCTTAGGCCCATTATGCTTTTTCCAGCATGTTTCTGCCTTCAGGCGCAAAATTCTCCATCTTTCTTTGGGATTCATCTATCGGACCTAAAAGATAAAATGTTCCAAACAACGTGATCAATCATATCCCAAAATTTAAAATTAAAATGATGAATATTGTAATTTCCACAAGCAAATTATTGAGTGGGCCCAAATTGACATTTTAAGCATGAATTGCACAATGATGGGAAATGAAGTTCAATTTCTGAATTGGACTAAAATTGATGTTTATGAACTTTTAAATACATTAATATTAAGATCTTAACAATGAATATTAGCCACTTTCAGTGACTAATCACACCCCCCAACTTGAGTTTTGCTAGTCCCGAGCAAAATAAATTACAAATATGAAATTCAAATCCCCTTTTCCAGAAACATTTAAATACACATTGCTCACTCAAAAGATCTCATACCAAAAAAATTTTGGAACCCATCAAAATCATTTAAAACAAGCTAGGTGCATAAGCATATCCCAAGCCGAAGCCCATTCCTTTGTTCAAATTCATTGCCACATTTCATCCAATTCCAATTAAGCATGATAAAGTGTTGTGCATCATAAAAGATATGGGGCCCATTTTATTGTTCAAGGGGAAAAAAATGGAAGCGCTAGGTGGGAATCACATTAAACCTTAAGATGAGTATCCCTTTTTTTATTTTTTATTTTTTTTTAACCACAATAGATATGAAAAGACTAACTCTGGGCAAGACAACTATGGAGTCACGATCCCCAAGTGCCGGACGCCACACATATTGTCAATTTCATGCTCTACAATAGACATATAAAGCCTAACTCTGGGCAAGACAACTATGGAGTCACGATCCCCAAGTGCCAGACGCCACGCATTTGGACAAAACATTTCTCTATGTGGTCTTTTTTTTTTGTTTTGTTTTTTTTGTTTTTTTTTTTGGATACTCAAATTAAACTAAAAGTGACCCCAGAACCCTATGCTATAATGAAAGGGACCCAAGAACTCAAATTTACACCCACAATCCAAAATACGTGCATTGTGGCATTTTTATTAAGAGGATGAAAATGTAAACTTTGAAAAATCACATTGGACAACCGCACTTTCCAAAAACTATGCTCATGAACTTAAACTTGCATTAAAATCAGAATCAAGGCATTCAAAATTTATTTGATATCCAATTTTAGATTTTGCAATGTGTGTTTATCATGTTTAAGGTTAATGGAATTTTTCTTTTCATGCATGTTTTTATTCAAAAAAAATCATTTTTATCCCCCCCCAACTTAGAATAACACTGTCCCAAGTGTTTAAAGGAAAAAAAAGTTAGAAGGGGGTAAGAGAGGAGTTCAATGAAGAAATTTAAAATGAAAATCATGGAATGAAGTCACCTGGTGGTTGATGATGATAGCGCATGCCATAGTCTCCCTTCAATCCTGGATTTGAGTCTCAGCGGCTTGGATGGTGGTGAATGGATTTTCCTTATGGATTTCAACATGTCCTTTTATTTTTTTTAACCTATAAAAAAAATAAAACAAAACAAAATAAACTGATGATACATTGTCTTCTTTATATTTTCTGGGTAAGGTATTACTCAGAGATCACACCACGTGACACAGATGAATATGGCACTCCTCTTTCATACCCATCCTTACTCATAAAAGAAGAACAGGTCAACAGCTTATGGTAATTTATTATATGAAAAATGAAAATGATTCAAAATGATTAGAAAACATGAAAACCATGGGTTGCCTCCCATGTAGCGCTTTTGTTTAACGTCGTTGGCTCGACTTTTACCCCCCAACTTATCCAATTCCAACTTTCAGCATTTTAATTAACCCATCTTTTTCCACTTCAATAAGATTGAGATTGATTATTTTTTTGAAATTTGTTTCATGTAAAATCCTATTTTCTATAATGAGCGGTAAAATCCATGTAATATCAGAAATGGTTGATTGAATTGAATATCTAGTATTGCCTAAGACATTAATAAACATTCCCAATTTTTTAGTTTCAAGAGGATAATAAATTGAAATTTCATGGTATTGGTTATCCACATTTAAGAGTGGGGAAGAAGGGAGAAAATTTTTGAGTTCAGGTTGATAAAAATTTACAAAAGAAGAATGGAAATTTGAATCAAAAACAGTTTCTTCTCCATGAAATTTAGAAATAATTGGTTCCTTTTGAAATTTTGATTCCTCCCAAAAATTTTCCTTTTGAATGTCGGGAGTGGGTATAGACTCAATATTTTTTAACTCTCCCAATGGTTCAATGATTGGTGATTCTAAAAAATCATTTTTGGTGCAATATTCTGGACATTCAATCCTTGAAAAATAATTTCCCTCTTGTGAATTCATGAAATCAATTTCATCCAGATTTAAATACCCTTCAACATTTATTTGATCTTGTTCAGTTATCCCATATCCAAAGGTTAGTTCTTTTTTCAATTCTTGGGAGGTTTTTGGGATAAAAGATTCATCTATCAATGATGAGGAAAGAACATCTTGAGTGGGAACGGGTTCCTCAAAAGTCTTAAAGCTTTGTAATTCTAATCTGAAAGATGAAACTTATGAATTCATTTTATCCATTTGTTCACACAATTGTTCAATAATGTTTTCAGGATTAGGGTTTATATATGATTGTACATCATGGACTTCCTCATTATTTATCTTTTCAATCATTCTTGATAGGTATGGAAATTGATCTTGTAAACATTCAGCATCCCATTGATTGTACATGTTATCGGGTGTGGGGTAATCATTCAAGTGATGATCAAGGTAATTTTCTATCTGAGGGGATTCCCATTGTTGATTTTCTATTTGATTCCAGATTGAGTTTATGAAAGGAAATTGTTGGTGATACTCCATTGGAGTTGAATGAAATTTTTATTTTTTTGGGCACACGAAAACAGAAAGGGGGAAAGAAAAGAGAAATATAGGTGAGAAAAGAGAAGTTAAGTGAGAATAGAAGGTGGGTGTCTAAGAAAACTTACTTGGTTCCCCGGCAACGGCGCCAAAATTTGGTTGCGCCCAAATTTACCCTACAGGTATGCGGTCGTTGTAGTACAGGTAGGGGTCGAGTCCACAGGGACCGAAGAAGAAACCTTGAGACACTTTGATTAGATGCGGGATTGGCTATGAAGTGGCCAACTATGGTGTTGATTGATTTGAAGAAATATTTATTTAATTTAAAGAACAAAACCAATAAAAATTATGTGAACTAAACAATTATTTATGGTGGGTTGATCTTAGGGTTTTGCTTGGGGTTGATTGGATGAATTTCTTTTCTTAGAAAATTTCATGTCATTAATTCAAGACATATCCAACCAATGAGATAATTCTTTCAAATCATTCACCAATTTAATCCCTACACAATTCCAAGGCCAATCACTAATTCACTTTAAGGATCACTTTAATGAGCACTCAAAGGAAATAGATCGTACTAGCACTCAAAATGTGTCATCGTTAATGTTGGCAAAGACGAGAAAGAATGTAACTCACCAAATGGAAATCCTAAAATAATGAATAGATTTAAATAATAAGTACATGAAATAACATTCAATCCATGACCTTGCTACTCCCTTGGATCAACCCTTAAGAGGTTAGCCCTCCATTGATGCTATTCTACCAATGGAAGCGGGATGTAGACTTACGAGGGCGGAATTGAAGAAGAAGAAAATTATTAAAAGAACGAACACTCCACCGTTGTGTGATTGAAATCACAAGTGTTGGTGTGAATAATTTCACGCCATGATTCAACGGTATCAATGTGTGAAGAAAAGGAAAATAAAAAGTGAAGAAGAAGATGAAATTTTATTAAAATACTAAACGTGAATGAAAAACTTACATTAGAGAAATTGAGGATGCTATTACAAAATGAAAGCGGGAAATTACAATTGAAAGAAAAACTTGGATTCAAAGGAAAATGTTAGATTCAAGAAAAAATGTTAGATGATTATTCCCTTCACCACCAGCTCCTTATATAGGAATATTAGAAGCCTTATGTCCACCCCCAACAATAAATTCACCCCCCAACAATTAAGAGAGTCAAAAGGAGGGTGAAGAAAAAGGAAATTGACGTTTCGAAGTTGACCCGGAAAACTGTCCAGATTCGTCCTCCATTTTGACGTGTGCGTTTGACACTTCATATGGCCGAATCCGAAGGTGTCATAAATATAAGATATCTTCTTCCATGTGTCTTCTAGAAGCTCTCAAAAGTTCAGGACAATTGGCTCATCCGTTTGAATGTTATGGTCGAAATGGTGGGACGGATTTCTGTGCATTAATGACTAGTCCACCATTTAAATCTCAACTTCAGATCCCTTTATCATCATGAAAACATCAGAATTAGCTCCGGCTTCAGTTGAATAAAATGATCCTCATATTTTTATCTTTATACTGTATAAATATGAGCTTCATTGGGCTTGGTTTCTGGGCCCCACATTTGTTTGATGGGCCTTAGGCCCATTATGCTTTTTCCAGCATGTTTCTGCCTTCAGGCGCAAAATTCTCCATCTTTCTTTGGGATTCATCTATCGGACCTAAAAGATAAAATGTTCCAAACAACGTGATCAATCATATCCCAAAATTTAAAATTAAAATGATGAATATTGTAATTTCCACAAGCAAATTATTGAGTGGGCCCAAATTGACATTTTAAGCATGAATTGCACAATGATGGGAAATGAAGTTCAATTTCTGAATTGGACTAAAATTGATGTTTATGAACTTTTAAATACATTAATATTAAGATCTTAACAATGAATATTAGCCACTTTCAGTGACTAATCACACCCCCCAACTTGAGTTTTGCTAGTCCCGAGCAAAATAAATTACAAATATGAAATTCAAATCCCCTTTTCCAGAAACATTTAAATACACATTGCTCACTCAAAAGATCTCATACCAAAAAAATTTTGGAACCCATCAAAATCATTTAAAACAAGCTAGGTGCATAAGCATATCCCAAGCCGAAGCCCATTCCTTTGTTCAAATTCATTGCCACATTTCATCCAATTCCAATTAAGCATGATAAAGTGTTGTGCATCATAAAAGATATGGGGCCCATTTTATTGTTCAAGGGGAAAAAAATGGAAGCGCTAGGTGGGAATCACATTAAACCTTAAGATGAGTATCCCTTTTTTTATTTTATTTTTTTTTTAACCACAATAGATATGAAAAGACTAACTCTGGGCAAGACAACTATGGAGTCACGATCCCCAAGTGCCGGACGCCACACATATTGTCAATTTCATGCTCTACAATAGACATATAAAGCCTAACTCTGGGCAAGACAACTATGGAGTCACGATCCCCAAGTGCCAGACGCCACGCATTTGGACAAAACATTTCTCTATGTGGTCTTTTTTTTTTGTTTTGTTTTTTTTGTTTTTTTTTTGGATACTCAAATTAAACTAAAAGTGACCCCAGAACCCTATGCTATAATGAAAGGGACCCAAGAACTCAAATTTACACCCACAATCCAAAATACGTGCATTGTGGCATTTTTATTAAGAGGATGAAAATGTAAACTTTGAAAAATCACATTGGACAACCGCACTTTCCAAAAACTATGCTCATGAACTTAAACTTGCATTAAAATCAGAATCAAGGCATTCAAAATTTATTTGATATCCAATTTTAGATTTTGCAATGTGTGTTTATCATGTTTAAGGTTAATGGAATTTTTCTTTTCATGCATGTTTTTATTCAAAAAAAATCATTTTTATCCCCCCCCCCCAACTTAGAATAACACTGTCCCAAGTGTTTAAAGGAAAAAAAAGTTAGAAGGGGGTAAGAGAGGAGTTCAATGAAGAAATTTAAAATGAAAATCATGGAATGAAGTCACCTGGTGGTTGATGATGATAGCGCATGCCATAGTCTCCCTTCAATCCTGGATTTGAGTCTCAGCGGCTTGGATGGTGGTGAATGGATTTTCCTTATGGATTTCAACATGTCCTTTTATTTTTTTTAACCTATAAAAAAAATAAAACAAAACAAAATAAACTGATGATACATTGTCTTCTTTATATTTTCTGGGTAAGGTATTACTCAGAGATCACACCACGTGACACAGATGAATATGGCACTCCTCTTTCATACCCATCCTTACTCATAAAAGAAGAACAGGTCAACAGCTTATGGTAATTTATTATATGAAAAATGAAAATGATTCAAAATGATTAGAAAACATGAAAACCATGGGTTGCCTCCCATGTAGCGCTTTTGTTTAACGTCGTTGGCTCGACTTTTACCCCCCAACTTATCCAATTCCAACTTTCAGCATTTTAATTAACCCATCTTTTTCCACTTCAATAAGATTGAGATTGATTATTTTTTTGAAATTTGTTTCATGTAAAATCCTATTTTCTATAATGAGCGGTAAAATCCATGTAATATCAGAAATGGTTGATTGAATTGAATATCTAGTATTGCCTAAGACATTAATAAACATTCCCAATTTTTTAGTTTCAAGAGGATAATAAATTGAAATTTCATGGTATTGGTTATCCACATTTAAGAGTGGGGAAGAAGGGAGAAAATTTTTGAGTTCAGGTTGATAAAAATTTACAAAAGAAGAATGGAAATTTGAATCAAAAACAGTTTCTTCTCCATGAAATTTAGAAATAATTGGTTCCTTTTGAAATTTTGATTCCTCCCAAAAATTTTCCTTTTGAATGTCGGGAGTGGGTATAGACTCAATATTTTTTAACTCTCCCAATGGTTCAATGATTGGTGATTCTAAAAAATCATTTTTGGTGCAATATTCTGGACATTCAATCCTTGAAAAATAATTTCCCTCTTGTGAATTCATGAAATCAATTTCATCCAGATTTAAATACCCTTCAACATTTATTTGATCTTGTTCAGTTATCCCATATCCAAAGGTTAGTTCTTTTTTCAATTCTTGGGAGGTTTTTGGGATAAAAGATTCATCTATCAATGATGAGGAAAGAACATCTTGAGTGGGAACGGGTTCCTCAAAAGTCTTAAAGCTTTGTAATTCTAATCTGAAAGATGAAACTTATGAATTCATTTTATCCATTTGTTCACACAATTGTTCAATAATGTTTTCATGATTAGGGTTTATATATGATTGTACATCATGGACTTCCTCATTATTTATCTTTTCAATCATTCTTGATAGGTATGGAAATTGATCTTGTAAACATTCAGCATCCCATTGATTGTACATGTTATCGGGTGTGGGGTAATCATTCAAGTGATGATCAAGGTAATTTTCTATCTGAGGGGATTCCCATTGTTGATTTTCTATTTGATTCCAGATTGAGTTTATGAAAGGAAATTGTTGGTGATACTCCATTGGAGTTGAATGAAATTTTTATTTTTTTGGGCACACGAAAACAGAAAGGGGGAAAGAAAAGAGAAATATAGGTGAGAAAAGAGAAGTTAAGTGAGAATAGAAGGTGGGTGTCTAAGAAAACTTACTTGGTTCCCCGGCAACGGCGCCAAAATTTGGTTGCGCCCAAATTTACCCTACAGGTATGCGGTCGTTGTAGTACAGGTAGGGGTCGAGTCCACAGGGACCGAAGAAGAAACCTTGAGACACTTTGATTAGATGCGGGATTGGCTATGAAGTGGCCAACTATGGTGTTGATTGATTTGAAGAAATATTTATTTAATTTAAAGAACAAAACCAATAAAAATTATCTGAACTAAACAATTATTTATGGTGGGTTGATCTTAGGGTTTTGCTTGGGGTTGATTGGATGAATTTCTTTTCTTAGAAAATTTCATGTCATTAATTCAAGACATATCCAACCAATGAGATAATTCTTTCAAATCATTCACCAATTTAATCCCTACACAATTCCAAGGCCAATCACTAATTCACTTTAAGGATCACTTTAATGAGCACTCAAAGGAAATAGATCATACTAGCACTCAAAATGTGTCATCGTTAATGTTGGCAAAGACGAGAAAGAATGTAACTCACCAAATGGAAATCCTAAAATAATGAATAGATTTAAATAATAAGTACATGAAATAACATTCAATCCATGACCTTGCTACTCCCTTGGATCAACCCTTAAGAGGTTAGCCCTCCATTGATGCTATTCTACCAATGGAAGCGGGATGTAGACTTACGAGGGCGGAATTGAAGAAGAAGAAAATTATTAAAAGAACGAACACTCCACCGTTGTGTGATTGAAATCACAAGTGTTGGTGTGAATAATTTCACGCCATGATTCAACGGTATCAATGTGTGAAGAAAAGGAAAATAAAAAGTGAAGAAGAAGATGAAATTTTATTAAAATACTAAACGTGAATGAAAAACTTACATTAGAGAAATTGAGGATGCTATTACAAAATGAAAGCGGGAAATTACAATTGAAAGAAAAACTTGGATTCAAAGGAAAATGTTAGATTCAAGAAAAAATGTTAGATGATTATTCCCTTCACCACCAGCTCCTTATATAGGAATATTAGAAGCCTTATGTCCACCCCCAACAATAAATTCACCCCCCAACAATTAAGAGAGTCAAAAGGAGGGTGAAGAAAAAGGAAATTGACGTTTCGAAGTTGACCCGGAAAACTGTCCAGATTCGTCCTCCATTTTGACGTGTGCGTTTGACACTTCATATGGCCGAATCCGAAGGTGTCATAAATATAAGATATCTTCTTCCATGTGTCTTCTAGAAGCTCTCAAAAGTTCAGGACAATTGGCTCATCCGTTTGAATGTTATGGTCGAAATGGTGGGACGGATTTCTGTGCATTAATGACAAGTCCACCATTTAAATCTCAACTTCAGATCCCTTTATCATCATGAAAACATCAGAATTAGCTCCGGCTTCAGTTGAATAAAATGATCCTCATATTTTTATCTTTATACTTTATAAATATGAGCTTCATTGGGCTTGGTTTCTGGGCCCCACATTTTTTTGATGGGCCTTAGGCCCATTATGCTTTTTTCAGCATGTTTCTGCCTTCAGGCGCAAAATTCTCCATCTTCCTTTGGGATTCATCTATCGGACCTAAAAGATAAAATGTTCCAAACAACGTGATCAATCATATCCCAAAATTTCAAATTAAAATGATGAATATTGTAATTTCCACAAGCAAATTATTGAGTGGGCCCAAATTGACATTTTAAGCATGAATTGCACAATGATGGGAAATGAAGTTCAATTTCTGAATTGGACTAAAATTGATGTTTATGAACTTTTAAATACATTAATATTAACATCTTAACAATGAATATTAGCCACTTTCAGTGACTAATCAGATATACAACCTAATGTCTTAGAATAGGAGATCAATAGAATTTATAAAAGAAGGTTGAAATTTGATTCCACGTAGGAGCAAGATGAGTGGTTTGATAAACAAGACAGAATACTTGACCGAGGCTTCAATCAGAGTAAAATCAAATGGGGGGAATTTATTCAGAAAATGGAAAGGATGATTACTCCACTTGAAGAGCTTATCAGGAAGGATCTAGATATCCAGGTTAGTACACTTCACTAGGATGTTTATAGAATACCCGAGTCAAGTAATATTATACTTTTGTTTAACTATTTTTTATCTCTTTCAGCACATAGTAGTATCCTTCTTGTGAACTTTGATTTCACATTAATTTGGAAAATCGCTTAATAAAAATTTAAATTTTGATGGAAATTCATATTTCCCATAGAGATCGTGAAAATTCAACCTGTACTTTCCCCTTTGGCACATTTTCATATAGAAGGATGTCATGTGCTCTATGAAATTCTTTGGGAACATTCCACCGATGCATGGTTAGTATTTTTTCAGATTACTTATAAAATTTCATGGATGCATTCATCAATGATTATACTTTATATAGCTCATACTTTGATGAATGTTTGCATAGTTTAGGTTATTTTCTATGTCACTATATTGAAAATATTTTTTATTAAATTATGAGAAATTTCATTTCATGGTGCTAAAAGGTATAATACTGGGGAATTTCATTTCCGAGGATGGTATCCAGGTTGACAAATCAAAAGTGGATGTAATTTATTACCTACCATTCCCCAAATATGTATAGGATGTTTGGTCTCTCCTAGGTCATGTTGGATTTTACCATTATTTAATTAATGTCTTTATTAGTATTTCAATCCCCTCTCCCAATTGTTCTAGAATGAAAATGATTTTTTTATAAAGAATTTGAGGTTTCTTTTAATATATTGAAATTTTGTCTCATCACCCCTAATAATACAACAACCTTGGTGGAATTTACCATTTGATCTCATGTGTGATGCATCTAAATACGTATTTGGGGTCATCTTATAACAAAGGGTCAATTGAGCTCCACTTTTCATTGCCTAATCCCCATGCACACTGGACCCTATCTAAGAAAACTACACCACAACTGAAAAATAATTCCTTTCTATTGTGTTTTCCTGGGATAAAATTAGATCATTCCATTTAGGGTCCAAAGTCCTTATATTCTCATACCATTAATCCCTTTGGTATCTCCTCAAGAAACTAGAATCCAAACCACATCTCATTTGTTGGATGCTCCTGCATTATGAATTTAATTTCAAAATTAAGGATAAAAAAGGATCTGAGAATGTGGTTTCTAACCATATCAACAGGATATTCCCATCATCGAACATTAACTCATCCCCCTATATTCCCATAAATGACATGTTTCCTAATGAAAAAATGTACATAGTGCAAGATGATATTCCTTGGAATGATAGAATTGTAAATAATTTGTTATAATCTTTCATTCATAAAGATTTAACCAAAAACTAGGATGACCATGTAAAACATGAGTCTCGTTGGAACATTTGGGATAAACCCTACAATTTGTTCACATGTAGTGATCAAGTCCTCATGTATTGTGTTACTAATACTGACTGTAAGTCTTTTCTTAGGTTTTTTCACACTCTTTCTTGTGGGGGCCACTTTTTTCCCCAATGGACTTCTTTCAAGGTACTTGATTCTGGTCTCATTTGGACGACATTATTTTGGGATGCCCATGATTTCTACAAATCTTTTACCCATTGTCATATAATTTGTAATGTCTCTAAAAAAATAAATTCCACAATAACCCCTTCTTTTAAATGGTATTTTTTATGTTTGGGGAATGAAAATATGGGACCACTCCCCAATTCATTTAGGAACTTATAAATTCTTTCGAAAATTGATTATGCGTCAAAATGGATAGAGGAATGTGCCACAAGGGTAGATAATTCCAAGATAGTTGTGGAATTATTAAGAAATTAAATTTCTTTTATGTTTGGATTACCTAGGTTAATCTTCCGTTATTAGGTTTCTACTTTCTAAAACCAAACAATGCATTAAATTTTGTGTAGGTATGGGTTTGAGAATCAAGTTTCTACTACATATAACCTACAACATAATGGTCAAGATGAGGTTTCAAATATAGAGGTAAAATAGATTCCAGAAAAAATGGTTCAACCTAATATAAAATATTAGAGTCTTAGACTCGATGATTCATTATGGGATTACTTTACAACCTTTAAAACTGACATTGGAATGTCACCTTATAGACTTTTTTTGGAAAGATTTTTCATCTAACTATTGAGATAGATAACTGGGACTCCTATGCCATCAAACGATGTAATTACAATCTTTCTGGTGCAACTACAAAAAGGAAGATTTAGATTCAAGAGTTGGAGGAAATTCATAGAGATTATTATGAGAAATCATAAAATTTAAAGGAGTGAACCAATTCTTCTCATGATTGTCTCATACTTCATCATTAATTCCACATTGGGAAGAAGGTCCTCCTTTAAAATGAAATGTGGATGTTACATCAAGATAAGATTCATATCCACTAGTTTGGCCCGTACGACATTGTTAATGTTTATTGATTTGGTGTCATTTAGGTAAAAATGAATAAATTAAGAAAAACATCACTATCAATGGGAAATGTCTTAAGGAATTTCAGAAAGAACTTCTAGAGTCCTTGATGGAGGAAATATGAGTTCAAGAAGCATCATACCAATAGCACTCATCGGGATTTATCCTTCCTTCCCACATTATCTTCTCTTTTAGTGAGGGCACTGCATACTCTAGGTGTGGGGGGATGGATTGTATTGTAAAATCCCCCCTCATTTTTTTAATTTATTTTGTGCTGGAATGTTAATTTAAAATGCCCAATTTATCATAGAAAATGATGTCCACTTAGTTATGGAAGATAGGGAAATTTCATGAGGAACTTCCCCATTTCATGTTGTTTTAACATTTTCAAAAAAAACAAACCAATTTTTTTTTCAATGATGTAATGTGTGTTTAGAATAAATTTAACATTGAGGTGTGAAAATTTCACAAATTTTGGTTTTTTCCATGATATAAATAGTTGTATCACTTTGAAAAAACTAAGAAGAATGGTACATGTTGTGTGATTTGTTTAAAGGAAAATTATGTCACGTAATATCTCCATAAATATTTACTCCCAACCATGATGTGTGATTTTTTTACTCAACAGAAGGTAAATATAATTTAGGTTAATATTCATCTACTTTTCAAAATTTTTCTTCCATACATTTTTTCCTTATCTGATATATTTCATTTTTGTACTAGGTTGACATATGTGCGTGTACATGTAATCTGATTATTGTATACCCTAAACAAATATATAAAAAAATAATATTAAAAATTAAAAATTAAAAATAAAAAAATATGGGTTCTGTATTGAGTAGGTAAAAAACTACCCTTCATAAACCCATGATATTGTTTCAAATATTACCATTAGTGTCATTAAGAGATCAAAAAATGGTTGAGAGAAGAGTGTGAGATTTGTTCAAAGTGAAATTTTTCCAAAAAAACAAAAATAATGCTATTAATAAATAAATGGAGTGATGAAATGGAAAATATATGAGTATATATAGGTCAAGAGATGAAATATTTACTTCCAAGAATTATTATGTGAGTGGGTCTTGAAATTTTATTGCAAAGGTTGTAGGGAAGCATTTGTGGAAAAAACCATTTAAGCAGAGAAAATTGAAATAACCCATATTTACTAGATAGAAAGTGGAAAGAATTTCATGGAATCATTTTCAAACACACATGTTGATAATTAGTGACATGGATAAATTGTGAATTATTTTTTCATATTGATATCATGAATCTCTTAGAATTTTGTTCTATTACAATATTTGATAATTCATTTCCCCTGATTACAGAGAATAACTCCTTGGTGGGATTTTTTCTTTGATGACGTGGCTATCAAATTTTTAAATATTATTTAATGTTAAATATTCAGGATATTGGTAATATCTCAAGGTATCATTTTCTAAAATGTGACTTTTCTCAGGAGAGAAAGTGTTTTGGTGTGGTGGTTTGATTGCACCGCAATTCACTATTTATTTTAACCCTTGCACTATTATGTTAAACTGATTTTTTATTATAAAATCCACATTTAATAAAAAATATTACTTCATATTTTATTTAATTTATTCATGTTTCTCACTCATAAAAAAGGAAAATGTTTATTTTTTTATAATTAAATTGTAGTTGGAGCTGATTTGGATGGCCCATAATGAAGTTTAAGAAAAATGGGCCAAACTACGTAGGATTCAACCACACCAATGGACTCAAATGTACACTGCAACTAAATCGTGCATCTAAATGAGATCATATTTTTTAGTATGGTCCAAAATTAAATGTGATAAATTTAATAATAAAACACCTAACCCTAATTAATAAATTAATGGGCCCATCCAAACTGATCTATCAAGGGGATTGAAACTTCTCGAAGTAAAAATGTGGGTTATGTATTTCATCTATATCAGTACCTGTGATTGTCCCAAGGGTTTCAAATTTTTCGTGGAGATATTCAGGATGTGGGGGCATAACTTTTTAGTTTCTTAAAATGTGAAAAAATATTGTCTTCATATCAAAAACCATTGGTCATGTTCTTTCTTTAAATAAGATTGTCCAAAACCACCTTGCACATTTCCTATTAATTGGCACCATGGAAACCCAATTTGAAAGTTAGGACAAAAATAAAATATATAGTATTTTGGAGACGAAAAGTATTTCTCTCCTAATCCATGAAGTTATTAAATCCCCTATCTTCATAGTAGGTCAATGATGAAGGAGAAGTTCCACCGGAGCTTACTCCTCCCCTCGATGGTGAGATATATGGTGGATGGTCATTTTGATAAAGCTAAAAATTCATTGAAGGGTGTTAAGTCACTCGTTATTATACTAGTTTTCTATAATTTTTTGTTAAATATTTCAATTATGTTTAATATTTATGGGCTTATCCACTGAATACATTTATTTTTTTATAATTAGGTGAAACATTTATTTGTATCAACACCAATTGGGTTGAGATTTCATGTGGGGTTCTTGTGTTGTTATAATTGGAAAACACAAGAATCATTTTTTTATCATAGAAAATCATGATATTCTATTATGCGTTGGTATAACGTTTTCTACTCTTGAGGTCCAAACCTTAACATCATGATTATTGTGTCAAGGTTTTCTTCTTTGTGCATCATTTTAAAACACTACCTGTATTTATCAACAATTAACTATCCAAAATGTGTAGTAAACATTGAATAACCTCCTTATCTCATAATTCTTAAAACACCACCTTTATTTTTCAACTATTAAACTATTTAAATTATGTTATTTTCTTAAAACTATTTTCTAAACCGCCCCCTTTTTAGAAAATTTTATTATAAAATCATACTCTAATCATATTAATTCTTCTTGAGAGATTACCTATGATCTACCCTAGACTATAAATCAACTATAAAAAATAATAAATTTGAAATGTCATCACAACATGTTCACCCTCCCAATAGGTGTTCCCCCCCATGATGACCCCTGAAATGTTTTGGAAATAAGACTTGACTTCTAGGGAATGCTTTTATATGTTTATGTGTTTTCCAAAAGTCTACTTCTTTTTCCAAAGTAATTCCACCAAAACTCATGTTCTTTTATTTCCTTTTGATTCATGTCTTATGAACTTCCAATATTTATTTCATAACCCTTTATTTTGATATTTTATATGAAGGGTATGGTATTATAATGTTATGATCATGTTCTCATAACCTTATTCTCATATTATTCATACATATCTTCTTTGTTTAATCTTCCTAAACATCTATTGTATCACCCCCGGTTTGAGGTATGTGGCCTTTTTTTATGACTTTTTATGTGTTTAAAGTGCAAGGGATGAGTTGGGAAGAGGATGGGAGAGTTTGGGATGGAATTGAATGAGTTGGAGGCTTTTCTATGGGTGAACAGTTTGAGCACGGCTAAGGGAAACCATGTGGGTTCTCTGGGAAACCGTCCAGGGGGTGACAGTAGGCTTCGTATAGCCTGTGCATGGTTTTACAAACCATGTGAGGCAACCATGCAGACCCTTGACCTCGATGCAGTAGTGTGCGCATGGTTAGCGTATGGTTTTCCAAAACGTGTGGGCTAACCGTGCGGCCACTTAAAAGTAGGGTTTTAAAACCTGGGGGCACTCGAGCTTGCCTCATTACCCTCCAAATATTCTCCCACTCGAGCCTCACCCGGGTTCTTCAGTTTTCAATGGTTGTAGGTGCTCTCCCACTCATTTTGGAAGGGTTTTGAAGATGTTTCTTGGTGAAGGTGGTTTCTCCCGGGTAAGTCCCTCCTCTTTGCTTTTGGTGGTTTTCCTCTAGATCTACATCCCTCTCTTTCTTGGTTTTCAAGATATAAACTTTTTTTATAGATCTAGGTTTGTGGTTTCCTTGGATGATGCTTTTAAGGCTTTTGGATGTTAGGGAAGGGGATCTAGAGAGGTTTCAGTGGTGCGTTCGTCGGATTGGAGGTGCAGTTGCTAGTGGGTCGATTTCTCGGGAACCCTAAAGGTAGGTGGCTCCTCTATCGACTCCACTTGGTAGAATTAGTGGTTCTTTGTTACAATTACTTTTTTTGTTCCAAAACATAATTGTGTCTTGATGTGCGAAATTGATTGGAAATCTCTTGTGTGATGTTTTTGGGATTTTTGGTGAAAAGGGGTTTTGTGGTGAAATGCTATTTTGTGGATTTTAAAATAGAGATTTTAAAATGGGTTGTGGTGATTGATTATAAAAATGGTTGATGAAAATTGGTTTCAATAAAAATTTGGTTTTATTGAAATGTAGTTTGGCATGGAAAATGATTTTCCAAAAATCAGTGATTTATTGAAGTTGATTGTTATACAATGGAATTGGTTGATTGCAAGTTGTTGGGACCTTGGTGGGTTATATGCTTGGTTATGGATTGATTGGAATGTTGTGTGAAAGTGGCGAGAAGTACCACTATAAAAAGGGGATGGATAGTGGATGGAAGGGCCACTATCAATGGTAAGTAGATAAGAAGTGCCACTAAAGTTTTGAATGGGTGAACGGGTTTAATGGAAGCTCCACCGTTTTGGTTGTTTGTTGTGAATTTCTTTGCAAATTAAATTTTTTTTGTAAATGATGAAATGGATTGTGGCATGTTTGGTTGGACTTTCCCTTGGTTTCTTGGTCTGGGTGAGATGGATTTGTAAGGATGTGTTTGGCATATGGAAATGGTTTCACTTGTGATTATTTTTTATAAATTGTTTTATATAAATATGCTAACAGTTTTATCCTAGTGGCATGTGTATGGAATTCATTTAGGAAAACCCTGCTGAGTTTTAGTACTCACCCCATGCTTTGGCACATTGGTGACTTTGCAGATGTCGTGTACCATGACGTGGGAAAAGGTAAGGCATCACCCTCCTTTAGTGGAGCATTATGATCTCTTGGTGGAGCTTGGAGCTTAGAGCATGGTGTGGAGTAGTGGTGGTGTCATAACTCATGGTGTTTTGTTGTTTAGTTTCCTCTTTTTACTCTAATGTGTTGTAGACATGTCTTTTTGTATTTCGTTTTTGTTTGTATTGTCGAAAAACATGGTTGTTAGTGGATGGTTTGGTTGGGTTTGAACGTTCATGCATCATTAGTTGTTGGTTGGTTTAGTTGGGTTACTATCTTAAGGGAAAATCATTCCCCACTATTCCTTGAAGCACTTGGAATTTATTTCCAGCCATTGGTGCCTTGGGAACATCTTTTAAGGACATGTAACCCTCACCGCCTCCTCAAGACAATGAGGAAGGGGAGGGGTGTTACATGTGGTATCATATGGTTTGGTCCTTTGGAGTTGATTCTCGAATGTGGAGTTGACATTAATTCTGATATATTCCTTTAGTCAGGATGGTAGTAAGGTGTAGGAATGTCGGAACTTGGAATATATAGCATAAAAGGATGTAGATAACCTTTTTATATTGAACATCATGTTACAAGGGATTTGGGTACATAAATGTTTTGGAGACACTTATAGGCATTGAATATCTCATTGTCGTGGGTATAACCAATGATATGAGCATGGAATGCATGGTAGAAACTACTTCCCACTAGGATGCATATTTCATTGGGGTATAATGATTTATGGTGTGATATGAATGTGTGAATTTTTAAAAAATCTAAATTGGATTTCAAAACGGAAGGATTTGAAACATGGAAACTGGTGGTATTTTAAAAATGGGTTGGTTTTCAAAAATTGGTGAAACATTGGAAATGTGAACTTCTAGAATGCCTCGTTGTGATAGTGTTGTGTAATGCGATTTGAAATGGGAATTTTTGATGTCTACGAAAGTGAGACTCATGGTTGTTTGTTTCTGTTTACAGAAATGGCACCGGGTAGGCGTCGTAGAGACCAACCGGAGGAGTCTACTGAAAAATTGATTGCACCTGCTCCTGAGGTGAACCAGCTGCTATAGAAGTGTATTGTGCAAGCTTTCCAAGCTGTGGAAAGTGGAAATAATTTGGATGAACCAAGACATGTGGATCATGTAGTTCAATTTCAGAATAAGAATCCACCCATCTTCAGGGGTGATTCAGAGCCAGAGAGGGTAGAAGTATTGTTGAATAGAATGGACAAGATCTTCAAGTTCTTTGGGACGCCGGTAGAGTTTAATTTGAAGTTGGCCATTTATATGTTGGAATATCTTTCCCTTCAGTGGTGGGATTTGGTATTTCAAGAAGGAACGGACCAGGGTGTGACGTGGGAAGGCTTTGAGGAATTGTTTAATAAACAATTCTACCCACATACATTCATAATTCAGCACACGACTGATTTCTTTTGTTTGTAGCAAGAGCATATGTCTGTGACGAAGTATGCAGCTAAGTTTATGAACTTAGTGAGGTTTTCACCCGAGGTGGTGGGTAGTACGTCGTTAAAGGCAAGGATATTTGATGCTAATTTGAGGCAGGACATTCATTCCAAGATAGCACGGCTGTGTATAGATGATTACAAAGAGATGGTGAATAGAGCCTCTGTGGCTGAGAGGGGTATGTTGGGCGCTCCGGGGGGAGAAAGCATGGTGGTACACCTGGGTAATAGTGGGAACTCTTATGATGGGTCAAAGAGGAGGAGGGACACTTATTCCACGGGCGGGAATATGGCACATAACCTGACCGCAGGATCAGTAAATCTTTCCCGGAAGCCCCAGAGTAAGCCAGGATGTTTTCAATGTGGTTCAACAAGCCACATCAAGAAGGATTATATGACACAAGCTATATAATTTCATAATTGTAAGCATATGGGACATCTATAGAGTTATTGTAGGAATGCTCCGAAGTCAGGTGCATGTGACACTCCTCAGGGATCGCAGACGTCGTATGCTTCTATGGTACGGGGGCAGCAGCATACCCCTCAGCAGCAGAGTAAAGTGGTTCATGGTGATTCTTGGAATACCAAGACGCCTTAATAGGGAAATAAATAGTAGAGCATGGAAAGCAAACATGTGTTTGGATCTAACCAGGTTGTAACACCCCGCCCCTACCTTATTGTCTTGAGGAGTCATTGAGGGATACCCGGCCTTAAGCAACGTTCCCATGATGCCATTGTCTGGAAATAAATGCCAAGGGCTTCAAGATCAAATTGGGGAATTATTTGACCTTAAGAAAAAACCAACCAACCCAACTATTAACCACCACTATATGATGCATGTTGACAAACACCCAAACATTTATTTCCAAAATACCACCAAGTAGTTCCACAAAACAACTCAAAACGAATAAAACCAAACATTTCCAACTACATCAGAGGACAAAAAGGCAACTAAAAAACCAAAGCACTGTGACCCGTGACACCTCCACAGATCCACACCAAGCTCCAAGCTCCATTCTCTACCAAGACATCACAATGCACCACTAAATAAGGTTTATGCCTTACCTTTTCCCACGTCGTGGTACACGACATCTACAAAGACACCATAGTGCCAAAGCATGGGGTGAGTACTAAAACTTAGTAGGTTTTCCCCAAATGACTTCCTTACACATTCCACTAGGATAAAACCATTATCACATTTATATAAAATAGGTTCTATAAAATAATCACAAGTGCAACCAATTCTATAATCCAAACACATCCTTACCAAGCCATCTCACCCAAACCAAGAAACCAAGAGAAATCCAACCAAATATTCCACAAGACATATCTTTATTTACACCTTAGCACATGAATATCCATATTGAAAAGAAATTCACAACAAACAACCAAAACGGTGGTGCTTCTGTCCAACCTGTTCACCCATTCACACCTAAACAACCAAAATGGTGGGACATCTGCCCAACCCGTTCACCCATTCAAAACTAGCGGTACTTCTCGACCACTTATCATATGGTGGTTCTTCTGACCACTATCCATCACCTTTTATAGTGAGAATTCCCACCCACTTCCACACAACAATTCAACCAATCATAACCAAGAAAATAACCCATCAAGGACAAAAAAACACACAATCAACCAATTCCCTTGCATATCAATCCCTTCAATAAATCACCCATTTATTGAAAACAATTTTTCATGCTAAACAACCCTTCAATAAAACAATAACATTATTGAAAACTATTTTCCATCAACCATTTTCCGAAACCAATCTCAACAACCAATTTTAAAATATCCATTTTAAAATCCACTACAATAGTATTTCACCATAAAACACCATTTTTCCCAAAAATCCCCAAATGGATTTCCAACCAATTTCGCATAACAAATCACAATTAATTTTCAGTACAACATATTAATTTCAATAAAGAACCACTAGTTCTAACCATGTGTAGTTGAAAGAGAAGCCACCTACCTTTAACGTTCTCGATAAATCAACCCACAAGCAACTGCACCTCCAATCTGGCGAACGCACCTCCGAAACCACTCTAGATCCCCTTCCCTAACATTCAAAAGCCTTAAAATCATCATCCAAGGCAACCAAAACCTTAGATATACACACTAATAGTGTAGATCTAGAAAACCAAGAAATATTGGGATGTAGATCTAGCGGAAAACACAAGGAAACTAAGAGGAGAGACTTACCTGGGAGAAAACACCTTTAGTCAGCCAAGAAATCTCTTCAAAACGCTTCCAAACCGAGTGGGAGAGCACCCTAGACCCCTGAGAACCCAAAAACCCACGTAAGGCTCAAGTGGGAGGAATATTGTAGTGTTTTAGGTTAATCCCAAGGGATCACAGACATCAAAACCCCAACTTTAAGTGGTCGCATGGTTATCCTACATGATTTGGCAAGCCATGCTCTAACTGTGTGCATGCTACTACCTCGAGAGCAAGGGTCCATAGTGTTTCCTCACATAGTTTGGAAAACCATGCGTAGGTCATGTGAAGCCTACTGTCTCCCCTTTCATAGTTTCCTGGAGTATCTGCATGGTTTCCCTTAGTCGTTCTCAAACCGTGCACCCATAAAAAGCCCCCAAACTCAGTCAAAACCCTTCTAGACTCTCCCAACCTCTTCTCAACTCATCCCATGCAGTTTAAACACATAAAAATTCCTAAAAAAGGCCACATACCTCAAACCGAGGGTGCTACATTCTCCCAACTATTGGACTTTCCATCCTTAGAATTTAGTGAACATGCCCTTTGCTGAAAGAGCTCGAGCCACTGCTCGACCATCTCTTTCTCTCATTCCCACGCCTCCTCTTGAATCTGACCATGTTGCCACAAAACCCGAACTAAACCAATGCTTTTACCATTCAGAACAATCTATTTCCTATCCACAACTCGCACTAGCACGTGAACCAACGAAATATCCAGTTCTTGCTCAACATGATCCCAACAAATTACATGGTCACGATCCGGCCAATAATTTTCCAACTGCGACACATGAAACACATTGTGTACCACACTGAACCAAGGTGGAAAAGCCAAATGATAAGCCACCTCACCATCCCACTCAAGAATCTCAAAAGTTCCAATATACCTTGGGGATAACATTCCCTGGTTCCCAAACTGACGATGTCCCAACCTAGGAGAGATCCTCAAGAACACATGATCACTCACCTCGAACGACAACATTCGTCGACGATGATCCGCATACAATTTATGATGACTCTAAGCCGTCTTCATTCTCTTCCTAATCAAATTGATCTTTTCCGTAGTCTGTTGGACGAGGCTCGGTCCAAACATCGAGGACTCACCTATTTCCACCCAACATAGTTGAGAACGACACGGCCGGCCATACAACTCTTCAAACAGAGCCATATGTGTGGATGCCTAATAACTGTTATTGTACGAAAACTCAACCAAAAACAAGTGATCCTCTCATAAGTTGAAAAAATCCATAAAACAAGACCGCAACATATCCTCCAATGTATATATTGTCCTCTCGAATTGACCATCCTTCTGAGGGTGATACGCCATACTCATGGTCAACTTAGTTCCAAGTGGTCGATGTAAGGATTTCTAGAAACAAGATGTAAACCTCGGATCTCTATCGAATACGATCGAAACTGGAACACCATGCCTCTTTACCACCTCCCAGATATAGGTTTTGGACAGATCCTTCACCGTACGAGAATCAAAAATTAGAATGAAATGGGTCGAATTCATTAGCCGATCCACTATCACCCAAATGGAATCATGCATTCTGACCGTTCTTGGAAAACTTGTGACAAAATCCATCGCTATCTACTCCCACTTTCAAACATGGATTGGTATAGACTGCAACATTCCTACTGGCCTCTGATGTTCTACCTTGACCTACTGACAAGTCAAGAATCTTGAATCAAACTCAGCCACACTTCTTTTCCTACCATCCCGCCAGAAATGCTCTTTCAACGCTTTATACATTTTATAAATTCTAGGAAAAACAACCCACCTGGAATGATGATACACCCTGAAAAGATCCTCCTAACAAGCAACCGGTACAACCATCTGATTCCGAAAACACAAAACTGAATCTCCATTCAGTTTCCAACCCTCAATGGTCTCCCCACCATTGAGTCTTGAACCCATGGTCACACACTCAGAATCAAGTATATGTGCCTCTTTAACTAGGCCAACCAAGTCAAAAATCAACAAAACTAGTAAGAATACTGCTTGATCACCCTGGTCATCACATTCCAACTGCATGTCAGTTATAACTAGCATCAAGTTCCACTGTTTCAATGCATGTTTCACCACCTGAGCATATGATTTTCTACTTAATGAATCCACCACCGAATTTCCCTTACCTGGTGTGTACATCAAGTCAAAATCAAACATCTAGGGATATTCCCTCCATCGCCTTTTCCTCAAGTTCAAATCCCTTTGTGATAAAATGTTCTTCAAGCTCTTAGGATATGTATATACTGTGAACCTCTCACCAAAGAGATAATGACACCACACTTTCAAAGAAGGGACCACTGCTGCAACTTCCAATTCATGAGTTGGGTAGTTCTTCTCATACACTCAACTTCTATGAGCCATATGCAACCACATGATTCCCTTGCATGAGAACGCACCCCAACCCTGATCTCGATGCATCGCAATACACCACGTGCCCTTTTCCTAGTTCTGGAAAAACCATGATTGGTGCTGATGTAAAGTGACCCATTAGCTCTTCGAAACACTAATGACACTGTTCATTCCACTGGAATGGAAAATTATTTCTTGTCAAAGATGTCATCGGTGAAGCCAAACGTGAAAAATCATGAACAAAACGCTAATAATACCCAGCTAGACCAAGAAACCTCTGTATCTCAAACACATTCATTGGCGGTTTCCATGAGATGACAGCCTCTATCTTTTCCGAATCCACTGAAACAAACCTTTCAGAAATCACATGGCCAAGAAAACGAACTTTCTGTATCCAAAAGCCACACTTTGACAATTTGGAATACAACCGATGATCCCTCAAAATCCCCAGCACTGTCACCAAGTGTTACTCTTGCTCCACACTTGTCTTTGAATACACCCGAATATCATCTACAAACACCATCACAAATGAATCCAGATATTTATGAAATATCTGATTAATCAATTCCATAAACACCACTGGCGTATTCGTTATACCAAAGGGCATAACCACATATTCATAATTTCCATATCTGCTTCTGAAATCTATTTTAGGAATATCATCCTTCCTTGCCTAAAATTAATGATATCCCGACCTCAGGTCGATCTCAGAGAGCCACTGGGATCCCCTCAACTGGTTGAACAAATCATCAATTCGTGGAAGTGGATATCTATTCTTTATCATTACCTGGTTAAGTCTACGATAGTCAACACATAGCCTCAATGTTCTATCTGCCTTTTTCACAAACAACATCGGCGCTGCCCACAGAGACGTGATAGGACAGATTAACCCTTTGTTTTCTAACTCTTCCAACTAGACTTTAAATTCCCGCAATTCATCTGGTGCCTTCCGATAAGATAGAAGTGAGATAGGACTGGTCCCCTGAAGGAGATCAATCGTAAACTCCATTTCTCTTATAGTAGGTAACCCAAAGAATTCTTCAAGAAAAACATCCATGAACTGATCCATCACTGGCGGAAGAACACTCTCCTCAACACCTTCTATCGATTCCAACAGCAATACCACCAACTGATACGATAACGTACGCACTGCTGGTGCCAACAAACCTGTTGCACCCTGCCTTTCATGCCTCTCTCGTCCAAAGAGATGTCTAACACCAACGTGTGTTGTGAAAGACATTGTTCGTGCATCACAATCAATGTGGGACTTAAACTCCACCATCCAATCCATTCCCAAGATTACATCATACCCATCCATCTCTAGCACCGAAAAATTCCACACTAGCTACACCTCGCCCACAACAATACAACAAGCTCTACACAAGAAGGCTCAACATTCTCTTCGACCCAGAGGAGTTTGAAGTTTAAAAACTAAGGGAATAATTTCTACCCTTAAACATAGAAAATCAACCACACGTGCAGAAATTAAAGAGTATGAAGAACCCGTATCAAATAACACTTTCATCAAGTTAGAATTTAAAATAATAGTACCTCGCACCATGGATGGTCCCGAATGATCATCCACCACAACCTTCTCAACTCCAAACACATGTTTTCTTGCCACGATATACTCTTTATTGCATTGTTGAGGCATCATGGTATTCCAAGAATTACCATGACCCACTGTACTCTGCTGCTAGGGGGTATACTGAGGCCCATGTCCCATTGAAGCATACGACGTCTGCGATTCCAGAGGAGTGTCATGTGCACCCGACCTTGGAACATTCCGACAATAACACCACAGATGCCCTATCTGCTTACAATTATGACATGATTGAGGTTTTGTCATGAAATCCCACTTGATGTGGCTCATAGAACCACATTGAAAACATCATGGCTTGCTCTGGGGCTTCACAAGAAGATTCAACGATCCTTCCATTAGATTATATGCCATATTCATGCCCGAGGAATAAGTGTCCCTCTTCCGCTTGAACCTAGCATTAGAGTTCCCACTATTCTCCATGGGTACCACCATGCTTCCCCTACCCGGAGCGCCCAAAAAATCTCGCTCATCCACCGAGGCTCTATTCATCATCTCTGTGTAATCATCTATACACAGCACCATTATCGTTGAACGGATTTCATGCCATAACCCCGCTTCAAAGATCCTTTGCTTAAATGACATGCTACCCACCACCTCGGGTGAAAACCTAACTAAGTTCATAAAAATAGCCGCATACTCCATCAGAGACATAAGATATTGCTTCAAACTGATGAAATCAGTCATGTGCTGAATTTTGAATGTATGTGGATAGAATTGTTTATTAAATAATTCCTCAAAGCCTTCCCACATCAGACCTTGGTCCATCCCCACTTGGACTACCAAATCTCACCATTGAAGGGAAAGATCATCCAACATATACATGGAAAAATTCACTTTCAGCTCTACCGGCGTTCCCAAGAACTCAAAGATCTTGTTCATTGTATTCAACCATGCTTCTGCCCTTTTTGGCTCAAAATCACCCCTGAAGATGGGTAGATTCTGCTTTTGAAACTGAACTGTAAGATCCACATACCTTGGTTCATCCACTTTATTTCCACTTTCCACATCTTGGAAAGCTTTCACTATGCTTTTCAATAATTGCGGGTTCACTTGGGGCTCATGTGCTACCACATTCTCAGCAGCCTCCTCTGGTTGGTCTCTACGATGACTACCCGGTTCCATTTCTATACACATAAAATAAACAACCATGAGTCTCACTTCCGTAGACATCAAGAATTCCCATTTCAAATAACATTACAAAATACTACCACGATAGGGCTTTCCAAAAGTTCACATTTCCCATGTTTCACCATTTTTTTGAAAACCAAACCGTTTTCAAAATACAACCAGTTTCCATGTTTCAAATCCTTCCATTTTGAATCCCAATTCATATTTTTCAAAATCCACACATTCATATCACACCATAAATCATTATACCCCAATTAAATATGCATCCTAGGGGGAAGTCATTTCTACCATGCATGCCATGCTCATCTCATTGGCTACACCCACAACAATGAGATATCCAATCCCTATAAGTGTCTCCAAAACACTTATGTACCATACTCCCTGGTAACTAGAATTTCAGCATAAAAGGGCTAGAAACGTCCTTTCATACTATACATTCGAAGTTCTGACATTCCTACGCCTTTCTACCATCCCAACTCAAGGACTATACCACAACGAATGTCAACTCCAAATCCGAGAATCAACTCCAAAGGACCGAACAAGCTGATACCACTTGTAACACCCCGCCACTTCCTCATTGACTTGAGGAGGCGGTGAGCGCTACTCAGCCTTAAGCGATGTTCCCAAGATTCCAATGGTTGGAAATAAATGCCAAGGGCTTCACGATAAAATTGGGGAATGATTTTCCCTTAAGACAAAACCAACCAACCCATCCATTAACCACCACTATATGATACATGCCAATAAACACTCAAACATGTATTTCCAAAATACCACCAATTTTTTCCACAAAACAACTCAAAATGAATAAAACCAAACATGTCCAACTACATCAGAGTACAAAGTGGAAACAAAACAACCAAAGCACCACGATTCGTGACACCTCTACAGCTCTACACCATGCTCCAAGCTCCAAGCTCTACCAAGACATCACAAAGCACCACTAATGGAGGTTGATGCCTTACCTTTTCCCACATCATGGTACACGACATTTACAAAGACACCACAGTGCCAAAGCAGGGGGTGAGTACTAAAAATCAGTAGGTTTTCCCCAAATGACTTCCCTGCACACACCACTAGGATAAAACCGTTAGCAAATTTATATAAAATAATCACAATTGCATCCTATTCCATAAGCCTAACACATCCTTACCAAGACACCTCACCCAAACCAAGCAACCAAGGGAATTCCAACCAAAAATGCCACAAGATATATCATCATTTACACCTTAGCACAACAATATCCACCTTTCAATGCAATGCACAACAAACAACCAAAACAGTGGAGCTTCCGTCTAACCCGTTCAGCCATTCACACCTAAACAACCAAAACTGTGGGACTTCCGCCCAACCCGTTCACCCATTCACAACTACCGGTACTTCCAGACCACTACTCATATGGTTTTTTTCCAACCACTATCCATCACCTTTTATAGTGAGACTTCCCACCCACTTCCACACAACAGTTCAACCAATCATAACAAATCATATAACCCACCGAGGTCACAACAACATGCAATCAACCTATTCCATTGCATATCAATCCCTTCAATAAATCACCCATTTATTGAAAACCATTTTTCATGACAAACAACCATTCAATAAAATAAAATCATTATTAAAAACCATTTTTCATCAACCATTTTCCCAAACCAATCTCCACAACCCATTTTAAAATCTCTATTTTAAAATCCACAACAATAGCATTTCACCATAAATCCCCATTTTTTCCCAAAAATCCCCAAATGGATTACCACCCAATTTCGCATAACAAATCACAATTAAATTTTAGCATAAAAAATTAATTGCAACGAAGAGACACTAGTTCTATCCAAGTGGAGTCAAGAGAGAAGACACCTACCTCTAGGGTTCCTGAGAAATTGACCCACAAGCAACTGCACCTCCAATCTGGCGAACACACCACTGAAACCTCTCTAGATCCCATTCCCTAAAATTAACAAGCCTTAAAATCATTATCCAAGGCAACCACAACCCTTGATCTACACACTAAAAGTGTAGATCTAGAAAACTAAGAATGTGATGGATGTAGATCTAGAGGAATACACAAGGAAACCAAGAGGAGAGACTTACCCAGGAGAAACCACCTTCAATCCGCCAATAAATCACTTCAAAATGCTTCCAAACCAAGTGGCAAAGCACCCTCAACCCCTGAGAACCCAAAAACCTTCATGAGGCCTGAGTGGGAGGAATATTGGAGTGTTTTAGGTTACGCCTGAGGGATCCCAGACTGAAAAACCCCAACTTTAAGTGGTCGCATGGTTAGCCTGCACGGTTTGGAAAACCGTGCGCTAACTGCACGCACGCTACTACCTCGAGTGCAAGGCTCCACATGGTTTCCTATCATGGTTTGAAAGACTATCGCATGCCATGAAAAGCCTACTATCTCCTCCTGCATAGTTTCTTGGATCATCCGCACGGTTTCCCTTAGCCGTGCTGAAACCGTGAACCCATATAAAAGCCCCCAAAATCATTCAAAACCATTAAAATCTCTCCCAAACTATTCTCAACCCATCCCATTCACTTTAATCACATAAAAGTGCATAAAAAAGTCCACATACCTCAAAAAAGGGGTGCTACAAGGTTATGGTGGATGATCAATCGGGACCATCCACGGTGCGAGGTACTATTGTTTTAAATTATACCTTGATGCAAGTGTAATTTGATACAGATCCTTCACTCTCTTTTATTGGTGCATGTGTGGTTTATTTTCTTGGTTTAAGGGTAGAAATGATGCCTTTAGTTTTGAATCTTCAAACTCCTCTAGGATGAAGAGAGTGTCAAGCCTCCGTGTGTAGAGCATGTGGTATCGTTGTGGGCGAGGTTGACTTAGTGTGGAATTTCTCAGTACTTGTGATGGATGGGTATGATGTAATCATGGGAATGGATTGGCTGGTGGTGTTTAAGGACCACATTGACTGTGATGCGTTAACAGTGGAATTTATGACACACGGTGGCATTAAACATCTCTATAGAGGAGAGAGGCATGAAAGGTATTGTGAAACAGGTTTGTTGGCGCCCGCAATGGGCATGTTATCGTATTAGTTGGTGGTGTTCTTTTTGGAATCGGTATAGTGTGATGAGTAGTGTGTTCTTCCAGCAGTGGTGGATCAGTTCATGGATTTTTTTCCTGATGAATTCTCTTGGTTACCTCATGTAATAGAAGTGGAGTTTACGATTGATCTTCTTCTGGGGACCGGTCATTTCTCACATCCATCTTACCTAATGGAACGTACTGAATTGCAGTAATTGAAAATTCAGTTGGTGGAGTTAGAAAAAAAAGGTTTTATCCATCCTAGCACGTCTCCATGGGTAGTGCCAGTGTTGTTTGTGAAAAATGCAGATGGAACATTGAGGCTCTGTGTTGATTATCATAGACTTAACCAGGTTACGAAAAAGAACAGATATCCACTTCCATGAATTGATGATTTTCTTGACCAGTTGAGGGGAGCCCAGTGGTTCTCCAAGATCGAAATGAGGTCGGGATATCATCAATTACAGGTGAGGAAGGATGATATTCCCAAAATAGATTTAAGAAGTAGATATGGCCATTATGAATACGTGGTTATGCCCTTTGGTCTAACTAATGTGCCAACGGTGTTTATGGCATTGATGAATTGGATATTTCAGATATATATGGATTCATTTGTGGTGGTTTTTGTTGATGATATTCTGGTGTATTCAATGATGAGGGTAGATCATGACCAGCACTTTGAGACAGTGCTAGGGATCTTGAGGGATCATCAGTTGTATGAAAAATTGTCAAAGTGTGGCTTTTGGATACAGGAAGCTCGTTTTATTGGCCATGTGATTTCTGAAAGGGGTGTTTCAGTGGATCCAGAAAAGATATAGGCTATTATCTAGTGTAAATCACCAAATAATGTGTTTGAGATACAGAGATTACTTGGTCTAGCTAGGTATTATCGGTGTTTTGTTCATGATTTTTCACGTTTGGCTTCACTAGTGACAGCTTTGACAAGAAAGAATGTTCCATTCCAATGGAATGAACAGTGTCAATAGCATTTCAAAGAGCTAAAGTGTCGCCTTACATCAGCACCAATATTGGTTTTTCCATAAATAGGAAAGGGGTATGTGGTTTATTGTGATGCCTTGGGATCAGGGTTGGGGTGCGTTCTCATGTAGGGGAATCATGTGGTTAGGTATGGCTCACGATAGTTGAGAGTGCATGAGAATAACTAACCAACTCTTGATTTGGAGTTTTCAGTAGTGGTTCATGATTTGAAAGTGTTGCATCGTTATCTCTTCGTTAAGAAATTCACAGTATACACAGATCATAAGATTTTGAAGCATATTTTCTCATAAAGGGATTTGAAGATGAGGCAAAGTAGATGGATGGAATATCTCCAGATGTTTGATTTTGACTTGATGTACACACTATATAAGGGAAATTTTGTGGAATATGCTTAAGTAGAAAATAATATTCTCAAGTGGTGAAATCGGCATCGGACTAGTTGCAGTTGATGCCTATTATAGCCTATATGGGGTTGGAATTCGAGGACCATGGCGAGAGAGTGGTCTTATTTCTAGTTTTTTTGATTCCTGACTAGGTTGGCCTGGTTAAACAGGCACAAATATCTGATTTTATGTGTTTTACCATGGGGTCGAGACTCAATGGTGGGGACACCATGGTGGTTTGGAAACTGAATGGAGAATTAGTTTTGTGTTTTCTGAATTAGGTGGTTGTACCAGTTTCTTGTCAGGAGGATCTTCTCAGGGCGTATCATCAAACTAGGTGGGATGTTCATCCTAGAATTTGGAAAATGTATAAAGCATTGAATGCACAGTTTTGGTGGGCTGGTATGAAAAGAAGTGTGGCTGAGTTTGTTTCGAGATGCTTGACTTGTCAGCATGTCAAGGCAGAGCATTAGAGGCTAGTAGGAATGTTGTAGTCTTTACCAATCCCTGTCTAGAAATGGGAGAAAATAGCAACTGATTTTGTCACAGGTCTCCTAAGAATGCTCATAAAGCACGATGCCATTTGGGTGATAGTGGATCGGCTAACGAAGTCATCCCATTTCATTTCAATTCGTAAATCTCATAAGGTGGAGGATCTGTCCAAAATCTATATCTGGGAGGTGGTAAAGAGGCATGGTGTTCTGATTTCTATTGTATCTGATAGATATCTGAGGTTTACAACTCGTTTCTAGAAATACTTACAACAAACACTTGGAACTAAGTTGACCACGAGTACGACATATCACACTCAGATAGATGTTCAATCTAAGAGGATGATAAAAACTCTAGAGGATATGTTGTGGGATTGGGTCATGGATTTTCATGGCTCGTGGGAGGAGCACTTGTCTATGGTTGAGTTCTCATACAATAAAAACTATCAGGAATCCATACATATGGCTCCGTTTGAAGCATTGTATGGGCGACAATGTCGTTCTCCACAATGTTGAGTGGAAACAGGTGAGTCATCGATGGTTTAACCAAGCCTTTTCTAGGAGACTATAGAGAAGATAAAGTTGATCATGAAGAGAATGGAGACGTCTCAGAGTCGTTAGAAATCGTATACGGATCATCGTTGAAAACTGTTTTCCTTCGAGGTGAGTGATCATGTTTTCTTGAGGATCTTTCCTAGGTTGGGACATCTTTGGTTTGGGAAGGAGGGAAAGTTATCTCTGGGGTATATTTGACATTTTGAGATTCTTTAGTGGTTTGGTGAGGTGTCTTATCAGTTGGAATTTCCACCTAGGTTCAGTACAGTGCACAATGTGTTTCATGTGTCGCAGTTTAAAAAGTATCATCTGGATCATGACCATGTGATTAGTTGGGATCATATTGAGCTAGAGATAATGCTTCGTTGGTGCACGTACCAGTGTGGGTTGTTGATAGGAAAGAGAATGTCTTTAATGGTAAAAGTGTTAGTTTAGTTTGTGTTTTGTGGCAACATGGTCAGATTCAAGAGGATACTTGGGAGTTGGAGAAAGAGATGGTCGAGCAGTGACCCGAGCTCTTTCGACAAAGGGCAAGTTTACTACTTTCTGAGGATGGAAAGTCCAATGCTATGGAGAATGTAGAACCCCCATTTTAAGGTATATGTCCTTAGTTTATGCATTTTTATTTGTTTAAAGTGCATGGGATTATTTTTTAAGAGGTTGGGAGAGTTTGGAATTGTTTTGAATGAGTTTGAGGCTTCTCTATGGGTGCATAGTTTGAGCAAGGCTAAGGGAAATCGTGTGGGTTCTCTAGGAAACCGTGCAAGGGGATACAGTAGGCTTTGGATGGCCTACGCATGGTTTTCCAAACCGTGCAAGGCAACCGTGCGAGGCAACCGTGCAGAACCTTTCTCTCGAGGCAGTAGCGTGCACACAGATAGTGCACGGTTTTCCAAACCGTGTGAGCTAACTGTGCGGCCACTTAAAATAGGGTTTTAAAACCCAGGGGCACTTATGAATGCCTCATTCCTATCCAAATATTCTCCCACTCGATCCTCACTTGGGTTCTTCGATTTTCAAGGGCTGGAAGTGCTCTCCCACTCATGTTGGAAGGGTTTTGAAAAGGTTTCTTGGCAGATTGAATGAGGTTTATTCTGGGTAAGTCTCTCCTCTTGGATTTTTGTGGTTTTCCTCTAGAACTACATCCCTCCATTTCTTAGTTTTCTAGATCTGCACCTTTTGTGTGTAGATCTAGGGTTGTGGTTTCCTTGGATGATGATATTAAGGATTTTGGATGCTAGGGAAGGGGATCTATAGAGGTTTCGGTGGTGTATTCACCGGATCGGCGGTGCAGTTGCTAGTGGGTGGATTTCTCAGGAACCCTAAAGGTAGGTGACATCTCTCTCGACTCCACTTCATAGAACGAGTGGTTCTTCATTACAGTTAATTATTTGTGCCGATAATTAATTGTGTCTTGATGTGCGAAATTGATTGGAAATCCCTTGGGTGATGTTTTGGGGATTTTTGGGGAAAATGGGTTTTGTGGTGAAATGCTCTTGTTCTGGATTATAAAATGGGGATTTTAAAATGGGTTGCGGTGATTTATTATGAAAATATTTGATGAAAATTGGTTTCAATAAAAATGTGGTTTTATTTAAATGTTGTTTGGCAGGGAAAATGGTTTTCAATAAATGGGTGATTTATTGAAGTGGATTGTTATGCAATGGAATTGGTTGATTGCATGTTGTTGTGACCTTGGTGGGTTATATTCTTGGTTATGGTTTGATTGGAATTTTGTATTAAAGTGGTGAGAAGTACCACTATAAAAAGGGTATGGATTGTGTATGGAAGGGCCACCATCAATGGTAAGTGGACGTGAAGTGCCACTAAATTTGTGAATGGGTGAATGGGTTGGACGGAAGCTCCATCATTTTGGTTTTTTTGGTGTGTTTGGGTGAACAGGTTGGATGGACGCTCCACCGTATTGGTTGTTTTTTGTGCATTTCTTTGCAAATTGGAAATTTTTATTTAAATGATGAAATTGCTTGTGGAATGTTTGGTTGGATTTTCCCTTAGTTGCTGGGTTTGGGTGATATGGTTTGGTAAGGATTTGTTTGGATTATGGAAATGGTTTCACGTGTGATTATTTTATATAAATTATTTTATTTAAATGTGTTAACAGTTTTATCCTAGTGGAATGTGTACGGAAGTCATTTGGGGAAAACCTACTGAGTTTTAGTACTCACCCCCTGCATTGGCACTTTGGTGTCTTTGCAGATGTTGTGTACCATGATGTGGGAAAAGGTAAGGCATCACCCTCTTTTAGTGGAGCATTGTGATCTCTTAGTGAAGCTTGGAGCTTGGAGCTTGATGTGGAGCTGTGGTGGTGTAATTTCTCATGGTGTTTTGTTATTTAGTTTCTGCTCTATACTCTTATGTGTTGTGGACATGTCTGGTTGTATTGTGTTTTGGTTTGTGTTTTGGAACAACTTGTTTGTTAGTGGATGGTTTTTTTGGGTTTGAAAGTTCATTCATCATTATTTGTTGGTTGGTTGAGTTGGGTTACTGTCTTAAGGTAAAATCGGTCCCCACTGTTCCTTAAAGCCCTAGGCATTTGTTGCCAGCTTGTGGCGCCTTGGGAATGTCTCTTAAGGCCAAGTAACCCTCATCGCCTCCTCAATATAATAAGGTAGGGGCAAGGTGTTACATCAATACTCACCCATTTCTTATATTTCCTCTCCCAAGGTTGTGCCGAAAGGTTTTATGTATTATTACAAAAGGGTGTGATCATTATGGGGTATGTTGAATATCTTTCACCGTGATAGAAGATTATGTTTCCATATTTCCAGAAACCCTAAACTATTACATTCCACGTGAATGTACTTTTAAATGTGTTGAATACTCATTTCAAATGATATAGAATCTATATATGTTAATCATGGGTTTTTATAATAAGTGTATATTTTTATTTAAGAAGCTTCATTTTAGTTTAAAATGTGCATTACATCGCCAAAATCAAGAAAAGCCTATATGTTTTTATCACCATTATTACTACTATTACTTAACTAATTTCATTTTAATTTGAATCTTATACCTATTTAGTTAATTTTCACAGAGATAATTCTTGAAGATGAACAAGAAATTATGTGAAGTGGAAGAATCAAACACAACTCAATCTGATACACAATGTTCTTATTATGACTCAATGTTTAGTTAAAAATTAACACATTATATTTAATTTATGTATTTATATTATTATAATATAATAATTGTTTTCTCATATGGGTGTTTTATTTTCTTTCGGATGGGTTGGTTTGTTCAGAAATAGCATGAGTTAGGGTCAAGGGAAAAGAGACATCGGATCACTGAATTTTTCAAATATATTTGTTAATTGGAACTTATTCATGTAACTATATAAAAGAATGATTGAAATTTCTATAATATAGTGTTTTTATTATATTTGTTTTTTAATGTTTATTTCATTTAGAATCTACATTTGTAATCGATTTTGCTAATTTTTTGTATTGAAATGTGCTATTAGAGTACACTGTTGTATGCCTCTTTATCATCGGTACTAAATGATCTGATAAATGAATTATTTATTAGTGATTTATAGAACATATTAAGGAAAAATTTATCAGTGATTTTCTAGCACTGATAAAGGACAACTGATTTTAATAAACCTTCAATAGTCAGCTCTTTTCTAGTACTGATAAAGGACAAATTAAGCGTTATTAAATATTTGTTTTATAGTAGCAGTGGGTCATCATCTTGATAAGCAGTTGTGGAAATATAATTCTCCTTTAGAATGTAAATGGGTTGCACAAAAAATCCACCTATGTTCCCACATGTCGGTACTTGTGTGCCTTGGTTCACGGGCCTCGTAATGGTCCTTTGGGGTTGGTGGCATGTCAGTTTTACCCAAAACTAGATTTTTGAGGCCCAAATGTGATTTTAGCAGCAATAAATGATCCCAATAAGAATATGAGCTGATGAGGGATTAGGAGGTTTCTTTTAGAGATAAAATCCAAATAGATAGGTTCATTCCTGCTAGTACATGAAAATATTGTGGTTAGTCATGAAAAATCATTACATGCTCATGTGACCTACTAGTCTATGACTATAAGTAGGTGGAGGGGTCCATATTATGGTTCCTTGAAATATTGTTTTATAATCCAATTCTATCATGTTCCCAAGTCTTCCTATTTATGTAAAAAACTAATCTTTTCCCACATATTTCAATCAAATCTCATTCATGTAGTTTTCTTCCGAAAAAGAGGGTACTTATTTCACGCACACCTCCAAAGATTCATTCCAACTCACACCTTATTCTCCAAGAGACACTATTTTCCTACACATCACTTCGTATTTATATAAATGATCCAAAATTTCCTAGAAACTGAATGGAGCTGTGATCAAAGATGCAACTACTGATTATAGTGCTGAAATGATGGGAAGCCATGAGCTTTATCAAGCTATGAGGGTCATTTCAGATAAACAATGCTGACAAAGTCCCATAGGAACTATACATTGAGAAACCACCTTCTATAGTGTAATTTCATACTAATGGATAAGGTGAACATCCTCAGAATAAATTCAACATGTCATTATCATGGTTCATTGACACATATGAGCTCAACTATTGGAATATCACTGCTCAAGGGAACTCTTCCAGGGAGAATGGGGCCATGTTTATATTTACAATGAATGGGAAAATGAGGACTATTATTAGGGAGGAACCAAAGGCTGAAGAATTCCTAGACCACTACTTCAGTGTCCTTCAGAGCAGAATACGAGACAACAACAAGGAACATCATAAAGATTCAGATCTATGGTCTACAGGAAAATTCACAAGTGAATGTTCTTGGGCATATTGGGTATGTTATACCTACTTGGAGTATGGGGATAAGCTACACCAGATTGGGCAGTATGAAGTAGTGTGGGTAGTGTAGTTCCACATGTATCATCAACATGATCTAGTTGCAGATCTCTTCTGTTGATGGCCCCTAGATACCAATACATTCCACCGTCACCATGGGGAGGTGAGAATTATATTTTGGGATGTACACTTCATCAGTGGAATCCCACTGTACAAGTTCTCATATGTTGAGTTTCTTCCATTGAAAAACACTTGGAGTGGTATTTATTGGATCCCTCTCCCAGTGATACACCTTCAAAAGGAATTGAAGGTAAATTTGGACCATGATTCCATCATTCATGATGTGGTTTAACATGTTCTTATATAAGGTTCTGGTCAAAATGATGTTAGGGAGGGGAAATCGAGGTCTGATATAGTCACAAAAGAGGATACTAGCATTATATTGGTTGATCATGCAGGAGGGATAGAATGAGAGGCAGGGATACATCATGGTGGAAGGAAAGGATAAATATGTTCTTTAAACCTATTTTCTCACCACATTGTTTAGTGGATGGGTGATTCCAGTCACAAGCACCATCATAGGATCGTGCTTGAAGAAATTTTTAATGGAAACGATCATAGCGGTCCAAAAAAAAGTGACCCACTGAGTGCAATCAGTGGCTCATCCTTATAGACTAATAGGATATGTAGCTATTGGAGACACACCTAGGATGATTTGAGACCCATTACAATTCCTTCATGGGTTGATCGTAGCACACATCAGATGCTATGATTTTTCAAAATTGATCATCCCACTGAATGTTATTATGTGCCCATCTCTTCTAATCATTATCAAGGTCAGGACAAGGATGATCAATGAGGCTAGGATCATGATTGGGACTGGAAATCATTCTTACTTTAGCTTCCACCCATTCTTAACCCCATTTTGTGAAATTGTGGACAACATTTAGGGGACATTAGAGGACATGGATTTCTTGTATAGAATCATGGGTGGAGTGTTCATGTCTATGATTATGAACATCTCTACTATGAACCGTAAAAGCCATCCTTAATCACCTAGAAATTTGGATTCCTCTATTAGCTGATGAAGATAGTCTTTATGGGGGAACATGATCATCAACAACCATGTATCCTTCATCAACTATGGTGGATGTTAACGGGCGTAGGATCATGGGAGGTGATCATGCGGCCATTGACCACTGTCAATTCTATCCTATCAATGGATTATCCTTGAAACTTGGTGGTAGCATACCCAGACATGATCTTCACTACTACAAAATAGGGCTTATCCAGCACTTGTTCTTTAACAGCTCTATCAAAAAACACTATTAATGACCCCCTTTGTCAGCAATTAATAAAGCACTTTTAAAGGGGGTATTTAATAGCAATTTTGTTTTGCACTATTAAAGGGGTATTTAACAGTGCTAAAAACTCGTTGTTGAAGAAGTACCTTAATCTGCAATTTTTTACAAGAACTCATAAATGTGTTTGTTTATCAGTGCTTATCGAAATGTGCTAATAAAGGGGGGATTTTTATCAAATATTTTTTAGGAGCACTGATAAAGACCCCCCTATAAGTTCTTTTTTTGTAAGCACTGATAAAAGTATAATTAAAAAATTATGTTTCATTTAAAATAATATATAAATATTAAAATATATTTATATTTATATAAATATAGTATATTTTTTTTGGTAATTTTTTTAGATAAGGTAGATAAGAATTTACACTTATAATATTAGATATTTAGTGAAAATGGCCAATAAAATAACTAAAAAATATTTTTAATTAATAGTTTTCTTATGATTACCGAGTAATAGCCATTTAATATCAATTTGAAGATAGAAAAATCAATAAAATAATAAAGTATCTTAAATAAGAAGAAAACATAACTGAAACATTAAATGACCTTAACTTTTTATCAGAGAGTCTTTTTGGGCTCTACCACATATCAAATCGAATCCTACGATGAGATCTTAATCATCATTTCCAATGATGGCCCCAATTATTGTTTTTTTGAGGCCATAAAAATCCCAGATTGCCTCTAAAACTGAGCTTTTAGTCAGGGTACCGTAAGTTTTTAACACTCTATGGATTTTAAACCTAACTTATGGGGGTCTTTTTTTTGTATGGCGAATGAATTTACTCCTAGGTATTACATTCATATTGATATTATGGATTTTAAATTTTATCCTTTTCATAGTATAATTTTATTTATAATGAAATATATAACAATATATACTTATTTCTTATATATTAACACATAAAAATTTAATTTTATAAATAAATAATTAAACATATATACATATATAATATATTTATTAATATATAAACATATATATACAAATATTGATAATAAAATGTGATTAAATATATATATATATATATATCACAAAATGTAAAAGAAAACTATATAAGGGAGTGGAAATGGAACTGGTGTATAAGCTGGAGGTCTAGGGTACAAAACTCACTAGTGGTAGTGGTGTACATAGGAGGATGGGGACTAAAGTGCTAATAAAGGGGTGGGGGAAGCACTGATAAAGGGTTTTGTGGGTGGTAAGCACTAGTAAAGGGTATTGGGTGGGGTGTAAAAAAATGTATATACCCTTTATCAGTGGCGCCTTTATCAGCACTTTTTTTAGCACTGCTAAATGCCCGATTTAGTAGTGATAAAAAATGTGCTGATAAAGGGGGGATTTAACAACACTTTTTTTTAGTTCTGATAAAATTTTCTAGCTTTTAACCATGATTATATTATCATCAGTTTTTATCACTAATAATGATCATTTCTAGTGTTATTAAGGCATTATTTTGTAATAAATCTTGTAGAAGTGAATTAGAATAATCGAGCTAGCGAGTAAGTTATTGAGGGAATAAGGTGGAAGGAATAATGGTATATGAAGAGAGGTAGAGATGTTTAAAGTGGATCAATTTGGAGTTATAGTGGGGTTTGGACAAGGCACGGTTACACAACCAGTAACACTCATATGCTTTTATAAAATATTCTCTTTAAATAATTTTTATTCTTCAATATCATTCCTTGCATGAAATCATGAGTTTAAATGAACCACGAGACACCCTTAGTACAAAATTACCATTATATACAAGCCATTATGTATGTGTGATTAAGTATAACTAACTTATGAAAATGCATTGTTATTTCATTGGCTATCAATTATTAATGAAAAATATATATCAATTAGAAATTTGTATTTTTGAGTGAATTTAAATTTTTAATGAAATTAATGATATATATGTGTGTGTGTTTCATATATTTAATATAACATTTTTTAGATTTATCCAATGGATATTTTAGTTATGGGGTATGAATAAACCCTATTTGATGTATAAAAACCAATTTTTTAAAAGGGTTAATTTTAGGCTTTCGAATGGAGAACCCATTTTAAATTAATATTTTGACAAATTACTAGTTTTTATATGGAAAAATAAACATGTTATTTATAAATGGGATATAAAAAATTTACATTCGATGAATTTATAATATTTTTTTGAAAAGTTTCTTGTTTTGATGAATAGTAAAATACACTAAATTTTATGTGAAAAAATTTTTTTTCATCAAAATAATTTATATGGATAAATTATAATATTGAATGGTTTTAAAATATAAATATGATATATTTTTACCATTAAATATAATTAATTACATTAACATTAATTTTACATTGAAATTGGATATAAAAACAATTCAATCTTTTGTAATGTTTTAGCTTTTAAAACACGTTCTCTCTTTCTAACAACGGTGTTAATTTTAAGTTAATTATAATAAATTATGTGTTTTAAATTTTAAAAAATGGATTCCCTATTTCGAATAATTGGTTCCAAATTATGTTAATAGGTTACCTATATTTTTGGACATTATGAATAGTAACTTTAGTAATTTTTTACTGCGGTTAAGGGTAAATCGTGCAATTAATGGTAAACATAATATTATGAAATTACCTTAACACCTGTAAAAATCCTATTTTATGACTAAATTATACACTTTTCATCTATATTTAGAAATTTAGTTACTTAATGGCCACTTTTCCATGAATATGACATTAATTTTATTAAAATCAATGAATGTGACAAATTGTCACACTCTCTTTTTATATAAGTATATTAATTATAATATATGGATAAGTAAAAGATAAAATATACTATAATAGTATATATAAAGTGAAAATAATTACCTACATTTTAGAATTTTATTTATAAATTTTATAAATTAAATACTTACCATTAAGGATTACACAATAGTGATGCGTAAATTATTTTATTAACAGAAATATCAAATAAATTGTATTAAAAATATTAAAATAAATATAATATGAACTAATCAATGTTCTATAAGAATTTTTTAGGTGAATATGACATGTTAAGGGAGTATTAAATATTTTTTTCTAATTTATCTTCTATTTGGATTTTTTTTAAAATCAAATAAACGAATAGTCTCAAAATTGACACGATTGATATTTTCAAAAAACAACATTTTATTATAATATTTAAAATTATTTAAAATATTTATAAATTGATAATTGATAATTATAAGGTCTAAATTTTAATAAAATATCCATTTATGGTCAACTAACACTATATAAGTATATATTTATAACCATTAAATTTTTATAATGTTATTTCCCCAATTAAAATTAACTATATTAAATAAGGATGAATCAATGTTATAAGGTTTAAAATAAAGAAACAACTTGTCTAAAGTTTATTCGTTGAGGGTATTACAACCAATACTCATTTTAGATTTTAAATAATACACATTTAATACATTTAAATTTGAAAATTAATTTATATTTTTTTAATAGTTTTGGTTTTTCCATTGGAGCCCCTCCCCTCTTTTATAAAAGGTCACATCTCCTTCTCATTTAATCACACCTATAAATCCAATTTTCTAGGTAAAAAACTGCCCCTTTGCTCACCCAACATCCCTAAATTCATAATAGAGGACACACTTTGGGAAAAAATTCATCGTAAGGAGAACTTTTTTTCAAATCAAAATGTGATACTCAAATAATAAGTAATTATTTTATCACCTCTTTGAAAATTCTTTTCTTCAAACACTTCTTCTTATTCTTATGTTTTTTCCATAAAAAATAATAAATATCATATATTTTATATGATGAGATTTTATTATAATATGGGACAACCGTATACCTTCTTTAATCCATCCTATTAAAAACAATATCACCATGTTTGTGTACGTACATCTTACCATCTCCATACTATCGTGTAATTTGTTGTCAACAATAATTTAATTGGATGGGTATAATGATGAGAATAATGGATTTCATGATTGAATATAAAATTATTATTATTCTATATAACTAATATACCATCCAATTCCATACCATTTAACTATTAATTGAATGATATCGGTGCTCGTGCGTACGTATGACCTACCATCTCTACAATTCAATGTGATTCATTCTACATGATCTTCATTACAAAATTATTATATACATGAATGGAACGAGTAAATATGATATAAATTATACTAATATCTTTCTAGAAATGATATAACTACAACATATGAAGTGTAATATGAACTAATCAGATAAAACTTGTATAAGAACGTAATGCAGTTAATATCGGAATAATAAGTGACAAAAAAATCATACTAACAAACAGATGATAATATAATATGATATCATAAAAATTATTTTGATTATATAATAATTCAATAACATTTTATAAATTATTATACAGGATATTCATATACATATAAAGTATATCAGATCTAAGGTAATGGATAATTTCCCAATCTCATTATTATTTGAGATTGTTTATAAGTAAATATTTATTGGGGTATATTTATCATCCACAACCATGTTTACTATAATATGTACTTTTATGTTTATTATTCTGAAATTTTTTAAATTAAAATTTTCCTATTCTTAAATTTTTATTAAATTGTATGAAATGAATCTTTTGGAATATTTCAATGTGAGGTACTTTTTGACTTTTTCAGGAAATAGTACGTGGAGAATGTTTTTTATAACTTAGACAACGTTAAAGTGTTTTTAAATCTTCATAAATACTTATTTCCATGAATCTTCCTTTACACGTTGTCAGGTATATTTTTAACTAAACTCTTTTCTTTTAAAATTTTGTGGCATTTTGAGAAAAGAAAACGTTTTTTAAGAAGATATGATATTTTCCTCAGGAATTAAGTTCAAGTGTTTTATCAAAATTATTATCCATCTAAGATGAACGTATTTAAATATAGTTACGTTTTTTTTTATTTGATTATGTTAATGATGTAATGACATTTTATATAGATTATATTATAATGGAAGGATGTTTAAGAAACCCATTTTATTTAATGGGCTATGATGTGATAAATGATTTATGTTTTTGTGGAACATGTAAGAACGATTTCATTATAAGGTGGCTAGGGCCTATATCTCCCACCAATGATTTGGGTAATGATTTATATATCATGAGATAGACAAGGCTAGAATAGCAGGTAAACCCGGTTCAACAATATTGTGCTGTAACAGAAAGTAAATCTAGTTCTATAATGGACTTTGTCTACTATGGTGGTCTTGGAAATGAGCCTTAACCAATTTGAAATTATTTTATATGATTATGTGTATGAAAAATAAATACATGTATTATGATTTTACTTTTGGGATTATGTCTATTAATTCACATGAACTTTTATCCGATGACATTATATCACGATCTTTCATATGCAGGATAAGACTTCCAAATGTTTTGTTTTTAGATATTATGATTGTGATATGATTGACATTTCACTTATTTACCCTTAATGATAATTTGGGCTCACCCTTATATATTTTTATTCTCCCCAAATCATGAAGAAGGGTATTAAGTAAGATATGTCAAAAATGAATCTATTTATGAAGAAATAAGTGGGAGACAATGTATATGTTTTATGAACCAGTTGTTTATATTTCATAGATTCTAAAGACACTATACCTATATGGTCCTATCATGTATTTATTAATTTTTTAATGAAAATTATTAAATTTTGAATTAATATCAATTTATATAATGTACGGGTTGTTATAGTTGGTATCAATGTAATGGTATAATTAACCTTTGGAAACTATAATGAGAAAGCCTTAGTAATATCCCTAAGGATATGTCTAAGTATAGGTTACAATATCAATGTTTTATAAATTACCATGAATAACCTAGGATAAAACCTAAAGTGTCCATAATATAAATGTTATTCTTTAATTATGTGGTTTTTCCATTATGATTAGTGTTGCTCACATTATGGTTCTTTGTTTTAGTCAACATATTGAACATGAAAGAACTGTGTTAATTCTAAATGAAATGGGAAATGTAATAATTTTCCTTCTGAGCAACCAAATGTTATGGGAGATGGAATGAAAAATCATATAGCCATGCTCACACACATTTCTGAAGAAATGAATCATGTCAGACTTCCAATTGAGAAAATGAGGGAGAAACATTCTATTGAATCCTTGATCAGGCAGCGTCCAACTTCATTCAGGGGGTCTTCTGATCCATTAGTGGATAAAAAATGGATCTTTACAACTGAAAATATATTTTCAGCACAAAAATCTTCTAAAAATGACATATTAATCTTAGAAATATATCGTTTAGAAGTTGATTCTGATCAATGGTGGAATCGTATCAAGAATATGAGTCAAAGAGAGAAAATTATTCCATGTAATGGGATGAGTTCACGATCTTATTTTTCAATAATTACTATCTTTGTATTATTCGATCAAATATGGAGGAGTTATTTGAACTTAAGGAAAAGGATGATGAATTTTTTGGTACCTACCAAGAAAATTTTACAATACTTGTAAGGTATGCTTCTAGATTTATTATGCAACATGAGAGTAAAATTGATCAATTCTTTAGTGGCATCAAACCATGTCTTCAAATCGAATTCTCTATAACGGACTTTAATAGCTATGAGGAAATCGTTCTATGTGCTCTCAAGTTTGAGATGGATATTAGAGTAACCCATTAGTCATATGGGTCTGTTAAGAAGAGAATAATGTAATTAAAATGAAAATATAAAGACCACACTGAAAAGAAGACGAGTTTTCCTTTCTGCTCAATGTGTGGAATGAAACATAGAGGAAATTTTTTTAATGGTCCTATTAAATGTTTTAAGTGTGTAAATGAAGGTCATCGGGTAGCTGAATATTGAAGTGATGGGAAAAGGATGTCTAATGTTGTGAACAAAGAAAATTCTTCATAGAATGAACCACAAACACTTAAATGCTACAAGTGATAGTAAATGGGGAAATATGTCAATCCATGACCTAATCCAAGGTTTATTGATGATGCTCAACGTCAAAAAACTCTTAAGTCCAAAGATAAAGGAGTGTCACATTTATCACTATTAGTGACATGGAGTATGATATTGAAGTGGTGAAAGGTACACATTCCATCAACACTAAAGTAGAAATTGTTTTATTTGATTTCGGATCCACCCAATCATTTATTTCTAAATAATTTTCTTAGGGTGTCACCATATTACCTCAACAATTAGATGTTGAGTTATATATGAAAACTTCTAATGGCATAACGGTCACATCAAATGTTTATAATTCTTCTTTTGTTCAAGTTTTTGGGAAATTGATTCCTGTAAATATTGTAATGCTTCTTATAATGTAATTTGTTGTGATTTTTGGTAGGGATTGGATTTCTCTATATGGATATCATATCAATTTATGTGGAAATTATGTGAAATTTCATATTCCATATCAATATATGACCATCTATCGATGTAATGATGAATATAACCATCGATTAGAAATTTCATCCATCCTACGGGTCTTCATTACAATAAATGAATGTTATTTATCTCAAATGGATAGGTAGAGACTCATAATTATGAATACACCAATTGTATGAGAGTTTTATGATGTTTTCCAAAATGAATTTCTAAGTCTTCTACCAAATTGTGATGTTGAGTTTTCAATAGAACTCATACCAGCTGCTACACCTATTTCAAAGACACCTTAGAGAATGGACCCAATTGACTTTCCAGAATTGAAGAAGCAACTCCAAGGGAATCTTGATAAGGTATTAATATTCCCTAGTGAGTCCCCTTGGGGAGGACCAATTATTTTTGTTAGGAAGAAATATGGATCAATGAGACTCTACATTGAATATTGAGAACATAACAAGATCACTATCAAGAAAACATATCTGCTTCCTTGCATTGATGACTTATTTGACCAACTATATGGAGATCAGTACTTTTCCAAGATTAATGTTTGTTCATGATATCATCAATTAAGGTTCAAGAAGGAGTATATACCAAAGACGAAAATCCATTCAAGGTACATACACTATGAATTTATAGTGATGCCTTTTGTCGTTACTAATTCCACTGTTATCATCATGGATCCAAGGAATAAAGTCTTTAGAGACTATATTAAGTAGTTTGTGGTAGTCATTATAGTAAATATTCTTATATATATGAATAGTAAGGAAGGACTTGAATACCACTTGAGAATTTTAATGAACTTATTAAGAAAGGAGAAGCTTTATGAAAAATTAAACATGTGTGAATTTTGGTTTTAGAAAGTTTCATTTTTTGGGTCACATTATCTCAAGAGATGGGATATCTATGGATCCATCAAAAAAAGTTGATAAGAGTTGGCTAAGACCAAAAATGGTAACTGAGATCCAAAGTTTTCTTGGTTAGTCTGGATATTATCGATATTTTGTGAAATATTATTCACAGTTAACTAATCCAATCACCAAGTTTAGTCATAAATGAGTTAAGGTCATATGGACATATTAATGAGAAGAGAATTTCAAAGAGATAAAATGAAGATTAGACAGTGCACCTACGCTCACACTTCCTTGTAGTGGAGAAAGTTATGCGATCTATAGTGATGCATCCAAGAATGGGTTAGGATTTCTTCTCATGCAAAATGATATGGTGATATCTTATGCCTCATCACTGTTGAAAATCCATGATCAAAATTACCCAACTTGTGATTTGGAGTGATTTTTGGTAATATTTTCATTAATGATATGGAGGCATTATCATTATGGTGAAAGGTGTTATATTTATCATGATCGTATGGTTTTAATGTATATTTTCATACAAAGGAGTTAAACATGCACCAAAGAAGGTGTTTGGGGTTGATTAGATATTATGAATGCTTAATACGTTACCTCTCCGGGAATGTGAACATGGTGTTAGATGCTTTGAGACAACATGACCATGCTAGCCAATCCATAATGAGGATAAAAAAACATCCATTATTTATGGATTTTCAATGTATGGATCTTGATATATTAAAGGAAGGGGAGAAATATTATCTTTCTCAAATGAATTGTCAGCCATCTATACAAGATATTATTAAAGAGACAGAGAAGAAATATGTAGAGCTTCAAAATAAGGATATAAAGTTTCCTCAATTCAACCTTGATTGTGATGAAATAATAAGGTTTTGGAATCAGGTTTGTATTCCTTCCATACTAGAATTAAAAAATGAACTATTTTATGAGGTTCATAATTTTTCATTATTTACTCAACTTGGAAGAAAAATGATGTATAGGGATCTGAAAGAGTATTTTTGGTGGGGTGGTATGAAAAGAGATGTCATCGAATATGTATCTCGATGCTTGGTTTTTCATGAAGTTAAGGCTGAGAGATTGAATTCTAAGGGAATGTTACAACCTTTACCCATACCGGAATGGAAATGGAAAAACATCACTATGGTATTTTTATTCGTACATCCCAATACATCTAAAGGAAATAATGCTATCTGAGTTATAGTTGATTGCCCTATGAATTCATCACACTTCATTAATATTAGATAAGATTTCACTCTTGATCATCTTTGTAGTATATATATAAAGGAAGTAGTAAGATTGCATGGAGTACCAAATTCCATTATATCTGATCAGGATCCGAGATTTACCTCTAAGTTATGGCGAGGTCTTCAGTATGATCTAGAAACATAGTTATGTTTCAAGAGTACTTATCATCCTCAGAGAGAGAGTCGGTCTGGGAGGACAATTCAAACTTTGGAAGACATGTTGAGAGATTGCTCTTTTGATTTCAAAGGTGGTTAGGATCAAAACCTTCCTTTGGTGGACTTTTCTTACAAAAATAGCTTTCACTCCAATATTTAGATGGTTCCTTATGAATCCCTCTATGGAAAGAATTGTAGAACTCCATCTTACTGGGATGATGTTGAGGAAATAAAGCTATTGGGACTTGATCTTATTGTTTAAACGGAAGAAAATGTCAGATCAGTTCAACAACAGATAAGAGCATCTCACAGTTGACAAAAAAGTTATATATACAACTATAGAAAAGAAATAGGGAGTAAATTGGGTGATAAAGTGTTTCTACAAATATCTCCCTAGAAGAAAGTAATGAGATTTGGAAAGAAGGGAATTCTAAGCCCTACATATCGGCCCTTTTTGGACTTATGGGTCATAGAGGGAAGGTAGATTGCTGATTGGAACTTCCAATGAATCTATCTCAAGTTCTGTATGTGTTCCATATATCTCTCTTGGTAAAGTACATACTTGATCCTTCACATGTACTAAACTCAGAAGTCATACTACTGGAGCATGATCATTCTTATGAAGAACGAATGATAGAGATTTCTAATTGTAGTGAATAATTTCCATGAAACAAGACCACTCACTTGGTTACTATTTTATCGAGGAACCAACAATTTGAATAATCTACATGTAATCTTGAGGATATGATGTCGGAGTGGTCTCCCCATATTTTTGTTTCCAAGTGACGAATTTTGAGGGAGGAATTCATTTTAAGGGGTGTAGAATGTAACAATCAGATGTTTGATGAAATATTTTCTTTAAAAAAATTATTTATTATCTTGATTTTCATGCAATCATGAGTTTAAAAAAACTTTGAGACACACTTATTATGAAATTACTATTATATATTAGTTGTTAGGTTAGTGGAAATATGTATACATAACTTATGAAAATTCATTGTTAATTTATTGGCTATAAATTATTTATGAAAAGTATAAATCAATTAGATATTGGTATTTTTTACTAAATTAAATTTCATAATGAAATTAATTTGATATATATATTTTATATACTTGATAAAATATTTTTTATATTCATTTAGTGGATATTTTTGTCGTAGGGAATGAATAAACCCTATTTGATTCATAAAAACTTGTTTTTTATAAGGGTTAATTTTACGCATTTGAATGGAAAAAACCCTTTTAAATTAATATTTTGACACATTAAGAATTTTTATATGACAATATAAAAATGTTATTTTGAATTGGGATATACAAATTACTTTGGATGAGTATCTGATTTTTTTATAATAACCTTCATGTTTTGATAAATAGTAAAATACACTAAATTTTATGTGAAAACAACTTTTTTCCTGAAAATAATTTATATGGTTAAATTATAATACTTAATGTTTTTAAAGTATAAATATAAAATATATTTATCATTAAATATAATTTTTTAATTAAAATTAATTTTACAAAGAATTCAGTTCTAAAAACAACTCAATCTTTTCCAATGTTGTAGCTTTTAAAACTCATTCTCTCTTTCCGACAATGGGATTAATTTTAATTTAATTACTAAAAAATAAGTGTTTTAAATTTTGAATAATTGGATTAAATTTTATCTATGATTGGGTATAAATTATGATAATAGGTTACTTTTATTTTGTGGGCATTATAAATAGTAACATTAGAAATTATTTTATTACCATGGTTATGGGTAAATTGTGTAATTAAAGGTAAAAATTGTCTTCTAAAATTACATTAAAAACTATGAATATCCTATTGTATGAATAAATTTTACCCTTTTAATCTATGGTTATTAATTGAATCACTTAATGTCCATTTACCATAAATATGACAATAAATTTTTTTAAAATCAATGAATGTGACAAAATGTCACACTATATTATTTCAAATATTGTGATAAGTAGGGGATAAAATAAAATATAGCTGCTATGTGGAATGCTAATGGAATTAAATACATCATATAATTTTATTTATAATTTTTAGAAATTAAATAATTTCTATTAAGGATTACAGAATAGTGAAACATAAATTATTTTATTAATATAAATATCAAATCAATTGTTTTAAAAATATTAATGAAAATATAATGTAAACTAATTAATGTGCTAAAAAAAATTTATATCTGACTATGAAATGTTATTATTGTTTTAAATATTTTCATTAAAATTTATCTTCTATTTTTATTTTATTTAAAATTAATGAAATGAATAGTGTCAAAATTGGAAATATTGATATTTTATAATAATAACATTTTATTAAGTTATTGAAAAAACATAAATATTTTTAAAAATTACCAAGTGATAATTATAAGGTTAACTATATCATAAAACATCCATTTATAGTCAATTAACACCATATAATAAAATATTTAAAACCATTAAATATTTAGAATGTTATTACCATAATTAAAATTAAATAGATTAAATAAGGATAAATCATATTTATAATGTTTAAAATAAAATAAAAACATGTATAATGTTTATTGGTTGATGTTATATCTACCCGTTCACATCGTATCTTTGATATAATCAACTTTTGAACCATTTTATATAAAATATTAATTTATATTATTTTAATAGTTTCAGATTATCCAAAGGTGCCCCTCCCATATCTTATAACATGGTACCTCTCCTTATCTATTAATCACACCAATAAATCCATTTTGATCATAAAAAACCCTGCCTATTTTCTATCCTAACATCCCTAAATTCATTTTATAGGCAAAAAATTGGGCATAAATCCATCCTATGGAGTCCTTTTGTGCAAATCAATATGAGATTCTCGAAAAAGATGTAACTATTTTATCACCTCTTTCAAAATTCTTTTCTTCTTCTACTTCCTATTCTTATGTTGCTTCCATACTAAAATAATATATCTAGTATCTTCCTGTAAAAACCCGAGATTTTATGGAAATTATTCTTTTTAATTTCATTGATGTCTTCTATTTTACGCTACACGAAGATTATCTTTCGCTATACGCAACCCCGTATTAGCTTGCAGTATGTGCAACACTATTCTTGGATCGTGTTACACACAATTTCATGTTTGTTTGATAGTAGTTATTCTATGAAAAATTGGGTATATATATATATATATTAAATGTATAAATGAAATATGGTTGGATTCTGTTATACAAAACAACGAAGGAGTCTTTCACAACACGCAACTCTGACTTGGCTTGCATTACATGCAATCGCGACCTTCCTCGATAGCGTGTGTAGTACGCAATACCGAGTTTCACTAAACAATGATATATTGTTATAATATTTTTATGCACTAGACGTTATGAATAGTATTAACTACATTTTGAATTTTATTACATTATTATTCATCTTACATATTTTCTAGAACATGGTATCAGAACAAAATAAATTTTTCGGGTAAATTAAGTATTTTTAAAAAAATGCAGTTTTGTCGCCTTTAGATGGCGCAACCACATTAAATCTAGTTTTCGGCATGTTTATAAGATAAATTTAACAAAATAAAATTATTCCTTGGAATCATGATATAAAAATTTAGTTTGGATAAATTTTTCATATTTTTCTAATAACTTTCATATTTTGATGAATAGTAAAAACATGGTATATTTTAATTAAAAACAACATTTTTCATCACAATAATTTATATGGATAGATTATCTTTTTAATTTGTTTTAAATTTTAATTATAATATATATTTATACCATTTAATTCAATGTTGGTCATTGGAATTAATTTCACTTTGAAATTGGACATAAACAAGTGATGATCTTTTTTATAGTTATTGTTTCTTAAAAATACGCTATTTGTTTTGATAACAGGAATTAATTTTAAAATTAATTAATTCCACTTCTATGTTTTGAATTTGGAAAAATAGAAATCATTTTTGAATTCGGAATATCAAATATAGCCTAGGCTGAAGTTTTTGGTATTTTTCTGAAAAACATCAATTTTTGATGAATAGTGAAAACACTGGGTTTTTGGTTAAAACCGAATTTTAATTTTTATAATAAAAATTTATTTGATTTAAATTTATTTTAGGTCAAAATAGGTACATAATACTTATATAAGTTCAATGAAATTCATTGGAATAAATTTATAATAATTTTTGATTTATAAAAAATTGTATTGAAATTTTCACAGTCTTTTACCCACCTCCTAGGAGCTTTTGCAATTGTTCATAAAACTTAATTTTCCCGCTTATGTGAGTTGAATTTCAAAAATTCAAGAGACATAGTTAATATCAAGGAGTAAAATGTGGTTCAACTAGATAAAAATAATTTTTGTGAATAGTAACTTTTTACTTTTATTTACCACGGTTAAAAGTAAATTGTGTAATTCATGGTTAAAATAATATTATAATAATTCAAAATTACCTTAACATTGTCCAAACCTTATTGGATGAGTAATGGCCGACCATGGGCATACTTGGGTCGATTTTGGAACCCCATGGAGCCACTTATGGAAGAAAATGACACGTTAGATTAATTAATTTAATGTAAAGACAAAATTGGAATTAACAAAAATCCATTAGTAATTAATTTTTATAAGGGGATATATAAATTATTGTTTAAAATATAAATATTCATTGTAAATATAAAACTATTTCCTACATGTTGGTATTTTTTTATAATTTTTAGACTTCATATAAATTAAATTATTTATGACACAATAATGATGCAGTATTTACCTCATTAATAAATGATTTAAATAAATAAGATTATAATGATTAAAATATTATCCAAAACCTGTCCAATTCCTATTGGAGGATTTTATTTCTAATATTAGTCATCTTATCGTCGACATTAATGTGTTTTTGACCTCTTGAAACCGAAGATAAGTTTATAATAAAATAATGTTTTCACATTTTCTTAAAGAGCCCCTCCTCCCCCTTATAAAAGAAGACCACTTCTATTCAATTCCTCAAACCTCTCAAGCCTTTTGGCTCGTCCAAACTCTACCAAACTAATCTCCATACATCCCTCTCCTCCCCCTAGAAGCCTTAACATAGGCATAAGGAATTTCAAGAAGTCCTTTGGTTCAAACCAATGATAGTTACCCAAATTAAAGGTCATGGTTTCTCTTAAATTGTTTTCTTTTATTTTACTTCTCCAACCTCTAAAATCTTTTTATTTCATTTCTTTTGTAACAACACCAGTATACTAAATATACTAGGATGTTTTTATAAGAAGTATTCAAACAACACTTACACACACCCCCATCTAATGGATGAAGAACATAATGTTTCTGTGATAGAAAACTAACGCCTCACGAAACGATGATTGTTCGATTTTCTCCTACCGCCTCTCATGGTGGCCATTATGATGGCACTGTATTTATATATGATATATATTATTTTTATGAATTCCTTATGATTCTTTACTTTCCAATTATATCAATTATTTATGGTTTCCATAGTGGGGTAAATACGATGATCTCATTTGAGGAAGTGCGGACTACCGCCCCCTCAAAGTGATGTGATTCGTTAATGCCTTATGCGGGATGTATAAAGAATGGAGTTAATTATATTATATATGATATTATACTGGAATTATAATATACCTATTCCATTAAAATAATAAATATAATAGAAAGTAGCATTCATGCGTACGTACGGCTTACCGTCTCCAAGAACGATGCATTTCATTTCTTACCTCCATATGTTATGTACTATTATAAATACATGTATATGATGAATATATAATGAATATATATGGTATATAAATTGTTATTTACATTCTGGAAGTAAGTAAATCATGATATAAATAATAATAACATTAAGAACAACATGTCTAAACACGTATGATAAATAAGATGATTTTACCTAAAACGTTGCTTTAACATGGTATTTAGAAAAGAACGGGTAATATAAAGTCATAAGTAAACCATATATGATATCATAACAATGAATATGATTATGTTATAAGCCAATGATATTATTTATATTATTATACAGGAGGTTCGGATACGTACGAAGCATATCGGACCTAAGGTAAGGGATAACTATTCCAATATTCTTCTTATCTAAGATTGTTTATTTGTAAGTATTTACAGGGGTTATTATTATCATCCATGTCCATGTTTTCTAAAAATGGTTTCATGTATGTTTAAATTCATTTTTACCCATTTTTTATTTTACTACATGGTATGTAAATAATCTTTCTTTTACGAGGTACTTTTTGACTTTTTCGATAAAAGTACGAGAAGAATGTTATTTTTAACTTATACGACATGAATGGATTTTTAACGTTTCATAATGCAATATTTTATTGAAGCTTACTCTACAATATATAAGAATTATTTTCAAAAAAAATCATTTTCTTTTAAAATTGCATGGAATTTTGTGAAAAGAATTTTTTTTTGAAGAAGGAAGGATATTTTCCTCAAGAATTCATCGCAAGTGTTTTCTCAAAACAATTTTCCATCTAAGATGAAATTATTTAGTATGATTATGTTTCAAGTATAATGTCTCTATGATTTATATGTTTTCACTTTTCTTATGATGAAATTATATCCATTTGTTTTATATGGATTATGTTATGATGGAATTATGTTTAAGAAATCCAATTTATTCTTTGGGTTATGATGAATGATTTATGATTATTTTGTGGCACACGTAAGAATGATTTCATTATGAGATGGGTGGGACCTATATATCCCACCAATGCATTGGGTAAAGATTTATATCTCATGATATAGACATCTCTAGAATGGTAAGTTAATCTGATTCAGTAATACAGGACTGGAACGAGGAGTGAACTCGATTCAGTAAGGGACTTTGTCCACTAAGATTGTCTTGGCAGCAATTCCTTTGCTACTATGGAAATCATATCATGTTCTTAATGTTTTTCCACAATTACAAGTTTTATTCCCATGCTATTTTATCATGAATAATGTTTCTTTATGATCTATGCCTTATGTACTTCCATTTTTTATGTCATTGCCCAAGATTTTGATGTTAAAACATTATGTTCATGTTTTTAAGTTCAAATGTATATGATTTGTTTTATTTTATCCATGCATACCATTACATAGCATTTGAGCTCACCCTTTATATGTTTTCTTTTCCCCAGGATTTAAGTTAAGGTTTTAGGTAAGAAAACCAAAATGAGAAGATCTTTATGGGACATGTTGAAGATCTTTCCTCACAATTAGAAGATTACGTTCATAGATTCCAAAGACACTAAACTATTATGGTACTTGTATTTCTGTTTTTGTTATGTATTAAGTATTCCACAAAAGTAATGTAATGCCCATGTACGTCAAGCTTCGGGCCTCTACAGTTGGTATCAGAGGAAAGGTTTAGTTAACCTTTGGAAACTAGGATGCGAAAACTTTAGTGAGGTCCCTAGAGATATTTCTAAGGTATGTCTAGGGATGTCCCTAAGGATAAGTATAAGTATAGGTTATAGTCCTATAATTAAAGTAACGATATTGGAATTAAAACTAAGATGTTAGATATTGAAGGTACTCCCCCTTGATTATGTTATTTTCCTTGTATGATTTTTTCCTCTCACGGAATTCTTTTTGTGTTTTAGTCAATGGAGGGAACCAGAAGGAATTCGGTTAACATTGCATCCAATGGACAAATTGGTGACTATGAGAAATGAAATTTTGTAATGCCTAGATAGAAAGGTATTGTGATTATGCTGAATTAGTCATCACGATATATGATTAACAAGGTGAAATTTAGTGGTATTCCTAATTCCTCAAATAAGAGGAAGATAGACTTTTATGCATGTTAGCACGTTTAGGTGCATAAATAAAAGAAATATTTAGATTTCTAAAGAATGGAAGAAGAACCTTGAGTAATACCCCAAATGGAGGGAATGATGTTATCTGTGTGGAGAAAAGGGTCATAGAGTGACAGACTATTATGGAGTTCAATGTCTTATTTGTGGATAACATGGCCATTATCCAACTCAATGCCCTGACCTAAGAGGTTACTTCTAAATAAAAGAAGGACTCATTCCATGACAATCATTAAAGAGTATGGATTGAAGTGTTTATGTATTGGTATTCATTAATAATGTTGTTGAGTTACTTTTATGGTGTATTGGAGTATTTTTGTATTGGTCTATTGTGGTTTTAAATAATTTTAGGGTACCGGTAACCATGGAAAGTGATTGAGATTTTTTTGGAAAGAAGATGATATGTGCATAATGAAGGGATAAGGAGAAAATGAAATGTTTGAAAGTATTCATGAGCTCATGATTGATATAAGGAAATAGTTATATCATGGTTTGAGTATATAGAATTTTTAGATTTTTGTATGTGGAAAGTGTTCAATTTGGACAGCATTCATGTTTTCACTAAGAGTCAATGGTTATTCAATTTTTTAAGAGAATACATGATTAAGGGATTCACATGATTGGAATGCGATCAACAAGATATATCTTATGATATATGGGGAATAAATGATGGTATTCACATGCTCGGTAGATGAAATTTCTAGTAATCGTTTTCTTTATACTATAAGCATGGACATAAGTATTTTGGATAAGCCTAAAGATTTGAAATGGATTATGTTGGACATAAGTTAGTATTGTTTAAGGCTAGAACTGTTTTTGATATTATTGATGTAATTTCATAATGATGTAATTTTAGAAAAAGGAAAACCTGCAGGACGGGCTACAACCCATCACGTCGGACATGGCTGTAGGAATCGAACCCACAACCGAAGTGCAACATGCCATTATTTCCTACCACTGGCCAACAGAAAGTCCCTGGTTAGTAGAAACTAGTTTTATTTTATTATGCAAGATTATAGATGAATTATAAGTCCATTTTGGAACCATATATGATTAATCTCACCATAGATGTAATTATGTATATAACTTCTGCTATCTTTTGTTTGAGACAGATGGAATGACCTATCAATCTATCGCATGATCTACTAAAACTTTGCAAAAGACAAATTCAACAACATTTCTTAAAGAGATGAAGTGGAAATTGTTGAAGGCAAGAACAACGGTGAGATTATACCAAAATAAAGTAAGTATTTCTTCTAATTCAAATTCTTCAACTTTAGGGAAATGATCTTGAAAACCAAAAATGTTGTCCTCATACCCTTATATATGATGATTCGGATGGTACTTTAGATCATCACAAATTTATGGCTTTGTGATTGCTGGATTTTTCATAGCCATGTTCTCTACCACTCTCCATCAGAACTAGATGGATAGATTTCTCCTTCATATCCATATTTTCACCTATGTTCTTCTATGTGGAAACTCAGTGTTGAGTTAATTTGGGTAACCATTATGATTCTTACATTAATTTTTAAAATTAAGTTTTAGTATTCCCTTTTTCAATGTGGGTTTCTATGAAAGAAACTTTCAAGTAGTAAACCATTTATAACCCCGATGAATTTCGAGGGTGAAACTCATTTTAAGGGGGGTAGAATGTAACAAACCGTGAATTTATGAAAATTATTCTTTTTAATTTCATTGATGTCTTCTATTGTACGCTACACCAAGATTATCTTGTGCTATATGCAACACCGTATTAGCTTGCAGTATGCGCAATACTATTCATGGATCGTGTTACACACAATTTCAAGTTTGTTTGATAGTAGTTATTCTACGCAACATTAAGTGTGTATATATATATATATTCAATGTATAAATGAAATATCTTTGGATTCTGTTATACAAAACAACGAATGAGTCTTTCACAATACGCGACCCTGACTTGGCTTGCATTACACGCAATCACGACCTTCCTCGATAGCGTGTGTAGTACGCAATACTGGGTTTTACTAAACAACGATATATTGTTATAATATTATTATAGACTAGCCATTATAAATATTATTAACTACATTTTGAATTTTATAACATTATTATTCATCTTACATATTTTCTAGAATATGGTATGAGAACAAAATAATTTTTTTGGGTAAAATAAGTATTTTTCAAAAAATGTAGTTTTGCCACCTTTTGATGGTGCACCCACTTTAAATATAGTTTTTGACATGTTTATAAGTTAAATTTGACAAAATGAAATTCTTCTTTGGAATCAGGATATAAAAATTTAATTTGGATAATGTTTTCATATTATTCTGATAACTTTCATATTTTTATGAATAGTAAAAACATGTTATATTTTAATTAAAAACAAATTCTTTCATCGAAATAATTTATATGGCTATATTATCTTTTTAATTGGTTTTATAGTGTAATTAGAATATATTTTTACCATTTAATACAATGTTGGTCATTGTAATTAATTTCACTTTGAAATTGGACAAAAACAAGTGATGATCTTTTGATAGTTATTGTTTCTTAAGAACACGCTATTTGTTTTGATAACGGGAATTACTTTTAAAATTAATTAATTCCACTTATATTTTTTGAATTTGTAAAAATAGAAATCTTTTTTGAATTAGGAATATCAAATATAACTTAGGCTTAATTTTTGGTATTTTTCTGAAAAAATTCAATTTTTGATGAATTGTGAAAACATTGAGTTTTTTGTTAAAACCGACTTTTTATTTTTTAAATAATCATTTATTTAATTTAAATTTATTTTAGGTCAAAACAGATACATAATACTTATATAAGTTCAATGAAATTCATTGGAATCATTTTATAATAATTTTATATTTATAAAAAATTATATTGAACTATTCACCATCTTTTACCCACCTCCTAGGAGCTTTTTCAATTGTTCATAGAACATAATTTTAGCGCTTTTGTGAGTTGAATTTATAAAATCCTAGAGACACGGTTAATATCAAGGAGTAAAATGTGGTTCAATTAGATAAAAATAATTTTTGGTGAATAGAAAATGTTTTCTTTTATTTACCATGGTTAAAAGTAAATAGGGTAATTCAATGTTAAAAGAATATTATAATAATTCAAAATTACTTTGACACTTGTCCAAACCTTATTGGATGAGTAATGGACTACCATGGGCATCCTTGGGTCGATTTTGGGACCCCATGGAGCCACTTATGAAAGACAATGACACATTAGGTTAATTAATTTAATGTAAAGACAAAATTCGCATTAACAAAAATCCTTTAGTAATAATTTTTTATAAGGGGACATATAAATTATCTTTTCGACTATAAATATTAATTGGAAAGATAAAAGGATTTATTACATATTGGTATTTTTTTATAATTTTTATACATCAAATAATTTAAATTATTTATGACACAATATTGATGCAGTATTTACCTCATTAAAAAATGATTTAAATAAATAAGATTATAATGATTAAAATATTATCCAAAACCTGTCCAATTCCTATTTTATGATTTTATTTCGAATATGAGTCATATTATCGTCGACATTAATGTGTTTTGGACCTCTTGAAACTGAAGATAAGTTTATAATAAAATAATGTTTTCACACTTTCCTAAAGAGCCCCTCCTCTCCCTTATAAAAGGAGACCACTTCTATGCAATTCCACACACCTATCAAGCCTTTTGGATCATCCAAACTCTACCCAAATAATCTCCCTACATCCCTATACTCCCCCTAGAAGCCTTAACTTAGGGATAATTCATTTCAAGAAGTCCTTTGGTTCAAACCAATGATAGTTACCCAAATTAAAGGTATTGATTTCTCTTAAATTGTTTTCTTTTATTTTACTTCTCCAACCTCTAACCTATTTTTATTTCCTTTATTTTGTAACAACACTAGTATACATAATATAAAATGATTTTTTTATAATAATTATTCAAACTACACTTACACACACTTCCATATAATGGATGAAGAACATAATGTTTCTATGATGGAAAACTAACACCTCACGAAACGATGATTATTCGATTTTCTCCTACCGCCTCTCATGGTGGCCATTATGATGGGACTATATTTATATATGAAATATATATTTTTTTAGGATTTACTTATTCTTATTTACTTTCCAATTATATCAAGCCTTTATGGTTTCCATTGTGGGGTAAATACGATGATCTCATTTGAGAAAGTGTGGACTACCAGCCCCTCAATGTGATGTGATTCGTTAATGCCTTATGCGGGATGTATAAAGAATGGAGTTAACGATATTATATATGATATTATACTATAATTATAATATACCTATTCTATTAAAATAATAAATAGAAATGAAAGTAGCATTCATGCACATGTATGTCTTACCGTCTCCATGAACGGTGCATTTCATTTCATACCTCCATATGTTATGTACTATTATAAATATAGGTATATGCTAGATATATAATGAATATATATGGTATATAAATCATGATTTATATTCTAGAAGTAAGTAAATCATGATATAAGTAATAATAACATCAATAACAACAAGTCCAAACACGTATGATAAATAAGACGATTTTACACAAAACGTTGCTTTAACATGGTATTTACAAAAGAAAGGGTAATATAAAGTCATAAGTAAACCATATATGATATCATAACAATGAATATGATTCTGTAATAATTCAATTACATTATCTAAATCATTATACAGGAGGTTCGGATACGTACGAAGCATATCAGACCTAAGGTAAGGGATAACTATTCCAATCTTGTTCTTATCCGAGATTGTTTATTCGTAAGTATTTGCTAGGGTTATTGTTATCATCCATGTCCATGTTTCCTAAAAATGGTTTCATGTATGTTTAAAGTCCTTTTTACCAATTTTTACTTTTACTAAATGGTATGTAAAGAATATTTCTTTTACGAGGTACTTTTTGACTTTTCTGATAAAAGTACGAGAAGAATGTTATTTTTTACTTATATGGCATGAACAAATTTTTACAGTTTCATAATGAATTATTTTCCTAAAGATTACTCTACAATATTTCATAATTATTTTCAAAAAAATCATTTTCTTTTAAAATTTCATGGCATTTTGTGAAAAGAAACCGTTTTTGAAGAATAAAGGATATTTTCCTCAAGAATTAATTTCAAGTGTTTTGTCAAAACTATTTTCCATCTAAAATGACATTATTTAGTATGATTATGTTTCAAGTATAATGTTTCTATGATTTATATGGTTTCAATTTTCATATGATGAAATTATATCCATTTTTTTTATATGGATTACGTTATTATGGAATGATGTTTATGAAATCCAATTTATTCTTTGGGTTATGATGAATGATTTATGATTGTTTTGTGGCACACATAAGAATGATTTAATTATAATATGGATGGGACCTATTTCTCCCTCCAATGAATTGGGTAAATATTTATATCTAATGAGATAGACATGGCTGGAATGGTAACCTAATCCAATTCAGTAATACAGGACTGGAATGAGGAGTGAACTCGATTTAGTAAGGGACTTTGTCCACTAAGATGGTTTTGGCAGCAATTCCTTGGCTACTATGGAAATCATATCATGTTCTTAATGTTTTTCCACGATTACAAGTTTTATTCCCATGGTATTTTATCATGATTAATGTTTCTTTATTATCTATGCCTTATGTACTACCATGTTTTATGTCATTGCCCATGATTTTTATGTTTAAACATTATGTTCATGTTTTTAAGTTCAAATGTATATGATTTGTTTTATTTTATCCATGCTTACCCTTACTGAGCATTTGAGCTAACCCTTTATATGTTTTCTTTTCCCCAGGATTTAAAGAAAGGTTTCAGGTAATAAAACCAAAAGGGGAAGATCTTTATGGGAGATGATGAAGATCTTTCACCATGATTAGAAGATTACGTTCCGAGTCTCCAAAGACACTAAGCTATTACAGTCCTTGTGTGTCTGTTATTGTTATGTATTAAGTATTCTGCAAAACTAATGTAATTTCCATGTAAGTCATGCTTCCGGCTTCTACAATTCCACATTCTGATATGTTATTATAATTATGGACCACCATATTACTCCTTTTATCCATCCTACAAATAACAATATCACAAAGTGTGCGTACCTACGGCTTACCGTCTCCACACCGTGGTGTAATTTGTTACTAAACAATACTAAATATGGATGGGTATTATGATGAGTATAATATATGTAAATAATAAATTTATTATGATAATTATTCATTATAATTAATATACCTTCCAATTCCATTCCATTTAACCATTAAGTGAATTATATCGTCGCTTGTGCGTATGTACGACCTACCTTCTCAACGATGTGATGTGATTCATTCTACATTATATTATTAATATATGATTATATACATGTATTTAATGAATAAATATAATATATATTATACTAATATCATTATTTAAATGATACAACTATATCTTAATAAGGGTAATATGAACTTATCTGAAAAAACATGCATAAGAACATAACGCTGTTACTATCTGAATAATGTGTGAGAACGAAACGTTACTATCAAACAGATGATAATATAATATGATATCATAAAAATTATTATGATTCTATAAAAAGTAAATAAATTTATTTAAATCATTATATTTAAGGTTTGGATACTTACGAATGACATCGGACCTAAGGTAAGGGATAACTTCCAAATCTCATTATTATTTGAGATTGCTTATACGTAAGTATTTACTAGGGTATATTTAACATCCACATCCGTGTTTCAAATAATATGTGGTATTGTTGTTATTGTTCTACAATTTTTTAAAGACAATTTTACACATTGGTATTTTTTTTAATCAAATGATATGAAAGGAAGATTTAGGTGTTTTTGATACGAGGTACTTTTTGACTTTTTTGGAAAATGTATAAAGAGAATGTTTTTTAAAATTATATAGAATGAAAATATTTTTACCTTTTCATAATGCCTTATATCCATGAAGTTTACTTTATGGGTTTTCATGTCTATTTTCAACTAAAATTTTTTCTTTTAAAATATCACAACATCTTGCGAAAAGAAAATGTTTTTGAGGAAGAAATAATATTTTCCCCAGGAATAAAATTCAAGTGTTTTATCAAAATTATTTTCCATATAAGATGAATCTCTTTAAATATGGTTATGTTTTACTATGATTTTATTTTTTTAACTATAGAATTTCATTTTATATACATTATGTTATGATGGAATGATGTTTATGAAACCAGTTTTATATTTTGGGATATGCTATGATGAATGATTTATATTTTGTGCAACAAGTAAGAATGATTTCGTTATGAGATGGGTCAGACCTATAACTCTCTCCAATTAATTGGGTAATGATTTATATCTCATGAGATAGACATTTGGAGAATGGAAAATAAAACTGGCTCTGTAATACAGGGTTGTAAAGGCATGTAAACCCGGTTCCATAATGGACTTTATCCACAATGATGGTCTTGACAATGAGCCTGGAAAATTATGAAATTATTTTCTATGTTTATGTGTATTACATAAAACATAATTTCTTATGATTTTACTTTTGGGATTATGTATATTAATTCTTATGAAATTTTATCCCATGACATGATATCAGGATCTTTCATATACAGGATAAGACTTCAAAATGTTAGGTTTTTATGTCCCATGATTGTGATATGATTGATATTTCACTTGTTTACCCTTACTGAGAATTTGATATCACCATTTCATATGATTATTTTCCCCAAGTCATGAAGAAGGGTATTAAGTAAGATATTTCAAAAAAGTGTCTATTTATGATTAAATAAGTGGGAGACAATGTAGTTGTTTTATAAACCAATTATTTATGTTTCCCAGTTTCTAATGACATTATACATATATGGTCCTATCATGGATTTAATATATTTTTTTAATGAATAAAAATCAATTTTGATTTAATATAAATGTACATAAAGTATGGTTCATTATAAAACCCCCATAACCACATCTGGTTAGCTGGATGGGGTCCATCCACCACTAGTTTTACAATTTGGACACCATAGGGGTGGATTCTCTTGCTACTCTTACGCTGGTGTGAGAATTTTTGGAAAAGAGTATGCATGAGAAAAGACAACATCTGTATATTTCCTCACACTATAAAAATTATAATTGTACTCAAAAGCTTCAAGAGGCCAACCGGGAATTCCAATTTCTAGGGGATCAAACAAAAAAGAGTTTTCCTTACTCAATGCTCAATTAGAGGTTATCATCCATTTAAAGGATCAGATAGAGGTGGATTAGAATCAATTGAAGCATGAAATTTCACATATACCAAGAATATAAGCTAAGATATATCGATTTAATTTTAGGGTTGATGTAATTTATCCTACGGCAGAGGAATAGGAAGCAGAGGTCAAGAGGTGGTAGCATGTTTTTGAGGCCACATTCCAAAGGATGGCAGAGCTAAATCACTAAATTGTTAGTGGGTAGATCCATGGGGAAAATTTTACTATGAATTAAGAGAGGGTCAAATATGTAGATTACCCTTTGAGTATTTGGTGGTCTTTTATTTTTCATCAACTCATTCAACATATTCTTTATCTTTATTATCTAACTTCGATCATATTTTAGAGATGACCAATAACATATCATTATGCTCACATGATTGAAGCTCAGTCTGATATGAAATGGATGACCATGTCATTTATCATTCATATGAGAGTGTTATATATACATTGAACACTTGGTGGTTTATTATTGTTGACTAACCTCCAAGGGAGTTCATTTCAAGAGGATCCATAGTTTAAGAAATGGCCCTCTAAAAAGTTTACTTTATTTTCCTATTTGTGTTAGTTTCAGAGATTGATAACATCGAGGGATTGAATTCTCCCTAAATAGGGGTGAAAAATGAACATGAATCTCAATGCCCAAAATTTGGAATACAATGGGTGTGGATTGAAGATATAGGATAACTTCTGACTACGTTCAAAACACCCAATCCAAATTTCTTAGTCAAAAATGGTAAAATACAAATGAGGGACATCCACCAACCATGTTTTAAAACACATGACTTGGATCACGATTTCTTAAAACTTCTTTAAGAATGTTTTCCAATGACTTATGTGAGCCATTTTATCCAGGCCCCACTTCCATTAGGGGGTCACTTCATACATTAAAGAGGATGAGGATCTAAATAAGGGGCACAAAAAGCCTGGAAATTAAATGATGGAATGTTCGAATGAATTTCAACACTCTGGGTATTATTAAACCATGAATTGAAGCACAATGGCTAGTTATATCAATCTGAAAAAAATGTAAATATCATCATCAAGGGAGAGCATCATCTATGATGTGAGACAACAGTCAAAGAACATGAACAGTGTGGTAGATGACTGACACCTGAGGCAAGGGAATCATAGTCAAGTGTCTAAGATGCCTTGTAGTTTTGTGTCGTACAATAAGGATGATAAACACATAATGTATCATCAAACAGTGAGGATGTTGTACATGAATTTTATCATCATATGGTGAGGAAGATGTATCACATAGTTTAATGTTCTATGGTCAAGAATAATCTCATAGTTTAGCATCATGTGACTGGGATGTGGGGTGTGTGGGGAGTATCTGCTGAGCTTCCCACCATTTCATAATCATATAAGGTAAATATGTTATCTCGTGTTCATTGCATGGGTTAGAGTTATAGTTTATAATCATGGAAAAAGGGACATAGTGGACTAATGTGAATGGTTATCTAGCCGTCTGTGAGAAATAACAGTGAAGGAGGATAGCATGATAGGAGACCTCGAACCGATAAATAGAATCTGGGGAAGGTGCAAATAGTATAAGCCCTTAATGCTTGGACCATGGATTTCAGTTTAAGGTCATAAATCTTAGAAATATTTCAATGATATTAATTTTTTGTTTCATGGACCAAGAGAAGTGTGACTCAAAAGAATGTATGTTAAATCAAGGGAAGGTTACCTAATTTGAATATAGGGGCCATGGTTGTTACATAATTTCAGGTTATACTCTTAGTTTAAGATAATCAATCTTGGACCATGGGACACTAAAAATTATTCATCAAGTAATGAATGGGTATTAACCTGACATGAATGGTGGGATGAGGAGGCTCGCGTTCCATGTAAAATATAAGCGGAATTTTCTAAATATTTTAAGGATATGTTGTGTGGAACATGTATTATAGTTTAAATTCATAATGTTTTAGACATGAAATTGGTGAAGGAAAAGACCACATGATGTGTTTATATAAGTGGCGTACCCAATATAAAATATCTGGTTATCATAATGTATCGCATGAGGATGAGGATCAAGGCACACATTATTCTAAAACCAGTGTGATTGGAGGCTGATTTCATTAAGGGGGTACCCTCTGGAGTGGGATTATTGATTCTTTTCAAAATTGGACATAAGGAATCCTGAATTTATATGAGGGAAAGCTATAGTTTAATAACATGTTTTGAGGATTATAGTGTTTGTTCATCCCATATTTTTTATATGGGACATCTTTTTTTGATACAAGGTAATCCCATCTCCCATTCAGAAGAATATTTTACTTTTTTGAGGTTAGACTATAGTTTAACATCATGTGCTAATGATGTTGGAGAGATTTCACATTTTTATACCCATTCTTTCCTCCCAAATATCAGGTAGTGAGGTAATCATGGTCTACTGATGGGTCGAGTTAATTGGATGGGACTTCAACCTAAAAGATGGTATATTTGCATTGAATCTACCTTTTGGTATGGATACAAAAATTCTAGGAATAACTACGTGTCCCATGAGTATTGGAATCAAGACACATGTAGTCATGAATGAGATACACGTAGTTTAATATTATATGGTCTAGACCATGGAAAATAGTTTAGATCCATATTTCTTGGATTATGGGTAATCAGTTCAAAATCATGATGTATGGAATATAAAAGTGTTTATTTTTTGGGTACTTTTGAGGTAAGAAAAATGTATGACCAAACATGAATAGAGACAAAGGAAGATCATGTTCCACACAAGTATCAAGATACAAACAACACATAATTTATGTTAATTATTCTTAGACCAGGGAAAAGTTAGAAAATAGTTTAATGTCATAATGCTTGGACTTGGGAGATGTTGGCCCGATAGCTTGATGAATTTGCAGTTGGGCTTAGATATGAAATGTTTGGGAATCTCTATATATGCCATTATTATAGGAATCAATGCCCACATATTTTCAGAACATGGTGTTGTAGTAGACTGATTCTAGTTGGGGAGATCCCCTCTAGTGATGTAATTTTATGCATTCCATGATTATCATGGGGAATACCATGTGTGAGTCATAGGGTAAAGATCATTTATTATTTAGAGGGATACAAATTTATATTGGATAAACATCATAAATTAGTTACAATAAAAGAGGAATCCCAATTTTAAACAAGGTAATATTTTAGATTAGCAATGTGTATTGAGTATATCGGGTTCTATATTTCAAATTCATACAACTTGAACCATAAGTAAAAATGCTTAAATTCATAAAACTTAAACCAGTTATGAATAGTTTAAGGTTGTACAATCTAGATCAAAGACTCTTAGTTTAAGGTAAAATAGTTTAGACCATAGAGGGGGATTCATAAATTTATATATATAGTGTGGAAGAGTGGAAAAATCATTATCAATGAGGACTAAGGATTCTCATTCCACACCACATATTCTTACGGAGACACATAGACTATTTAAAATTTTGATGCTTCGATTTAAACTCATAGTTTAAGGTGATAGAGTTTAGACCTGTAATGCTCTACGTTTATGTTTATAGAGTTTGGACCTAGGGGGATCATAGTTTATGTTCATATAGTTTATACCATGGTGGTATAATTACAATAGGGATTTTCATGATGTGAGAGGAACAACCCTATATGAATGATGACTAATGAGGGATGCTCCACACAATACATTCCCAGGGTAGATTCTCACATAGTTTAAAATCTTGATTCTAGGACATGATTTCAAAAATTTAGGTTATAGAGTTCTGACTAGTCTCTCTCCTTATGCAAAGTACTTCTTGAAAAAATTTGTGTTTTTGTGTTGTGTGATGAACTCTATGTCCATGGATATCAATGAGTATGCACTATTGAAATAGTCCTTATGAATGATTTAAGTTTATTCGAAGTTTGAATCCAACATTGGAGGCTTCTTTCTTGATATGATTATAATTATATGGGATAGTACTATGTCACACAAGAGGAAGTAACATAGGATAACCTTGTTATTGAACACTCTGGTTATCATTTTATGGTGCCTCTCTTGATTGTACAAGTCATGGATCTGGTTCTCTTTTAGGGATTATAGCTGAACTAGAAAGACTTCCTTTTTTTGATTTTACTAGACATATAAATATACTCAGTGTTACAGAAACTAAACCTCAATGGGATGTAACACCTCTATTCTATACGCTAGTGAATATGGGGTCACCTGGGTGAAATTCCAAGTTTTAGTCCAATAGGCCCAGAGAAGATTAGAGGGATTTTCCAACCAAAATTTTTTATCTAGAACACCATTTTTTAAAGAATTTTAGAGAGAGTATTATTGAATTCCATGATCTACCCATTTTCCTATGAATGGTAGTGGGAAGTATGGTTTTACCAGATTTTTTACTTGGAATACAATATCCTCATCTCAGAAGCCTATATGTTATGATCAATTTCGGTTAGGATGGTGTGAGGAACTTCAAATCAATGAATGATGCAGGATCAAACAAATTTCATCATCGATATGGCCTTGAATTCCTTGAGAGGAATCAACTAGTCCCACCTAGAGAATGCATCCATGACATTAATAATGAACCTGAATTGATGACATATTGGTGGTTGGGTATATTCCAACTACTACTAATATTTATATTTATATTTTATTTTCTAAACACCAATTTAACGGAAAGTGGTAACCATGTACATCAGGTGGGATGCAAGATCAAAAACCAGATATAGAGTTTGAAATTCAAAAAATTAATGCCAACCCCATGGTGTCCATGAACCACGAGGCACCCGCGTCAGCCGGTCACCCATTGTCCAACCACCATCATCATTAGGAAAACAGCTCGACGTCATCATCGCCATCCATCCCCTCCAGAGCCACATCACTGGAGGTTATCCCAAAACGGTCCTGTCATAGAAAAAACCACTCCATCTTCGCTTCACCATCATTGACCGTCGATGTATACATCCATCACCACACCATAAAATTACCAACTATAGAAACCTAAAATGATAATTACCATCTTAACAGTAAAGAGAAACCATAGCCGGTATCACCGTCCAAGCACCGCTTTCATCATCACCTTCAGCGACAATATGAAGAAGAGTTCCAAGAAGTTGAAGAAGAAAAGAACCAAACCAATATAGGGTGAGCGAGGAGCACCATCAGCCACCAATACCACCTTCCAAAACCTTTTTGGAACATCCTCTCTTGATCCAACTCAGAGATTAGTAGAGGAACTTGAGGTCATGTCAAGGATAAAATGGATGAAAGCTCTGGATGACAGTATCGTGAAGAGGAAGAAGAAAAAAGTCAAAAAACCAGAGCATGCTTCCCTAGGGACGACTGAAAACCCCTTTAACAGTGAACTATAACCCAAAACCATAGCACTACCATCGCTCCAGCTCTGACCTAGAGAGGCACGGTGGAACATGAGGTCAGCGTAGGTCAGATTCGGCCAGGGCTTCCACAAAGACACCTTTGTCAGACCAACAAAACCGCCTGAGAGATATACACCTGAAGAGAATCACTGCCATGATGATCGTGAATAGGAAGAAGGCTGTAAGAGGTGAAAAGAGGGGGGAAAGGGAAGAAAATAGTGCTCAGATGCACCGCCGACCCTATAGCAGAGGGTTTCATGAGGAAACCCTAGGCAGAGCTGAGAGAAAGAAGGGGAGATCCAGGAGAGAAGGGGGCCATCTGTATGGTATAGTCCTACAATATCAAGTCTTTATACTATAAAGGGTCATGAATACATGGTGGTGTAGAGGATTATTTGTGGTCAATGTACAATGCTGGAATAGATCTGACATGCATGGAACCTCTTGGAATAATTGATGTTGTCTTATACCATTGGGTTCCCGAATCCAAACCTCTAAATTTGGTTGCTGAACTTCAATCCAACCTAATGGGAACCATAGGACCTAATATGAACTTATTTATTAACCGAGGGAATCTTGATTCCATGGATGAAACATGGGATAATTCCCTCAAACCCGTGCATGTAGATAGTTTACTCAAGGTTAAGAATAATCTAAGGGGTAAACTGCACTATACACGAGTGAATTTACTAACTCTCATCTTGATCTGGTGAAATAATTCCACCATTTAGAAACTCAATGAGAGGATTTTTCTAATTTTATGTTCCCTATGTTGTGGGGGAACCCAAGGTTCATGATATTGGACCAAAGGTTTCTTTCTAGTTCCCATATTTCCTATCATCATCATCTGAAATGATGTGATAGATGACTCTTTGATGTTATAAATTGATGAATATGTCATCGTGTTTAGTCTCTACAAAAGATGAGGCTAATATTTTCAAGGAATCAGCAAGACTATTTTGTGACCGATGGAAATGAGTCTCTTCTATATGATAAGAGAAATAGGCCATCAATAGATGAGTGTACTATAATAGGGGTACAAAATCTATTTTTCTGGTGACATAGTCATTATTAACCTATTTTATGACTAATTCAATGTCTCCATTCACATAAAAATGTGGGAAAAAAATATACAGATCTATTTTAAGACTACTGTGGAGACTCTAATACTTTACCTTGTTGTTGGTGGACTATTCTAACAGTAGCAATCAGTATGGAATGATATCTTATACTAAGGTGATGAAGTTGATCCCCAGGTCCACTCTATTGATCTTTGAGAATTTATCCTAAAACTAGTATTGATTTGGGAGGCACCATCAAAATTAATATTCCAATAGGCCATAGTATGATCCAATAAGAGGATAGAATCATTTAAGAATTAAATGTCCAGGGGAAATTCTTTAGGGTACATATTTCCAGCTAGGATGTCCACTAATGCCTAACCCTTGATGTTTATCTGTGGAATGAACCCGATATCAAACTGTTGAAGGATCACTACCGAGTATACCAGTATTCCAATCAGTTTAGGGAGATTATAGATATAATTTATTGGGTTCACTTGGGACACCATTTGTATCTCATGATGCTTCAGATAATGCCTCAACTTCTTCACAAAAAAAAAACTAGCATGAGGAAGATCTTATTGGCTGGTGATTATATGGCCTATGTGTCTAGGAGAATCTGGATAAGATATTATAAAATATTTTATCACCCCTCTTTGTTTTTTGGTTTATAAGTTAATAAAGGGACCATTCCAGTTCATCCCTATAGAGGACCATAGACTTCCTAGAAACAGGTGGTATCATAACCATAGGATTTAGTAACTACAACCTAGTTTCTTCAAACTTCATATAGAACTCCTAAACCCACAAGTAGATGCTTCATTTCTTCATCATCTTTTAAAAGGTATCACACTTGCCTACCAGATTTGTGATGAATTTTTGTATATAGGTTATGTGTCTTTGGTGGCCTTGTGGATCCTTATGGTTCCTCAGGGGAGGCATCTAATTGATGGATTTGATCTTTTTGGGCCAATCATGAGGCCTCTGTATCTTACAACAAAGCCATGAAATTCCATATAGGTAACCCCTAATTTTCCTTACAAGGGGTTAATCTTCAATTTCAATGAGAGAATAAATCTGAACACTTTCTCAAGGTCCTTGATATGGTCTTCAAGCTAGTGGTATTTTACCACCGATTCTTCTACATAAAATTCCACCAACTTCCCAAGAATCATTTTAATGATTTTTTAAATGGTTTTCTGAAAAGATTCTCATTCATTATTCAACTCTAAGGAAATAAACTAATTTAAAAAGTTATCTTATAGCACCATAAAGTAGATAGAGTCCTCATCCTCAGGGGCCATCCATATCTATTTATAACAGGAGTATCCATCCATAAAATAGAGGGCATAGAACCCTACAATATCATCAATCAATATCTCTACCAATGTAATTGGATAATCGGCCTTTGAAAAATCAATTTTGAGATACCCAAATTTGATACATACATTGATTTCCTTGTTCTTCTTCCCTGCCTGGATGATTTTAGCTAGCCACTAGGGGTGTAAGACATCACTAGAGATGTTGAAATTGATAAACTTATCATCCTAGGCCTCAACCATAGCACCATGAGAGGGGTTCATATTCTTGGAAGGATTATTGAACCCATGATAACATACCAGGAGACCAAGATGGTGGATGAATACTTGAGGGTCTAGTCCTAGAAAATAATCATAGCTCCATGAAAATACATCATGATGTTGCTTCCAGAAATCCACATACTCTTGTTGTTCCTTTGGAACCATGGAAAAACTGATTAAAATCAACATTGGATCTTCCTTGGTACCCAGGTTTATTTAAATTATCTGATTATAGTTGAAGATACACTCTTCAAATATAGGAGGGGAATCTTCTAAATAATCTTCATCATCTAATGGTGGATAATTAGTTGGGTTTTTCTCTTCCAAACCAAATGACCCAAGGAGATCATTGGTTCTTTATTGGTCGGATATAGAATCCCTGTTGAGGGGTTCCAACTCTACTAAAACGATGGCCTCCAAGGCTATCAATTCAATTCCATTTAGACCCTGACAACTGGGTTGATTGATGATGTCAAGAAAATGGTTGTGTGTCATATTCCATCAATTCAACCCTACTCCGGGGAATAGATGATAATATCATTAAATGGTTGATATAGGGTGAACTTCTTGATACTTCACATTGGTGGGGGATTCTGGTATTACACAGACCTAGCCCATGTAATATTTTGAGGTGATATATATATATGCGTTACTTCCTTTTAAGGATTCCAAAACCCTTTTTATTTGAAATTAAAAATCAAATTCCCATGTTTCACATTTTGGTGTCCAACCGACGAATTGGGAGAATGAAAGAGTCATCCATTTCTACCAATGAATTGGTTGTGATAGCTGTCAAATTATTGGTACTCTCTATCCCATTTTTCTAAAATGACTTCCCATCCATCTTGTGGTATATAAAATCCATATAGTGGGATTCAACAGAGTACAATGGAGATGCATCACCCTAGAACACCCCTACTTGACCATTTATGGAGTATTTTAGGTACAAATGGTATGAGGAAGGGAAGATTGCATGCAGATGAAACAAAGGCTTTCCAATAAATGTATTATAGGTCTTATAATATGAGACTACCATAAACTATGTGATTTATATCAAGATACTAAACTCAGTATTTATCTATACCATGCCACATGGTTTCTACTCGGTCTTATCATAACCTGGGATTTTTATGTTAGAGGGAGTCAGATCTGCTTTGGTGTGTCCCAACTTATGGAGAGTCTTGGTTTGGATTCGGTTGATCCTAGAACATTTTCCCACAAGGAATTAGAAAATATCTATTCCATTGAACTCATATGTAATGTTTAGTTGGAATATGTTCCCTTGCAAAAGGGTTCCCTCATCTTCAGTAGAGAAAGAGATGATGGCTTTACATTTATCTTTCTCGACCTCCTTTATATGGTAAACCTCTATAGAAACTACTTATGTTTAAAATATGAAGAAGACTTGAAATTATTCGTTTGGGTTCGCACAAATTTATTTCTAAAAGAGGAGGGCCTCTAGGATTAAGATCCTTCCATGTATGCTGATGAGGTTCTCAAACAGATCATAATTCCATTCCAAAAGGAATACCTTTTCTCAAAGGGGGGATCTCTTTAGAAGGGGGAAGAAAATATGTGATTGACCATACCACCAGGATATAGCTAGCTCTATAAATATCCTACTGTATACTATATAACCGCCTATAAACCACTATTGGACGACTATCAGTTGAGTAGGCCTAGCTATGGCTAATCATGACTAATCACGATGTAGTTGTAGCAACTTCCCTTTGTTTGTTAACACAACCAGCTATGGTGGTTCATCTGACATATCAGGATAGCTGGAATACTACTGATAAGATCTACCCAATACCTATTTCATTGTTTTGGTATCATGTAGGGCTTGGTTTTAGATGTTTCCCTAAAAATTCTAACAATTCCCATGTCCCCATCGATTCCTTTTACACCTCTGTCTAGAGGAAATCAGTGGGTTCGTAGGCTGTTCCTCATAATTGGGCATCATAAAGTGGTCCACCATCTTGATGGAATTCATAGAACCATACTTATTCTCATCATTAGAGGGGGTATCCATTGCTAGTATGACCCTATGGGTAGTTCCCAACTCAAGATATATTAAATCACTGAGAGTGTGAGAAAGATTTTTCACGATGAGGGACTCAAATTTCCCTTGAATCATAGTCTTATGATCTTATGATATTTGAAAGGCACTGAAATAGATTTATAAGTTGTGGTCTAGTGAGAAATGGTGACCATATGAGGTTTTGGGCTTATTATGTAGGCTCGTATGACACCTTGGGTGTGTGCAGCTACTTTTCAAGACACCCTTTCATCATACTTCTAGGTTCCATGGCTAGAAGATTGTTATAATTCACCTACACCGTCATTATCACTAGCATCCTTGGGGGAGATATGTATCGCATGTGATGGGACATCACCTGACAAAACCAAACCATTATCCCCCTGGTTTTGGATCCAATATGTAAACACATAAAAATTCCTAGATGGTATGTGTGAGGATATTGTGGTAGGATAAATGGTTTATAGGGTTAGTGTGTTAATCTTCCTGCGGCCTTCTACACTCTAGCATAATTAAAATACCCTTCTCTAGGGAACACATGAAAAATCTCAAGACATATGCATCCTTAAAATAATAGGCCCGGTTCCTTATTTCTAGTAAGGGATCCCTTGGAATCGATCATTTAATAGGTTCAAGAGCTACATTTTTTTATCTAGGTAGCTACACATTGAGAGGTGCTGGAAGGAAGTTCTATATATGGTGAGGCTAAACTCGATTAGGATTCTATGGAAAAAAGTAAAACAACTCTAATGGCTTAAGGGCCTCTTCCTATTTTGTAGTGGCGGTCTCTTCTTTGGTTGGACTTCTTACTAGAGCTAGAAAAGTTAATGGGTGTGGTTATTTATCCTACATTAAGGATTCATCTTGATGTTCGGATTTATTATAAAACTCTGAAAATACACCTATAATTTCTTGAGTGATGTTGATAGGGACTATATCAATCTTCATATTTCTCACATGCATTTTTAGTAGCTTCTCTTGGGTCAGTGTCACGTCGACTGAGTACGTGAGGCCCTGCAATTGGGTGAAAAAATCTGTGACTTGCTCGTCAAAAATTTTCTTTCACTTGAATAGGTTATAAATAATTGTCTATCACGTGGTTGATATGAACTAGTAAATGAGAATCATGTGATGGTCTTCCCAACCAATAATGCACCCTTTGGGTAGCTAGATTTACCAGATAAACGCGAGACCTTCCAATGTCTGAATGAAACACTAGAGCATATTGGCCTCTAATTTATATAGGGTTCACAAAATTGAACCAAACTTGTATATGAAGTGGGTAAAGCATTAAAATAGGTAAAATATTTCATTGAATTGGGTGAATACATGGTTTTCAATCTCTAAGGATGCTTGGATGTCATCCACCCATGTTGGGTATAGAATTTCGTCAGGTGGGATTTCCACCTTTCATTTCTCTAGGGCTCTCAGGCGAGTGATAAGATAAACTATCAAATCATCCGGGTGAGGGTCCCTATCTAAATGAGGATCCCTAATCACTAATGCTTTCACATGATAATAAACTTTGTAATAAGGCTCAGTGACTTATAGAGCGGTGTGGCTTGGATTCTAGGGAGTATTATCATGATGGTCGGGCAGTTTCACTGAGTTATACCTCGATCGCATCCCATATTCCCATTCCTCTACTCCTTCTAGATGAATTATATTTTTTATCATGAATAGGGGCATATGGAAAAGAAGTATTTGATGCCCCACTAGAGGTGGATAAATGTTATCTCGTTTGTTACTATCATAATCCGGACATCGATCAGTAATGATCTCGTCTATGATCCTATTATGGTCTTCAATCTTCTGAATCGAGGAGGAAACTGTGGGATCGGCCTCAATTTTGGGTGCAACCTATGATAGTTTGTAGGTTCCAACATGATCTTTTCCCTTATTGAGATTCTAACATGTAGGAAATAATGCCTCAATTAAGGGATACGTGAGGTTGAGTACCTTTCCTTATTGGCAGGTGAGGACACATGTATGAGGGTATATCTGGTAATATCCTTCCCCTTCAGTTGTATCATCCCTCTCAAGACCCACATTGATGCCCCTATCCCACTAATCCTTGGGAAGGATGTGGAAGACTATGTTTACCATACCATTACATGGAGGGGAACCATCATCATAGGCCAGTTGTTCAGGCTATCTCAAGATAGGGGTAAATTGGAGAGAAACATACTATCACAAGCCTCTAATATGAACATGTGGATATTCCTCCCCTATAATTAAGTAGATCACTATAATTTTTGTGATGCATCTCTATTTGAAGGTTTTGTGTTATCCGAATTGCTAATGGCACTGATCCAATGGGATCACTACTAAATCAACACGTCTTCACTACTGATTAATGTCCTCAAGGTTCCCCTAGATTTTTCGATAAGCCATCAATTGATTATAGAGGTAGTGAATCATCTCCCAAATGATTTGGTGGAAATAATCTGCCTACCCCTTGGTAAGGGACATTGGGATGTCGAAGTTGGGGGTTTGTGGGCATCCAAAACACCATAGACAACCAATTAATAGCTATTGCTTCCCACATTCCCTCTTTATCAAAGGAAGGGATATCTTATTGGTCATACCATAATCTAATCGTCAATGCAAAAGCAAGAGGTTGTGAAAATGAAATGGATTAGTTCTATAAATGGTTGATTGAAAAAGGTGTCCCTGTACAAGTCATTTTTCCATTTCATGCCTGAATATCTCTTAGGGGAGATACTAACTGCATCATCACAACCCTATAATACAAGGTATTTACCATTGATACATGAACGAGGTATGTGGTTCTCATATGTGGCACAACAGTGTGATTACTATCTTATTTAATCATCCCAAAACCTAATATCTCTCCCATGTCTTATGTAGAGGTATAGATGAGGGAAATTGATGGTGATGAGGATGGATGAACTGTGATCCCCTATAAGGGGGATATAACTTCCTCCACCTTCAAGTACTTATAGAGGGATTTTAGGATCCAATGGATCCCAACTTCCATGATTGAAAATCTCACCTATCAAGCTTTGACCCTAGAATTTTGTAGTCAGTGTGAATATGACTTTATCAACACTTTTGTCTCTCATGAAATGAAATATTGTTGAGTTTGATGACTACATTGTGTTTCCCAGTATTTAACCTTCAATGGAGACTTTTCACCCTTCTTCCCTTGAATAAATCATCAGGGTAGGATTTCTTTTTGACATGGGGATGACCTTCATGTTTTTTGGTGGTAGCATAGGGAGGACCACATTGATTGGTTAGAGCATGAGGATGAATTTCATGCTAGGTGGTAGGGACATGAGGAGGACCTCTGTGTTGAGAAGTGGGAGAATGGGGAGGAACTCCATATTAGTTATTGAATAATCAAGGAGGACCTTCACTTGGGTCAGTGCTAGAGTGGGAAGGGCCATCGCTCGGGTTGGTGAAGGCATGGGTGGGACCTCAGTGCTGATTATTGAAAGAGCAGGTATAACATCAACTTGGGTATATGAGGGTTTAGGGATGACCTCCACATTGAGTCTCATTATTATGGGTTTTCCCATAATATCTATTGGTTGTGTCAGTGATTTAAATAGTCTACATAGTCATCATATGATGCAATTGAGGTCACTATCATAATCAGGTGTAGAGGGATCCCTATTCGCCTATCATAGGGACATAGAGGGATGCATATGTGGTTGTAGGGGCCATTGGATACATTCAAAACAACATATATTGAGTGATGTTTTGGTAATTACATTTATGTTATCATTGTGTGATTCGAACCGAGATATGTAGTGTCGGAGTGATATCCACATATTTTTAATCATGATGGAACAATCATTATTTTTGTTGACATGGCCTAGTGGGAGCCCTCCTTGGAAGCTCCTGTGAAGTAGTCATGTACATGGTGGCTTCAGAATCCCCCACATACATGGTCTAGGGAAGTGATTCATGGTATATCTATAGCATCCTGCCTTTTTATCACATAAACTTTCATTACATTTTACAAAACCGAGGATCTTTATGGTTTAGTGTCTTGGAAACCAGGAACTTAAAACATGAAAACATAAAACTTTCTTCTTAAAATCTTTAATGGATTCTCCTAATGTTCATCCGAGGTTCATTATTGCTTCTCATAACATGGGGACATACATCAAAAGAAAGGGTGAGCAGATGTCCCAGTAAAGGAAACAAGGGGAAACATTTAACATGTGAACTTGAGATACATCAACAATGTCATGAAAAAAAAATTAGGCATGAGAAAGAAATGGTGAGGCATATCATAATAAAAATAACATATTTCATAACTTGAAGATGTGGCTACAACATTTAATGTTGACAATCATTTCTGTTTCACCAAGGTCCATCCCCATGGTGTCATTAAAAATTACCAAGGTTTTTCACCAAGGCGTCGTTAAAAATGGTCATCTCTAGAGATTAAGTCTTTACCCAATGCATTGGAGCGCTATCAGGGAACACCCTTAAATTTGACATTATTATCATGAGATCTACATATATCATCATCAAACATTTCATAAAAACCCCATATAGTATAAAATAAATGGGTTTAATTTCATAGTCATCACATTTTAAAAAAACTGCTTTAAAGACGTGATCTTTATGTCACTTGAAACCCACAGAAAATGGAAAGCGGGTCTCATGTATGTAAATCCCAGAATAAAAATAGAAAATTTTGGTGTATATGTGAATGCCCCTGTAGAATAAAGATATTTGAGTATTCACATAATAAAATAAAATAATTTGAAAAAAGTGAGACATTTTGAGATGAAAATTCTGCAGCATAACGGCTATGATACATGGTTTT